>OV702279.1:215983925-217183925 GCA_916181665.1 Avena sativa
CTCCCTTGTAGTACTTCTCTTGCTTATCCTGGTCCTGTTCTTTGATACTTGCTTGTTGTAAATGCAGAGGAGCATAACGACTCTCTTCGGGAGGTCGATGCTCTGAAGAAGAGCCTTGGCCAATTGGAGCAGAAGGCCGAAGCTGCCGCTGGTGCGAGAGAGCGCCTTGAGCTGGAGCTGGCGAAGGCAGCCGAAGCGAAAGAGCGTCTGCAGCAGGAGGCTGCAGATCGTGAGGAGCAGCTGGCCACCGTTGCGGCTGCTCGTGAAAAAGGGGTGGCGGATAAGCTCATGGCTGCTGCCAAGGCTATTTCGGGTGAGCGTTAGCTCTTGTACTTGCTTCTTTTTCGACGGATCTTCTTCTATGTTGCCTTTCTTCATGTTTTCTTCTTTTTTGTCTCAGATGCCGCAGGCATCGAGTTCGACCGCGGTGCTCTGGAGCACGGGAGTGCTATAGATGATGCCACTGTAGCGGTCGAAGACCGCTGCAGCACCGTCGTCAACTCCCTTGCCAAGGCGAAAGAGGTCCTTGGTCGCTTCTACCAGGAGCTCTTCCCGAAGGGCGCATCCCTTGAAGATGTGGATGCCCTGGCAGAGGCGAAGCGCCTGCAGCGTATAAGCGCAAGCAGAAGGGCATCGGTGCGTCCGTCCGGCTGGCGATGGCCATGGCGGCTGGGGCGGAGCTGGACCTGCCCCAGATCACTTCTCGGATGCCGACGGCTGCGAATGGATCTGAGGTAGCCTTCGCCGCCTACTCCGCTCGCTGCAGACGATATGTGCCCAAGCTCATTGACTTGTTGTCTGAGTACGCACTGCGGCAGCAGGGCGAGGCCAAAGCTAGGCAGTCTGGTTCTGAGGCGACTCAGTGTCCTGCACCTTAGGCATAGTAGACGTAGGGTAGTTTGTAGTCTTCTTTTGTTGTAAATATCTGCTGTAGTACCATCCTTGTGCCACGTAGTGACCTTATATATTTTAATGAATTCCTCTGAGTTGTGCTCTATCCTTGGCTGAATGTCAGTGTGCCTTCTTTTTTCTGCTGCTATAGGTTCCTTCGGGTGCTGACCCAGTTGACACTTCATCCGAAAGGCCCTTGCGAGCATCATTGGATGATTCCTCGCAGCTCGCTTTTCTTCGAGATCGCGTGCGCAGCTTGGAGAGAGATTTGCTTGGGTTACGCGGTCGCGCTGACGTTTGGAAATCCAAAGCAGACCGTGGTGCAACCAGAGAGGAGTATTTGATGGCGGAGCTGGGCCGGCTGTCCGAGCAGCTGCAATGTAAGTTGATCCTTCTTTCGGGCTGTAGCATAGTTATTCGGGTGAGCCTTCTGGCCTTACTCTTGTTTTGTGCGGTTGTCGCAGGTCCCAATCTTGCTCCGAGGGAAGAAAAGGAGCGTATCGCTGTTCGAGTCAATTGCTTGACTCAACAGGACATGGAGGCCGGCGGCTTCTTCTGGATGGATCGTGATCGCGCCATAGTTCTGGCGACGGTGCAGGATCGTGTCTACCAGGTTTCGCGGCTGCTCTGCCAGGTGCAGACATCACTTTCCTCGGTGCTGCACGTCATGTTTCCGTTGGATGCCGTGCCAACGACCCTTGCAGGTCTTCTGACGAAATTTCGGAGTGCCAGCAATGTCAAGGAGCTGGTACGACAGCAGCTCGTCGCAGGGGTGAATGCTGCCTTGTCTCTTGTGAGGGTGCACCGCCCTGACGTAGATTTGGCTTCTGTGGCGACTGGGCCACCTCCTCAACTAGATGGTGGCGAGTGGGATATGCGTCCGTATTACACGGCTGTAAGGCAGTATGCCGAATTGATTGTAGATTTGTTTGAGCAGCGTGCTCAGGCTATTCTTCAGAATAGGTAGGACCTGAAAATAAACAGATAAATATAAAATTTGTATATTGCGGCTGGGCGTTTATGTGCCCTTTGTTGTAAAGGTTTGTGAGCACGCAGTGCTTTGATTGTGTACGTGTCCTTTTCGTTTGCCCGACGTAGTCAGCTACTCAGGTGTACACGTTTGGTCCTCAGTCGATGAAATCGTGAGGTGGGGGGAGCCCCCGAGTGCGTATGTAGCATGTAGTAAAGTTGCAGAAAATAGTCAACCGAGGGTTGGGGGCGAGACACTTAGCTGTATTTATATCGTAATGGAGGAGGTACATGGTTCGGCTGAGTAGCCTTGGCTGAAAGCCTTATTGAAAGTAACAAGGGGGGTAGGTTGCTACGGGTAGAATCGTCGCATGTGCGAGACGTTCCACGGGTTGGAGTATGCGACTCCAGACTCCACGTGCTTGAGGCGATAGGCGCCACCTGGTATGACCTCGGTGATGGCGTAGGGTCCTTCCCATGGTGAATCGAGTTTGTTCGGTCGCTTTTGCTTGAGTCGCAAGACGAGGTCTCCTTCGACGAAGGACCTTGGGCGCAGCCGGCGGCTGTGATAGTTGCGGAGACTCTGCTGGTACACCGCTGATCGAGCCGCTGCTATATCCCGCGCTTCATCGAGTGTGTCGACGGCGTCTTCGAGTGCAGCCGTGGATTCGGCTTCGCTGTAAGCGACGACTCGTGGAGCCTGGTGGCGTACTTCGGCTGGTAGCACTGCCTCGGCTCCGTGCACCATGAAGAACGGTGTGTAGCCGGTGGAGCTGTTTGGCGTAGTCCGTAAGCTCCACAGGACAGATGGTAGCTCTTTCGTCCAGTTTCCAGCTTTGTGCTCGAGTGAGCTCATGAGGCGCTTCTTGATGCCGGCGCCGATTAGGCCGTTGGCCTTTTCCACTTGCCCGTTTGTTTGTGGGTGTGCCACTGAGGCATACGTGATATTGATCCCGAGGCCTTCACAGAAGTCCTGAAATTCTTCGGAGATGAAGTTTGATCCGTTGTCGGTGATGATGCTGTGCGGTACGCCAAACCTGTAGACAATGGATTCGAAGAACTTGACGGCGGTTTTGCCCTTCTGGTTGGTGACCAGCATGGCCTCGATCCACTTGGTGAATTTGTCGACTGCGACCAGGAGGAAGACGTGTCCTCCTTTCGAAGATTTTGGCAGTTTGCCGATCATGTCGAGGCCCCATTGGGCAAAAGGCCAGGCTATGGGTATGGGTCGAAGTTCGGACCCAGGTGCGTGCGGTTTGTCGGCGAACCGTTGGCACCCGTTGCATCTTCGGACGATGTCCTTCGCGTCGCTCATGGCCGTTGGCCAGTAGAATCCTGCTCGCAGAGCCTTGGCGACAAGGGAGCGGCTGCCTGCGTGGTGGCCGCAGATGCCTTCATGGATATCTTGGAGTATGGCCTTGCCGTCGTTGATGGTGACGCACCGTTGTAGTACGCCCGTAATGCTGCGTTTGTACAACTCGCCGTTGATGATGTTGAAGGCTTTTGACCGACGAGATACGCGCCGGGCATCTGTCGGGCTGTCTGGCAATTCTCTGTTTATCAGGAACTGGAGGTATGGACGTGTCCAAGTTTCTTCGACTGCCATGACCTGCATCAGGTTGATCATGGCAACTTCGGTATCCAACTTTTCGGGTCCTTCATGACCTTCGGGTAGCGTAGCCCCCGAGTGTTCTGCTTCTTCGGGTGATCCCTTGGAGAATTTCCGCTTGATGGATGGCACGCAGATCTGTTCGAGGAACACACCTGGTGGTACCTTTGCACAAGTGGAGCCGATGTTGGCGAGTCTATCGGCCTCCTCGTTTCTCTCTCTTCCAACGTGCCGAAGTTCGCAGCCGTCGAATTCTCCTTCGAGTGCGTTGTATAGCGCGCGGTACGCGATCATGTTTTTGGCGTGTGCGTCACACTCATTCATCGTCTGCTGTACGACAAGGTTGGAGTCACCGTAGATGACCAGGCACGTTGCGCCACATATTTTTGCCATCTTCATGCCATGGATGAGGGCTTCGTATTCGGCCTCGTTGTTGGAGGCTGTGAATTTCATCCGAAGAATGTACTTCATCTTGTCACCTTGCGGGGAGGTCAGTATGACTCCTGCCCCTACTCCGGCTTCGCGTTTGGAGCCGTCAAAATGCATTGTCCAGGACTGCAACATGTCTGGGGTGTCAGGCAGCTGCAGCTCCATCCAGTGCACCAGGAAGTCCGGAAGGACTTGAGATTTGATTGCGTGTCGCTTCTCGTAGATGATGTCCAGGGGTGATAGTTCAATGCCCCACAGGGCCACGCGTCCTGTGGCCTCTGGGTTATTCAGGATGCTGTTTAGGGGTGCCTCGTTGACGACCATCACCTGATGCTCCTGGAAGTAGTGGCTCAGTCGTCGAGCCGTCATGAACACGCCGTAGGCCAGCTTCTGGTAGTGCGGGTACCGCTGTTTTGTTGGAGTGAGAACCTCGCTGAGGTAGTAAATTGGGCGTTGTACCCCGTGGGTCTTGCCTTCTTCGGGTCGTTCGACCACGAGTACTGTGCTGACCACCTGGTGTGTGGCTGCTATGTACAGCAACAGGGGCTCGCGCTCTTTTGGCTTGACCAAAACGGGCGAGGTGGAGAGGAGGCGCTTGAGGCTTTCGAATGCATCGTTGGCTTCTGGTGTCCACTCGAACTTGTCTGCCTTGCGCAACAACTGGTAAAATGGTAGGGCCTTCTCGCCCATGCGGCTGATGAACCTGCTTAGTGCCGCTACTCGCCCTGCGAGCTGCTGAACGCCCTTGAGGTTTTTCGGCTTCTCCATTGTCATGATAGCTTTGATTTTCTTCGGGTTCGCTTCGATCCCTCGTTGAGAGATGAAGTACCCGAGTAGCTGACCCGAGGGGACGCCGGAGGCGCATTTTTCTGGATTGAGCTTGATCCTGTAGCGATCAAGGTTGTCGAACGTCTCGCGGAGATCGTCGATAAGTGTTCTTGCCTCCTTGGTTTTTATGACTATGTCGTCGACATAGACTTGGACGTTGCGACCGATCTGGTCCTTGAGGCAGGCCTGCCTGCATCGCTGGTACGTGACACCCGCGTTCTTTAGCCCGAAGGGCATTGTGTTGTAGCAGAATACTCCGAACGGTGTGTTGAACGCCGTTTTCTCTTGATCTTCGACCTTGAGTCGAATCTGGTTATAGCCTGAGTAGGCGTCGAGGAAGGAGAGCTTCTCACAACCTGCAGTCGAATCGATGATCTGGTCGATCCGAGGTAGAGGGAAGTGGTCCTTTGGGCAGTGTTTATTTAGTGACGTGAAGTCCACGCACATCCGCAGGATGTCCGTGTCCTTCTTCGGGACCATCACCGTATTTGCCAGCCACTCGCTTTCCTTGATTTCCCGGATGAAGTCTGCTGCGAGTAATCTGTTGATCTCCTTGCCGATAGCTTCGGCTCGTGGCTCCGACAGTCTTCGGATAGACTGCTTGACTGGCTTGGTGTCTGGGAAGACATTGAGTGCGTGCTCGGCGAATTCCCTGGGAACTCCTGGCATGTCCGCAGGACACCAGGCGAATATTTCCCAGCGCTCACGGAGGAATTCGACGAGCGCGTCTTCCTATGCGGTGCTGAGGTCGTTGGCGATCAGCGCCGTCTTGGAGGCGTCTGTCGGATAGACCTGCACTTTCTTGGTGTTGACCATGGAGTCGAAGGACATGTCGGGTGCATTCTGCCTTGTGACTGGGGGTAGCCCATTGTCCGTCACCTCGCGGAGCCTTACGAGCTCGTCTTGCATGCCGAAGGACTGGGAGATTTTGTTGAAATCCCTATCGCATTGGTCTGATCGGGTGAAGCTCCCGTGGACTGTGATGACGCCCCTTGGTCCTGGCATCTTGAGTAGTAGGTATGCATAGTGTGGGACGGCCAGGAACCTTGCGAATGCTACACGTCCCAGGATGGCGTGGTATTGCGATGGCCAGTCCACCACTTCGAATTCTAGGCGCTCCTGCCGAAAGTTGTCCGGCTGCCCGAAGATGACGTCGAGCCCTATTTTGCCCAGGAGGAAGATGCCCTTCCCTGGGACAATGCCGTGGAACGTTGTGTCTGATTGTTCCAGGCTGCATTGCGGGATCCGCATAGCTGCTAGAGTGCTTGCGAACATTAGGTTGATGCCGCTGCCGCCGTCCATGAAGACGCGACTCATCTCGAAGCCTCCGATCTGCGCCTCCAGCACCAGGGCAGCATGACCTGGGCGAGGGATCTGGCAAGGGTGATCCGCGCGAGTGAATGTGATGCAGGACTCCGATCCACTGAGGTACTCAGGGATTGCAGGCGGAGTTGCCACGACCAAGTTGATTTGTCGGGTGATTTTCTTCTGTACCCTATTTGTGGGGCGTCCCTTCTGGATCATATTTAGTGCTCCCTTTGGTGGGGGGTATGGGACCCCGGCGTTGTTTTGCGTTGGTGCGACTGGTTGATTTGGACCTCCAATAGGCGGCGGTGGAGGAGCTCCGTGTGCTATTTCACCTGGCGCAGGTGTGTTTCCGAACGCAGGGATTGGAACTTGTTGCCTCATCTGCATCATGCCTTCGCTGAGTTTCTGGAACTCGCGGCAGTCCTTGAGCATGTGGCTAGCTTTCTTTTTGCCATCTTGTTTGTCGATGTAGAAGTGGATGGTGCATGGAACCGAAAGTTTGTCGAATGCTGAGGGTCCGTTGTCGCGGTCGCGGCGTTGCCACGACTGCGTTGGTCGTCCGTTGTCGCGGAAGTTTCCGCTGCGGTATCCTCCGCTGTTGCGGCTGTTGTCATTACGGCGGTCGGCGTAGCCGGCTGCGACCATGTCGGGTCCGTCGCGGTCCTCGTAGACGCGCGATCTCCTCTTGCTGCGGCGTTCGCGTCTTCGGCCGTAGTCGTCTTCTTCATCTGATTGCGCCCGCTGGATGCAATCTTCGCCGTGTGCCCAACTGTTGGCAATTTCCATGAGGTGGTCGAGTGTCTTGGGCTTTACACGCCCAAGTTCCTCCTTGAAGTCTGGGCGTTTGACGCCGTCCCTGAAGGCGTCGATGGCCCGCTCTTCGGAGATGTGTGCCGCGGAGTTCTTGGTTGTAGACCAGCGTAGTATGTATGAGCAAATAGATTCACCCGTTCTCTGGGTGCAGGCTCGCAACTCTTCGATTGAGGCGGGCCTCTTGCTGGTACCTTTGAAATTTCGGATGAAGCTGTAAGCGAGCTCCTCCCAGCTTCGGATGGATCCTGATGATAGGCTGCTAAGCCAGACCCGCGCTGCGCCTGTCAGCTGCAGCTGAAGGCATTGCATGGCGGTTTCTTTGTTGCCTCCGTGAAGCTTGACGGATGACAGATGGTCACTGAGCCAGGACTTTGGATCTTGCGTGCCATTGAACTTCGGAGTATCCGAAGGAAGCTTGAAGTTGCGTGGCATCTGCGTTCGCCGAACAGATCTGCTGAAGCATCGAGCTCCGCAGAGTTCTCCTTCGTCTTCATCCATCTCAGATTCGGACGAGCATGCGCGCTTAGCGCGTGCTTTGTCGATCTTGCGCTGTGTAAGCTTGTCTCTGGCGTCGTAGTCGCGTTTATGGCGGTGCGAGCTCTTCTTTCTTCGAGGGAGATCGTGCTCCTCTTCCTCTTCGGATGAGGGGGTGGGGCTCCGGTCGCGCCTGGCCGGAGCTTTCTTCTTCGGCTCCGCAGGAGCGTCTTCGTGGAGCGCAGATCCGATTAGTCCTAGTCCGGTGAGTGCGGACCTATGCATGGCCCGTTTCGGGTCCCCCTCCGGAGGTGGGTGAGCCGCGAGATACGCAGTGGCTGCCATGATCGCAGCTTGTGGCGTTTTCGGGATGATGTTGCCGTCAGCGTCCATATCCATGAACGATGTATGAAGAGTTCGGGTCACGTCACGCCGCTCCTTGGGGTCCATGTTTTCCACCCGAGAGCGGTGCTTGTTTCCCTGATTTCCGTTTGTGCTAGAGCCGGGTCCCATGGCGGAGAGCGCAGCTCGTCGCGCACTGGACTCAGAGGCTGCTTGCTTGCGTTTGTCGAGCGTCTCCTGCATCTTGACTTGCTTCTTATGCCCCTCGATGAGGAGGTAGTGGTATGCCCTCAGCAGATCACGTGGGGAGTCCAGAGGTAGGACTATTTCGCCTGCGACGGCGCGGCGTGCTTCGACCCATCCTTCTTTGCTAAGTTGGATGAGGTGGCCTCTGTTTTCCCCGTTTTCGCCGTTTCCACCGTTTTCGCCGTTTTTGTCCTGCGGGTTGGGGTTGGGCGGCGGGTTAGGCGTTTCCTCGTCGGTTTGGATGACTGCGGCGCACAGATAGCGCCTGCAGATCGGTTGGTTGCTGCCGCAGCTTTCGGATCCATAACCGTAGGTCCCTTCATCCGAAGGTGGATCGCACAGATCGGAGTTGCAGTTGCTGCTGCTGTAGAACTCATCTGTTGATGGTGACGTGCGTAGCACGGGGTGTGGAGCCCACGAAGCGGGCCTGATTGACGGCACGGGCACCCGCTCAGGGAGACGGAGGGTGCCGGTTTGTCCCACCTGGAAGCAGAAGCTCCCGAACAAAATTTCGAGTCCGTCGCCTACGGGCTCGAAATCCTTCATGGTATCCGGCGAGTGGGCGGTGAAGTCGAAAGCGCCGAAGAGGAGGTGATTCTCCGTCGCCGCGGAGTTGTAGATCGATCGGGTCGAAATCGTCACGACCGCACAATCAGCAGCCCCAGTTCCCACAGACGACGCTAATTGACGAGGTTTAATCTCGTCAATGCCCATTGTTATGGACTTGGGTTTTGGAGAAGATGGGGATGCTGGAGATCGTGGCACGGTTAACAGACAAGCAACCAGGGGACACGAGATTTACCCAGGTTCAGGCCCCCGGAGGGAAAACCCTACTCCTGCTTGTCTGCTCTTGATTACGGCGGAACCGAAGGTTACAGGGTGCGCAGATTCGATCTGGCGTGGATGCGTGTGCGAAAGTATGAGTCAAGTTGCCCTAGGACGTGCCCTCCTAGCCTTTATATAGACTTAGGCAGGTCCCAGGCGTAGTCCTAGTCGGTTACAAGTTCTAGGGTTTTACCCCTTTGAATTTCCTATCTCATCTAGTCTTGCTCTCAAGGATCCGAAGACGTCATGGGCCTTGGCCACCCGAAAATCTTCATGGGCCAGCATATGTCTGCTGTGGGCCTTCCTTGGGCTGGACCAGGTATGCTGAAGTTACGTACCCGTAGGGTATAACCATGTCAGACGAGTTGCCGCATCCGGAGATTGTAACGGGCCACAGCAGCCGAAGACCGCATCGGATTGCCACATCCGACGACCACAACGGGTCGTCGCAGCCGAAGACCGTAGAAGGTCGCCAGAGTCGAAGACCTTAGCGGCAAGCCGCCGCTGCTGAAGATCGCAGCGGGTCGCCGGAACTGAAGACCACGGTGGGTTGCCAAAGCCGAAGACCGCGGTGGGTCGCCGAAGCCCCCGGGTGTAGAGTCAGAGCGATCGACAAAGTCATCGAGGCGGACGTGTGGTCGAAGCTGCCGACGCATACCCAATGTGACGGACAAGGGTTCGACACGTCGAAACCAGGGAAGTTGGTGGAGCGGCCATGAAGTAGATGGTGGTGGCACGAATCCAGCGACATCAAATCCGATCTAGTAAATCTGCGCCGATCAAGATGTAGTCTGTGACAGAGAGTCAAAACAGTCCACGACATGATGGAAACAGTGTGGAACTTTGAGTTATACACGTGAAGCAAAAATCAGTCACGTACTACCTCAAATCTATTTTTTTCTTGTCTTTCCAGAAGTTGGACAGTCTAAACTTGTTTTTTGAGAGCTGATCTCTTGTTGGTTGTGCTCTGCACGTCCGTACGACTGCTGCCATGATCTTTTTCTTTCATGTAAGATTCCTCATGGCAAAGAGCTAGCTTGATCCGTAGTGGACAACTTCAGTAGCATCTAGTTATTTTATTTTTCTTCATAAGACTACGAATGTCCCTTTAGAATAACCTCTACAATGCGTCTGCCTGACGAGATCTGCCGCTGCTTGGCCTTCCGTTGACGCGGTATAATGTACGCAGAAGGCTACCAGCCACACCAATGTATTGGCAAGAAAATCTCAGCAACGCTACCGCCGGTCATGCTGATGAAGATGTCGATGCCTTGCCGGCTAGATGCGATCTAGATGCCGTTGATGATGAGGGATCTCGCTCCGACGACAAGTCATAGATTGCTAGTGATAGGATTAGTGTCTCTAGTTCAACAGATTGCGCCAATTGATAAAGGTTAGACTCGTCAATATCCATTGTTATGAACTTAGGTTTTAGAGAAGATGGGGATGCTGGAGATCGTGAGACGGTTAATAGACACGCAGCAAGGGGACACGAGGTTTATCTAGGTTCAGCCCCCCGGAGGGAAAACCCTACTCCGGCTTGTCTGTTCTTGATTACGGCAGAACCGAAGGTTACAGGGTGCGCAGATGCAATCTGGCGTGAGGTGTGTATATGAGTTAGAGAGATCTATTGTAGCGTAGCATGTCCTCCTCGTTGGACCCTCCTAGCCTTTATATATGAGGAGACTAGGTCTCAGGTACCGATACAAGTTGCTTACAAGTTGTATCCAAACTATAGTCTTGATCTTTTCTTATCTTGTGCGTTTGAGAGTCCATGTCCATATGGGCTTCGTAGCAGCCAGACCATCATAGGCATCATGGACCTTGGTAGGTCATCGAGTGGGCCTTCCGTTAATCCGCACCAGGTAGCCTAATATTGAGTACTCGTAGGGCATATATATGGGAGGGAGATCATCTGCATAGACCGGACAGGCAACCTCCTTGGGCGGCTTTGGGGCTGTAGCAGCCGCAATGGTAGAATTTTTAGCAATCACAGAACTACTTTTTTTTAGCTAAACTCAGTATTCATCCAAAAAAATCAGGCGGAACAACGCTCAAAGGCAGACGATGTTTGTGTTTTGGCAACAGCTGAGAGTCAACTCGCTAACAGGAACAGATCACGTCCTCCGTGTCCAGTCCACGCGGAAACAATCGAGGATACAACACAACTAGATGGACTCGGCGCGCTCCGCTGCGCCATCCTCCGCTATTAGCGCTTAGATTCTGCAACTGGGGTGTTCGTTCGGTGTGATGCTTATGGTTGTGATTCGTTGGGGTCCTTGACGTAGCACAACCAAGGCAGTTTGGTGCGTGGGTCCTTTTTAAAAGGTGATTGGGTGCTTTACGATTCGTGCCACCAAGTTTCATCGAGTTTCATTATGTTCTAAAAATATATGTCTAATTTATACATAATCGAACTAACTGAAACCATACACTTGATATAGCAGGCATGCTAGAATCATATTTCTCATATTTTTCTCCATTGTAGCGCATCCATTACAGGCGACAACATGTCCCTATAGACATCCGATAAAATTGGTGGGATACAGGCAACGATATGGCTGTGAGAAAAAAAACCGTCTAGCCATACCAGTCATACAAAGACTAACCTCTTGCATCCGTATCAAGACCTTTTACATGTCCAAGGCTTGATTCCTGCGGATTGACAACATAAAAAATATATACGCAAAGGCCAGCAATCAAGCAAAATGATGGAACCGAAAACACCCATACGTGCGATGACCAAACCAACAATCCGCCCAAAATATCCAAAAGAGCGACAACGCAAAGCCCGATCCAACCAAAAATCATGCACACTTGTAGCAGCACAAGCGTTGGCAGGCGAAAATGCAAAATGTATAGTAACACACGGTTCCGAGGACATTCACCAGTATATCCTCACGGGACGTGGATCTTTCCACTCGCTCAACAGTATTATTCTCAGCCACAGACGTAGCAGGTGTGCTTCCCAACAGACATGGTTACACGGTATTTTCTGAAGCTGCAAAAACAAGGACATTAGGCTTCTCTACATACAGATAGAAAAAACAAATAAAACGGCCAAGTCTCAGCGTAAGGCATTTGTGAAAACAACTCAATACACGATAATTTCCAACGAAGGATCTCCTTTGACAAAAACTGAATCATTATAAAGGTGAGCAAGAGCAAAAGGTTCTTTTTCACCTGGTTATGAGTACAGTTCAACAGGTTTAGAAGTTAGTACGATCCTATGAGCGCAATGTCATCTTCAGGATTAGTCAAGTGTATATATACTCTACCCACATTAGCTACCAGCTCTAATTTAAGAGAACATTGTGTAAAAATTATCGGGTACCAAATTAGCTCTAACTCTAGTTTAAGAGAAGATTGTTGAAACTCTGCACTATCCTTTCTTATAACTTTTCTTCTTCAATATTTTTATTTTTCTGCATTCACTTGATGGTAAAATCTATTGGCCCAAGTCCGTCAGTTTTCTCCTATGTGCGCCGATCATTGCCTTCCTACTTGCTTGAGATCTTGTAACACCGGCTGACACAAGAAATTCTCCTAGCTGTTTGTTGACATATTCTTTTAGAACACCATGGAAATACTTTATAAATACATAATTCCAAGTAATGACATCAAATTTAGAGACAATGAAAAAGTAATTTTGTAAACTCCTTCAGTAATACTTGAATTGCTTCATAGGAAAATATTGCACGTGTGAAAACATGGCAAGCATAACCAAAGAAAAATAGAAACCCGACCGTACACAACTAGCTAACAACCAGCTTCAGCAGGTCGAGACAATAGAATTAATGGAGCACAAATCTATTTCAGACATCACGATGACACATGAAGAGGGAAGAGACACGCGAATATACAGGAAACATGGGTTAGAACGGAGATGACCATGTCACAGTTCAAGCATTGCCAATATAAAATCAGAACAGGAACCACCACCATACCTTACATTGGAGCTGACCACCCACCAGTGTGCTCCACTCCTCCGCCCCCCGCGGAACAAACTACATCAGGTTTCGAGACCGTCCACCGCTCAACACAATGGCCACCGTTCCGAGACCGCCCCCCGCAGCACCGCCTGAAGCCACAAGTCGGCAGGCCGCCAGACACCGAGGCAACATGCTGCGAAGTTCATCGACGTTGTCGCCGATTCAGCCCGCCATGCCCCCCACCTTTGACCTCTCGCCTAACCACCATGGCCCGCCCACCAAGCCTCGATCCATCGAACTCCATAGTTCCCATCGATGTTGTAGCTTCTCGCCACCGCAAATCATGCCCGAATTGCCAAAATCCATGCAACGTGAAATGAACCAAATGGTAAGCAACACGTCCCGGGCAGCCACAGGCCACCAAAACCAGAGAGCTTAGAGCTCTTTGAAGATACTGGTAGTATGATACAAACTTCATAGTACACTAGTTATAGGAAAAGCAGCATAGGAGGGAGAAATTAGGAAATAAGAACCTATATTTCTTGAAATTGCTTCAACGTTTCTCTAGCTGGAACTCTATACCAAAATAAGGGAATTTGATTCAGTTAGTCTAGCTAATTTAGTACATCATCTGTAGCCCAAACAAAAAAAAAATCAGTGGTGAATAACCAAACATTGAAGTTAGCAGTAGTGCTAAAGAAATATAATGATATATTGGAAAGAAACTGGTCGCTACTTATGATTTCAAAGCAGAGACAGGTTTGAGAATTGTGCTCACTATACCAAGTGTTGAACCTAATTCCGCTCATGTAAAGTTTGAACCAGAGTTGCAGCTTGATAGTTCAACTGATCCTTATAAGCTGGATATATTTTCTACATCACCCCCCAATGCACCCAGCTCGGCTGAAAATCCAAGCTCTGTAATGCAAATTCCTAAAAAATAAAAATAAGTGAAACTGATGAAATTTGGCCAAGTACTCAGTGCATTTGAAGAATTGAGGGTTTATTCAAGATTGGGAAACTCATCGCCTTTGTGTATTTTCATTGGACCGGTATGCATTTCTATACTTCAGGATATGCATAAATATATTTCTTTTATTGGTGATTAAGCTTATTTCTGTACGCCTTATTTTGATTGCAGCTATGGTGATTATGTATCTGATCAAATGGTTTCCCCGAACAGATCAACACTGAGTGTTAATTTAGTGTGACAATGAAATGAAAAACATAGAAGTTTGGGCCTATGCCTACCTGCCAACCTTGGGCCTGAACAATTACAGTGTGTTAATTTAGTGTTAACTTGAGGCTCAGGCACTAGAAAGTTAGTGTTGTGCTGATATTCTAGTGAAATACACTTCAGATCTTCTCTTGTTTTGCTTTCCTTACAACCTTGTAAAAAGAATTGACAGGATAAAGCTACTATATGAAACACAATATAGATCTAAAGAATTGAAAAATACTATTAAACAGTACTAAATCAGTTTATCTAAAATAGGGACAATGTTCAGAAAGCATCCCTATATCTCCAAGTTGTGACTGAGAGATCCCTCACTGAACAATAAGGTTAAGAGTATGAAACATTAGAAAAGTATTCAAATGGTCCAGAATAAGCTTCTTTAAAATCAGAACAATTTTGAAAAAACACCGTCTGTTTCAAATGTCTCACTCAGATCACACTCATCGAGCAACAAGGTTCCAATATTATGGAATATTGCGCAAGTATCCAACCCCACATGAAGCGTCACATCAAATGGAGGAATACATGAAACTTCAAGTGCAAATCATGAACGCAAGCTAGAAACGTAGATAATTTGGTTATCCAATTTGCAGCTAGAAAATAATAAGCAAAGATCAATAATTCAGCGACACCATAAACTAACAGAAAATTCATTGCAATATCGAAGCTATAATCACCTTCTAACTCGCTTCCCTCGAAACTTTTGTCTTTCCATTGGCCTTTTCCTAAACTTTTCTTGTTCTCACTAACCCTTGTTCACCGTTTAGGAAGTTCCAAAGAATTCATAACTAAAAGTTTATCGCATCCAAACAAAATATTGCCCAATATTATATACGCCAGCATGTTGGTTGCAAATATGTTGTACTCGTCAACTCTGGTATAATTGACTGGCAGAGTTAACTCTAGAAAACTTTGAATCAGCTCACGGTGGTGATATTATCATTTAATATGTTTATTATGTGCAACAATGACCACCAGTTTTTTAAAATCCAGGTTGACTGCCTAATAGAATGTTTGCATACTTTAATCTAATGAGCCAGTTTTAGTGGTGCTACCATTGTTCATCAACTTCATGAAAGCAAGATCATCCATCCTACATCAGCAGCCAGCAGTAGCATCAGCAAGCTATGAGGAAGCAGTAGAAGCATCAGCATGCAGTAGTATTAGTAAGCAGCAATAAGAAGCATCGGCAGGTAGCGACCAACATCATAAAAAACAAGCATGCAGAGTCGCATCAGCAACAAGCTGAATCTCTCTTCAGCTCCATCGCGTCTCTCTCTCTCGATCGGTTGATTTTTCTTTGTCCCGTCCAACTCATCTCTTCCACCAGCACCGTCCTACCCCTCCCAACCACATACCTTCACCACCGCTGACCTCCTTCCATACCTCCACCAGATTCCGCCTCCTATGATTCCTCTCCAGTTTCTCTTTCTATGGATGTATCCCCCTCTCCTCTCTCCGTCCTCCACTCTGTCCCATCCCGTACCCTCTTGTCCTCCAGTCTCTCCCTCCCCCTCTTTATCCGGCCTCCCTCTCCCTGACAAGGATCTGCAGGTGGCGTTGGCGCAAAAAAGGAAAGAAAAGAGGGGGCGTGGAATACCTCCGCTCGGACGTGCTGGAGGTAGACGACCTTGAAATCGTTGTCGATGCCAAGCCCGTCCGCTTAACTACCAAGGCAGCGCAAGGTTGAGGAACGCCGGCGGCAGGGATGGGCAGCGCCAGTATCTTCGAGGGGAATTATCTACGGAGAAGTGGGTTCACCGGTCGAGCACGCACATGTTCCCAAATCCACTAGCGGTGACACAGTAATACACCGCTAGGTAGGGCCAACAAGCGCCACATCCCGATCGAGCAACCACGTGCCACCAAAACCAGAGCTCAGGCCTTTCACAATGCACTGTTTCTTAGCACGCTATCATAGGCACTGACATATTTTAGAAACGGTTAGTACAATGTGCTATTTCTTAAGGGTGTATTTAAAGGATTCATATATTTAATGATTTTGGGCTCATGCATGCATATGTTGGGCTAGCCAATTTTTCTGCCTATGGTTGCGTGCAAGAGGTGTAGCTTAGCTAAGATACAACACTCTCTTTCATCATTAATTAAGATGCCACATAAGTAAATTGCCTAAGATATAGAGCTAAGATACACCCATTGTAAAAGGCCTTAGAGCTCCTTAGGAATGTCTCGATCAGCTTTTGTAGTATGGAAGGAGCGAAGCGGATCCGATCAAAATCCTAGGCTACTGACTCGGATGGAAAAACCACGACACGTCCAGGACCAAGATTCCTTTGTGGACAAAGATAAGGCCTTTCACAATAAGTGGTTCTTAGCGGTATATCGTAGGCACTTTTCCTATGTGACACTATAGTTAATGAGGAAAAGATTGAGGTTGTATCTTAGCTAAGAAACACCTCTTACACAAAACCATAGGCAAAAAAACATGATTAGGCCAATCAAATGTATGCATGTCATCTAAATCATTAAATATAGATACACCACTTAAGAAACAATGTATTGAAGAAGTTATCTCTTAATAATTTATTTTGGAAAAAGATAATGAGAAGCACGCGCGGTGTGCGACACGTCACGATTCGGGAAAAAACTAATCCTATCTCCTAGAAGCGCACATCTTAGCCCCCATATGCCTTAGGAAAATGATGGGATCTCCCGGGGGATATAGTCCGGGTTGAAACGTCGATGTCGAACCGAAGGAAGAGAGAAGCCCACCAACTTCTCGTTTCTTCCTCCACGCGCAGCAAAGCGTTTAGGCCTTTTTTCTCTTTCCCCAAGCACCTCTATCTCCGGCGACCTCCACCCCAGCGACCACCGCCTAGCACAGCCGTTGCCTTGCGTCGCCGGCCACCGCTCCCATTGCAACCTCCCACCAACGAGCTTCTCTGATGACCCGACTTATTCCCTGCGGCTGGTGTTGTGAGCCTTCGACACTGGTGCTCCGTCCTCGACAGTGATGCTACTAGGCTAGGGCCTAGGGGAACTTGAGGCAGATGCCTCCGGGATCGATGCACCTGGCCATGGTGAGACTGGTAAAGGACGATGATTTTAGTACCAACTTTTAGCTACCAAGCTGTTTTGGGGTTTGCTACGTGAGGTCGATGGTTGGGCTGCAAAAGGCGTCGATGTCTGCTACATGCGTCGGCGGCGATGCTACAAAATCCCGGATTTTGCTACATTTTTGCTACAAGGTCGAATTCGGTTTTTGCTACATTTTTTATTTTTTTGCTACATTTTATTTCCTGATTTTGCTACAATATCATAAATTTTTTGCTACACGACATCCGTGCTGAGGTTTCCGACGAGAAAAGTCTCCAACGAAGCTAGTTTTTTGCTACATTAGAAGAAATTTTTTGTTACAACCATCTTGTGGTTTTGCTACAACAATGTCATCTTTTTGCTAGAAGGTCTCCGGTGAGAGTCACTAACGAGTTTTTTCCGACGATGTCTCCTGTGAAGTCGGTTTTACTACATTAGCATATTTTTTTGCTGCATGGTCTCCGACGAGATTTTCGACGGATCGTTTTATTTTCTGAAACGAATCTTTTTTTCTTCAGAAGCAAAAGCCAAACATTTATAGAAAAAAAAAAGTCGTTTACAGCAAAAGCCGGAATTTGAAGAAAAAATACACGCGTCAGTAGGGAAGGAGGACAGTCGCTGAGTGTTGTCCTATGCCTCCGTCGTGAGTTGTTCTCGGCCACTCAAATCTCTCTCTTCAAACCAGAATATTTTATTATTTGCCACGCTTTATTTCAGAAATTTATTATTTGACACACCGACCACTACATATCAGTAACACATAACGTGGCAAATAATAAAACTGAAAAGTACAGTCACTCCAAACCAGCCACAAAAGCGGCGCGCCGGGAGGTTCGAGGAGCGAGAGGAGGAGGCCGCCGCCGGGAGCAAGTTGGGGGTGGCCGCCGCAGCCGGACACACATCGGGGAAGGCTGCCGCGCGAGTACACGGCCGCAGGGGAGACCGGCGCCACCAGGAACGCGTCGGGGAGGCCACCGCTGGGGAGAGTGCCGCCGAGCACGCAGTACGGATGCCGCCACCAAGGAGGCGAGTTGATGTGGGGTTCCTGTTGAGGCGATGTGGTGTTGTTTCCGGCGGGCGTCCGTCGTCGCCGAGCGTGACGAAGAGCCTACTGCCATGGCGCCGAGTGCAAAGAGGCCGACGACAAGTG
This sequence comes from Avena sativa, assembly GCA_916181665.1. Taxonomy (NCBI): domain Eukaryota; kingdom Viridiplantae; phylum Streptophyta; class Magnoliopsida; order Poales; family Poaceae; genus Avena; species Avena sativa. Next base: position 216,002,036 of record OV702279.1, read on the forward strand.
CAAGTAGCCCGCCGACGACAAGTACATGGATGCATGCAGGATATGAGGAGTCCGGTGACTGCTTGTTGCAGACTAGCTTTCCTCTTCTCTACATCTCAATTCTGTTGTGCTCTTGATTTTTTTCACGGAGATGCTCGTCGAGTTTTTACATGTGATCTTCATCTGGAGTGATTCCTTGCATCTGCCTGGTTTTTTGGACGATGATGGATTCATCGAACTAGAGCTTGGGATACTCTGTAGTCAATCTGGTAATTAGAAGTACTAATTGAACGTGGCAATTAAGCTTAATCTAACTGGCAATTAAGGTTAGTTTATCTAGCAGCTAGAACCTACTTAGTATGGCCATTATTATAAAGCTGGCAATTAGGCATAATTAATCCGGCAAGTAGGTCTATTATCATGGCAATTCACAGTAGTAACAATTTGAGCTTGTTAAATAAGCCTAATTAATCTCTTAATTCACAGTAGTAACATGCATGGGGAGAAAAATAGTTAGGAAAGCGTTCATATTTGTCCACATATGTGCATGCAATTATTTTGTTCTTTTCACACGGGAGTAATTACAGAGATTAAGTGCTTTTGTGTCTAAGTATTTTGGGATTGCATGGTTTGCAAATTGTGTCATTTAAACCGGGACGGAGGGAATAACAATTTGAGCTTGTTAAATAAGTCTAATTAATCTCTTAATTAGTATTCTGGCAATTAAGACTACTCCCCCCGTTCCGGTTTAAAGGACACAATTTGCAATTCTCTGGGCCCTAGGTGTCATCTAATCGGTCCATTTAATAGAATGGAGTGGAACATGCATGGGGAGAAAAAGAGTTAAGAAAGCGTTTACATTTTTTCACATATGTGCATGCAAGCATTTTGTTCTTTTCACACGGGAGTAATTACAGAGATTAAGTGCTTTTGTGTCTAAGTATTTTGGGATTGCATGGTTTGCAAATTGTGTCCTTTAAACCGGGACGGAGGGAGTAATTAATGGCAATTTATGCATAATAAATCTCGTAGTTAAGTTAGTGGGAGTATCATAACTACTCCCACAGTAGTATCACGTTGTAAAAAATCTAATGTGTGTTGCCTGCCAAAACCCACCGGCGAGCAGCGACGAGCAACACGAAGAGCCGGGAGGCTCCCAGAACTGCTGGTGGGCCCTGGTCCCTCGGGCAACGGCCCGCAAAACTCCGACACACGTCCTGGCTGATGCAAGGGCGTGCCACCTGACCTATACCTGGTCAGGAAGGTGATGGATTGCTTCGATTGGTTTCCTGCATGGCAAACAAACATACGTAAAATTCGAGCCGCGACCGGCTCCCAGGTTTCCCTGTGAATCGGCTCCTGGAGCCGATTATCCCATGGTTCTGTATTAGATCTACGATAATATGGGGTTTTGCTTCATCAATATAAATTAACTCGATCTACGACAGTTTAACGTTTTCACCACATAATTGGAACATCCTACACGTAATTGAGCCTGGTAGATACAAAAGATGATAGAAAACTAACCCTAGAGAAGGCCTAACAACCGACGTAAAGTCAATTCCCGGAACAACTCCTCACGAATTGGCAAACCATATCCTTACATACTACTGGATCGTTCAACCCGTTTGTAAGGCCTGATTATGTGGATATCAAACTAAACCTTGGAAAACAAGGCATAACCATAACAGATCAAATCGACTGAATAAAGATCAAGCAAGATGCTACCCTTACACCCAAAAAGGTGCAAAGGCAGCGAGATAAGTAAAGGCAGCATAGCTAAGCAATCATAACAAAAAAGTACCGATGCTAGCCCAAACAGATCTATGATAACAGTATTACTCGCCATCAACAAGGCTTCAACACGAGTAACACTAAATAACGCATAAGCAGATACTGCCTAGATCGCAAGATGCGATCTAGGCAGCATGACACTTACCCGAGAAAAACCCTAAAAACAAGGGGTGGCGATGCGCCGAGATTGTGTTTGTTGTGAACGTGATTGTCCTCCTTTCTCAATAACCTTAGGTACATATTTATAGTCCGGAGACTTTCTATCTTTGGAATAACCCTAACAACTCTATCTCTTACCTAAACCGAAACGTAACCTACTATAATATACAAATACACGGGCAATTTAGCCCAAATCCACGCACAAAGCCGATTCAACAACACATTGCATATATGTATCTTCCAAGCCCATCTTGATTACGGCCCATCTCCTCCTTTGGCCAAAATGTGGCGATAACACATGCCCCCCTGGTTTTGGCAATAATAATTCCAAAACCACTCTGTTGTTGTTTTTTCCTCTCCCCTTCTTTTTTTTATCGGGCTATGCGTTGCAGAGCAAAATCGTCACGCCGCCCCCTCATCATGATGCCTTGTCTTCTCAACTTCTCCGCAGTGCATGATTTGACCGTTTTGGCACCACATTATGGAAACTGCTATGGCATTGAACCGCCTCCCACTATTCCCCTTATTTAAATTCATCTGAGCAGTTTGCAGCCCCCATCTTCCTCCATTAGCCAAAAAACCCTCTTCCTCCGCCGAAAAAACCCTCTTCCTCCGCCATGGCCTCCTCTTCTTCCTCCAAATCATCCGCCCTTTCCTCCCAATCTTCCAACACGATGAGCAACCGAGAGCCGACGCCGGAGCACCCGCCAATGGCGGCGTACGAGGCTCTCGCCCCACAATGGTGGGACGAGAGGGACTGGGACTTCGCCGCCTGGTCGGAGGACGACGAGTCCCTGACCGACGGCGAGGAGGGCCTCCAGTTCCTTGTCGACGGGGAACTGGAGGTGGAGAGCTCCGACGACGCCTGGTCCTGGGATGGCGTCGAATCCTCCGACGAGGAGGAGGAAGCGGAGGAGGACACCTCCTCCGATGAATACCCGCCGGTGAAGCGCTTCCGCGCCGGGTCCAGCGAGGACACCGAAGACGACGATGAGGACGAGGAGGCCCCCGCTGACATCCTCAGCAGCAGCGACGAAGACGACGCCGGCAGCAGCGCTGATGACAGCGAGTACGACGACGGCGAAGACAGCGGCGACGACACCGGCCTCTAGATTAGGAACTAGTAATAGTAGTACTAGCAGTAGATTTCCTTTTGTAAGCAATCGGCTCCATTGTAAACAATCGTCTTTTGAATCAACAAAGATTGCTTTTCCAATTCGCTTTTGCCGATAGTCAAAATAGGTCAACGCTCCAGAAGCCGATAGTAATGTATCGGCTTTCACCATACTGCGCTCATACAGTCAACCAAGTCAAAGCCCCAAGAGCCGATGGTAACACATCGGCTTTCCCCACAAACGTTGACAAGGTCAAATTTGGTCGCATACTTAGTCAAATCTGAGCGGCCACTTTCTAGTTTCAAACGGTAACCTGCGACCCTCTTCAAAAAAGGCCAACCCAGATCTCCAATTGCCTCACGGAATAGACCGAGCTCACAGCGACAAGAACCCTCGATCCCCAATTGCATAGATCCATCTCCGCCGGCAAACTAGATGGCGGAATCGTCCAACACCAACACAGCGGTCTCTGGTCTGAAGGTACGCCTACTCCTCACAGTCTGAACACGGTGCTGGAATTAATGGCAAACACCTGAATTAATGCTTTATTCCACCATTAAATTTTTTAGGTTTCAGACATTCTGCTGCCGCATCCTTCTCTCCCAAATTCTCTCTGTCTTGGCCCCCGTACAGAATCTAGTCCTGCCCATCTGATCTCTTGCGAGGCAAACATAATCCCCTTCGTAAGCCAAAACCTAGATTTGAATTCTTGGGCCGACTGCTTGCGAGCCTGGCCTAATCCTCCTGAACATTGGGTCTCTTGGTACAGCAGGGTAGCCAAAACTTACCAATCTCAATGGGAAACCACGGGAATAGCTGATGCCTTGTATTTGTCATTGTCTCCCCTAGAGAAACATGAAAATCTTCTAAAAACCATCGGCTATTTCTGGTCCGATGCTCTGAACTGCTTCATGTTTGGTCATGGCCCCATGACACCAACTCTGTTAGACGTGGTGATGATTACTGGTCTGGACGTTACATCACCCAGCCCCTCTGCTTTTAAGCTGACAAAGGTCCCCTACAAGCTTTCTTCCAAAACAGACTGCACGAACTGGGGTGCCTATCTTCAAAACCACATGAAAACTAAAGGCCCTGTCACGGAGAAAGAACACACGGCTTTCCTCAACTCCTGGCTGGAACATTTCATATTATGTGGCCCTTCCCTTGCTCCAACCAAGAATTATCTCTCCTTGGCCTACGAACTTGCCAAAGGCACTCAACTTGGCATCGGCAAACTGTTCCTTGGAGAAGTCTATCGATATCTCCAGTTGATGTCTGTCAAGCTATTCTCCGGCATAGCAGTCAAAACAGGAGGTCCTTGGTGGTTCATTCAGCTATGGGCCTAGCTGTATTTTCAAAACCATGTCCCAAACTTTCCCCTTTTGGCGAGTTGCACCTTTCCAGATGCCAAAGGGAAGCAGATCCGATGCACCAGCTACGGCCAAGCTCTGTATAGACTGCCAGGTAGTAAACTGATCCCTCAGGAAGCATCCAAGTGGTTCAGCATTTTCTTCCAAGGCCTGGACAATCCTATCTTCTTTCCTTACATGGAAGAATCGGAACATTTTGAAAATCCAATCTCCTTCAGGCTAGACAATTTTGCCGATGACACCAGCACTCGGCAGCTATTTTCCACTGTGATCTGTCCCTGTTTCCTTCCAGTTGGTATGAGCACATCCAACAGAATAATCAAGCCTGGATACGAATTCTACCAGCCGGTCCTAGTGGCTCGGCAATTTGGCCTTGGACAAGTACCTCCTCATTTCTTTCTCCACCATCTTACGGAGAGCAGAGCTGACCTGCCCGATCCTCTCACCAGTCAAAGGTGTTACTCCTTCTTCGATGCTCTGACCATCCCAATTCCTAACAACCTCACCTTCGCTTCATCAACCGATGGTTTTGAGAACTGGTGGTCGATGTGGAAGACTCATGCCTTCAGGAGAGCTCTGGGACCGTTGCTGGAACAGCTCGATGCTGAATATGACATCCCCGTAGAACAGGTACCACTACTCGTAAATTTCTGGATGCAGCTCACAAATGATTCTTCTAATACACCACTCTGTCTCCTTGCAGCAACAAGATGGTCCTGAACCTACGCACGGTGATGGCTCCCCCTTCGAATTCTTCCCACCAGCTCCTGTGGTCCTTTTCTGCAAAAACTCTCCACCTTTGAAAAAGGTCGTGATGCAGAACCAGCCGATATCACCACAATCGGCTTCCAAGAACCAAACAACTTCTAAGTCAGCTGCCTCTCGAGTTCCAACTAAAACAAGAACGATGGTGAGGAAGGTAGCTGCCAGGAAGACCTTGAGGCGCCGGAGCCCTTCTTCGGAAAGTTCGCATGTACGCTGACCCATGCCTTGGTTGATCTATTTCATCCTTGCAAACATGCTCGTGCTTACTAGCTCTCCTTTCTTACAGGCTTCCGTCGAAGACACCTCCAGCGAGGACACACAATCCAATCGAGGAGAATTGGGCCCAACAGATTCTGAGAGGACCATCACACCGAGCCAGCCAGATTTGCCACCATCGGCTTCCAGGAAAAGGCTGGTTCCTGAACCTACTGCCCCCCGAGCACCAGTCGAGGCGGGGCCAGCTGTGAGCCCCAAGAGGGCTCGCAAGGGACTGCAAACTTCTTCGTCGAGCCAGGAGGTTTCGAAAGTCATCACCCTCCATGCTCTCACCAATTGTTTCTTTTTTATCTGTCGATTCATCACTATTTACATCGGCTAAGCACCTTCCATGCAGACGACTGACACTTCTAGTGGGAAAGCCGGGGCAGTGCCGATGTCCCTCGCAGGGCTGGATCTAGTAATCCCTGAAGGTGTAGATGAAACGGTTACCACTTTGGCCAAGCCCCCAGCAACAACGCACAAGCCGATTGTCTCGTCATCTGCTATCCCCTCGATCTCAGGAGAGGTACGTTAGCTTCTTTCGGCTCATCCTTCCGTGTTGGACGCATACTGACGCCATTTCGGCCTGCCAGGGTTGTGATATCTCAGGCCTGCTGACGTTCGACCCTGAATCCATCGAACCAACTCTCTCTGTCGCCACCGATGAACTACGAGCAAGGGCTGTTCTACCTCAATTCCAGCGTCTCAAAGCTTTGCTGTCCTCCCCGATCGAGGAGTTGATCGAGGGCTCTGAAGAGGTGAAGAGCGTTCTCGCCGAAATCAAGGACCAACTCCCAGTAGCATTGCAGGTGAAGCTCTGGCCAGTTGTAACTCTGTCTTTCTACGGGTCAAGGGTGAAGTTGGCTCGTGAGAGGATTACCCTGCGCCGCGCCCAACTCCCGCTGAAGGCCAATATTGCAGACAAATGTTAGCAGCTCAACGAGAAAAAGGCGTCTCTGGATGCCAAAACTGACACCTCTGTCAGTACCGCCGAGCTCGCGTCCTTGAAAAAGGAATTGGAAGATCTTGAAGAGAAGGTCCGGGCGACTAAACAGCTCATTCGTGACAAGGAAGCATTCATCAAAGACTGATCAACTGAAGACGAAGCAGAAGGCCTCAAAGCTCAACTGAAGACTGATCTGGCGGAAATACGTGCCCTGAACAAGCAGCTAGTGACGGGCAAGGACGAAGACGACGAAGCCGAGATCGCCGAGGTGGATCGTGTCCGTGCTGACGCCCTCCACGCCTTCGAGGCATTCCTTCAGTAGCTCATTCATGTAAACTGGCACCTGCTCGTAACAGTTTGAACCTCTAGAGTCGATGACTGTGCATCGGCTATATATTTTTTTTTATTTTGTTTATTGGCCGATTTCATGTATCGGCCCCCATATTTTACTGTCCATCATCCCACATGCTTGGGAAATACTTCTTGAGATGCTGACCATTGACAGCCACTGGGAATTTCACGCCGTCCAGCTCCTCAAGCATGTACGCGTTCCCCCTTAAAACTTGATCGACCCTGTATGGCCCGTGCCAATTTGGAGACCATTTACCATATGCTGCATCCTTAGTCCCCAATAGCAATACAGCTTCCCATACCAGGTCGCCAACGTGGAACTCCTTTGGTCTCACCTTCTTATTATATGCACGAGCTACCTTGGCCTTGTTCTCTTTGATTTTCTCAAGCGACCACAGCCTAAGCTCAGTTACATCCTCAACACTGTCACTCATCAGGGCCGCATATTCTTCAGTTGTTAGATCGTTCTGAAAAGTGACACGTCTCGATCCAGCCGTAATCTCCCAGGGCAATACGGCTTCTTGTCCATAGACTAGATGGTATGGCGAGGTTTTTATCGCTCCATGACATGACATGCGATAGGCCCATAAAGCCTCTGACAAAACCTCGTGCCAACGCCTAGGGTGCTCATCGATTTTCCTCTTGATCAACTTGATAAGGCTCTGGTTGGACGCTTCAGCTTGCCCATTTGCTTGAGCATAGTATGGAGATGATCGGATCAGCTTAATTCCCGTGTCCTCGCAGAACTCTCTAAACTCGTGAGAAGTGAAGACCGAACCTCCATCGGTCGTGATAGTTTGGGGAATCCCGAATCTATGAATGACATGTTCTTTCACAAAATCGATAACATCCTTCGAGGTCACTGACTTCATAGGGACGGCTTCCACCCATTTAGTGAAATAATCCGTAATGGCCAAAATCCACATGTGGCCTTTGCTTGATGGAGGATTGATCTTGCCAATCATATCCATGCCCCAACCTCGGAATGGCCAAGGTTTGATGATGGGGTTCATTGCTGACGCGGGTACTGTCTGAATTTTTCCAAATTTCTGACATGCTTGACACCCTTTGTAGTACTTAAAGCAGTCCTCAAGCATGGTGGGCCAATAAAACCCTGATCGCCTGATCAACCATTTCATCTTATGAGCCGATTGGTGAGTTCCACAGGCGCCTTCGTGTACCTCGTGTAGGAGCCGATTGGCCTCGGTTGGTCCCATACATTTGAGCAGTAACCCTTCCAGAGTCCTGTAGAACATGTCGTCCCCGATAAGCACATACTTCATGGCCTTGTACCTTATCCGTTTAGGTGCCCCCCGAGCCGAATCTTTCAAGTAATTGAAGATATCGGCTCTCCAGTCGTCCGCCTCCAGGAACTGTACTTGAACATCAGTTCCCTCTGCTACGTCCTTGTAGCCTGAAGCCATTTGTGCGAGATCATTCGCCTCTGTATTCTGCGATCGCGGGATCCAGTTAAAGTTTATGTACCGGAACTGTGCCATGAGCTCACGGCATTGCAACCATAATGGGAAGAGCGACTCGCTCTCACACTTGTATTCCTCCGTGAGTTGGGAAATCACCAATTTGGAGTCTCCAAAAATTTCCACTGCCTCTGCTCCAGCTTCGATGAGCAACTCCATTCCCTTGCGTATCGCCTCATACTCGGCGACGTTGTTGGTGCGAGGGGTAGCTAGCCTGATGGAGAAGGAATATGTTGCCCCCCGGGGCGACACGAGTAGCATGCCAATGCCGCAACCATCATCACAAATCGATCCATCGAAAAACATAGCCCACGCTCGTATAGACAGCGCTGCTATATCAGTGTTGATCCTTTCAGCAATAAGGTCGGCCAATGCCTGACCCTTAACCGCTTTCGCGGGTTGGTACCGGATGTCAAATTCCGATAATGCAAACATCCATTTGCCGAGTCGGCCTTTCAACATAGGAGCCGACAACATGTGCTTTATGACATCTGATTTGCATATAATGATAATCTCTGCTGAGAGCAAGATGTGGCGCAGCTTGGTGCAGGTGAAAAACAGGCAGAGGCACAACTTATAGATCTCAGGGTACCTTGTCTCTGCATCCAGCATCCTTCTGCTGATGTAAAACACAACTCGCTCCAGACCATCATAAACTTGTACCACCACCGAGGCGATGGACGTGTCAGCTACTGACAAGTAAATGTAGAACGGCCTATCCGGCTGGGACGGAACCAACACTGGCGGCTTCGTCAGATATTCTTTGATTTCGTCGAAGGCTCGTTGTTGTTCTGTCCCCCAGCGGAACTCCTCATCAGTTTTAATTTTTACAAGTCCCATGAACGGCTCTATTCTTCCTGACAGATTGGAGATGAATCTTCTGACGAAGTTGATCTTGCCGATGAGAGACTGCAGTTCTTTCTTCGTGGTAGGTGGCTTCATTGTTCGCACTGCCTCCTGACTTTTCAGGCCGATCTCGATTCCGCGTTCATGGACCAAAAAACCCAAGAACTGACCGACCGTCACACCGAAGGCACACTTCTTTGGATTCATTCGTAGCCCGAATTTCCTTGTTCGGTCCAGAACGCGTCGCAGATCGTCCAAGTGTCCTTGTACTGAAGCAGACTTGACCACCACGTCATCGATATAAATTTCCACCAGCTTGCCGATCAGATCATGGAAAATGTAATTCATGGCTCTTTGGTATGTGGCGCCGGCATTCTTCAGTCCAAACGTCATGACTACATATTCAAACAACCCCACCGAACCTGGGACTCTGAATGTAGTCTTGTGTATATCTTCCGGAGCCATAAAAATTTGGTTGTAACCGGCATTGCCATCCATGAAGATCAAAACCTTATGACCAGCAGCTGCGTTGATTAATGTCTCTGCTACCGGCATCGGATACTCATCCTTTGGAGTGGCTCTATTGAGATCCCGAAAATCTATGGCAACACGCCAGCGGCCATCCTTTTTCTCTACAGGTACGATACTAGAAATCCACTCAGCATACCTGCATGGCCTGATTAACTTAGCTGTCAACATTTTCTCGATCTCTTTCTTGACTTCTTTCAAAATTTCGGCCTTTATCTGTCGTGCTCGCTGCTGGAATGGCCGAAACCCTTTTTTAAGCGGGAGTCGATGCTCAATGATGCTCCTGTCTAACCCGGGCATCTCTGTATAGTCCCAGGCAAAGCAATCTGGATATTCTTTCAACAAAGCTATCATCGGACCCCGCAGATTCGGATCTAACTTCTTGCTGATAAATGTTGGTCGTGGCTTATCCCCAGGACCGATGTCAATCTCCTCTAGCTCATCAGCGGAGGTAAACCCATACCCTAGCTTTCCGTCACCTGCTAAATCGATGCTAAACACGGGGCAAACAGCTGGTGAGGATAACAACGATAATTTGGGCCGATTGACGGAATCGGCCCCCTTTTTGATTGCATTAATCAAGGAAGGTTTACAACTTATTTGTGCTCTACAATGGCAGGGAATCTCCCTACTACGACTGCATGACCTGTTTGTCGTAAGTTTACTGCTTTCCATTTTTTATGGCCGATCGCAGGGATCGGCCATACCACGTACGATCGTGGACTTTGCTACTCTGTCAGGCCAGTGGATAAGACCAGCCTCACCCCGTTTTTTGTAGCTTCAATGCGCTCACAGCCGTCTAGACTGATTCCAGAGATCGGCTCTTGGTCTTCTGCCTCCCAGATGTTCATGCCAGCTATGGAGATCTCGATCGAATCATCTGCATGAATGACCTCCACTTCATCTCCATCCCACTGTATTAGGCACTGGTGCATCGTGGATGGAATGCAGCAGTTAGCGTGAATCCAATCCCTCCCCAGCAAGACAGCGTAGGTGCTTTTGCTGTCAACGATGAAGAACGATGTAGGGATGGTTTTTCTGCCCACGGTCAGATCCACGTTCAGAACGCCTTGCGTTTCTGAAGTTTGGCCATTGAAGTCGCTTAACGTGACGTTGGTTTTGATCAGATCTGCAGTGGAGCGTCCCAAACGCCGTAGCATGGAGTATGGCATTATATTGACTGCCGCTCCGGTGTCAACCAACATCTTGCGGACAGGCTGCCCATTGATATAACCTCGCAGGTACAGGGCTTTCAGATGTTTGTAGCCCTTTTCTCGTGGCTTCTCAAATATAACCGGCCGTGGGCCGCAGTTAAACTGTGCCACTGGTAGTTCTTTGGTTCTTGGAGCGCAAAACTCTAGCGGAAGTGTGAACACCATGTTTGTGCCAGCCGATGTCTTCGCATCGGCTTTTACTGGTTTGGGGCGCCACTCTTTCCTTTTCGGACGAGCCTCCGTTTCCAGGGTTTGCCGAACTTTCACGGCCAGATCGGGACGTGCCTTCCTTAAAGCGTGGAGGTACTGCGCTTCGGCTTCCTCCAGGCTACGCAGTTGCTGAACTCTACGCTTTTGGGTGTGTCTGAGTCCATCAGGACACCACCTTGGCCGGTGATATCTGTCTTCTTCTTTTTCACCCTTTGGCTCCTTGAGATCTTTTGCTCGAGATGACTCCTCTTGCCTGTTCTGAGGCGGGAGAGGCCCTAGACGCTTGAACACTGAAACTGGACCTATGTCATCCTTCTGCCGTCCACATTCCGGGCAGTTGTCGATTGTAGGCAATCGGCTCATTCCCGCATCCCAGCAATACTTGAAGAAAGGACAATCCCAATGCTTATCCACGCCTTCGTTTCCCTTTGACTTTTCACTAGCGAGGTGCTCATATCCTTCATCATCTCTATCGTGCCGGCGACGTCGGTCATACTGACGCTCATACTTGTTAAGGAGATACGTGGAGTGTGGCTTCTGGTATCGCACGCTTCTCACTTGCTCCTCGGTTAAATACCGCCTGTCATCATAACGGGGCCGGTCACGTGGACCGGCCTCCTCTCTTTCTTTGCCCCGAGAGCGACCGCCTTCCTCCTTATATGTGCCATGGTGGTACACAGGCCCTGTCATATTAACATCGAACGAGAAATCTAACTGACGCCTCGTGGAGTGGCTGTGTTCTACCATGTTGACGCCGGGAAACGGGTTTGTGTCTACTTTCATGGCGAATTGCCCAAGGATCAGACGACCCTAATCTATCGCTGTTTGGATCTGGCGACGTAGCTCTTTGCAATCATTGGTGGTGTGGGTGAATGAGTGGTGCCACTTGCAATATGGTCTCCCGTTCATTTCTTGAGCCGTAGGGATTTTATGGCCTTCGGGTAACTTCAGCTGCTTTTCTTTCAGTAGTAAATCGAATATCTGCTCAGCTTTGCTCACATCGAAGTCGAACCCTTTTGCAGGCCCTTGCTGTTTTACCCATTTGCATGACACAGGATCTGCCCCCCGAGCCCATTCAGCCACGACCACCTCCTGGTCTTGTACGGGATCCTCTTCTTCTGTATCGACCAGGCCTATCGGACGTTTGAACTTGTCTTGGTACAACTCAGGGTGGCGCTGTTCATACATTGTCAGTTTCTGGGCCATGTGCGCCAATGAATTGTATTCTACTTGGAAAGCCAGATCCTTAATAGGTGCTAAGAGACCCAACGCTGCCAGCTCGACGGCTTCTTTCTCAGTTAAACGAGCCGAATAACATCGGTTCTTGACAGTCCTGAAACGCTGAATGTACTCGGCTACCGTTTCTCCCCGCTTTTGCCGCACCTGCGCCAGATCTGCAATGCCGGCCTCGGTAGCTTCTGAATGATACTGAATGTGGAACTGCTCCTCCAGTTGCTTCCAGGTCTGGATCGAGTCCGGTGGCAACGAGGTGTACCACCCAAAAGCTGGTCCTGTCAGAGATTGCGCAAAGAACCTTACGCGTAACTGATCCGATGCCGAAATCATGCCTAACTGTGCCAGGTATCGGCTCACATGCTAAATCGAGCTCGACCCTTCTCATCCGCTAAACCTTGAGAACTCAGGGAGCCGATACTTGGGTGGCAGCGGAATCAGATCAAACTCGTTGGGGTACGGCTTAGAATAGCCGATTGTCCTTCTCTTCAGCACGAAGCCGAACTGGTCTCTCAAGATGGTACGGATTTGCTCCACCGTTTGAGCTGCAGGGGCTAAATTCTCAGAACTCGCTCCGATGGCGTACTTGGCTAGCCATGCCTGTTTATCAGCGTCCATCCCAGACATCCCTGCTCCGGAAATACCTGCCCCCGAAGCCCCTGCTCCAGAAACTCCTGCCCCAGAAATCCCTGCAGTTGCCACCTGGTTCGTGCGCGTCAGGTTATTGCAGTCCGGCACGTAGGTGCACACATATCCATGTGGGATTTCTTTAGGTGGTTCAAACAGGAATTGGCAATCGCCAGGGTCACCTCCAACCTTGTAGACGACGTACGCCGGTGCCCCTGGTGGCTCCGGAGCTGCAAGCGTGAATGGCAGCTGTGGCCTGGTCTGGAGCGGTCTTTCTCCCTGGTGAGTCCCTAGAGTAGGCCCCGGCGGAGAGTACTGATGTTTCATGATCTCCTGAACTACGCGAACCGCGACGCGCTCGAAAGCGTTCACTAGGCTCTCAGAATGGCGGTGAAGAGAACGAGCCACCATGTAATTGACTTCCTGTCGCAGAGCTCTGGTGCGCCCCTCTGAAGGAACAGACAGATCCACCTCGTCAAGAGCACCTTCGGGTGAGAACCCTTTCCACCTGATGCCATGCTTACGGGTCCTCTCAAAAGAGCCGATGAGATCGGCTTCGAAGAGAGCTTTGATATCATCATACTTTGCCTTGTGCTCCTTAGGCAGATCGTCGTACGTGACCGGTCTGTTCTCCATCGCAGCGTCGGATGTTGATGTAGACGTTGTTGAATGTCCCACCGGGCGTGCCAGAATGTGTTGCCTGCCAAAACCCACCGGCGAGCAGCGACGAGCAACACGAAGAGCTGGGAGGCTCCCAGAACTGCTGGTGGGCCCTGGTCCCTCGGGCAATGGCCCGCAAAACTCCGGCACACGTCCTGGCTGATGCAAGGGCGTGCCACCTGACCTATACCTGGTCAGGAAGGTGATGGATTGCTTCGATTGGTTTCCTGCATGGCAAACAAACATACGTAAAATTCGAGCCGCGACCGGCTCCCAGGTTTCCCTGTGAATCGGCTCCTGGAGCCGATTATCCCATGGTTCTGTATTAGATCTACGATAACATGGGGTTTTGCTTCATCAATATAAGTTAACTCGATCTACGACAGTTTAACGTTTTCACCACATAATTGGAACATCCTACACGTAATTGAGCCTGGTAGATACAAAAGATGATAGAAAACTAACCCTAGAGAAGGCCTAACAACCGACGTAAAGTCAATTCCCGGAACAACTCCTCACGAATTGGCAAACCATATCCTTACATACTACTGGATCGTTCAACCCGTTTGTAAGGCCTGATTATGTGGATATCAAACTAAACCTTGGAAAACAAGGCATAACCATAACAGATCAAATCGACTAAATAAAGATCAAGCAAGATGCTACCCTTACACCCAAAAAGGTGCAAAGGCAGCGAGATAAGTAAAGGCAGCATAGCTAAGCAATCATAACAAAAAAGTACCGATGCTAGCCCAAACAGATCTATGATAACAGTATTACTCGCCATCAACAAGGCTTCAGCATGAGTAACACTAAATAACGCATAAGCAGATACTGCCTAGATCGTAAGATGCGATCTAGGCAGCATGACACTTACCCGAGAAAAACCCTAAACAAGGGGTGGCGATGCGCCGAGATTGTGTTTGTTGTGAACGTGATTGTCCTCCTTTCTCAATAACCTTAGGTACATATTTATAGTCCGAAGACTTTCTATCTTTGGAATAACCCTAACAACTCTATCTCTTACCTAAACCGAAACGTAACCTACTATAATATACAGATACACGGGCAATTTAGCCCAAATCCACGCACAAAGCCGATTCAACAACACGTTGCATATATGTATCTTTCAAGCCCATCTTGATTACGACCCATCTCCTCCTTTGGCCAAAATGTGGCGATAACAATGTGACACAATAATTAATGAAGAAAGAGATGGTTAAAGTATCATTCATAGCACGTAAAACTAGAAAATCATCATACAAATAAATCTTGTACACAATTTTGTATTGAGATTCTAAAAATCATTGAATATAGTAATAGTATGATACTACCATATAATACCATGCACTATGGAGATAATATCATATACTAGTATCATATGCATGATACTAGTAGTATGATACTATCATCATGACCAGCCTAAATCTTGTTAATCTGGCAATTAGAAATCTTATTAAAATGGCGAAGGAGGCTCTAGCTGTTCTTGAGGTTCCACGAGATAAGGCAATGATCATGCCTGGACATGGATGGAGGTCGCCGAAAGAGGGTATAGTGAAGATAAACACCGACGGTGGGCTTTCCTTGAATGCTCGGAGGGTGCGGGTGGCGTTGCCAGATCACACTATGCATATTTGGGTGCTTGGAGCAAACCTCATGAAGGGATAAGTGATCCCCTGATTGCTGAAGCTTTGGCGGTTCATGATGGGATCATCTTTGCGAAATTAAGAGGATATCCTAAGGTGGTGGTGGGGACTGACTGTCTTGATTTCGTGGAGTTTTGGAGCTCTCGTTCAGTGATGATACCGATTCTTTTTAAGATAGGAGAGTTGTCTAGTTGTTTCTCCTCGTTTTTTATTTTTCATGTCTCAAGATCAGGAAACCACTCGGCTCATTTGTGTGCAAAGCATGTTTGCAACATGATGCAAACTGATTGCTGGCTTGATTGTATTCCAGACTTCCTGACCACAAGTATTCAGGCTGATTGGTCGGGTTGTGTGATTTATCAATAAAGCGATACGAAGTTTCCCCGCAAAAAAAAATTAGAAATCTCTATGGACCTACTACCTTCATTCCGGTTTATAAGGCAAATACGTACTTCGAGAAAATAGTTTGACCGTAAATTTGGTCAGCAAAATATAAACTACATTTAACAAAAAATATATCATTAGATTCATATTCAAAATACGCTTCTAATGATACAATTTTTGTGACATATGATTTATATATTGTTGACTAAATTTACGGTCAAACTATTGTCTTGAAGTTCGTATTAGCCCTATAATCCGGAATGGAGGGATTATTAACCTTAGAGACATACACGTATGTGTGATAAATCTATGATAGAATTTTAAGAATCACAGTAGTGAGCATACTAGTGGGCTGCAACATAAGAGCGAAAAACCATGTAAAAAACTTGTCTATGAGCAGGAACATGTGGGTGAGAATTTTACTACTTTCGTTCTAAAATAGATGTTTCAGATTTATCAAAAATTTAGATGAATACTAGCCGAGTGCCCGTGCGTTGCTACGGGTTATTGTTCTTGTCCTTTCCTACCTTATTGTCTCGAAGTTCCTCCCTCCTAGTCTGTAGTCAATTCTTTGTTTAGCTTGGCAGATCTTCTACTCTAGCATGACCCACTATGTATCACCCAAAACCAGTGTCTTAATTAGTCGAGTAATTCATTAAAGTTGTTTGCAGTTTTTGCTTGTTAGTACGGGCTACCTACATTGTGATGAAGTCATGAGTTGGTTTGTTCTCTTCAAATCTATCAACTTTATGCGATGCATGCAAGATAGACAATTGTTTCAATTGTATTATAAAACATGGTCAATAAAGATTATCAATTGATGGTGCCTATAAGACAAAACCAGATGCAAAAGTATTATCACAAAATCACCAACAATTCCAGAAATCTGGAGCAACCGGAAAGTCAACAAAACATCCATTCCTTGTTTTATTGAAGTAAATGTGTAAGAGACAGACAAACATAATGAATTAATGGACGTTAGTCCAACTTTGAAACAAAACATGTATCCTTTCTCCACTGCAGTTCTAACACTCGGAAGCCTACTTTTCTAGGTCTAACTTTCCCGCCTCAACAATTCCCTAGATTCCGTCTTCCAACTGCATGTCTGCGGCATCTCTTCATAGGAATGTGTCGCACAAACTACAATTGAGTGCTGTCAGGCGTATTAAACATAAGCGCCCACATGCATAGAAAATGTGATTTTCCCTACCTTTTTCCTTTTAATTAAAGCCATCGGGAGGACAATACCGTTATATAGAGGACTGGAGAAGCAACAGATTAAAATTAAACTGGCCATTCATGTTCAACCCTAATCATATTGCTCCAGTCCACTTCCATTGCATAATAATACGAGCCTTGTAGCAACTAACAAAGAGTATGAATGGTCAAGAATATTCCAAGTGCTGCGAGACTTGCAAATTGCTAAGAGTATTGAATGGTGAGGCTAGCACAGTTTGGAATGGCGAGGCTAGCCATTTAATTATAAAAGGTCAACATATGATTAGACCTGATAATCCTGATGTGGTTATAGTGGTGTGTTCATCTCCCCACCAACGAATTGGAGCAAGAATATAAGTTGTATATACTACCTCTGTTCCACGATATAAGACGTTTTAAAAGGCTATTTTAGCCAAACAAACAATTTTATATTTACGAACAGAGGTAGAAATATTAATAAGTACTCCCTCGTCCCAAAATATAAGACGTCCAAGGTTTAGTCAAAAGTCAACATTTTCTAAATTTAACCAAGATTATACACAAAAATATAAATATTTACAATATCAAATCAATGTCAATAGATTTATCATAAAGTATATTTTTTGAATGTGTCTATTCCATAATATAGATGTACACACTTTTTCCTAAATATTTGGTCAAAAATAGTAAGATTTAACTTTTAACAAGTCCTTAAGCGCCGAGAAAATTACAAAAAACCACCACATTTGCGGCTAGGGTTTCAAAAAGACACCACTATTCGTTAGGGTTTCAAAAACCCACCATTTCAGAACTAACACGTAACAAAAAACACTGATTTGGGTTTGACCTTTGGTAAACAGCGAGACTGACGGATATGGCCCACTGTCAGGATGATGTGGCATGACGAAAATGGTCAACGGTGACACAAGATAGACTGCTTCTAGTTCTGGGTTTTTTTAAACTTTAGAGGGGGCACTTGTAAAATCATATCCTCTCTCTCCTTTTTCTTTTCTCCGGAAAAAACAGGGCTAGAACACGACCATGCCGTACACCGGAGCTTCCCCGGAAAACGCACGACAGCGACAACAGAAGGCGATGGGCATCATGGATCAGGAGGAAGAGCAAGGTGATGTGATGGTGAATCAGAGCTTCCCCGGGATTGTGCAGACGTGCTCGGCGGAGGGCGGAGGGGAGCAGCTCGCCGGCGTAGCAAACCGGTCGCCGGCCGCATCCAGACGACTTCGAGCTTCACAGACAGAGGCACAACATGTACAGAGACCAAGAACATGTGGCTTACCGAGAATGCGACGAGGTGGTCGGTGAGGTTGGGGTGCACTGAGGTGGCCGCATGGGTGGCGGTGGCCGGAGCATACCATGGAGGGGAAAAGGTTCTGGACAGGGAGGCAGCTCGAGGAGGAACCATACATGATGAGACTGAAGATTCAGAGCTCCTGGAGATGCGCACGGTCGAAAGTACGCCTGAGGAGGAGATCGGGTGACGGCATCCGAGACCGGAGAGGAAGAAGATGAAGTCGGTGCGATCAATTCAAAGCCTCGTGGATCAATTCCTTTTAAGGGGAAGTGCAGCAAGTCAAGGCGAGCTCAAATCAGTAGAGATTATAGGGTGAGGACGATCACAATAGTCAAATTTGTCCTCATGATGGACGACTCGATTTCTTTTTTGGGGACGATTGCGTCGCAAGCTCTGCACTAATCCTGGGGGAATCGGGGGTCACGGTGGTGGGGAACACGGCTGGGCGGCGGCGCACTGCCGGAGCGAGCACTAGCAGCGCAGAACGCCGGACTCGCGGTGAGGATGGCTGCCGCTACTAGCCCAGGTGCCGCCGTGCTGGCACCAATTGGTTTGGTCAACGGAAGTGTAGAATAATAAATCGAATAAGAAAATTTAAGAGAAAGAATAAAAACTGTGACCTCACCGTTACCTTTTTTTGCCACAAAATTGATGTGCGAAGGTCTTTTCTACAAATTAAACATGCCACGTCATCCTGACAGAGGGCTATATCTGTCGGTCTCGCTGTTTACCAAAGGTTAAAACCAAATCAGTATTTTTTGTTACGTGTTAGTTCTGAAGTGGTGTTTTTTTGAAACCCTAACGAATAGTAGTGTCTTTTTGAAACCCTAGCCGCAAATGTGATGGTTTTTTGTAATTTTTTCTTAAGCGCCTTATATTTTGGGACGAAGGGAGTCCTTTGCAGTCTTAATATAACTATATCTAAGGTTGCAAGCCTGCAATCACAAGAGGTAAATTGCAATTCAAAATTCTGAATATAAATGTTTATTTTTTTATCATAATATAAATGTTTAATTTGAGATAGTGAAAAAAATACCAATAATGCATTCTGAAATCCATGTTCACCAAGACTATAAAACAAATAAATAATTGCTGCTTCCGACAATGTCAAACTGCACAGAACAATAATAGCACAACATGGTTGTATACACTACTCATAGTGCATTTGTGAGTCAGTAGTGTGCTATCGTGTAGGATTGCTCCGAGTGTGAATTTGAAGTAAAGAGCAAGTGTAAACTCTCCGAACAACATAGGCACAATTAATCATAGATCCTCCGATGAAATTCCTCTCGAAATAGGCATCCTGTATCACCTAATAACGAAAAACTGGCTCATTATCCGTAACTACTCACCACAGTCATTAGGCAGTACCGCAACAGAGCCTGAAAATTTGCTTTCTTCTCTCTAAAATCGACTTAGACAGAATCCCCTTGTCTCTTCCCGCGAGCTTGCTATACCAAATCTAGCCAGTAGCAGTCGACCTTGGGTAGGAGGAAGGGCGCGGTCTTATAGCTCCGGCGGCTGAGGAAGGCCCCCTTCTTTTCAGCTTCTTGGCCAGCTTCTCCCAGAAGCTACCCTCGACCAGCTTCTCCTAGAATCTCATCTGCCAAAATCGTTTATACTTTTAAATTGACATTGAAACTACTAGTTAAAAAGTTTGAACGAATTTTGAAGATGAGATTCTGGGAGAAGCTGGTCGAGGATAGCTTCTGGGAGAAGCTGGCCAAGAAGCTAAAAAGAAGGGGGCCGAAGTCCATGGCCACGCGCCGTTCCAGGCCTCTGCGACCCCGCTGCCTATCTTCTTCCTCAACGCCATGGTGCCTGCCTCCATCCTACCCGCCGCCGCGTGCTCTCCTTCGTCTCGCCCAGCCGCCAGTCGTCCTGGACCCAAGAGCTAGCCACATATTCTCTGGTGTTCACCCCTGACACTCGCGACCGCGGTGCTTCTGCCATGTTCTGGCCGCTGTTGGAAATATAAGCAATAATCCATATGATTTAATCCGAATAATAAACTGATAAAGCATGATCATGCAGATCAACAAAGTAGATGAACAGATTATATCTATACAAGACAAACCTATCACATATACGCTAAACGCTAGAACTAGAAACTCTAGCATAATCCGAAAGAGAGAGATTGAGATCACATACGATGTAGTTGCGACAGTAGCAGCAGCAGAGTTGTCGCCCATGTTAAGGTTGCCGAAGAGGTCGCTGACGTCCGAGAAGAAGTCGTCGTTCGGGAACTCGTCGTCGGACGACGTCGTGGTTGCCAGTAGTCACGCTGAGCGCTCCCCGAAAACTTGATCGCTCCTCACCCGTACAGGTTCACGAGAGGCGGGGTTCCAGAGGCCTACTGTCCTGATCTGCGGTGCACGTCGCAAGCCGGGATGGAGAAGACGAAAGCGACGGCGCAAGATTCTAGAGATAGGTGCGTGTTGTGGATTGAGTACCGATTAGGTTTAGCGCAGACGCTTATATAGTGCAGGTCAGGGAGATCGTGGGGCTCAGCCCACGTCCGAGTCGGTAACAGTCCACGTGACGCGTTAATGACTCATAATCAGTTTTTCCAACCAGCAAAATAAAGCTCGGCTCGGCGACATTCCCGCAACCCGCGGCGCGCTGCGCGCGCGCGTCGCGATGATGCGATGCGAGGCGAGGCGAGGCGAGGCGGGCGGCGTCGGAGGAGGAGTGCGCGAGGGCTACTCTTCTTGTCACACCTTAGTGAGTGGTGCAATACTCTACTATATAAGGTGGTCCAATTTCCCTTCAACTAGCAATGTGAGACTAAACTTTAGCACCACTATCACAGCCATATGCTGCCATATACAAGTGGGCCAAAGATAATTTCAAAATTTGTCTAATGGGCCAACAACCCAAAACTCACCAAATTCCAACAATCCCCCACAAAGTCTCATTGGCACATCACATCATTTTCCTTTCAGAACATTGTTTTATATACCGGTGTGTAGTGGAGACTGTTAAGTTGAACTTCCACGTTAAACTTCATGCTACACTGGCTAGCAACTTGAATAGTGGATTATGCCTTAAACTACAAGTTTTCTGCGGGCTAGTTTCACATAAAATCTAGACCGGTACATGGCTGCCGTCGACTTCCCCGCGGTTTGGAGCTTATGCGTCATACTCCGGGGCCTTTCATGAGTTTATTAGAGATCACCCAACTCTCACGGACTGCGACGTTTAGCAGTCAGACTCATATAGGTGTGTTCCTCAAGAGATGTTCTGCAAAACAACATCTTCGCTTATAAAAGCCACTTGGAACACATTAAGATAAATATCAACTGCCATGCAGATTAAGAGAGTATTGCATATTTATGGAGATGTAGATATAATATAGGGATACTTTCCTCTCAGCTGACCAACAGCTTGTCTCCTAGCTCTAATTCACGGGATCTCCGATCACATAGAGTGGGTTGCCACTGGGATCAACTCATAACGTGGGTATCAAACCCATCTCCCTCGATGCATTATCTATCACATTGCGTGATAAACCCTTTGTGAAGGGATATGCCAGGTTTTTAGATGTTTGGATATAATCCAACGCAATAACTCTGGAGTTTCTGAGTTTCTTGACAGATTTCAATCTCCTCTTCACATGCCTTGATGACTTCATATTATCCTTAGAATTGTTTACTTTGAAGATCACAGTTTCATTATCACAGTTCATCGGGATGGCGGGTATTGTTTTTTCAACCACAGGTAAGTCTATCGAGAGCTCACGAAATCACTCTGCTTCAACAGTGGCTGTGTCTAATGTTGTGAGTTTTGCTTCCATTGTTGACCTCGTTAAGATGGTCTGCTTGCAAGACTTCCAGGAAACAGCGTCACCACCAAGTGTAAACAAATAACCACTTGTAGCCTTAATATCATCAGCGTCAGATATCCAGTTTGAATCACTATAACCCTCAAGTACCCGTGGATACCCAGTATAGTGAATACCATAACTCGCAGTGCCTTTCAAATAGCGCAAAACTCTTTCAAGAGCATGCCAATGATTATCTCCAGGATTTGACACAAATTGACTCAGTTTGCTTATAGCAAACGAGATGTAGGGTCTAGTAGCGTTGGCTAAATACATGAGCGAGCCAATGATTTGATAATATCTCAATTGATCTTTAGCAGTCCTTCAATTCCTTCGAAGTAGCACACTCGGATCATAAGACGTTGGAGAAGAATTGCAGTCGCTATACCCGAAGTGACTCAATATCTTTTGCACATAGTGAGACTGAAGCAATGTAATCCCACCATTGTCATCGTTTAGTAGCTTGATGTTTAATATTACATCAGCCACTCCCAAGTCTTTCATCTCAAAGCAACGAGATAGGAACTCTTTGACCTTCTCGATAATGGCGAGGTTGGTTCCAAATATCAATATGTCATCAACGTAGAGACACATAATAACTCCCTCGCCCCCACCATGGCGATAGTACACACATTTGTCAGCTTCGTTTACAACAAAGCCTTCAGCAGTTAAAGTTCTTTCAAACTTTTCGTGCCACTATTTAGGAGCTTGCTTAAGACCATACAAAGACTTCACTAACTTATACACCTTTCCCTCTTGACCATATACTACAAATCCGTCAGTCTGCTCCATATAAATTTCCTCATCTAGCTCTCCATTTAGAAAAGCTGTCTTAACGTCCATTTGATGAACGAGAAGACCATGTGAGGCAGCCAAGGAAAGTAGTACTCGAATAGTGGTCAATCTGTGCGGTGACCTAGCATACCACTGCATGTGTAGTATACTATAGTCGTTGACATGACACTCACAGAACACCATTATGTAAATATCACATCTCTCATCGTGGCACAACAGAAACATTGCGGGTCCATATTACAACATTCACACATTATTATTATTATTATTACAATACCAGAAGTTCAGGACTTCAAAAGGTTTCAACTTACAAACCAAAATATAAAGTGTTTCAGCGGAATTTAAAAGTAGCAACTCCGACTAGGAGTTGAGTTCAGCAGATTATTCTATAGAGTTCATGCTGCTCGGCTCCGTTGGTTACTACTAACTAGGATACTTAGTTGGATTCGTTGTCATCAACACCATAGCGGATTTCATAATCCACTCCTTCAACACCTCCTGACAGGCCAGGCTCTTCGTAGAACACATGTTCTTGACATTCAGCTGCATACATTGGCACGTCTTCGGGATCCTCAGAGTCTAAGCAAAGGATCAAAGGAAAGGATGAGTAACATCGTTACCCAACAAGTTCATTATATGCAAGGTGGGAAGTTTGATGCTCTAACTACCACCTCGGATTATAAATCCTTGGCACTATGCAATTTTTTGTAAATCTTTCTTCAAAGATTGATTTTATTATGAAAATCTATGACCATCAGCCTTGACAGGTTGACCAGAACTTTCATGGAGTTCCTTTCCTGCCGCGTTCGTAGCTCCTTCCCGGAACAGGGAGTAACAAGTTACAATTCTTACACTCTGCAGAGGTGTGTTACTTTACCCATGAGAGATCAACTCCTTATTACACAACCGGGCGTACTTTCCCGTCCACAATTCTATGATGTGGGGCCTAGTAGTTGGTCCAAGCCAATCACTGCCCCCTTTGCGACCTCGCATGCCTCCTTGGTGTACACCATGCCCACATAATGAATTACGGTAATGGTTTGTACAAACCGTTAGATGCCAGAACTATCGTGGGACGATGAGGGTTCCCATCCATATGCTGCATATCCTCTACGAATTACCAATTAATATGCACACTATGAGGATAACAGCAATGACCTGCACATCCGGCTCCATGCAAGAGGAATAAGAGACAGCTGACTTCTCCGTCCCATTCCAAATCTCATGGCTAACGCATAATATACGGTGCTAGAATCACTGATGTCAGGGTTATTAAGTCCCTAATTGATCATCATTGTTACAAATAGAACCTTAAGTTCTATTGCTCCATTATATCATCACTTAGGATGATATCTATGATATGTTTATTTGTGAAATTAATATTTTATTTATTTTAGAGTATATATGATAACACACAATTTGCAAATACTTTGATAAAGACTCTTCAAAGGATATGAGCAAGTGATGAACTTGCCTTATGATGGCAAGGTAGTGAAGTCTGATGCTTGCACTGGACCTTGAGCTTCTATGTCTACAAAAACACCATTATTGCCTGGTAAGGACAATATTTAAAGAAGCAAAATGATTATGCAAAATAATGTAATGCATTATTTAACTTGATATGCATTCTCCCCATTATTAATAAAAGTCTTTTTAATAACAAAGGATTTATAAATATTAATTTTTAATATTTATTGAATATTGTCTTCTTTTATTTTATTTCAATTTATTTGCATTTTATTTACTTAATAATTCCTTTAAGAATTATCATTAAATACCAAAAATTGATATTAAATATTTGTTTAGTATTTTCTTAAAATACTACAATATTAATATATAATTAAAGTGATTTTTACTTATTTTTATCATCTTTCAATAATTTGGTAAAATTCCATAAGGAATATATAATTTACAAAATTCTTAATAAAATGTCTAAAATTTTATATCTTAATTTATTTGGATAGTTTGGATTTTTGTGAATCCAAAAATATTTTGTTTATAATTTTTGGACTTTTATTTTATTTTCTAGAATTTAATTAAGTTTAGGGGCATTTTGGTCTTTTTCTATTTATTAAAACAGATTCTAAACAACTTGGGCTGGCCATTTGGGCTTATTGGGCCCTGGTGGCCCAGTAGGGTAAAGTCAAATTAACACCCCGAAGGGGTCTTGGCCCAACCAGCCCATTCTCTGTGTCTCTTCTTCGTTCTCATCTCCCCTCTCCCTCTACCCCGTGGGGGTTCTGGCGCCGCCGCTGGCGATGCCCGCCGCCGTGGCCCTTCCTGGCCGCTGGTGTGGTGCAGGGCAAGGTTGGCGACTACGCTCGTCCATCTGGTCCAATTTGATTTGATTTCGGAGCTCCCCTGTGGCCAGGTTCACCCTGTTCCTGAACCCTAGGTTTTGGGTTGGGTGCTGCCACCGCCGCTATGGACCCTCCTGTGGTGGTGTGCGGTGTTCGTGTGCTGCTATGGCCGCCGCCGTGGCTGATGCGGGTTGCAGCGCCCTCTGGGTGCTCCCTGTGCCGCCGCGAGCATGTCGGCCCTTATGCTTCCTCTTCAATTCGTCAGCGAGGACCCCGGGTAAGTTGCCTTTGTGGATCTTAGTTCATCCTATCACCATGAATCTCTCTGTGTGTACCTAGTGGCTACCCTTGCCTAGTGCCTGCGTTCTGATTAGGGTTCATATCCTAATTAGGGTTCTTGTTCTGATTAGGGTTCATATCCTAATTAGGGTTTGAAAGAACATGTTGGGACCCCATGTGTGGTTTTGGTAATTAATGACAATCTTTATGGACTAATGTGTGTATTAAGTTATACTTGTAGGATTTGTCCATTGGCATCGCTTGGAGCATGTGTTGGCTTCAAGGTCAATGAAATGCAAAGAAGATTTGTTGGGCAAGCTCAATATGCGAGGTCGATGATGAGGAATTAAGGAAGGCGTTCCATCTTGAGAAGGGCAAGATCGTCTACATCGAGCTCAAGTGAAATGCTCAAGGCAAAGGTATAATATTGATAGGTTTTACCTTTTGCCGGTCTCACGTTGTGTGTGTGAGACCGGGTTTAGGATAGATAACCGTACTATCAAGAGGGGCTCTCGGATGAGTAATTCGGTCACATCGTTCGGAGAGAGCTCAAACCTTTGCATACTTGCATCATCATATTTGGTTGTTATTTGGTCTTATCCATGTGATGATATAGAGCTTGTGGTTATTTCCATAACAAGCTCTTGTTCATCTAAATCGGATCTCCCATTTGTATCTTGTTGCGATTTTGATTTATGCGGCTTTTCGATTTCTCACCAAGTGAGGTATATCATATTATTCTACTTGATACTTTCTCATTTTTATTGGGAAGCCCTTGTCGCCCTCTATCCAACGCAATTTGAATCGGGTCAATCGGAGCTTCCAGTCAAAAGTTATTGCCGTTTGAATATTTGCCGGTTAGGCTGTTTTCTGGGCCAAGCGGTAGTACCGTCCGGACGGGCCGGTACTACCGCCCGGGCCAAAAAAGGCCCGTTTTCTTTCTGCCTCGCTAGGTACCTAAATCCGGTACTACCGGCCCGGCCCGGTAGTACCGCCCGGTGGGCCGGTAGTACCGTTCGGCCCAGATATTTTTCCAGATCTAGATCTGTGCGCTTCGCTCGTCTTGGCTGATTCCTCGCTGCTGGGCCCGCGTCCGCCCGCCCCACCGCTGCGTGCTGCTGCGATTGGCCCGCCCTGCCGCGCCGCGCTGCCTCGCTTGCTGCTTGCTGCATGCGCACGCGTGCATCTGCTGCTGCCGCTCTGCCTCGCTGGCGCTGGCCCGCTGCTGTGTTGCTGCTGCGTTGACCGCGAGCAGCTGGCTAGCCTCGCGCGCGTGCCTGCTTGCTGCTGCGCTGCTTTGCCGCTGCTTTGGCCGCGAGCGCGCGCACTCCCGCTGCTAGCCGCTTGCCTGCTGCCTGCTGCTGCACGCCAGGCAGCGCGCGGGCCCGCTGCTGCCGCCAGCTGCATGCATCTGCTAGCTGCTGCGCTGCCGCTGCTTTTTCTCTCTCTAGCTGCTGTCCAGTTTGCTGGGTGCGGTAGTACCGGGTTTTTGCGGTACTACCGGACCGTCCAGAAAAATTGCCCCAATGGCCATATTTTGGCTAGCCCTATATAAGTCTTTTGTCCATTTTCATTTAGGACAACTTCTTCCTCCTTTTCTTGCCCAAGCTTTGCCCCCATTTGCTCTACTCTTTAAGCTTGATTTCTACACCCCCCTCCATTGATTCTTGCAAATATTTGAGGGGTTGTTGGAGGAGATCTAGATCTACGTTTTGACCAAACCAAAACATCTGTTTGTGAGTGTATCTTTGGGGATCTAGATTTTGGGGGATTTTGTGTCTCTCTTTGATTTCTCCTCTCTTGTTCCCCCAATAGCTTTGGTAGCTTTGTTGGAACTTGAGAGTGAGGGATTTGAGCATCTTTGTGGTGTTCTTGCCATTTGCATTTGTTGCATCGGTTTGGGTTCTCCTCGGAGGATTTGGTTTGAATTGCTCACTGGAGCTTGTCCCTCTTGGGTTCTTGGAATCCTAGACGGTTTTGTGGCCTTGGTGGCATTGTAGCCTTGGTGGCATTTGTTGAGGCCTTTTGTGGCGTTTTTTGGGAGCCTCCAATTAAGTTGTGGAGTTGTGCCCTAACCTTGTGAGAGGTTCCGGTTGCCACCGACAAGTGCACCGATAGTGGAAGCGTGGATCGATACCATTGGGGTGAGATTCACCGGAGAATAAGGGAGGCCTTTTGTGGCGTTGGTGGTTTGATACCACCCCCTCTCCAAATGAGACGTACTCCATGTTGGGAGGAACTCGGTAAAATATCGGTGTCCCCGCGTGCCTCGGTTATCTCTATACCCGAGCTCTTTACTTATGCACTTTACATTGTGATAGCCTTCGTGCTTGAAGTAATATATATCATGCTATCACTTTGTTTGCTTGTATTGCTTAGCATTAGTTGTTGGTGCACATAGGTGAACCTTAGTTGTTCTAGGTTGTGCCTAACAAAGTAAACACTAGTTTTATTCCGCCTTTGTTGAGCCACTCTAGGAAAAGTTTTAATCGCCTATTCACCCCCCTCTAGGCGACATCCGTATCCTTTCAGGGTTCTTGTTCTAATTAGGGTTCATATCCCTCTATTGATCATATCTATGATGATTTGGATCTAGTGGTGATAATCCTTGAGTATGATGAATGACTGTTTGCTGGGGATTATTATTTGTAGTTGGCTTTGGTGATGCTAGTGGCTTATCAGACTTATTCTAGTGGTAATTTACTATGATCCAATGTTAGTGTTTCTATGAAATCCCTACTTGGAAATGTTGTTGATCGGAGAACTTTCCACGATCAAGATGTTTATACTGACAGTAGTTCTATCAGTAATTGCTTACTTCATTTATAATGGTTGGCTTGTATGAGAATATACATACTGAACATAATCTTTACATGTTAATGATTTTCTGTAGATGTATAGATGAGTTTGATGATGATTCCTGGCATTTGGTTTTAGGAAGATGATATCTAGTGGCTTGCCCCTTTTTATTTGTGAAATCTAAGTAAAGATTGGGCTTAGCTTATTAGAAATTGTCCTTGTGATACCATTATAAACTGGCACACAAGTGATTGGGTCCTATTCCTGAGCTTAGATCTGATAGTGCTTGTGATTAATATTGGCAAGATAAAATGAAAGCTTCTTTTAATTCTGCTGCCTATGATGTTGGTCTGAGGCGTAGGAACTAGTTTCCTAATGGCTGTTCCTAATAGAAATATTCTGGTAGAATTACCAGCTGCTAATTCTTGAAGCATAATTGGGAAAACAATGGGTGTGATAAGGGTTTTGCATGGATCCATAGGATTTATGGATACTAAGGTGCTGCTCTTTTAAGAGATGTGCCCAGATTTCATAATCTTTCCTTTGGCTATATTGAAATATAGGATTTGACCTTTGTAACCAGGATCAATGATGTTGGTCTGAGATCCTGGTTAAACTGGTACGTTGATCTTGTGATTATGACTTTAATTTTTTTAAAACCTTCTAGGATGGATTCATCCCATTTGGATGAATACTGAGAGGTTAGATATAAAACAACACATGATTCTTTGATATGATAAATAGCTCATGTGATGGTTTTATATAACTCACCACAACTGTTGTTGCTGTTGTGGTTGCAACTTGTTGATCTGGTAGCCTGATCTTGCTGGATTGATCTGGTCCTTCTCTTGTTGTTGTCCCTACTGCTTAAAACTTCTGGAACTTGTCCTTGATCTTGCTATCCACCTTCTGGTTCCTGGTAGCTTGGGCTTGACCTTGTTGTCCACCTGATCCACCCCCTCCTTATGTCACCATCTTGGTGAGTTCTGAGAGGATCTGGTTTGTGGTTTAGTTTGGCAGGTTTGGCTGTGGCTAGGCTGCTGATGTTTGATGTGTATGAACAAGAAGATGAAGTTATGGTGCTTGCCCACGGCTATGTTGGGAGTTTTGTTTGGTTGTGCTGCTGCTGTGGTGTTGACAGCACACACCATGCAGTTTGGTGTGTGTGCTGCCTGTGTGCTTCCTGTGAAGGTGTGGATATGTTCAGAATTTTCAAAGTTACTTCCATCTTGTTACTTCTACCTGGCTGGTGAAACTTGCCCCTCTTTACTGTAATCTCCCTTATGGCTTGAATTTATGAAAGATTCATCCTTTCATATTGGTGAAACTTGCCCTTTTTTATAAGATTACTCAATAATGAACCTTGATCAGTGCACTTCACTGACAAGTCTGAGAGCAATACAATTTAACCTTAACTTTCTTTATTTTTGTTTGTGTTTGTTTTGCAGGTACCAGACTTGGAAATCAAGACTTTAGTTTAGTTTTTTTTTCATTATAGAATAGTCACTTGTAATATTTTTCTGATTCAATTGTGATCTTTAATTTATTGTTTTGTACTTTTTATTTTACTCTTTTGTAATAAATATTGTACTATTATTCAATATATAAAGATTCTTCTTTTGTATTATTTACTATTGTAAATATTCCTAATAAGTTACATTCTATAACTCATTTATTGAATAAAGTTTTGGAATAAATATTCATTCTATTGGTTCATTTATTTTATTCAAAGTTTGAGTCATTAATTGTTAACTCTTGACTAAATCAAATCACTCAAATCTAATTATTAATCCTTTTTAATTATAATTCAAACACTCTAGTTTAAAATTCAAATTTCATTTCCCAAAACACTCTAATCCACAAAGATCATATCAAAATCTATAACAATCACCCTTCAGGACTATACCTAATCTCAAAGCATGAAAGAAACTTTGATCACTTTATGTTTTTATTTGGCGAATTTTTTCCACATTTTCATGGATGAATGCATGCAACATTTCAAATTCCTAAATCTACCCTTCGTTAGTTCCTAAATGCTGGGATGTTACAGACTTCCCCCCTTAAATTAAACTTCATCCCGAAGTTTGCGGAGATGTACCTGAATAGTTCTGGATAGGCTTTTCTTAAATCCTCTTCTTTCTCCCACGTGGCTTCCCTTTCAGGGTGATGTTCCCACTGTACTTTGCAATATTTGATTGCTCTATTCCTTAACCTTTTCCAGTTTTCTTCCAAGATTTTACAGGGCTTTTCAACATAGATCAAATCTGCTTGTAGTTCTATCTCCTGATGTGTGATGCATCATCCGGAACTTTCAAACATTTACGAAGTTGTGACACATGGAAAACATTGTGCACTTGAGACAATCTTGATGGTAACTCTAAATCATAAGCTATAGTTCTGTTCTGACTCAATATTTTGAATGGTCCGATGTATCTTGGACTCAATTTTCCTTTAAATCCGAACCTTTTCACCCCTTTCATTGGACTTACTTTCAAGTATACCATGTCCCCTACTTATGGATGCCAAGATCTTCGACTTTGATCAGCATAACTTTTCTGCCTACTCTGGGCTATTTTCAGTCGATCCCTGATCTTATCAATGATATCTTGTCTTTCCTTGATATAGTCTGGCGCAAATTCCTTGCTGCTTCCAGGGGCTCATACCAACATATTGGTAATCTACACTTCCTTCCATACATAACTTGGTATGGAGCTGCTTTCAGACTACTCTGATAGCTATTATTATAGGAAAATTCTGCCAATGGTAGATGATCTTCCCATGTACCTCCAAAATCTAATGCACAAGCTCTTAACATGTCTTCAAGTATTTGATTTGTTCTTTCAGTTTGACCTCGATGATATGTTGTGCTGAAATCTAACTTTGAACCAAGTGCTTCATGCAATTTCTTCCAAAATGCTAAAGTAAACACTGATCCCCTATCGGTTACGATCTTCTTGGGTACTCCATGCTTACTTACTATCTCTTTGAAGTAAACTTCAACTAACTTCTCGGCATTATATTTCTGATTTACTGGAATAAAATGTGCACTCTTTGTGAGTCTGTCCACAATTACCCATATCATATCCTTCCTTTTTGGTGTCATGGGCAATCCTGTGATGAAGTCCATACCTATTTCTTCCCACTTCCATTTGGGAATTTCCAAAGGTTGTAATGGTCCTGCTGGACTTTGATGTTCAGCCTTCACCCTTTGGCAAGTATGGCATTCAGATACATATTTAGCAATATCTCTTTTCATGTTATTCCACCAGAATAGTTCTTTCAAATCCATATACATCTTAGTACTTCCTGGATGTATAGAATACGGTGTTTCATGTGCTTCTCTAAGTATAACATCTCGAATCTCAGACATATCTGGAACACAAAGTCGGTCTTGAAACCATAAGGATTCATAATCTCCAAGGCGAAAAACTGATTTTTGCCCTTGAGATATCCTCCGAATTTCCTCAGCAATAAAAGGATCTTCTGCTTGATGTCTAAAAATTTCTTGCTTAAGATCACTGTCCTGCTCTGCAACTACCTACATAGTAGCTAGTCCTCCAAGAACCTCTGTTCCGATGAATTGAAGCTCTAATCTTTCCAGGTCCATTTGTAACTCTTTTGGTAGCTCCCTATTGCTAGGCTGAATATCTGCACTCTTTCTGCTTAAAGCATCACCTACAACATTTGCTTTCCCTGGAGTATAATTGATTGTTAAATCATAATCTTTGATTAGTTCCAACGAACGCTTCTGTCTCATATTTAATTCCTTTTGAGTGAAGAAATATTTGAGACTTTTATGGTCAGTGTATAACTCACATCTAGCTCTGTATAGAAAATGTCTCCATCCTTTTAGCGCAAAAACTACTGCTGCTAACTCTAAATCATTAGTTGGGTAGTTGACTTCATGTGGTTTCAGTTGTCTTGAACCATAAGCAATCACTTTCCGATCTTGCATTAACACACAACCCAAACCTTCTTTAGATGCATCACAGTATACTATAAAGTCTTTCCCTGTTTCAGGAACTGCTAAGATTGGAGTTGTGGTTAACCTAGTCTTCAACTCCTGAAAACTTGCTTCACACTTTTCATCCCAATTGAATGGTGCATTCTTTCTTAACAATTTGGTCATTGGTCCGGCTATTTTGGAGAAACCTTCAATGAATCTCCGATAATAACCAGCCATTCCTAAGAAACCTCGAATTTGCTTCACATTGGTTGGTGTAGTCCACTCTAGTACCGACTGAACTTTAGATGGATTTACAGCAATTCCATCTTTACTGATCACATGACCGAGGAATTCTACCTCATCTATCCAAAATTCACACTTACTAAACTTAGCATAAAGTTTGTGTTCCCATAGAGTCTGCAATGCTATTCTCAAATGATCAACATGCTCTTCCTTATCCTTGGAATATATCAGAATATCATCAATAAATACTATGATGAACTTGTCCAGATATGGCATGAAGATCTTGTTCATCAGATTCATGAATATTGCAGGTGCATTGGTTAAACCAAATGGTACTACCAGATACTCATGGTGTCCATATCTTGAGACAAATGCTGTCTTTGGAACATCTTCCGGTTTGATTTTTATTTGATGGTATCCAGATCTTAAATCGATCTTTGAGAATACTCCGGCTCCTTTCACTTGATCAAACAAATCTTGAATTCTTGGTAAAGGATACTTATTATTGATAGTAACGTTGTTCAGATTTCTATAATCTCCACACATCCTTCTTCCACCATCTCTCTTATCCACAAAGATTACTGATGTTCCCCATGGAGATACACTTTCCTGAATAAATCCTTTTCTGGCTAACTCATCAATTTGCTCTTTGAGTTCTTTTAACTCTTTGGGTCCCATCTTATATGGTGCTTGAGCTATTGGTGCTGTACCAGGAATTAGGTCAATAGTGAACTCTATCTCCCGGTCTGGTGGCATTCCCGGTAGCTCTGCTGGAAAAATATCTTGAAATTCATTTACTATAGGAATATCTTCCAAGTTGAACTCTTTCATTGAGTTCAACTGCAGATCCACCATGATATGACTGTGCTTATCTGCTTGGTAAACTATCCTTGCTCCACTTGGAGTTTTGATTGAGACAGTCTTCTCCTCACAATTTATCTGAGCTCCGTGTTCCATCATCCAATCCATTCCCAACACTACTGCAATTCCCTTCAAAGGAATCACATAAAGGTCTGCGAAGTATGTACAACCACAGATCGAGATAACCTGATCTTGTTTTATGTGGCGTACAATCACGTTTCCCCCTGCCGTAACTACGGTCATCAGGTTCTCTAACGTTGCCCTTCTAATCCCGAACTTATTGCAAAATTCTTCAGAAATGAATGAAGTAGTTGCACCAGTATCAAATAGAACTTTACCGGGATTGGTAAGGATATTGAGCGTACCTATCACTGCATGCTCCAAATTATCCACCTCCTCGAGGGTTGCATAATTTAGTTTCCCAGTAGGTCTGTTCCTCTTGCCATTGTTGTTCTTGCCATTATTTCCTCCTTTATTGGGCTGTCCATTTCCTCCACTGGCTTGTACTCCTCCCCTGGTAGGCCAACCTCCTGGTGGTTTACTCGGACAATCGGGCTTGATATGCCCCTTCTGACCACAACCGTAACAGATCACTACCGGCTTTTTTGCATTCCCTCTAGAAATGCCCTGGAATTCCACAATTGTTACAAATAACATTCCTTCTCGGATTGGATTGATTTCCACCACTGCCCTTGTTATTGTTTTTGTTGCCATAGTTCCTGTTTCAAGGTTTGAACTCCAGGTTGGGTTTAGGTTTGCTTGCCTGGATTCTCTTGGTTTACTTCTTGGCTCTCTTCCACCTATCCTCTTGGACATTCTTATAATCATCTTCAAAAGTAATGGCTGCATCCAGCAACTGCTGATAAGTTTGTTTATTAGCTAACCTTAGCTGCATTTTCACAAATGGGTTTAATCCACGCAGAAAACGTTTCTTTCGCTTCTCTTCAGTGTTAACATCCTCCTCAGCATAGCGAGACAATTGACTAAACTCCCGGATATACTTCATGACACTAGTATATCCCTGCTGAAGCTCCTCAAATTCTCCCCGCTTCAAATCCATAACACTTTCCAGAACATGATATTCACGGAATCTCTGCTTGAACTCCTCCCAGGTGAACTCCCTTCCTGGTTGTTGCATAGCCAACCGATTCTCCCACCAAGATGCTGTAGGTCCAGTCAGAAGATGAGTTGCATACCTCAATTTCTCCTCATCATTGCAACCTACAGTCTTCAGTTTCCTTTCTGTATCTGCTAGCCAATCTTCTGCATCCATGGGTTGAGGAGCTGATGCAAAAGGTAACGGTTTTGCATTCTAGAAATCAGATAGACTCACTCCTCCACCCTCAGGTGCCCTCTGATTTGCTCGTCCCAGCAACTCCTCCATGAACTTGTTCTGGGTCTCTTGCATCATTTGCATACACTGCATAAAGTTCTGCTCCATTAACGGCCTCATTGGTGGTGGTGGTAATGCTCCCTGATTTTATGCATCTGCATCGGACTTCTCCTTGGCCTCTCACTCCATCCGCTGCTGCTCAGTTTTGATTTCTACACCCGTATCCATGACCCTCTAGTCCTGCAACATAAAGCGAATACTCATAATTACATCATGCACATGTGTTCTGAGCTCGACTTTACGCATAGAACCAGTCACACAATGAAGATACAAAGAAAATCCAAATACGCATTTCACATATTATACATAATATCATAATAATACAAAGTCATTACAACATATACCATATAGGTATAATCACAAAACTATCTTATTCATTCTACTATCTTATTTCTTAGAGTACAATACATGGTACTTGATACCTCTACATAGTTGCTTGCTCCTAGTAGTAACTACGTTCATCATACATGCCTGATGTCCAACCGTGATGACGTGTCGTTCGTCGCATAGTTTGTGGAACAAATGGCCCTTCAGAAGGAACATATTCTGTATCTGAAGTATCAGGACTTGAGTTATTACTCAATCTGAGCGCATTGACTCCCTCTAGCTCAGCTGAAAAGTCTTCAGAAACATATTCAACATTATCTCATGCCTGCATCTCCTGAGCTTCATTCCTTGAGTTGTCAACAGGATACGCAGATCCTGCTGATCCCCAGGTGCTCCTTTGGGCAAGATAGTTGAACACCGGGTAATGTATATTCCCTGGGTTTTGAGAAGATGTTGATGATTCAAACACTCTTTCATCAGGGTCTTCTTCTTCATCCTGATTATCTATCGACATGGCATTTCTACTACTGTTACTAGGGTTAATCCTTGCACCCATCCAGCTAGATTGTCCAACATTTCTGTCAGAACCATCTGTGGACATCTGGTGTTCATAAGATCCTTCATATGATCCCCTTCTCCAACCATCAGAATTATCAATAGGAAGTTCTGAGTCAGAACCATCCTCTGAGCCCTGTGGTACTGCATACCTCACGTCCATAGTAGGATCATGTATAGGTTCAGGTCTTGGTGAATAAGGATAGGGTATAAAAGATTCAGGATCTATAGGTATATCCTTAAAGATAGGTGTTGCACTACTACCTGCTTCCTTCTCTAATTGGAATGCTAACTGCTTCCTCCTTTCCGGATCAGTTAGATCCTCTAACATGTCATTCTTATCTTCAACAATCACTTGATGTGTCTTGTAAAAATACGCAACGAGTGTTCGGTATATATCCATAAACTTGGAAGATAACTTAGGATGCTTCTTAACCAAAGTAAGATGATCCGGTATAGACTCCGAGTCTATAGAATCATGGGGTATCATAGAAAATGTGCTACCTTCTAACTCCTTGGCTTTATGCTCCCGGATATTAGCTATCGCCTCCACAACAGCAACATGATATGCTGCTAAATGACTCCTACCTTCACCTATAGGTAGATCGTGATATAATCCAAGCTCCTCTAGAAGTTGGATACTCACCCGATACTTGGATAACATTCGGCCATCAAGGTAAGTTATAGTATTCACTGGAATTCTAGTTGGACAACTAAAGATCTTTAAAAGTTGACGAAGTTGGTATGTGAATGATCCTTGATAATCATCAAGAGTCTCCTCTTTCCTTACCAGAGTCTATTTTGGAAACTTTGGTGCCATATCTCTGTATATCAGAAAAATAGTTTTGATTAGTATCCAATAATATATTGCATCATAACAAAGAATTATCGCACTAAAATATATAACGGAATATTCTCAATTGAATACACATTATATTATTTTTAGAGAATTCTTTATCGTTGCTACTCTTTCCTACAGGTAATACCCTTTACTAGGTTTCCAACCTAAGGTCAAAGCAATTTGCTCTGATACCAACTGCGGTGACCCAGCATACCACTGCATGTGTAGTATACTATAGTCGTTGACATGACACTCACAGAACACCGTTCTTTAAATATCACATCCCTCAGAGTGGCACAACAGAAACATTGCGGGTCCATATTACAACATTCACACATTATTATTATTACAATACCAGAAGTTCAGGACTTCAAATGGTTTCAACTTACAAACCAAAATATAAAGTGTTTCAGCGGAATTTAAAAGTAGCAACTCCGACTAGGAGTTGAGTTCAACAGCTTATTCTATAGAGTTCATGCTGCTCGACTCCGTTGGTTACTACTAACTAGGATACTTAGTTGGATTCGTTGTCGTCGACACCATAGCGGATTTCATAATCCACTCCTTCAACACCTCCTGACAGGTTAGGCTCTTCGTAGAACACATCTTCTTGACATTCAACTGCATACATTGGCACGTCTTCGGGATCCTCAGAGTCTAAGAAAAGAATCAAAGGAAAGGATGAGTAACAACGTTACCCAACAAGTTCATTATATGCAAGGTGGGAAGTTTGATGCTCTAACTACCACCTCAGATTATAAATCCTTGGCACTATGCAATTTTTTTGTAAATCTTTCTTCAAAGATTGATTTTATTATGAAAATCTATGACCATCAGCCTTCACAGGTTGACCAGAACTTTCATGGAGTTCCTTTCCTGCCGCGTTCGTAGCTCCTTCCCGGAACAGGGAGTAACAAGTTACAATTCTTACACTCTACAGAGGTGCGTTACTTTACCCATGAGAGATCAACTCCTTATTGCATAACCGAGCGTGCTTTCCCGTCCACAATTCCATGATGTTGGGCCCAGTAGTTGGTCCAAGCCAATCACTGCCCCCTTTGCGACCTCGCATGCCTCCTTGGTGTACACCATGCCGACATAATGAATTACGGCAATGGTTTGTACAAACCGTTAGATGCCAAAACTATCGTGGGATGATGAGGGTTCCCACCCATATGCTGCATATCCTCTACGAATTACCAATTAATATGCATGCTACGAGGATAACATCCATGACCTGCACATCCGGCTTCATGCGAGAGGAATAAGATACAGCTTACTTCTCCGTCCCATTCCAAATCTCATGGCTAACGCGTAATATACGGCGCTAGAATCAGTGATGTCAGGGTTATTAAGTCCCTAATTGATCATGTTGCAAATAGAACCTTAAGTTCTATTGCTCCATTATATCATCACTTAGGATGATATCTATGATTTCTTTATTTGTGAAATTAATATTTTCTTTATTTTAGAGTATATATGATAACACACAATTTGCAAATACTTTGATAAAGACTCTTCAAAGGATATGAGCAAGTGATGAACTTGCCTTGTGATGGCAAGGTAGTGAAGTCTGATGCTTGCACTGGACCTTGAGCTTCTATGTCTACAAAAACACCATTATTGCCCGGTAAGGACAATATTTAAAGAAGCAAAGTGATTATGCAAAGTAATGTAATGCATTATTTAACTTGATATGCATTCCCCCCATTATTAATAAAAGTATTTTTAATAATAAAGGATTTATAAATATTAATTTTTAATATTTATTGAATATTGTCTTCTTTTATTTTATTTCAATTTATTTGCATTTTATTTACTTAATAATTCCTTTAAGAATTATCATTAAATACCAAAAATTGATATTAAATATTTGTTTAGTATTTTCTTAAAATACTACAATATTAATATATAATGAATGTGATTTTTATTTATTTTATCATCTTCCAATAATTTGGTAAAATTCCATAAGGAATATATAATTTACAAAATTCTTAATAAAATTTAAATATCTAAAATTTTATATCTTAATTTATTTGGATATTTTGGATTTTTGTGAATCAAAAAATATTTTGTTTATAATTTTTGGACTTTTATTTTATTTTCTAGAATTTAATTAAATTTAGGGGCATTTTGGTCTTTTTATATTTATTAACAGATTCTAAACGACTTGGGCTGGCCATTTGGGCTTATTGGGCCCTGGTGGCCCAGTAGGGAAAAGTCAAAATAACACCCCGAAGGGGTCTTGGCCCGACCAGCCCATTCTCTGTGTCTCTTCTTCGTTCTCATCTCCCCTCTCCCTCGACCCCGTGGGGTTCTAGCGCCGCCGCTGGCGATGCCCGCCGCCGTGGCCCTTCCTGACCGCTGTTGTGGTGCAGGGCAAGGTTGGCGACTACGCTCGTCCATCTGGTCCAATTCGATTTAATTCCGGATCTCCCCTATGGCCAGGTTCACCCTGTTCCCGAACCCTAGGTTTTGGGTTGGGTGTTGCCACCGCCGCTATGGACCCTCCTGTGGTGGTGTGCGGTGTTCGTGTGCTGTTGTGGCCGCCGCCGTGGCTGGTGCGGGTTACAGCACCCTCTGGGTGCTCCCTGTGCCGCCGCGAGCACGTCGGCCCTTCTGCTTCCTCTTCAATTCGTCAGCGAGGACCCTGTGTAAGTTGCCTCTGTGGATCTTATTTCATCCTATCACCATGAATCTCTCTGTGTGTATCTAGTGGCTACCCTTGCCTAGTGCTCGCGTTCTGATGGGTTCATATCCTAATTAGGGTTCTTGTTCTGATTAGGGTTCATATCCTAATTAGGGTTCTTGTTCTGATTAGGGTTCATATCCCTCTGTTGATCATATCTATGATGATTTGGATCTAGTGGTGATAATCCTTGAGTATGATGAATGACTATTTGCTGGGGATTATTATTTGTAGTTGGCTTTGGTGATGCTAGTGGCTTGTCAGACTTATTCTAGTGGTAATTTACTATGATCCAATGTTAGTGTTTCTATGAAATCCCTAATTGGAAATCTTGTTGATCTGAGAACTTTCCACTGTCAAGATGTTTATACTAACAGTAGTTCTATCAGTAATTGCTTACTGCATTTATAATGGTTGGCTTGTATGAGAATATACATACTGAACATAATCATTAGATGTTAATGATTTTCTGTAGATGTATAGATGAGTTTGATGATGATTCCTGACATTTGGTTTCAGGAAGATGATATTTAGTGGCTTGCCCCTTTTTATTTGTGAAATCTAACTAAAGATTGGGCTTAGCTTATTAGAACTTGTCCTTGTGATACCATTATAAACTGGCACACAAGTGATTGGGTCCTATTCCTGAGCTTAGCTCTGACAGTGCTTGTGATTAATATTGGCAAGATAAAATGAAAGCTTCTTTTAATTCTGCTGCCTATGATGTTGGTCTGAGGCATAGGAACTAGTTTCCTAATGGATGTTCCTAATAGGAATATTCTGGTAGAATTACCAGCTGCTAATTCTTGAAGCATAATTGGGGAAAACAATGGGTGTGCTAAGGGTTTTGCATGGATCCATAGGATTTATGGATACCGAGGTGCTACTCTTTTAAGATATGTGCCCGGATTTCATAATCTTTCCTTTGGCTATATTGAAATATAGGATTTGATCTTTGTAACCAGGATCAATGATGTTGGTCTGAGATCCTGGTTAAACTAGTATGTTGATCTTGTGATCATGACTTTAATTTTTTTAAAACCTTCTAGGATGGATTCATCCCACTTGGATGAATACTGAGAGGTTAGATATAAAACAACACATGATTCTTTGATATGATAAACAACTCATGTGATGATTTTATATAACTCACCACAACTGTTGTTCCTGTTGTGGTTGAAACTTGTTGATCTGGTAGCCTGATCTTGCTGGCTTGATCTGGTCCTTCTCTTGTTGCTGTCCCTACTGCTTACAGCTTCTAGAACTTGTCCTTGATCTTGCTATCCACCTTCTGGTTCTGGTAGCTTGGGCTTGACCTTGCTGTCCACCTGATCCACCCCCTCCTTAGGTCACCATCTTGGTGAGTTCTGAGAGGATCTGGTTTGTGGTTTAGTTTGGCAGGTTTGGCTGTGGCTAGGCTGCTGATGTTTGATGTGTATGAACAAGAAGATGAAGTTGTGGTGCTTGCCCACGACTGTGTTGGGAGTTTTGTTTGGTTGTGATGCTGCTGTGGTGTTGATAGCACACACCATGCAGTTTGGTGTGTGTGCTGCCTGTGTGCTTGCTATGAAGGTGTGGATATGTTCAGAATTTTGAAAGTTACTTGCATCTTGTTACTTCTACCTGGCTGGTGAAACTTGCCCCTCTTTACTGTAATCTGCCTTGTGGCTTGAATTTATGAAAGATTCATCCTTTCATATTGGTGAAACTTGCCCCTTTTTATAAGATTACTCAATGATGAACCTTGATCAGTGCACTTCACTGACAAGTCTGAGAGTAATACAATTTAGCCTTAACTTTCTTTATTTTTGTTTGTGTTTTGAAGGTACCAGACTTGGAAATCAAGATTTTAGTTTAGTTTTTTTTCTTTTTATTCATAGAATAGTCACTTGTAATATTTTTCTGATTCAATTGTAATCTTTAATTTATTCTTTTGTACTTTTTATTTTACTCTTTTGTAATAAATATTGTACTATTATTCAATATATAAAGATTCTTCTTTTGTGTTATTTACTATTGTAAAAATTCCTAATAAGTTACATTCTGTAACTCATTTATTGAATAAGGTTTTGGAATAAATATTCATTCTATTGGTTCATTTATTTTATTCAAAGTTTAAGTCATTAATTGTTAACTATTGACTAAATCAGATCACTCAAATCTAATTCTTAATCCTTTTGAATTATAATTCAAACACTCTAGTTTAAAATTCAAATTTCATTTCCCAAAACAATCTAATCCCAAAAGATCATATCAAAATCTATAACAATCACCCTTCAAGACTATACCTAATCTCAAAGCATGAAAGAAACTTTGATCACTTTATGTTTTTATTTGGCGAATTTTTTCCCACATTTTCACGGATGAATGCATGCAACATTTAAAATTCCTAAATCTACCCTTCGTTAGTTCCTAAATGCTGGGATTTAACAATCTAGCTATAGATGAGTAGGTATCGAAGAAGTCTTCACCTTCCTTTTGGGTATAACCCTTAGCCACAAGACGTGCCTTGTACTTTTCAATAGTACCATCAGGTCTAAGCTTTTTCTTGAACACCCACTTACATCCTACAGGTTTGCACCCATAAGGACGATCAATGACTTCCCAAGTACCATTAGCTAAGATGGAGTCCATCTCGCTTCGGACAGCTTCCTTCCAGTAGTCAGCATCTTGAGATGCATAAGCTTCTGAAATAGAAGTGGGAGTATCATCCACAAGGTACACAATGAAATCATCACCAAATGATTTAGCAGTCCTTTGTCTGTTGCTCCTTTTGGGAGCTTCATTGTCATCCTCCACAGGATTATCAGAGTGTTCTATAAAAAATTCCTGACTAGATGAACTAGTCATCTCCTGATTTGATGCGCTGGACATACTTTTCATAGGAAAGATGTCCTCAAAGAAAGTCGCATCATTTGACTCCATAATTGTACCAACATGCATGTCGGATACCTCAGATTTTACTATAAAAAATCTATAGCCAATGCTATGAAAAGCATATCCCAGAAAAATACAATCAACGGTTTTTGGTCCAAGCTTTTGCTTCTTGGGTATTGGAATATTGACTTTCGCCAAACAACCCCAAGTTTGTAAGTAAGAGAGTTTAAGCCTTTTCTTTTCCCATTCCTCAAATTGAGTCATGGTTTTATCCTTTACAGGAACATGGTTTAGGACATGACACGCAGTCATTAGCGCCTCCCCCCACCATTCCTTGGAAAGACCCGAAGTATCTAACATGGCGTTAACCAAATCAGTTAGAGTGCGGTTCTTCCTTTCGCCCACCCCATTTGACTGAGGTGAGTAGGAAGGCGTCCTCTCATGTATAATACCATGTTTCATACAAAATAAATCAAATTCGTTTGAAAAGTACTCTCCACCATGATCCGACCTTAGCCGCTTGATTTTAAGATCAAGTTTGTTTTCTACCTCAGCTTTATAGATTTTGAAGTAGTTCAAAGCTTCATCTTTAGATTTCAGAAGATAAACATAGCAGTATCTAGTGGAGTCATCAATCAACGTCATAAAGTATCCTTTTCCACCTTTTGTCAACACACCATTCATCTCACAAAGATCCGAATGTATTAAGTTCTAGCGGTGCTAAGTTTCTCGGTTCCGCAGCCGTATGAGACTTGCGGGGTTGCTTTGCTTGCACACAAACTTGGCACTTAGAACCTTTGACAGTGGTAAACTTCGGAATCAAACTCATATTGGCTAGCCGCGTCATGCAACCAAAGTTAATATGACAGAGTCGTGAATGCCAAACATTAGACTCATTTTCATTGCAAACATGATTAATAACTTTAGTACATGAGTCTGACAAAGACAAGCGGAACAGACCTCCGCACTCATAACCCTTTCCAACAAATTATACATACTTAGAAATTACAACTTTATTGGACTCAAAAACTAACTTAAATCCATCTCGACATAAAAGCGATCCGCTGACGAGATTCTTATTGATGGAGGGAACATGCTGCACATTCTTCAGCTGTACGGTCTTCCCCGAAGTAAACTTCAGATTTACCGTACCAACACCATGAACAGAAGCACGTGAGCCATTTCCCATCAGCACGGAAGAGGTCCTTGAGACCTGATAAGAGGAAAACATGGAAATATCAGAACATACATGTGTATTAGCACCCGTGTCTATCCACCAATCAGGAGAATGACATACTGAAAGGATAGTAGGTAAAATGCCGTACCCAACATCCTTCATCTCAGTATCGCTAATAACAACATCAACAGCCTTGCCGCTGTTCCCATGTTGACGCTTGTCAAAGCGATTAGGGCAGCTAGGAGCCCAATGATCAGGATCACCACAGACGTGGCAAGAGCCTTTCCTCTTATCATTTTTCTTCTTGAAGTTGGTTGAGTGCGTGGCCTTGTTATTGCCATCAAACTTCCCCTTTCCTTCAGTTTTGTTCTTATTATTGAACTTGTGGGATTGGAAGTTTTTCCTCTCCACTAAATTGGTAGTAGAACCTCCCTCAAATCCTCGAGCAGTTTTGTCCTTTGTTCTCGCCTTATCTTCCACATGAAGAGACCTAATGAGATCCGTAACGGAAAACTCTTGTCTCTTATGTTTCAGAGAAGTAGCAAAGTTCCTCCACGAGGGAGGAAGCTTGGCAATAATGCCACCGGCCACAAATTTGTCCGGTAAGGAACACTTGAACTGCTCAAGTTCTTTGGCAAGTGATTGTATCTCATGAGCTTGCTCAACGATGGAGCGCTCATCAATCATCTTGTAGTCATAGAATTGCTCCATGACATACAACTCAGTGCCAGCGTCCGAGACCCCAAACTTGGCCTCGAGCGCTTCCCACGTGTCCTTGCCATTATCAAATGACATATACGGGTCAACAATGTTGTCCCCAAGAACACTGAACAAAGCCGACATAAACATGGTATCAGCTTTCTTAAAGGTCGCTTCCTGCTCAGCAGAAAGATCTCCTTCAGGTTTGCCAAGAGTGGCGCTATAGCAGTTCAGGTTTTCAAACCAGATGACTGCTCTCTTGCGCCATCTCTTATAGTGCATGCCATCAAAAGGAGGCGGCCTAGTA
Source organism: Avena sativa (assembly GCA_916181665.1). Lineage (NCBI taxonomy): Eukaryota > Viridiplantae > Streptophyta > Magnoliopsida > Poales > Poaceae > Avena > Avena sativa. Next base: position 216,046,019 of record OV702279.1, read on the forward strand.
GCCGCGGCTACACCAGTGGAATTCAGTTGCCTATAATAAGGTTTTTGGATTGTTGGAAATATAATCAATAATCCATATGATTTAATCCGAATAATAAACTGATAAAGCATGATCATACAAACAGTAGTAAAACCAATCATGCAGATCAACAAAGTAGATGAACAGATTACATCTATACAAGGCAAACCTATCACATCTACGCTAAACACTAGAACTAGAAACTCTAGCATAATCCAAAAGAGAGAGATTGAGATCACATACGATGCAGTTGCGACAGTAGCAGCAGCAGAGTTGTCGCCCATGTTGAGGTTGCCGAAGAGGTCGCTGATGTCCGGGAAGAAGTCGTCGTTCGAGAACTCGTCGTCGGACGACGTCGTGGTTGCCAGTAGTCACGCTGAGCGCTCCCCAAAAACCTGATCGCCCCTCACTCGTACAGGTTCACGAGAGGCGGGGTTCCGGAGGCCTATTTTCCCGATCTGCGGTGCACGCCGCAAGCCAGGATGGGAAAGACGAAAGCGGCGACGCAAGGTTCTGGAGGTAGGTGCGTGTTGTGGATTAGTACCGACTAGGTTTAGCGCATGCGCTTATATAGTGCATGTCAGGGAGATCGTGGGGCTCAGCCCACGTCCGAGTCGGTAATAGTCCACGTCCATAAAAACTGGAAACGACTGTAATTAACGCGTCTGTTAATGACTCATAATCAGTTTTTTCCAACCAGCTAAATAAAGCTCGGCTCGATTCCCGCAACCCGCGGCGCGCGCGCGTCGTGACGAGGCGGACGACATCGGAGGAGGAGTGCGCGAGGGCTACTCTTCTTGTCACACCTTAGTGAGTGGTGCAACACTCTACTATATAAGGTGGTCCAACTCCCCTTCAACTAGCAATGTGGGACTAAACTTTAGCACCACTAGCACAGCCATATGCTCCCATATACAAGTGGACCAAAGAGAATTTCAGAATTTGTCTAATGGGCCAACAGCCCAAAACTCACCAAATGCCAGCAGCCACAAGTTCGCCGCTGCTGCAGGTCGTCGCCGGGCCGACGCCTCTATTCGATTGTCTATGTGGCCTATACCACGCATCCTTTTGCCTCGCATTGCTATCCACCGGCCTCCCTCTACTTCGTCTCCCTGCAGCGCAAGATTGTCCATGGCTTTGTGGTTACCTCTGAAGGGATTCGTAGCATGGAAAACAAAAAAATTTCTATCGCATACAAACAAACAAGCCAAGATCTATCTACTAGATTGTAGCAACGAGTCGATGGAATAACTTACCCTCGAAGATTCCAAAGTGTTTAACGAGAGCGGATTCTCGTGGGTGATGTAGTCGTACTCTTCCCGATCTCAAGATCGTGTAGACGATCCTTCCGGCGCTGCGTTCCGGCAGCGCTCCCGCAGTCGGTCATACGTTCGGTACTCGACGAAGACCTTCCTCTCCCTTGTTCCAGCAGGCAGCGGAGGTTGTAGCACTCTCCTCGCGATTCCGGCAGCACAACGGCGTGGTACCGGAAGTAGAGGGGAGATCCCGCAGGGCTTCGCCTTAAGCCGGAGCGAGTATGGTGGAGTATGAGAGAGAACTATTAGTGGTCTAGGGTTTAGACACACCAATTAGAAGGCTCTAATCCGAAGGCTAGTGCAATTAGAAGCTCTAAACCAAAGCAGCTCTAAACCGGGGTCTAGGGCTAGGGTTTAGATTTAGAGGATAGGAACTTGTGTGTCCAGAGGAGGAGGCCCTGCCCCTCCTTTTATAGGTGGGAGGGGCGTCCAAGGGGAGGGAGTCCCTCCCCAAGTCGGCCTTGGGTGGCGCGCCCGCTTGGAGAGGAGGGACTCCTCCCCCAAGTCGGTTTCAACCTCCTCTTGCTTGTTTCCCACAGTTTCCTGTTTTAGCCATTTGACTTTCAAACTGGCCATTTGACTTTTCAGTTTTAGGATTCAATTTAATCCTTTATTTGGAACAGCGAGAACACTTAGTACATGATGCAATCATTCCAATATGTAATGACACATTCATGTACCCCTTCCCCCCGGAGTGCCGGACATTCCGGAACCTTCTAGAACATTCCCGATGAAAACACCGGAATCATTCCCGAACTCCGAAACGGGACTTTCCTTATATGAATCTTATTCTCCGGACCATTCCGGATCACCTCGTGATATCCCGGATCCCATCCGAGACTCCGAACAACATTCGGTCTCTTTCTCATAATACCATAACTACTCAAACAACGTCGAATCCTTAAGTGTGTCTCCCTACGGTTCGTGAATTATGCGGACATGATCGAGACACTTCTCCGAACAATAACCAATAGAGGAATCTAGAAATTCATATGGCTCCCACATATTTCTACGATTACTTTGCGATCGAATGAACCACTTACATACGATACCAATTTCCCTTGTCTCACGATAGTTTACTTATCCGAGGTTATGATCGTCGGTATCTCTGCATACCTAGTTCAACCTCGTTACCGATAAGTACTCTTTTCTCGTTCCCGTGATATGTGATCCCTTGTGATCCAGTCACATGCTTGCAAGCTAATTGGATGACATTCCACCGAGAGGGCCCAGAGTATATCTATCCGTCATATGGATGGACAAATCCCACTCTTGATCCATGTGTTTCAACCAATACTTTCCGAACACTCAATGCCACCTTTATAGCCACCCAGTTACGGTGTGGTGTTTGATGTCATCAAAGCATCCATCCGGTAAAGGTGATATGCATGATCTCATGGTCGAAGGAATTAGGTTACTATGTATCAGAAAGCATATAGCAATTGAACTATTGAAATGAATTGATCTTTATGCTACGCTTATCTATAGGAGTATGTCCACCATATCATTCTCCTAACGATATGATCTTGTTGTTGATAACATCTCAATGTTCATGATAGGGAAACCTCAATCATTTATCAACCAACAAGCTAGTGAAGTATAGAGGCTATACTAGGGACTTCAAATTAAGTCTACAAATCACACAAGTATCAATGTTTCCTTGTTAATACTATTATAGCATGAATGTAAACATTTATCATAAACACAAAGATATAATAATAACTACATTTATTATTGCCTCTAGGGCATATCTCCAACAGTCTCCCACTTGCACTAGAGTCATCTAATCTAGATTACATGGTAATATACCGAACACCCATGGCAGTTTGGTGTTGGTCATGTTTTGCCCTCGGGAGAGGTTTAGTCAACGGATCCGCCACATTCAGATCTGTGTGTACTTTGCAAATCTTTATATCCCCATCTTGGATATGTTCTCGAATAGCGTGAAAACGTAGCTTGATGCGCTTCAGCTTTTTGTGTGACCTTGGTTCTTGCGCATTAGCTATGGCGCCCATGTTATCACAGTAGATAGACATTGGGTCCAGCGCACTAGGAACCACACCCAGCTCTGTAATGAACTCTTTCATCCATATCGCTTCTTGTGAAGCCTCCGAAGCAGCCATGTATTCCGATTCAGTTGAAGATCTCGCCACAACGCTTTGCTTTGCACTCCTCCAGCTAACTGCTGCACCATTCAAAATAAATACGTATCCAGATTGTGATTTAGAATCATTCGGATCGGTGTTCCAACTAGCATCGGTGTAACCATTAACAACGAGCTGTTCATCACCTCCATAAGAAAGAACCATATCCTTAGTTCTTCTCAAGTACTTAAGGATGTTTTTGACCGCTGTCCAATGATCCACTCCTGGATCACTTTGATATCTGCTAGTTAAACTAACAGCATATGCAATGTCGGGTCTAGTACATAGCATGGCATACATTAGAGATCCTATGGCTGAGGCATAGGGAGTCTTACTCACCCTTTCTCTATCTTCTGCCGATGTCGGACTTTGAGTTTTACTCAAGGTCGTATTGGGCAACATGGGCAAGAACCCTTTCTTGCTATCTTCCATTCCAAACCTCTTTAGAACTTTGTCCAAATATGTACTCTGTGACAATGATATTTGGCGTTTCGATATATCTCTATAAATCTTTATGCCTAATATGTAAGCTGCTTCGCCAAGATCCTTCATTGAAAAACTATTATTCAAATATTCTTTGACACTATTAAGAAGGTCTACATCATTCCCAATCAACAATATGTCATCCACATATAGTATTAGGAATGCTACAGAGCTCCCACTCACTTTCTTGTATAAAACCAAAACTTTTGATTACCTTATCAAAACGTTGATTCCAACTTCGGGATGCTTGCTTCAATCCATAGATGGACCGTTGAAGTTTGCATACCTTGTTAGCATCTTTAGGATCGACAAAACCTTTGGGTTGCATCATATACAACTCTTCATCAATATCTCCATTGAGGAATGCTGTTTTGACATCCATCTGCCATATCTCATAATCATAATATGCAGCGATTGCTAACATAATCCTTACAGACTTTAGCTTCGCTACTAGTGAGGAAGTCTCATCGTAGTCAACTCCTTGAATTTGTTGAAACCCTTTTGCGACAAGTCGAGCTTTATAGACAGTAACATTACCATCAACATCTGTTTTCTTCTTGAAAATCCATTTGTTCTCGACAGCCTTCCGGCCATCCGGTAAGTCCACCAAAGTCCATACTTGGTTTTCGTACATGGATCCAATCTCGGATTTCATGGCTTCTTGCCATTTATTGGAATCTGGGCTCATCATCGCTTCCTCATATGTCTCGGGGTCATCGGTGTTGTCCGCCAACATGACACTCATAACGGGATCATACCAATCTGGAGTGGTACGAGTTCTCGTTGACCTCCGAGGCTCTGTAGCAACTTCAACCGAAGTTTCATGATCACTCCCTCTCTTATTGGTGCAGGCACCACAGGAACTTCTTCCGGTGCTGCGCTACTCGCAATTTCGAGAGAAGGTTCGACAACCTCGTCGAGTTCTACTTTCCTTCCAGTCACTTCTTTCGAGAGAAATTCCTTCTCTAGAAAGGATCCATTCTTGGCAACGAAGATTTTGCCTTCGGATCTATGATAGAAGGTATACCCAATAGTTTACTTCGGGTATCCTATGAAGACGCATTTTTCCGCTTTGGGTACAAGCTTGTCTGGCTGTAACTTCTTTACATAGGCTTCGCATCCCCAAACTTTAAGGAACGACAATTTAGGTTTCTTTCCAAACCATAATTCATACGGTGTCGTTTCAACGGATTTAGACGGTGCCCTATTTAAAGTGAATGCGGCTGTTTCTAATGCATAACCCCAAAATGATAGCGGTAAATCTGTAAGTGACATCATAGAACGAACCATATCTAAGAGAGTTCGATTACGATGTTCGGACACACCATTACGCTGTGGTGTTCCCGGCGGTGTCAACTGTGAAAGTATTCCGCATTTCTTCAAATGCTCGCCAAACTCGTAACTTAGATATTCACCTCCACGATCAGAACGTAGAAATTTAATCTTCTTGTTACGTTGATTCTCTACCTCACTTTGAAACTCCTTAAACTTCTCGAAAGTTTCGGACTTATGTTTCATGAAATAGATATACCGATATCTACTCAAGTCATCCGTGAAGGTAAGAACATAACGATAACCACCGCGCGATGCTACACTCATTGGACCACACACATCGGTATGTATGATTTCCAATAAGTCCGTAGCTCGCTCCATCATACCAGAAAATGGAGTCTTAGTCATTTTTCCCATCAGACATGCTTCGCATCTTTCAAGTGATTCAAAATCAAGTGATTCAAGAAGTCCATCGGAATGGAGTTTCTTCATACGTTTCACTCCAATGTGACCAAGACGACAGTGCCACATATAGGTCGAATTATCGCTTGATTTCAAACGTTTAGCCTCAATGTTGTTGATATGTGTATTTCCACTATCGAGATTCAATAAGAATAGACCATCTATCAAAGGTGCATGTGCATAAAACATATTACTCATATAAATCGAACAACCATTATTCTCGGACTTAAACAAGTAACCGTCTCGCAATAAACAAGATCCCGATATAATGTTCATGCTCAACGCAGGCACCAAATAACAATTATTTAAGTATAAAACTAATCCCGATGGTAGATGAAGGGGTAGCGTGCCGACCGCGATCACATCAACCTTTGATCCATTTCCCACGCGCATCGTCACCTCGTTCTTCGCTAGCTTCCGTTTATTCTGCAGCACCTGTTTCGAGTTACAAATATGAGCAACCGAACCAGTATCAAATACCCAGGCACTACTACGAGTACTAGTGAGATACACATCAATAACATGTATATCAGATATACCTTTCTTCTTGATGTTGCCGTTCTTCAAATCCGCCAAGTACTTTGGGCAATTCCGCTTCCAGTGACCTTCTCCCTTGCAGTAAAAGCACTCAGTATCAGGCTTAGGTCCAGCCTTGGTCTTCTTCGCCGGCGTGGTAACTTTCTTACCACCCTTCTTTAAGTGTCCCTTTTGCTTAGACTTGCCTTTCTTGAATTTGGTGGTCTTATTGACCAACAACACTTGGTGCTCTTTCTTGATCTCCACTTCTGCAGATTTCAACATTGCAAAGAGTTCTGGCAACGTCTTGTTCATGTTCTGCATGATGTAGTTCATCACAAAGTTCTTGTAACTTGGTGGTAGTGATTGTAGGACACGGTAAATCCCCAAAGCATTAGGAATCACTATACCCAAGCTTTGAAGTTTGTTTGCGTGCCCAGACATCTTAAGCACATGCTCACTGACGGAGCTGCCCTCTTCCATCTTGCAGTTAAAGAACTTTTCAGAAGCCTCATAGCTTTCAATTGCCGCATGAGTCTCAAAAATCAATTTGAGATCCTCGACAATATCATATGGGTCTGAATCCTCAAACCTTTTCTGAAGCTCCGATTCCAAACCATACAAGATAGCACACTGAACTATGGAGTACCGATTCTTCCGAGCGAGGTAAACATTCTTTACTTCATCGGGAGCATCAGCTGCAGGTGGGTCACCCATCGGTGCATCCAGCACATAGGTCAAATTACCAGCTGTGAGGACAATCCTCAAATTGCGGAACCAATCCGCAAAGTTGCTTCCATTGTTTTTCAACTTTTCTTTCTCTAGGAACGCATTAAAATTGATGGTAGGGGCTGCCATTGATCTACAACATATTTGCAATAGTTTAGACTAAGTTTATGACAAATTGAGTTCAAATTAATTAATAAAGTTAACCTAGGTGAACTCCCACTCAAAACAATATCCCTCACATTGTTTTAGTGATCACACGAACCAAATCCATTACATCAACACCGATCATCACGAGAGTTGATATAGTTTCAATGGCGAACAATCGTCATGTTCATCATATCTACTATATGATTCATTCTTTACCTTTCGGTGATCCGTGTTCCGAGACCATGTCTGTACATGCTAGGCTCGTCAAGATCAAACCTTAGTTTCCGCATGAGCAAATCTGGCTTGCTCACGTTGTATACACTTGCAGAATCTAACACACCCGATCATCACGTGGTGCTTCAAAACAACAAGCTTTAGCAACGGTGCTAACTAAGGGTGAACACTTTATGACTTGAAATTCATGTGCATGAGGGATCATCTTATAATGCTACCGTCGTCTACTAAGCAATACAAGATGCATAAAGGATTAACATCACATGCAATTCAATATATATGTGATATGATATGGCCTTTCTTCTTCGTGCTTCCGATCTCTATCTTCAACCACGAACATGATCTCCATCATCACCGGCATTGCATCAAGGTCAATGACGCTTCTCCATGGTTGTCGTCCACCGGCTTTAACTATTACAACTACTTTGAATAGACACGTGGGTCTTAACATAAATTAAAGACAACCATATGGCTCCTGCCGGTTGCCAACTTACAATAAGGAACATTGCATACATCAAATATAATCACAATCATGGCCATATCACATCACTGCACACCCCTGCAAAACAAAGTTAGATGCCTCTACTTTCTTTGCATACTTTACGTGGTTTGGGGCTTTCAATAAGTGTCGTTCTAACTTACGAACAAGAACCACAACATTGATACTAGCATTGTTGATCACCCGTTGTAAATTGGATCTTAACTATGCTAGGAGAAACAGGCACCCGCAAAGCCACTTATGCAATACAAGTTGCATGTCAATCGTGGAGCAAGTCTCATGAACGATGTCATGTAAGGTTAGCCCGGGCCGCTTCATCCCAACATACCGCAAGATGAAAAGTACACAAGAAGCAATCGACAATAAAAGCATCAACGCCCACAATGACCATTGTGTTCTACTCGTGCAACAGATCTACATATAGACACGGCTCTGATACCACTGAAGGGATTCGTAGCATGGAAAACAAAAATTTTTCTATCGCATACAAACAAACAAGCCAAGATCTATCTACTAGATTGTAGCAACGAGTCGATGGAATAACTTACCCTCGAAGATTCCAAAGTGTTTAACGAGAGCGGATTCTCGTGGGTGATGTAGTCGTACTCTTCCCGATCTCAAGATCGTGTAGACGATCCTTCCGGCGCTGCGTTCCGGCAGCGCTCCCGCAGTCGGTCACACGTTCGGTACTCGACGAAGACCTTCCTCTCCCTTGTTCCAGCAGGCAGCGGAGGTTGTAGCACTCTCCTCGCGATTCCGGCAGCACAACGGCGTGGTACCGGAAGTAGAGGGGAGATCCCGCAGGGCTTCGCCTTAAGCCGGAGCGAGTATGGTGGAGTATGAGAGAGAACTATTAGTGGTATAGGGTTTAGACACACCAATTAGAAGGCTCTAATCCAAAGGCTAGTGCAATTAGAAGCTCTAAACCAAAGCAGCTCTAAACCGGGGTCTAGGGCTAGGGTTTAGATTTAGAGGATAGGAACTTGTGTGTCCAGAGGAGGAGGCCCTGCCCCTCCTTTTATAGGTGGGAGGGGCGGCCAAGGGGAGGGAGTCCCTCCCCAAGTCGGCCTTGGGTGGCGCGCCGGCTTGGAGAGGAGGGACTCCTCCCCCAAGTCGGTTTCAACCTCCTCTTGCTTGTTTCCCACAGTTTCCTGTTTTAGCCATTTGACTTTCAAACTGGCCATTTGACTTTTCAGTTTTAGGATTCAATTTAATCCTTTATTTGGAACAGCGAGAACACTTAGTACATGATGCAATCATTCCAATATGTAATGACACATTCATGTACCCCTTCCCCCTCGGAGTGCCGGACATTCCGGAACCTTCTAGAACATTCCCGATGAAAACACCGGAATCATTCCCGAACTCCGAAACGGGACTTTCCTTATATGAATCTTATTCTCCGGACCATTCCGGATCACCTCGTGATATCCCGGATCCCATCTGAGACTCCGAACAACATTCGGTCTCTTTCTCATAATACCATAACTACTCAAACAACGTCGAATCCTTAAGTGTGTCTCCCTACGGTTCGTGAATTATGCGGACATGATCGAGACACTTCTCCAAACAATAACCAATAGAGGAATCTGGAAATTCATATGGCTCCCACATATTTCTACGATTACTTTGCGATCGAATGAACCACTTACATACGATACCAATTTCCCTTTGTCTCACGATAGTTTACTTATCCGAGGTTATGATCGTCGGTATCTCTGCATACCTAGTTCAACCTCGTTACCGATAAGTACTCTTTTCTCGTTCCCGTGATATGTGATCCCTTGTGATCCAGTCACATGCTTGCAAGCTAATTGGATGACATTCCACCGAGAGGGCCCAGAGTATATCTATCCGTCATATGGATGGACAAATCCCACTCTTGATCCATGTGTTTCAACCAATACTTTCCCAACACTCAATGCCACCTTTATAGCCACCCAGTTACAGTGTGGTGTTTGATGTCATCAAAGCATCCATCCGGTAAAGGTGATATGCATGATCTCATGGTCGAAGGAATTAGGTTACTATGTATCAGAAAGCATATAGCAATTGAACTATTGAAATGAATTGATCTTTATGCTACGCTTATCTATAGGAGTATGTCCATCATATCATTCTCCTAACGATATGATCTTGTTGTTGATAACATCTCAATGTTCATGATAGGGAAACCTCAATCATTTATCAACCAACAAGCTAGTGAAGTATAGAGGCTATACTAGGGACTTCAAATTAAGTCTACAAATCACACAAGTATCAATGTTTCCTTGTTAATACTATTATAGCATGAATGTAAACATTTATCATAAACACAAAGATATAATAATAACTACATTTATTATTGCCTCTAGGGCATATCTCCAACAACCTCTGCCCACGGCGGATGGAGCAGGAGGGGCGGGATAGATGGATTTCCAGGGGTCACACGGGTGGAAGCCGCGGCGACTGCGACCATGGGTGATGGGTGATAGGCACCTGGCGGAGGAACGGGAACGACAGCTCAGGCGGAGCGGCGAACGTGGGGGGCACAGTGGGCGGCGCTGGAAGACGAGGGAGGGAAGGTGATAAGGCCTGGGGTGGTCCTTCGTCTCACTTGGCGGTGGCAGGCATTGTAAATAGACCGAACGCGTAGGGGCAAAATCGTCTATAGAAAAATCAGAACGAAAAACCTATTAGACGAACCCCTATGTGTAAATTAGTAGATACTAGCAGAGTGCCCGTGCGTTGCTACGGTTCGTTCAAATTTTCTTGCTGCAAATATAAATATTCATGTCGGTTAAACTTTTTCCGCCGCAAATATAAATATATGTATGAACATTCATGTCGAGAGAGCCACACAATATTTTAAAAACAAATTAGCTTGATGAAATTGTATAATATGTTCTTTTTATCAAAATATGTAGTCTTCTCTCAATGTGCAGAGTCAGTTTTGCATATTATATCTGATCATTTCTCTAATGATATTGGACAAATTATTTATAGATATTTAACTGACCGGACGGCTAAATTTGGTAATGAATAGAGTACAGTCTGTACAACATCAGACCAGTGAGGGAAATAGATAAGTAACAGTTTGAAGAATAAACGTAATGCAACAAAAACTATTGATACAGTGCATGCAAAGTATATATGCCACATCCAATCGTATTATGGGATATTAAGAGAAATACCACTGCAGAAACAAGAATAAGAGGAAAACGGAAGATCAACCGAGACTGCTGGCTTCCTCTAGTTCTTGAATGAACTTGGTGGTGAGCTTCAAAACTACAGACTTCACAGATTCACTCTGGTCAGCTTCGATTTAGATTCTTGAACAGGAAATACCTGACGCTACCGATTGTCAGTATTATAAAGTGGACAGGTGTCCATGTCGATTCCTTCCTGGACCCAATTTCTTCTTGTGGCATTTCCTTGGCGGGTCACAACCAAATGCTCATGAAGTAAGATTGTCCAGCTGATGTATTACTTGGCGCTGATCTCTTGATAAAACCATAATCTGCTAGGAAATAACCATTCAATAAACGGAAATATCAGGATTTTGTACACAATAATGTGTAGCATTTAGAGCAAATGATAAAATACCCGAACCAGATTCATGTATTCAAAGAATTTTATACGACAGGTTTGTGATATCATCACTGACTGGATACATTAAATGCTCATCTCAAAAGGATAATTAAGCTAGTATAATTATATAATTATCATGCATGATCGTGCAATTAGCATAGCATCTCATTTGGTTCTAGGATTATTCACAGGATATAGTAGACTCCAAAACACAAATGCTTGATTAAGACTACATCCCAAGCAATTATTTTTATTACGCACACACCATAACGATATGATAATTCCAACTTGATTACTACAGTGAAGAAATTAACGTCATAAGTATTATCACAACCTTGAAGATATAGAGCATGAAACTTACTTCTTTTCTATACATCCAAGCCGGCATGTGGTCCAGTACTCCAATTTATCATGTCTGTTGCTCATGTCCCTCCATTTCATTGTTCATCTTGCAGTGAGAATGGCATGATTACTTTATAGAGAGAAAGGTAGGGTAGTAGTGTAATTGACAATCTTAAAGACAATGAGAAAGACTGCGATGTACTCCATATCATTTGCGGTATACAAGAGTGGCATTGCTATTTACTACATTAAAACAAAGCACCAAGGACAAATCAAATAGCTAAACAAAGCTAGTATTGCTGAAACGACGAGAACGCAAGCAAGTCACCTGAGCTTCCCGACGAGCAAGACACTGCAGCTGCCGTCGAGGGAAGACTTGGACGCTGAGGAACGCGCTGCCCACCATGTAGCCCCTGGCAGCTGGCGTCACGAGCACATTGAAATACATGTAAAATTTCAGCAAAAAGCTTCTTCACATCTATGTAAAATTCAGAGAGCAATAAGTATTACAATTCAACAATCAGTAATAAAAATTAGAAAACAAGAAGTTGCAAAATTCTGCTAGCAGGAGCAAACTTCAGCAATGAGCTTCATATCTACGGATATTCAGCAGTACCGAATTAACCCACTCTCACTCCCCCTATGAATTTCCGTCTAAGTCTACCGAAGCAAAAACAGCCAATATCTCCCCAAAATTGCCAAGTTGGGGGTGGGGATGCCGGGACGGGGAGGGGATTTGGGTAGCGATAGGAGGAAATAAGGGGTGACCACGGAGGGGGCAGGGTGCCACATTGTTCTTGCTCCGAGGTTCATGTGTATGCCTCCGTCCTGCTCCGCGTTCGCCAGGGCTCTCGTTTCGCTACACTGGAAACTGCCGTACGTCCGGGTCGCGCCGGCGCGAGTTTCCTCGTGTGCTCTTGGGAAAGCTACAGCCTGCAGATTCTCAACGGAGGTAACGCCTCCACTTCCGGCCATCACACATCAATAGATGTTTACTATTTTGCCTTGTGTTAGTCCTATCCGAAGGTGAGGTTGTCCCTGGAATTGGAATTGGAGTATCTGTACCTGGAACTACTGGAAGAGGATGGCGAGCCGCTTGCCGCCCCAGATCGATCTTGAACCACAACATCGTACGGGGAGACCTCGGCCTCCGAAGCTGTCTCACCTCGCCTCCGCTAGAGACCAGTTCCACCACCACCTCTCCCCTCACCTGTGAGATCCACAGCATCGCCTCCTCCAGCTTCCGCGTTCTGCGCTGTTGATAGCAAGGTTCCGCCTCCCCGAGCTCGAGATGCATCCTCCTTCTCGCCTCGGTTGCTGTCGTCCCTCCAAGGTCTCCCTCCGGCCGACGCCAAACCCAGGGTGCCTTGTCCAGCTACGCCGATCTTGGTGTTGCCGATTGAGCCGTGGTGTTGCCGATTCAAGGGAGAGGAAGGGGAAAGACGAGCGGCGGAACCGTGTCGGGGCGGAGGCGCGGATGGATGGGTGGGGCACGCCAGGCAGTGGCATTGACTCAGCGGTGGCGTAGGTTGAAATTTCTTCGAACAACCAGGGGTAAAACGGTCCAATGAAAAATCGGAACCAAAATTGTGATGGACGAACCTACCTCTGTGTAAATTAGTAGATAGATATAATGTTTAGATTTATCTAAATTTTGACAAATCTGAAATATCTATTTTAGGACTGAGGGAATACAACATCATTTAGAGCTACATTTTGGTCTTGGGGCAACACATCCTGGGCAGGTTGCATGGACACCGGTGCTGCTGACGCGCATTGGGCTATCTCCACGTACCGTAGACTGAATACGGCCGCCGCACGCGGGCTCTGTAGCAGAGCCCTTTATTTTTTCTAGGATAATATGTTATCTTATTCTTAAAATCTAACTTGATGTGCCGTGCAGAACTCGGTCAGAAAATAATTCTTCACTAACGTGCAGTAGTAGAACTCCTTCGGAGAGCCCAAGAAATCTCACGTGAAAAGGAAACTAATCAGCAGAGTAATCAGATCAGATCTGAATAAACAAGGTATCCGATCCAACCTTGCTGCCTCTATTTTTTTCTTTTGCGTCACCACTCCACGATAAAATCTCCAATCAACTGATCGCTGTCCTTTCTCCGGTGAAATCTGCACCAAACGGCGGCACAGCCTCAGGAAAAACACGAGCGCGCCTCCAACAGAACTAAGGCGCATAGAATGATCGGCCGATCGCCTTCGCCAGCAACTTCTCTAGCAAATCAAACTTTCAGTAAATAAATCTTAGCTGAAAATCGCCGTGAGAAATCCGATGAATCTAATACCAAGGTGATAGGAATCGATCCAAAGGGGTCTAAACCGATTTTTCACGACGATCGATAGAATCAACATGATAATAAGAGAATTAAATTTAAAAATAGATCAAACTAATATCTCTTTAATTTTTCATGCTGGAACTGATCAAAATCAACTCGCACGCATGGCACAACATTAGACCTTGAAGATCAGCAAGCAAACACGACGATATGCGCCCCCAAACATTGGGTATTTTTTGGTGTCTCTTTTATCTTGAAAATAACAAGTCTAAGATACAATAGCGGCTGCCATGAACCCTTTATAGGACGACTCCAACAAGACTTGGGTGGAACGGGCCCCACGCCACAACTAAAGCCTAAATGGCTAAACTAAAAGTGGTTTTGGACAGGCCTAAAAATCATCACACAAAATAAAACTTTAACACTTCGGACTTAAATAAAACAGGAAATAAAAAGACTCAAATGTCTCAAAACCTAAACCAAAGTAAACTCGATTTTTAGTTGAGCTTGGCCACGCCTTGACCAAAACGTTTTAGAATTGGGGTGTTCTGAAATTAGGCTTCGCCTCATCCGTGGAAGGAATTGCAATACAGAAAAGTCCAACTTTCAGGATATATGGAGGCGACGAAGTAAAAGGAGTAGTAGCTATTATCCCCTCATCATTAGTTCTTGATTTAGGTAGAAGGCAATACAGTCCATAAGTTGTTCCATAAGTTGTTGACGATGCCCTGCATCTGGTAAAAAGTAACCTTATTAGAAGGGTTATACCTGTGTATAGTCAAGCCAACCATGAGGAACGGAACTTATGGATCTATTTGTTTGCATATGGGAAATGATTTTGTAATATCTCAAAATTCTCCAAATTTTAGAATGTTAAATTTAATAGCTTTGGTTTGGTTATTTGAGTGCCCAAAAACAATCTTTGAATTTACCTCTTATGTTTAAAATCTAAACCCTAATTTCCCACATTTTCAAATTAGCCATATAGTGATTACTATGAAAATGGCAATTTTTGATATTTTAGTTCTAGTGAAAATTAGTCTCTATAAAGTTTTTATTGTCTCTTTTGATTTTACAAAATTTTAAAAATTGGCTTTTAGAGTTATAAAACTAAAATTATAAAAGGTTTTGTAAAATAAAGAAAAGATTATAAAAAAGCGAGACAACCCAACTGGGTCGACCCGTAGCCTCCAGACCACCTATTCCCCGCGCGAGCAGCGCACTGGACATGCAATAGCCTAGCTACGGCCCAACTCCACCCCACCTCACCCGCCTCTCTCTTTGACGCCTGGTCCCACACCGCCGGCCTAGCCCCACCCGTCAACCCTCTATTCCTCCTCCAACCGCCACGCGCACGACCCCCACCCCCCGGCCACATCGTCGCCCTCTCCCCATGACTCGCGCCCCGCTAGAGCATCCTTGCGCACCTTTTTTAAATTCTCCACGCCCCCTCCCTGTTTCCCCCTCCTCTCCCCACTACGCCTTGCCGCCAGGCTATCGAAATCCCTGACGAAGCTCCGCCGTCCGACGATGATTCCAACGCGTGTAGGAGGTCCTGAACCCCTTCTTCCTTCCCTTGCTTCCCTTCCTCTACCACACTCGCTAACTCTCCCTTCCTCCCCTCTTCTGCAGCCTAGAACATCGTCCGTGTTGCCACCGTCATCCACCGCTCCGGTCGCCCTCCCCCGCTGTTCCAGGAAACAAAGAGCATCACCACGACCACCCTCGCCCTCCCCTCGTCGCACCTCTCATCGTTCACTACTTCCCTCATTCCTAGGACCACCATAACCCCTGCCTCGTCCACGTCCGAGAGCGCCACCGCCATCTCCTCGGTCTCCGGTGACTGAGCCGCAAGTGAGTTGACCTGCCCCTCTCCCTATCATTCGATCGACTAGCGATGGCGTAAATTCCTTTAAGCCGAGCCGAGCCAGCGGCTTAGCCATTAGCGGAGGCTAGATCCTAGCTACGAGCCGCCCAGATCAGACCGTTGGGGTTATGTAGATCTGACGACTCTCGTTGCTTCCTGCGGCGAAGAGGTATCGACGAATAGGAGAGCGTCACGTGGCCTAGCGGTTTAAAACAGATTCTCCCGCCCGTTAGTAGATGGCCTTTTTGCATAAAAGCCCCTACAACTTATAAGCCTCAAAACTGTGTATCTACAAGTCGAAATAATGCAAATAATATCTTTCATGAATCCTTGAGTCAATTAGAATGTTTTCCCGCTATAAGTTTTCAAATTTGAGCATTTTTAAATGAAAAATATTACAGGATTGCCATTAGGGTACTTTTGGCATAATGTTAGTAATAAAAATGATTTCCAAATAAATATTTTTGCATCATGCATGTTTTAACTTTTATAAAACCTTATTCATGATTTTCAAATACACATCAATTGTTTTGTATGAATATCATGCATGTCTTACTTGTGCATGATGTTTGTTGTGTGAATGGGTGTTCATTGGAATTGTTTATCTTATAGATTGTGAGGTGCACAAGCCCTGTGATTGTAAGAAGTGTGTGAACATCTGTCACCAATAAGGCAAGTGGATCTTCACCCTTGTTCAAGTTATCCTTACCTTGCAAGTTGATCTGTACCATAGACTTTGCAAGTGGAACTTTCCCTTTATGTATGTTACACTTACTATGTGAGCGTAGAAGTAAACTTTGTTTATATGATGATACACTATGAAAGCCGGATAGGATAGCCAATATGGATTTTCAATCTTGCTTGAAGTGTGACCATTGTTTGCTGGGAAGGTTTGGCTATGCCAACTTAGATATGTAGATTGAAAACCCAGGAATAGACTTAGACTTAGTGAGATTATATGGACATAGTGAGTGATTGGATTTGGAAGAAATGGAGGAGGAGAATTTTTGGATTGCGGGGCATGGAAGGGCTATGGCCTGACTTTCTGACATGTTGAGCTGAGTCCTGATAATAGGGTGGATTACGTGGCATGGAAGGGCTACGGCCTGACTTTCTAACATGTTGAGTCGAGTCCTGATAATATGGTGGATTGCGTGTCATGAAAGTGCTATGACCTTACTTTCTGACATGTTGAGCTGAGTCCTAATAATAGGAGGGGTTAGACAAGTAGCATGGTGTAGGGATGCGGTCTAAGCACTAACATGTTGATCTTGTCCCTTGAGGAGTAGTGATGTCTACGCACTTCTATTATTGTAGACAGTTGTTGGGCCTCCAAGTGCAGAGGTTTGTAGAACAGCAACAAGTTTCCCTTAAGTGGATCACCCAAGGTTTATCGAACCTAGGGAGGAAGTGTTCAAAGGTATTACCTCTCAAGCAACCCTGCAATCAAGATACAAGAAGTCTCTTGTGTCCCCAACACACCCAATAAACTTGTCAGGTGTATATGTGCACTAGTTCAGCGAAGAGATAGTGAAATACAAGTGGTAACAGTGCCAGAAAATAGCTGATGGCGTGGAGGAACATACTAAAGGCAAACTGAAGAAAGCAAGCAACATGCAACATATCTAGTAGCAAATGGTGTTTCAATGCTTAGAAACAAGGCCTAGGGATCATACTTTCACTAGTGAACACTCTCATATAAATATCCTCTCTTCATGATACTACTCTTAACTACTCTTCGGTTGGACACTCTAATCCACGGTAGGGCCTTCCCTAATCTAGATAACTCCACACTATCACCTTGAGAGCTAGATGGTTCCAACAAACAACACAATTTTATAGAGACATCCAACTCCAAATACAACTCATAACAAATATTCAATCTAGCCAAAGTGCCACACACGGTATGCACGCTGTCACTTTCACACACGTGGGGAAAAGCATAGATCTAATAAAGCACAAAGAGTATTTATGTAAACTCAAACCTAAGTGCCACCATGGCGTGCACGCTGTCACTTTCACACACATGGGGAGAGTAGAGATCTATTAAATCACTTGAGTAGCAAGGTAGATCTACTTGATTACAAAGCTCATGACCACAACAAGATCATGCATAGAGAGAGAGATGGACACATAGCTACTGGTAGAGCCCTTAGCTTTGAGGAAGAACTACTCCCTCCTCAGCATGGGAATCAGCAACGGTGATGGATATGGTGGTGGAGATCGATGGAGATGGCTCCGGGGGCACTTCCCCGTCCCGGCAGGGTGCCGAAACAGAGACTTTCTGTCCCCCAAATCTCTCTTTCGGTGGCGGCAACGCTACGGAGGTTTTCGTGGATTTCTTCCGGATTATCTATGGTTTTTGGGTCGGAGGCTTCTTATAGGCGCAGGAATCAAGGTCGGTGGGGGTCCAGGGGGCCCACACCCCCTCCAGGCGCCTCCAGGGCTTGCCCGCGCCTGGGGGGGGGGGTGGCCACCCTGGGGCCCCCTTCCGGCTCTGCTTCGTGGTTCTGTGTTGTTCCGTGGTTCCGAGAATATTTATTTTCCGCCTTTCTGGAACCAAAAAATAGAAGAAAACAGGCAACTGGCACTGTGGCATCTTGTTAATAGGTTAGTTCCAGAAAAGATATAAAAACGCCTCAAAGTATGAACAAAGCAAAGCAAAGTAGATACAAAACAAGCATGGAGCATCAAAAATTATAGATACGTTTCTGACATATCAAGCATCCCAAGCTTAACTCCTGCTCGTCCTCGAGTAGGTAAGTGATAAAGAGAATAATTTTTGAGGTGACATGCACCATAAAAACCAAGATCAAACCATTTGCAAGCATTGAAAGGTGGGATCAAAGAACTCTAAACATGTGCATGAAAGATGGAGTTCTAACAATAGGACATAGTAACTATGCATGCAACATGAAAGGCTACAAACAAAGATCATGAATAACATGCATTAAAAAATGTTTGTTTGTTTCACATACAGAAAACATAGCATAGTGGCAATCATCTTGTCCCTCATAGAGTAGCAAATAGATGCATAGGACACCTTCAAAGTTCACAAGGGTGACTAGAAACAAGTAGCACAAGAACAAGTAATATCACAATATGAATCAATCAATAAGCTTTGGAACACTGCACATAGAATGAAAACTATGCTCTCTTAATGGTGCCTAAAGGTAGAAGGTGGAGACTCAATAGTGGTGGAAGAAAGACCTTTTATAAAGGAAGCGTGGATTTCAAGTTTCAAAAAGAGCTTCCAAAAATTATGGTACTTGTTAGCTTTCAGCCCTCATTGCCCCTATCATAAGCATCTTTAAGTGATTAAGGTTAAAGTGAATAAAGATGGAGTATATGCTTGACGAAGTATAAGTTGGCAATCTCAAGTCTCTTGATTACGAGGGCCACACCTCATGCTACTCAACTTCAGTCACCTGTAAATTCTTGTCATTGTAAGTATTTGCATATCATAGAGAACCGCCAACGAGGTACCCCTTGCACATGGTACAGGAGCTATCCCATAACCAAAATGACAAGGCAAGCAGACAATGAGCATCTCAGCAATCTTCTTATTTACCATGGGAATATGGTGCTTTTTTCTCTCTTCCCTCTTTTCTCAATGTGTCTCTTTTTTTATAAGAAGAATGCTTCATAGATGTCACTATGGTGATGCTGCAAGTTTCCACCATGATTAGGCATGGCTTAGGCTAGCAGCCCAGGTGTTTCTCTAACACAGAATACAAACTCCATGGACTTACAAGTTCCCTTTTTATTTCACACTGGTGACATCCATAGACAAAATAGTATGATATCAACTGAGTACAAAGTACAAGTGCAATGTTGAAAACGTTCCCCGTTACAACACGGTCCTGCTAATTCCAACGTATAAGTGCAAGCATATACAACATAGATGACACAATGGTTCAAGTTTATTAGGGGCAAAGAATATAAAGTGTGCCATCAAGTTTGTGAGGGCTTTAATCACTAAGTTTTCACATAAAAAATAGTTTTTAATTGGAAGATAGCTGAAAACAAGAATATACTTAGAATGGTGTAACACACCATGCATAGGAGTTTATGGTGGAAACTTTGGAATAACTTGGTTTCTTGAGAGTTGGAAGCATGAGTAGAACTTACTCATACAAGTGGAGGCTAGCCAAAGACTGGGAGCAACCAACTAAGAGAGCAATAATGGCCATAATCATGCAATGCAACAAAGCATACTAATCAAAGCATAGAGTGGTACTACAAGTCAAGGACTAAATGATCATAGAGTCTATGGTGACTTGTTCATAGTCATAACATGATGTGAGCATGTGCCAAGTCAACCCAAGCAAAACATCAAAGGAGAATACCACTATACTATGCTTTTGCATGCTAAAACAACGCATAATTTCTTTCAAGGCACATTAAGCAATCCTAATTGTTTAGAACAAGTCATGCTACAGAAATAATCACTAAGAATAAGGTCAAAACAAGATCTAGCATGACATGATAAAGTCTAAGCCACAGTCAAAACAAGCTCCCTTTTGTACCACTATAAGCAAGAACTTACTACTCCTTTCCAACACCAAGCAACTTATTTGAAACAACTCACAAAGATAATAATCAATAAATATCAGTGAGCTTGTCTCACAAATCCACAAAGAAGAACTAAAAAGTTCTAAGCTGGAAGCACAAGAAAACTAAGGCTAAACATAGTGCTAGCAAAAGAGAACACTCACAAAACAATAAGAGTGAAAACTAGAGTGTTCTAGGCAATGGAAACAGAGTGTGTCTCTCTCCAAAAGAAGTGTGGTGTAACCAACCAACTTAATCAAGAAAACTAAGCAAACGAAAACCAAAAACAAAAACTAAGACGCTCCAAGAACAACACAACAATGCATGAAACAATAAAAACGAAGTGTCTAGAAAGACCTGAGCTTTTTATTGACGAAGAAGGGGATGCCTTGGGCATCCCCAAGCTTTGACGCTTGTACCTCTTTAATATTTCTTGGGGTGACATGGGTGGCATCCCCAAGCTTGAGCTTTTGTCCATTCTTCATCTCATTACATCATTCTTTTTCTACACCTAAATTTTTTCCTTCATACAAAACTTCACACAATCTTCATTAGCAACATTAGTGTATTCAAAAGATATTAGACCTCTGGCAAAGCTTTGGAACAACAAGGCTTTTCTCTAAAAACACAAGCTACTGTAGTAACTCCTTCAAAAAGCTCAATTCACCTAAAGAGAACCCAAAAAGGAATCAATAAGAAGCAAATGCAAATAATGGCAGAAATCTGTCAAAACAGACCAGCAGGTAGAAACCGATTTTTCCGAAGACCTTATGTTGCTCAAATAAAAAAGTGATGAACTAACGAAAGTTATCTAACATACTGGGGGATTTATTCGTAAATTTTCAGCTCAATCCGACTTATATAGACTCCTCACGAATTTTTATGGTGGAGGAAAGAAATCTGTTTCGGGACAACAACTCCCCAAATCTTACTTCCCTCTCATTAGAGGTCATTCTTGGCACAAAAAGCAAACAAAAAGGAGAGGAGAGGCAATTACAGAAGTAATAACTTCTAAGACTCAAAAAAATCCTTGGGTTATCTCCCAACAAGTACTTTTCTTTAATGCCTTTAAGTTAGGCTTGATAGTTTGAGAAGATGCTCACATAAGAAATATGAATTGAAGTAAAAGAGAGCATCAAGAACCAAATTCAAAACACATTTAAGTCTAACCCACTTCCTGTGCATAGGAATCTTGTAAAGAAACAAGTCATGAAAGCACAAAGCACCAAGCATAGGAAAGCAAAACAAGTGCAACTTCAAGACTTTCAACATAAAGAGGGAAAACTTAATATTGTTGAGATACATAAGACCATGTTTCGTTCTCTCATAATAATTTTCAGTAGCAACATGAATAAAATTAACAATATAACTATCACATAAAACATTCTTATCATGATCCATATGCATAAAATGATTATTACTCTCCACATAAGCATAGTCATTCTTGTTAATTGTAGTGGGAGCAAATTCAACAAAATAGCTACCATTATTATTCTCATCACCATAATCATCAAATATAGGAGGCATATTGTAATCACAATTAACTTTCTCCTCAATAGTAGGTGGACTGAAAATATCATACTCATCATTGTAATCATCATATATTGGAGGTAAAGTATCATCAAAGCAAATTTCCTCCTCAGAAGATGGGGGACTAAAAAGATCATTTTCATCAAAACTAGATTCCCCAAGCTTAGACTTTTCCATAGCATTAGCAATAATGGTGTTCAAAGCATTCATACTAATAACATTGCTATTATCATGCAAATAAAGTTCCATAGGTTTTTTAATTTTCTCTTCAAACACTTCATGTCCTAACTCAAGATAAACACTATAAAAATCTCTAATTTTTTTGTTGTTTTCCATTAAGCCTAACTAGTGAAAACAAGAAATAAAAAGACAAAATTGCAGAATCTAAAGGAAATGTTGGGAAGGTGACCTCGGATAGGGTAAAGACGGGGAAAGACAGAAGGGTGTTCCCCGTCTAGTTTCCGAGTTACAGTCTGAGTCGGCCAAATCCTGTAGAGGTCAGCCGAGATAGGAAAGGGCAGGACCCTTATGATAATGGCAAGACATTACCCGGCCGAGATACTGTGTAAGTCGGCCGGGTTAGCCCGAGTAATCTTAATGCAGGTGAAGGACAAGCCGAGTTACGGGAGGCAGGGCCGAATGATACGAAGCTTGCAGGAGAAGGAGAAGCCTAAAGTCAAACTCTAGCCGCAGGCTAGGGAGAATCTGAGTGGAGCCAAGCACAAGGGACAAAGGCGCAATGCGACAGAGGGGCAGAAGGAGGTCACGGAGGTGACAGTCCTGAAGCCCGAGGCACGCAGGAGGGGCCCTCTGGAACCTTGCCGTCATTAGAGGGGCAACAGGGAAAGGAGGCCGTCGAACTACTATATTGGGACAAGCATATTCCTCGAATATGCTTGCCACGTCAGCCCTAAAGGAACCCAAGGCTCTCCTTTATAAGGGGAGGCTTGGACCCTGAGGAGGGCATCGGATCATTTAGTACCGTTAGGCTGGTAAAGTTCTTCCTTTCTCCTTGTATACAGCTCAAGGAGCACTTGTAGCCCAAGGAAGGAGAAATAAAGATCTTTGCCTTAGTCTTTTGTGTGTAGAATCAACTGCATCTTCCCTCCCCAGATCCCTCTAGCATCCATTGGCCCCATACTTTAGCCTACCCATGGCATCTGCCGTGCCACCACCACGACAGTTGGCGCCCACCATGGGGCCAGCAGCGGTGCTAGCTAGAGTCATGATCCGGACGGGAAACTTCATCAACACTGGCGAGCGCATTGTTTCTGGCTTGGTCCGGAGATTTGATCTCTGTGACTATGTCAGCGACAACGCAGGCAGCTTCAAGGGAAAAACTCCTCCACGCAACGGCGTCTTCATCAACTTGGGCATGCACCAGATTTACGTCGGCGTCGACATCTCCGGCGTTTATCCTCACCAGGTTGTTGTTGCAGGAGAACCTCCCCTTAGCGCCGCGAGCAGTCCGCGCGGAGCGCGTCCTGTCAACAGCATCGAGGTGATGGTCGGAGCCGGGGTGCAGGCGGGAGTAGCAGGCGCCAGATCAAGCAGAGAACCGGCGGCGGGCGTGCAGGTCGCGCCCAGGCAGACAGCTCCACAACCCACCGAGGTAATTCCTTCAATGGCCAACCAGGCCGAGGTACAGGAAACAACCCTAAAGGCACCAAGGGTAAGAGGACCACCTCTGGAAAGACCAGAAAATATTCTTCAGGCAACCATAGATAACCTGACTACACCTGTAGCGCCGATACTTGATCCGGCAAATGCTCAGGCAGAATTGGAAGAAACCAGGCAAAAGGTGCTGGTAAAGGCAAAAAAGGTGTCGGCCTTGCGGGAGTCCTTAAACAGGACCCTGCGAGAGTATGCCAAAGCAAACAAGCTGGACGTCGCCCCCGAGCGGGTTGACGAGTTGAGATTAAGAGGAAAGAACCTCATAGATGATATCAACAAGGAGCATGATGCTCATAAGGCAGAATCAGTTGATTTAGGCTTGCCGAGGTACAGTACCCCGACAAAGAACCTGATAGCGGCAAATGCCGCAGCATTAGAGTTAGAAGGATTGACCGGCGAAGCCCAGCAGAAACAGCAAGAAAGAGTGAATGAGCTGGTACGCATTGCGAACCAGCAGAATGAAGAAATGCTCAGAGCAGACCCGGCGAGGACAGGGGCCTCGTGAATGGTTCACTCGGACGGAGCAACACCTGCCTTATCTGTGGCAGCAGCATCTTCACCCGGAAACAATGCACGAAAGGACAGAGTGGTAACTTCGGGAAAGAGAAATAAGCAAATTGTTCCATATGATCCGGCGATAGCCGGAAAAGAAAACGAGAACAGAGGCAATGGAAGCCGAGGTAACAGTGGCGAGAGAAATCCCGGCCGTGCTGAGAAAGGCGGCGGAAGCCGAGGCAATGGAGATCTTGGCAGAGGAGAACTCGGAGGAGGAAATCACGAGAACAATATCCCGGTCGAAGGAAGGAGAGAACCGCTGCTCAACCCACAGCCGAGGCATGAACCTCGGCAGGAAAGAGAAGCGAGACCATCTCGCCACAATCAGGTGAATGAAAGGTACAATGATGGTTATTCCGAGATGGAATATGCGATCCATGGTGGAAATAACCACTATGGAATGCAGGAGA
Organism: Avena sativa; assembly: GCA_916181665.1. Taxonomy (NCBI): domain Eukaryota; kingdom Viridiplantae; phylum Streptophyta; class Magnoliopsida; order Poales; family Poaceae; genus Avena; species Avena sativa. The sequence continues at coordinate 216,070,632 of OV702279.1, forward strand.
GAGTTCTGTACAGAGATTTGCCGTCAAATGATGCCAGAGTAAAGCTAGACCGGCTATACCGATCCGAGTTGCTGGAAGAACAGGGTCGACCGGGTCCGACATGCTTCGGACACGGATCATGGGCGAACCGCCTGTGCCGAACTTTCAGCTGGCAAGAGGCACAAAAACATATAATGGGAGCACCAAACCACATGATTGGTTGATCGATTATGCCACTGCTATAAAAATAGCAGGTGGAAACTTACGATGGGCAGTGCGGTATGTCCCGCAAATGTTGGAAGGACCAGCTAGAGTATGGCTGAATAATCTGCTAGCAGGCAGCATCAACTGTTGGTTGGATTTTGAAGAAATGTTCGTTAGCAACTTTACCAGTACTTACAAGAGGCCAAACAGGCCGAAACAGCTAGCCATGTGCAAGCAAAGGCCGAATGAGACAGACAGAGAGTTTTTAACTCGGTGGTGTAACCTGAGAAATTCGTGTGAAGGAGTTATAGAATCACAAGCAATAGCTTGGTTCGCCCAAGGATGCCGCTATGCCAGTGTATTATGGCAGCGACTGCAAAGAGATATGCCAACCACATTGGCAGAAACCATCAGGATAGCGGATTCCTATGCATTGGGGGATCCGACGCAACCATAATTAATGTCGGCAGATCATCGAGAACATCAAGATCAATATGCAAGAGACGTGGCCGGGTCATCCTGGCGCAATGACTTCGGAGGAAGAAGAAGAGAAGAGAGACCGGATTATAGATATGGTTCAACTCAGGTGGCAGCAGTAGTGCAAGATCAGCCGAGTCACGGAAATACTCAACGGCAAAAGAATGGTCCTCAGCAATGGACACCAAGGAATGAAGGAAAAAGACAGTGGACACCAGAGCAAAAGAAGCAATGGCAGGAGAGGCCGAAGTACACGTTTGAGTCTATGTTGGATCAGCCGTGTAAATTTCACACGTCAAACCCGGCCAGGCCGACCAACCATACAACCCGACAATGTGCATGGATGAAAAATGCAATGGGTAACCCCGTAGGCATACAGGCAGCACCTCACCAGGCGCATCAGCAGCATCAGCCGCAGTTGACTGGAGCAAATGCACAGCAACTGATGTTACCACCTCCTCCCCCGAGGTATGAAAACTCGGACCGGAGAGATGCGGTGCATCAAGTGATAAACCAAGGTCCGGATGTAAGGACAAATCCAGGAAATAATGGACGCAATGATTACATAGAACATTAAACAGTCGTATTGCGTGTTCACAACAGAGCAGCAAGATAAGTAGAGTGTACAACGCCGGCATATGGAAGTAAATGCAGTTATGCCGACAGTACCAAGATATGTGCCTTGGTCGGATCAAGAAGTATCTTTGAGCATAAAGGATCACCCCAAGATAATGCCGAGTCTGGGGTCGTATGCACTCGTGTTAGATCCGATATTTGTCGGACCAAGCATTAATGTGAAATTTTCAAAGGTACTTATTGACAATGGGAGCAGTATCAATATCATGTACAAAGATACAATGCATAAACTCGGAATATCGCAGAACATGCTGCAGTCCACGAGGATCACATTCCATGGGATAGTTCCAGGGATTTCATGCGAACCCATTGGAAAGGTTCGAGTGGATGTGTTATTCGGCACAAGAGATAACTGCAGAACAGAAAATTTGGAGTTTGAAGTGGTGGATCTAGAGAGTTGCTATGATGCTCTACTCGGACGACCAGCATTAGCCAAATTCATGGGCAGCTGTCACATAACTTACCTGAAAATGAAGTTACCCGGACCACAAGGGGTGATAACAGTAGCAGGGGATTACAGGAAGTCAATGGAATATGCTTCAGCCGGGTCAAATCTGGCCGAATCATTGGTAATAGCAAGAGAAAAAAGAAGGATTCAGGAGGTAGCAGCCCTCGCTCAGTCGGCACAGCTGAATATGCCGGCATTAGCCAACCCGCATGGAAGTGTCTCCTTTCAGCCGACTAAAGAAACAAAAAAGTTCCAGATAGATGAGCAATTCCCAGAGCGCACCGTCACTATTGGTGCCGGCCTAGATGCTAAATAGGAAAGCGAGCTCACCAACTTCCTCCGTGAGAATCGGGATATCTTTGCATGGTCAACTCAGGATCTGCAAGGTGTGCCGAGGGAGTTGGCTGAGCACTCTCTGAATGTGAGGCCAGGAGCAAGGCCGGTGAAGCAACCTCTCCGCCGCTTCGCCGAGGACAGGAGAAAAATAATAGGGGATGAAATAGCTCGGCTCCTTGCGGCCGGGTTCATCATGGAGGTACTGTATCCGGATTGGCTATCAAACCCGGTGCTAGTCGAAAAGAAGAAGGATGATCCAAATGTAGCCATTGTATGGCGAATGTGTATCGATTACACGAACCTAAACAAGGCGTGTCCAAAAGATCCTTTTCCTTTACCTAGAATAGACCAAGTCATTGATTCGACCGCTGGTTGTGAACTATTATCATTTGTAGACGCGTATTCTGGTTTTCACCAGATACCGTTAAATCCGGCCGATCAAATAAAGACTGCGTTTATTACCCCGTACGGGGCTTATTGCTATCGCACCATGCCATTCGGCTTGCGCAACGCAGGAGCAACGTATCAGAGATGCATGCAAAAATGTCTACATGACCAGATAGGAAAAAATGTACAAGTATATGTAGATGATGTGGTTATCAAAACCAAAGAAAGCAAAACACTACTGGATGATATCCGACAGACTTTCGCGAACCTGAGAAGGTTCCGAATGAAGCTTAACCCGGAAAAATGCATATTTGGTGTGCCAGCGGGAAAATTGCTCGGTTTTCTCGTATCTAGCCGAGGTATAGAGGCCAACCCAACTAAGATAAAAGCAGTGGAAAGGATGGAATTGCCAAGATGTCTAAATGACGTACAAAAGTTCACAGGTTGTTTAGCCTCGCTCAGCCGATTTGTATGTTGGCTGGGAGAGAAAGCACTACCACTTTATCAGCTGATGAAAAAATCGGATAAGTTCATTTGGACTCCACAAGCAGACAATGCATTTCATGAATTAAAAAAGATGTTGGTCACAGCGCCGGTCTTGGCTTCTCCATTATCAAAAGAGCCTATGTTACTTTACATAGCAGCCACCAACAGAGTAGTGAGCGTTGTGATCGTGGTGGAACGAATTGAAGATGATAAATCAGTACAGAGGCCGGTGTATTACCTAAGCGAGGTACTATCAGCCTCAAAACAAAATTACCCACATTATCAGAAGATGGAATATGGGGTGTACATGTCAGCAAAGAAACTTAAACATTACTTCGAAGAGCACCCCATCAAGGTGATTTGTGAAGCACCCATAGCCGACATATTGAGCAACAAAGATGCAAGTGGCCAAATAGCAAAATGGGCAATTGAATTGTCACCTTATGCTCCGCAATTCGATAGGAGAGATGCAATCAAATCTCAGGCTGTGGCCGACTTCTTCGTAGATTGGGCCGAGGTACAATATGAGCCACCATTACCAGATCCGAATTATTGGGCGATGCACTTTGACAGTTCTAAACTAAGAAATGGTTTGGGGGCAGGAATAGTGTTAACCTCGCCAAAAAGAGACCAGCTGAGATATGTGCTGCAGATACATTTTGCCGTGTCAAACAATGTAGCCGAATATGAAGCACTAGTCCATGGATTGAAGGTGGCGAAAGAGATTGGCATACGCCGAATCTTGTGCTATGGATATTCAGATCTAGTAGTACAACAAGTCTCAGGCAATTGGGATGCGTTGGATGATAATATGGCTTTGTATAGATTTCATGTGCAAAAACTCAGTGGATACTTCGAAGGATGTGAATTTCATCATGTACCTCGGGCAGAAAACGACGCCGCAGACACATTGTCAAAACTCGGATCAACCAGACAGTCAATTCCCCCAAGTATCGCCCTAGAGCACCTTAGGAAGCCATCAATAACACCGTCTCCAGAGTCCGAATCCATCTTTATTCCGGAAAAATCAAGAGAGAGTAATATGCCGATGGAAATTGAAAAGCAATGTAACCCGGAATTTCCAAAAATAAAGCCAGCTGATGCAAGGATGAGTATGGAGAAATCCGAGGTAGTTATGTCGGCAGAAAATATGGAAATAGATAGTGAGGCTACACTAGAGAAAATCACACCTATATGGGCGCAACCCATATTCTCTTTCCTTAGGGATGCGATTTTGCTGAATAACGAGATATTGGCAAGACAGACAGTGAGAAGAGCTAAAGCTTATACAATCATAAACAATGAGCTGTATAAAAGGAGTGTCACAAGTGTATTACAAAGATGTGTGAGCTCGGCAGAAGGCCAGGAGATCCTCCTAGATATACATCAAGGAGAATGTGGACATCATGCCTCATCCCGAGCTTTAGTGTCCAAAGCATTCAGGCATGGGTTTTATTGGCCAACGGCGTTGAAAGAAGCCAAAGAACTAGTCGAAAAATGTAATGGTTGCCAAAGATATGCCAGCAAAATACATATGCCTTCGTCCGAGTTAAAGACAATACCAATTACTTGGCCATTTTCTGTATGATGCTTAGATATGGTGGGACCATTTAAGCCGGCCCGCGGCGGGATGACCCACATATTAGTAATGGTGGACAAATTCACAAAATGGATTGAAGTGAAACCAATAAAGAAATGTGATGGGACCACAGCAGTGAAATTCCTCAAGGATATTATCTTAAGATATGGGTACCCACACAGTGTTATTACAGACAACGGTACAAACTTTGCAGAAGGCGCCTTCGCTAGATTCTGTCAAGAAAAGCACATAAGACTAGATGTCGCCTCTGTGGCTCACCCAGCATCCAATGGGCAGGTAGAAAGATCTAATGGACTGGTACTGTCCGGAATAAAACCACGACTCATCGAACCGCTGCAAAGGTCGGCAGGATGTTGGATTGAGGAACTACCAGCAGTACTATGGAGCCTCAGGACTACCCCAAACAGATCAACAGGTTATACACCATTTTTCTAGTGTATGGGGCAGAAGCTGTGCTTCCAGCCGACATAATACATGACTCGCCAAGGGTTACCCAGTATACAACCGCTGAAGTAAATGAGGTAGCTCGGCAAGATGATGTCGATCTGCTAGAAGAAGCCAGAGAGCTGGCGCTATCAAGATCAGCTATCTATCAGCAGGACTTGCAACGATATCACAGCAAGAAAGTGAATCCAAGAGTATTTAAAGAAGGAGATTTGGTTCTCCGGCTGGTGCAACGCACGACCGGCATGCACAAGCTGTCTCCTCCATGGGAAGGACCATTCATCGTGAGCAAAGCATTGCACAATGATGCGTACTACCTAATCGATGCTCAATCACCAGGAAAGAACAGGGCAGACAAAGCCGGAGAAGAATCGAAAAGACCATGGAACGTAGCTTTACTTCGTCCATTTTACTCGTAGGAGTCATCTATGACACATTGTAAAGTGATGCCTCAAGATGGAGCACCAACTATGTATTGAACCTCGGCGTCCAGAGCAGTGACTCGGGGACTGCCATATGCTGTTTTGAATTTCATGTTATGTATCAAACCTCAGCGTCCAGAGCAGTGACTCGGGGACTGCCATATGTTGTTTTGAATTTCATGTTATGTATCAAACCTCGGCGTCCAGAGCAGTAACTCGGGGACTGCCATATGTTGTTTTGAGTTTCATGTTATGTATCAAACCTCGGCGTCCAGAGCAGTGACTCGGGGACTGCCATATGTTGTTTTATATTTCATGTTATGTATCAAACCTCGGCACCTTGAGCAGTGGCTCGGGGACTGCACTATATTGTTTTTAAGATTGGTTTATCTATTAAACCCCGGCACCTTGAGCAGTGACTCGGGGACTTCCCCATATTATTTCTAAGTTTGATTCATGTATTGGACCTCGGCGCTTAAGCAGTGACTCGGGGAATGTCTTATATTATTTCTAAATTTGGTTTATATATTAAACCTCATTGCCTTGAGCAGTGGCTCGGGGACTACCCTATATTATTTCTAAGTATGGGTTATCCTTTGTTACAAGAGTAGGTATCGAACTTAGACTCCCAGAGTGATATTATTCCGCTCCCCCCAAGTACGGTCTTCAAGGTTTACGCCCAGATTAACAGTCCAAACCACAGTGGCCAAGTGGCAAAGATTATCAAAGTCCGGCAATAGTGGACACCGAACTATGGGAGAACAAAAGCAAATATATACTCCAAACTCAAGAAATTGAAGGCTGCCAAAGCAAGGATTCAGACAAACAGGACCAGTTAAACAAAGTAATAACGATTACAACCACATGTGTCCCAGCGACACACGGCAAAAGAAATTCATACCGCACAAAAGACGGACAAATATTTGACGTACATCATACGCCCGGCATACCAGGGGTAAGAAATGACTTAGAGTTCTTTAGCTGGAGAGGCAGTGACTTGGTCAGGGGCTGGGCACTCCGAGGTAGGTGGAACTTCGGCCGAGGTTGCCTCGCCCTCCACAGACCCCAGGAGCGACTTCGGAGGAAGCCCGAGGCTGCTGAGGAGCGTCAGCTTGCGCAGTGGAATGCCCAGTACCTTTGGAGGAGGACCGCGCGTCGCCGTTACCATCCGAGCTCGAACTGGAATCACCAGAAGTATCCGAGTCACCCTCATATTCTCCCTATTCAGCTGAGTTGTTATCCGAGGCATCCTCAACTTCGACCTCATCCTCCGGGTTAGGAAGGAAACTCGGACCTTCATTCCAGTTATGCACGTCGGCATACTCAACAAGCTGGAAGGCACGAGCTTGCCGGAGAGCGACAAAGTCTGGGTCCTCAACCCAACGGGAACCAGTGCGCAAATTTCTCAAAATATCAAGAGAAATATCTTCATACCATGACATGATGACAGTGAGAGCCATATCAGCACCGGCTCGTCCGGCCGATTCCCTCCAAAGACTTAGCTGTCTCTCAGATGCCATTAATCTTTCCACCAATAATTTGACCTCATCAATATTAGGAGTCCCAGAAGTATTCGGCCAGAGAACATGGTAGGCTCGGATAGCTGCCTGCACCAAATCCCTGCCCATTATCTTCATCGGACCAACTGCAGCGCCAACAGCAACCAAGAAATCTTCCATCGAGTACTCTGAGTCCGCATCAGCAGGAACACCTCGGCACACGAGCACTAATCACCTCTTTAGAGCTCAAGGGCTTAGCTTCTGGAAAATGGTCTGTGCAGAACACAAGTGCGTCTGTAAGCAGTAAGAAAGGGAAAAAGATAACTCGGCCGCGGTCAGAAGCTTACGATGAATATAGCTCAGCATTATCTGAAGATCTTTAGCCCAGTCAATCTTGCTCTTCTCAAAGCGAGTGATCTCCTCGCTCATCCCCCGTGTCTTCAGTTCGGCAGCCTCGAGGAGCTCTTTATTTTTCTGCAATTGCAGAGCTAACCGATTCTTCTCCTCGGAGAACTCCTGGTCGACCTTTTCTAATTCAGACTTCTGAGAGAGCTTAAGGGACTCCACCTCGGCACGCAAGCGAGCTATCTCGTCATCTTTATCCTTCAGCTGCGCCGAGTGAGTAGCGCTTTGTTCTAAAAAATGCAGCATCACATCAGGCATGGGCATGCAATCTTGGTGAGATGCTGCAAAAGTTTGTAACTCGGCTTTACCAAAGCCAAAAGAGTTAAAAGAAACTTAGTGCACATTTCAAAGGGGAGTATATAAAGTAAAAGAGTAACTATCCTTCTAGGGCCTTGACCTTCTTCTCAAGACGGATGTTAAGATTATTGATGTTCCCTGTTTACCAACAAAGTGAGCCAACATCTCATGCACAAAACAATAAGAGCTTCGGAGATGACGCAAGAGTTTGTCAACTTACCAGCTTTCTTCACCACAGGAATAACCTTCTTGTACTTTTCTTGCAATTTTTTATGCGCAAAAAGCAGCCTTTGGAATTCGGCGGTCCGCCGGTCATGCGCAACCTAAGCAATAAAGCAAATAGTAATAAGGTATTCAAACCTAAGACAGATCCGAGTCAAGCAGGACTTAACTCGGATCTAAGTGGCCGGATATTAAAAGCTAAGACAGATCCGAGTCAAGCAAGACTTAACTCGGATCTAGGTGGCTGGATATTCAAAGCTAAGACAGATCCAAGTAAAGCGAGATTTAACTCGGATCTAGGTAGCTGGATATTCAAAGCTAAGACAGATCCAAGTGAAGCGAGATTTAACTCGGATCTAGGTGGCTGGATATTCGAACCTAGGACAGATCCGAGTCAAGCACACCTTAACCCGGATCTAGGTGGCTGGATATCCGAGGCTAAGACAGATCCGAGTCAAGCAAACCTTAACCCGAATCTAGGTGGCTGGATATTCAAAGCTAAGACAGATCCGAGTCAAGCAAAAACTTAACCCAGATCTAGGTGGCTGGATATTCGAAGCTAAGACAGATCCGAGTAAAGCAAAACTTAACTCGGACCTAGGTGGCTGGATGTTCAAGGTTCAGACAGACCCAAATGAAGCAGAATTTAATACAGATCTAGTTGGATGGAGGTTTGAACTCTAAGACAGAACTGAACTAACTAAAGCATCATAAAACTTCCAAACGAATAACAAGTTATTTGGTTGCAAGCTTCGGGGACTAGAGTATATATAATAGCATCCGGAGAACTAATCAAAACTCCATAAAATCAATTACCTCATTCATCTTGTCACTTTCAAGAACGATCTTGGCGGCTTGATGTAGGCGGCTGCTAATATCGGAGAGTTGAAACGGCTGGCTGGTTGGATTACCCTCGAGCTGATCGGTAGCGTTCCAATTGTTGGCATACTCGACCAATGAGCCGAGACTGTTCCCACTCTCTGTGCGAGTCAGAACTTTACCTCAGACATGTTGGGTAACCACCGCCGCTTCCGGACTCTTGTGGAGAGCAAGCTGTGTATTAGCAGCCGGGGTAACAGTGCTCTTGACAGAGGAAGCCCCCTTGTGCAGCACATCAGCAATTGTAGGCTGAGATGGGCTGGCAAGTCCTTTCTGAGAGGGCAAAGGTTTGGTAACTACGACCTTTCTTGCCTTAGGAGAGGCGTCAGTAGGAGCCGATACCTCGACACTTGGAGCAGCGTCCTTGGGAGCCGGAGGAATTACAGTTGCAGAGGGCGCCGAGATATCGATATCCTCGGCTGGAGTTGGTGTCGCAGTAGAGACCGCGGGGGTCGGAGGAATCTCAACAGAAACATCGGAGTTCACGGAGGAGGCAATAGGTTCGGTAGGAATATCGGTGGGCCGAGATGTATCGGCATCAACAGTATAAATCTCAGGCGCATCATGGCGAGGTGGCGTCTGATTCGGAGCAGGAGGAGAAGCAACGAGAGCAGGACTCAGAACTCTGGTATCCTCAGGAGGCGGATGAGAAGGCGGCCGAGTCGTACGACTCTTCATGCTGGGACCGCTGGGCTTAACAGAGAGAGGAGCCCTGCAAAGACAGAAAAGGTCAAATTAGAAGGGAGAAAGAGAGAAACAAGAAATACAAACAAAATTAACTCACCCAGTAACCCCGGGCATAGTTTTACGCTTCGGAGGGTGCTGGGCTGACTTCTTTATTCGCTTCCTGGGAGCAGCTTCTGAGGCATCAGCTGGAGCTCTGCGTTTCCCCGTGGTAACAGGAGGCCGGGAGGCAAGAGGCTCGACGTTGTGAACCTGACCGGCCGGATTAGCTGATAAAATAGAATCCGGAAATGCATAAGAAATTGGCATTGCAGCAACTACCTCTAGAACTTGGACCTCGTCCGAATCACCTTCCTCCTCGTGGGCCGGGGCTTTGCCGCAAGCGCGAGCCGGAGCGAGATCCGACTTGGGAACGAACTCTTCTTAGTCCGGCTCCCCGCTGTCCGGAGTATTCCGATCCGTAGGCCACGGTAGTGTCAAAACCTCGGCGTCCTCAGTCTTCTGCTCCTCAAACCTCTGCAGGACAAGAAAAAGAAAAATTAGCAAAAAGAGTCACGGACGCGATTAGGAAGCAAAACACAAAGGCATAAACTCACCTCGGGAGGGGGATGCTCGCGGGTGAACGGCTTCAATCCCCAGGCCCAGTCCTCCGGCATTTCCGTCTTAAAGATAGCCCGGACACGTTTGAAGATGAGGTAATTGTCTAGCTCCACCATCGAGACTCGGTTGGGATCGAGAGGACCGCTCGTGTAGCAGAGCTTGTGTGAGCGTTTCTGGAAGGGGCAGATCCGGCTGCTGATGAAGGTAGTCATCAGATCCTCTCTGCGTAGCCCGGAGCGCATCAATTCCTTCAGCCGAATCTCAAAAGCCTCGGCCAGAGCATGACTCTTCCTCGGATTATAGGTCTAGTTCTTCTTGGAAGGGGTGCCAATGGAAAAGGCAGGAAGCCGAATCCTATCCTCATTCCCAGAGTTCTTGACATAAAAGAACGACTTATGCCACTTCTTGCATGATTCTAAACCTGCGACGCGAGGAAATTCGGATTTCCTCCGAGGTGTGATTGACGCGGTGCCACATTGGGTAAGCAGCTTCTCGGAGGGATGAAGAGATTTGTCCGGGACAACGTTGGATCGAATCTGGAAAAACTTTGACCGAACGTGCACAGACGGCCATAGGCCGAAGTAACCCTCCGAGGCACAGATGAAGGCAGAAAGAGAGGCAATGGCATTAGCAGGCAGGTGATGCGGCTGCAGGCCGAAGTAATCAAGAAATTCCCTAGCAAAGTCACTGAGGGGGAGACCAAACCCGCGAGCAAAATGTGACATGAATACTACATATTCGCCCTCCCTAAGAACTGGAGAGGATTCGCTGCCGGGTAGGCGACAAGCTACCTCGGCAGGAATCCGGCGAGTTCGGATTAGCCACTCAATCTCTCGGCGGGTGACAAAAGAGCCCTGCCACGAGCCTCGCTCGGGCCCAGAGGCAGCATCGTCATCCTCAATAAGGGCACCGCTGACGGAGCTCGACATGGGGCCGCCGGAGAAATCTACGGAGGAAGAACTAGCGACGGAGGAAAACTTAGAACTGCACGGCCTCGTCGTGGTTCTACGCGGAAACGGCGGCGGAGCAGCAAAGGAGCTACCGCGCGAAAACTAAAGGGAAACAGAGGAGTCTAGAGGAGAGCCTAGGCGATGGGACCAGAAGAACTCACCGGCGACAACGCCGGAGCACGCGAACTAGGACGAGGCAGACGGAGCAGTGTGGCGGGGTCCTCGCCGTCGGAGATCCACATGAACGCACGACGGCGGAGTCGCGAACGGGCGCAGAAGCCAGAGGAAGAAGAAGGGCGCAGGTGAGCGGAGGGGGAAAGTGAATCTCCCAGCCCCGCGCCCCTCTTTATAACCGAGCCGCCCGCGAGGTAGTGGGATCGTGGGTGTGGCGGTTGACCATGTAGATCGTGTGCGCCGCATGACCGCACGCCGCTAAGCGGAACCGCACCAAGGACCACACGGTGGAAAAGAAGGTCACGATCCCCAACGAAAACGGCACACGAGGCGTCGCAGCGCCGACGCGACAGGCGCAGTAGTAACTGTAGCCTGTCAGTAAATACTGTAGAGGAACAAAAAACTAGAGAAACAATGATGAGTATGACACGTAGGACGAGGCGTACGCGAGAAGATACGATGATACCTCGAACGAGAAAAAGATAACTCGGAAATAATGCAGAACGAAAGTCATGAAACTGATACGGCTCGGCCGAAGTTGCCGGCGGGGCCATACCAGCTTCGGGGACTAATGTTGGGAAGGTGACCTCGGATAGGGTAAAGACGGGGAAAGACGGAAGGGTGTTCCCCGTCTAGTTTCCGAGTTACAGTCTGAGTCGGCCGAATCCTGTAGAGGTCGGCCGAGATAGGAAAGGGCAAGACCCTTATGATAATGGCAAGGCATTACCCGGCCGAGATACTGTGTAAGTCGGCCGGGTTAGCCCGAGTAATCTTAATGCAGGTGAAGGACAAGCCGAGTTACGGGAGGCAGGGCCGAATGATACGAAGCTTGCAGGAGAAGGAGAAGCCTAAATTCAAACTCTATCCGCAGGCTAGGGAGAATCTTAGCGGAGCCAAGCACAAGGGACAAAGGCACAGAGCGACAGAGGGGCAGAAGGAGGTCACGGAGGTGACAGTCCTGAAGCCCGAGGCACACAGGAGGGGCCCTCTGGAACCTTGCCGTCATTAGAGGGGCGACAGGGAAAGGAGGCCACCGAACTACTATATTGGGACAAGCATATTTCTCGAATATGCTTGCCATGTCAGCCCTAAAGGAACCCAAGGCTCTCCTTTATAAGGGGAGGCTTGGACCCTGAGGAGGGCATCGGATCATTTAGTACCGTTAGGCTGGTAAAGTTCTTCCTTTCTCCTTGTATACAGCTCAAGGAGCACTTGTAGCCCAAGGAAGGAGAAATAAAGATCTTTGCCTTAGTCTTTTGTGTGTAGAATCAACTGCATCTTCCCTTCCCAGATCCCTCTATCATCCATTGGCCCCATACTTTAGCCTACCATGGCATCTGCCGTGCCACCACCACGACAGGAAATAACTTCGAGCACTCACATCGGAGGATGTGAGTACCTTTTACCTTACCTCCCCGGCAACGACGCTAGAAAAGAGCTTGATGTCTACGCACTTCTATTCTTGTAGACAGTTGTTGGGCCTCCAAGTGCAGAGGTTTGTAGAACGGCAGCAAGTTTCCCTTAAATGGATCACCCAAGGTTTATCGAACCTAGGGAAGAAGTGTCAAAGGTATTCCCTCTCAAGCAACCCTGCAATCAAGATACAAGAAGTCTCTTGTGTCCCCAACACATCCAATACACTTGTCAGGTGTATAGGTGCACTAGTTCGGTGAAGAGATAGTGAAATACAAGTGGTAACGGTGCCAGAAAATAGCTGATGGCATGGAGGAACAAACTAAAGGCAAACTGAAGGAAGCAAGCAACATGCAACAGATCTAGTAGCAAACGGTGTTTCAATGCTTAGAAACAAGGCCTAGGGATCATACTTTCACTAGTGAACACTCTCTCATATAAATATCCTCTCTTCATGATACTACTCTTAACTACTCTCCGGTTGGATACTCTAATCCATGGTAGGGCCTTTCCCAATCTAGATAACCCCACACTGTCACCTTGAGCGCTAGATGGTTCCAACAAACACCACAATTTCATAGAGACATCCAACTCCAAATATAACTCATAAAAAATATTAAATCTAGCCAAAGTGCCACACACGGTATGCACGCTGTCACTTTCACACACGTGGGGAAAATCATAGATCTATTAAAGCACAAAGAGTATTTATGTAGACTCAAACCTAAGTGCCACCATGGCGTGCACGCTGTCACTTTCACACACATGGGAAGAGCAGAGATCTATTAAAGCACTTGAGTAGCAAGGTAGATCTACTTGATTACAAAGCTCATGACCACAACAATATCATGCATAGAGAGAGAGATGAACACATAGCTACCGATAGATCCCTTAGCCTTGAGGAAGAACTACTCCCTCCTCATCATGGGAATCAACAACGGTGATGGAGATGGTGGTGGAGATCGATGGATATGGCTCTAGGGGCACTTCCCCGTCCCGGCAGGGTGCCGGAACAGAGACTTTCTGTCCCCTGAATCCCCCTTTCGGTGGCGGCAGCGCTACAGAGGTTTTCGTGGATTTCTTCCGAATTATCTAGGGTTTTTGGGTCGGAGGCTTCTTATAGGCGCAGGAATCAAGGTCGGTGGGGTCCAGGGGGCCCACACCCTCTCCAGGCGCCTCCAGGGCTTGCCCGCGCCTGGGGAGGGGGGGGGGTTGGCCACCCTGTGGCCCCCTCCGGCTCTGCTTCGTGGTTCCGTGTTGCTCCGGGAAAATAATAACTTTGGCTTTTGTCCCGTCCAATTCCGAGAATATTGATTTTCTGCCTTTCTGGAACCAAAAACAGAAGAAAACAGGCAACTGGCACTGTGGCATCTTTTTAATAGGTCAGTTCCAGAAAAGATATAAAAACGCCTCAAAGTATAGACAAATCAAAGCAAAGTAGATACAAAACAAGCATGGAACATAAAAAATTATAGATACATTTCCGACGTATCAAGTAGTGGAGTGAAGGATGGTTTGGAAGAAGGATTTGGATTTGGAGTGAAGGATGATTTGGAAGAAGGCTTTGGATTTGGAGTGAAGGATGATTTTGGAAGAAGGATTTGGGTTGACCCACAGAGACAAATAGATTAAGAAGAGCTGGTTGATTTTGCTGATTGGATTATTATATCCCCATTTTAGTGACACTTGCCAATACATTCAAAGTATTGGCCCTTCGTGGCTGCAACATTTCATGTTGCAGGTGTAGAACCCCGGGTAAAACCACTACTAGAAAATCGCTGTTGTTTGTACTTGTGCATCATCATGACCTCATCATACATACCTTTACCTAAAACATTTTGTAAAACCATATCTTTGTTTTGAGATTACTACCTGTATTTATTTCAAAATACAAACCCCGGTCTTCCGGATATTTTGTCTGTCTAAAAACGTCTTGCAAAAATCCTTTAAAATAAAAATAAGTATTAAATATAAGTTGTTTTCTATGGGAGGCAGACAACCGGCCAGGCCCAAAGGGCCGACGGAAGTCCACCTACAACCCCTCTAATCAAACCCTAAATCCCCACACCTCAGCTACCCCTCTCATCTCACCCCGCCGGCGCCACCACTCACCACAACCCCCATAGCAAGCAGCGGCCCCACCCCGCGCACGGTAACAAGCACACTGACCCGGTCAACCCTCCCACTTACCAACCCGACTCGGTGCTCACGCACACCCTTGTGTCCCACCCCCGTTCCCTGGCCCCAACCAGTGGCCCTCTTCATCGTCCCGGAACCCACCTCGACCCCAGTTCTCCTCACCAACCCTCCGTCGCTCGCAAGCTACTAACCCTGTTGTCGCAAGCTTGTCCGCCCTGCCTCCCTTCCGCCTTTGCTCTCCCCGCCGCCGTGGTCCTCTCCTGCCGCCGTCCTCTCTTCCTCCTTCCCTGCTTCCTCCTGCATCGACCCGAGTCGCCCTCCGGCCATGTCCTCGACGCCTTCGGCCGAGCCACGATTGCGCCTGCCTCCGCGCCGCCAGGTCCCGCCTCTTCAGCTGCCCTTCCTCCGCCTTGTGAGGTCCCCGACGCTGTTGGCCTATGCACGAGAACCGCTGGCCGTGGGTACCTTCCGACCTACACCTCCCGAAGCTCCTTCCCATCGCCGCCGAACTCGCCCCTCGTCGCCCTTCTCGCCATCTCACAAAGCATGTCCACCATCGCTTTCTCCCGCGGTCCTGTCTCCCTTGTTTCCCTGGTGCCGCCTCTGGTGTCATCCGCCTTGCCGACCCCGATCTCTTCTTCGTTCCGCTGTTGCCCGATGTTGTCTGCCTTTGTTTGTGTTGGAAGCATGCTTTTGAGCCAGCCCGTTGATGCATGTAAAATGCATACATGAACTTTGTAGTTTGTTAATATGTTCTTCAACATATTTGCATCATATATAATGTTATATCCATGTTTCATATTGAATTTTGGGGATTTTACCATTCATCCCTTTTATTTTGGCTATAACCCGGTAGGGTAGAAAAACCCTGTTTTCAATGTTTTGATGCTTTAGGACCTATACAAAGTCAAATAGATCTGCACTTTTGGGAATGCCAATATTTATCCACGAGAAGCATCTAGAGCACAAGAATCCCACCAGGAGGGTCAGGAGGCCCAAGATAGCATGTGTGGCGCGCCCATCTCAGGTGGGCACGCCACCCATGCTATCTCCGTCCTCGGCCATCCGATCGCCTTGAATCTTTCGCCCATGGAGTTCTCTTGACCTAAAAATCCCTATATAAGGACCCCCCCGGGGAGTCCTAGAGAGGGAGCACACCAGAAATAAAAACACTAGCAAACAGAGTCAGATCCAGCAAAGATTGGAGGGGGAAACTTTGCCAGAGCCACCTCCAGGAAGATCTCCACCCTCTCCAATAAGACTTCGTCATCATCACCATGATGAAGAGGGAGTAGTACACCTCTGGACCATGGGTTTGTGGCAGTATCTTGATCTATTTCTCTCTTGTTCTTCATAAATCTAGTACCATATGAGTTGCCCTACATGATTATGGTGATATTTGTATTTCCTATGTGGCGGATCTTTGTTCTGTGATTTGATATTTGAGATTGGAATCTATTTTGTGTAAGATGTATTCATAGATGCATATCGTGCACCCCGTTCTTAATTGCTTGTTTTGATCCAACTTGTATGCAAGAACTTGTATGCAAGAACTTGTATGCAGAGAAGTGTGTATTAGATGGAGTAGCATGGTGGTAGAAATTGAATTATGACAAACAATATTCAAGATCTACTGTGGTTTTTACCTTTTTTTGATGCCTCACTAGGGATAAACTGAAATCATGTGCTATAATTATCATGTGACAGTGTGATAATCTTGTTAGATCAAGGTAGCATATTTGTATTTCAAACATCATGATATATTGCTTAAAGTTATACTCTGCTTTGTTCTTAATTCAAGATTGTATTGAGTTTCCCTTTATTGAGGAGTATAAGAGAGATGTATTCCACCTCTATGTTAGAACGTGATGCACATATTGATTCCTGTATCAAACACATATATAATTTCCATGAATCTTTATCATTGATGAATTGTTTTGTGATCGCTACAACTTAAAAGAGAGTAAACAAGTGAACCCATGAACCTCGGTTGGATTTTTATCATAAGAAACACCTTTCCATTGCATCCACTATCATTTATATTTTCTGCAATTTATTATTTGTAAAATACAAAAATACTTTCCCTACTGGAAATCATTCATAAAACCCCCAAAACAACTCTACTATCTTCCATATCATCTAGTTTGTATTACTTTACTTTATTTATATTTTATTTCATATTACTAATATGAAACCTTGTGCTTGACAACCACTTGGTGGAGTTGGGGACACAAGACAAATTATTTTACTTTACAAGTTGCTTTAAGAGGAGAAGATAAATATCCTTCCAATTCTCTGAGAGTTCGATATAAACCCTCGAGTCACCCTTGTGGGGGAAAAGAAGCTTGCTACAACACTCTGCACTTGGAGTCCTAATGAAAAGTGGCCATGTTTGTTGCCATCAAGACTATTTTCTGGCACCATTGCCAGGGAATTGCTAAGGAGCTACATCACAACTGCATCTTCATCAAGCTAGGAGCACACTCCAAGTCCACGGCAACTGCCTATTTTCTGGCACCGTTGAAGAACAAGGTATTTCCCAAGGCAACTGCCAAGACTATTTTTTTGGCACCGTCATATTCATCAACTTGTGCAACAACCCAAGATTTAGGAGGTTGCACCATTGTTAGTTTTTCCTTCTCCTTTTAGATTTTTAAAGTATTTTATTTTGTCTTGTTTTTAGTCTTTTTAAGTTTTCCTTAAAACACAAAAACACATAAAAATTAGTATCAACTTTTTTTCAAACATGGGAGAAATAAGAACAAAACTTTGTGACAACACAGACACTCCTAATGTTCAATTCATAGCTAGACCTATTACCACTCCTAAAATTACTGCTGAAAGTTTTGAAGTAAGTCATGGTCTTTTAAATCTTATAACTAAAGAACAGTTTGGGGGGAGTGCTAGTGAGGATGCCTCTATGCATTTGCATGATTTTTGTCAAATTTGTGATATGCAGAAGTTTAAAAATGTGGAAAATGACATTGTCAAACTTAAACTATTCCCATTTCACTAAGAGGTAGAGCTAAATAATGGTTATTATCACTTCCTACTACTAGTATAAACTCTTAGGATGACTTAAAAGAAGCTTTCATTAAGACATACTACCCACCTGTTAAGATTCTACAAAACAGAAATAGTATCCTATCATTTAGACAAAATGATAATGAAAATAAGAGCCTGGGAGATAGATAAAAACATGCTTAGATCTTGCCCATCACATGGAGTAAATGAATGGACAATATTGCATTCTTTTTATAATGTCTTAAATATCATGTCAAGAAGCATTCTAGATTCCGCTGCGAGAAGTGCATTTATGAGTAAAACTGTGCCTGAAGCTAAAACTATCCTAGAAAGCATGCTACACAACCATAGTCAATGGAATACTGAAAGAGCACCAAACCCATCTAAGAAATTTAACTCCATTGAAGAACTAGACTCCACATGAATTAAACTTGATGCTATATTTGCCTACATATCTAATAAAAATACCGACAATGTTCCTCTACAATAATTAGTAACAAACACCATTGAAAGTGTAGATGTCAACTACATAAGTAACTTTGGTAGTAATGGATATTGGAGAAACTATAATAACTCATATGGAAGGCCACCTTTTGTTGCTAATAAATATGCTAGTGGTAATAATGCTTCTAATGATCTAGAAAGCACCATGAGATCCTTTATAGCCACTCAAAAGGAACTTAACAAGAAATTTATAGCTAAGTTTGAAAGACAAGGTGCTTTATTTGAAACGGTTGATCTCCTAACACAAGAAGTCACATCATTTAAAAATCTTATTCAAGCTCAAAAGAACCATGATGAAATTATAAGTATGTGCAAGAAGTGATAGATAAATCATGGGAAACTCTTAATATGATGGAGGAAAATGAAACACTAATGATAACAAATGATAAACAAGTAGAATAAGTTAAAATGATAAGTGAAACAAAAGAACCTCTACTTGATATTGATAAATGTAGCTTGCATGAACTCATTAACTTATTGTAAAAGTTCGTCCAAGATCCATCCTTTAATTTGTAAGGATACGGGTAGGCTATACTAGCGCAAATAAAAAATTTCTACCACGTAAACCAGGAGTACTGTTGTCATAGATCACGTGATTACCACTAGAAGCGCCGTTGCGGAACTTGATGAAGCGCGCCGAGGAAGTGTAGACGTTCTACGTCTCCTCCTCGTCCTCATCCCATGAGCAGCTCCCCTTGCGCAGCTTGTCCAAGTGCCACAGATGCAGCACCTTCGAGGTATCCACACGTATAGGGTGGAAGCGTCAGACGCCGGACTGCTAGGTCCACGCGTGCAACACATGCGTGATGAGTGGCGGCTGGGTGGAATGGTCTAACCCTGGTCAGCTCGCCCCACCCTCTCTTATATAGGCGTCCCTAGTGGGCTTCTACATTAGCAGCCCATTAGTAGCCTAAGCCTGGTCTAATTCGGATCCAATCCTCATTAGGCTTCCAGCCCCTTAAGTGTGTGACCCTATAGGTTCATATACGTGTAGACATGACACGAATACACTTATTCTGTCAATAGTTGGTAGCGGCCTCTAGCAAGACGTGCCAACTTCTAAACGCATACAAAGATCATATCGGACGAACCATCACAAGGTTTAGTACATGTCTTTCCCTTTGCCTCGTGATATTTGGTCTAGCTCCAAGCTGGCCTCCCTTTCTCGATAATGTGATTCGAAATCCCTTTACTAGGTTAACTCTTAACCATATGTAGCATGGCCATGCATTTCTGGATCCGATCACTCGAGGGGCCCAGAGATATTGTTGGAATTATGCCCTAGAGGCAATAATAAAGATGTTATTATTATAATTCTTGTTCATGATAAAGTTTATATTCCATGCTAGAATTGTATTAAGCGGAAACATTAATACTTGTGTGGTTTGTGAACAACACCGTGTCCCTGGTACGTGTGGCATCCCGCAAAACCACTACTAGAAGATCGCGTTGATTTGTGCATTGCATCGTCATCATCATGCATTTGTTTGTCTGAAACTATTTCAATAAGCCATTTTTGTTTCTAAAATTACCCCTCTTTTATTTCAAAACAAAGTCTCATAATTATCTGTTACACTATTAACAAAAATTTATTTGCTAAAAAGATTTAAAACAAAACAAAAACAAATAAGTGTCTTACAAAATAATAAACCTAAACCTAATTCCTATTCCTACCCAAACCTAATCTACCCACCAATCACAGCTTGCCATCTCACCATCTCCCCCAATCCCCACCCACCTTGCCACCTCATCAATCCAGCAGCCCCACTCCCTTTTTCCCTCCCCCATGCGCTCACACAGCTCCTTCTTACCCCTCTCTCTCCCTCTCTCTTACACCCTGGCCCCACGCCACACTCACACCGCACCCACTCAGCCACCCTCTCCCTGTCCCTGGGCCCCACCCGACCGGCCCGCTCCCCTGCCCCCACCTGCCAGTCCCACACCCCCTGCAGCACACACGCCCACGCCTACCCCTCTCTCTCTCCCCCTCTGCCAGCCTGGCCCCACTCCCGCCTGACCCCACCGCCACTAACCACCCCCACCCCCATGCTCCCCTGGCCACCACGCACGCACCCCGCGCGGGCCCACCCCAACGCGCTCGTCCCTCCCCTGGCTCTCTTCCTCCTCCCTCCTCTCCAACCTCCTCCCTCATCGCTGTTCTGCGCCGGCACGTCCCCGCCGCCCTCTCCTCTCCGACCGCCACCGGCCGCCTCCTCGCCCCCGAGCGCCTCCGTCCGTGCCCGAGCCTCCGTCGGCCTCCGCCTCGCCGGACGCCGCGACCGCCTCCCCTTCCTCGCGAGCTCCGCCGCCCGCAGGCCTCTCCCCTTCCTCCCCGCGGCCCTGCTCCGCCCGTCCCGCGCGAGCTCGGCCTCCACCACCGCGGCCCCCCTCGCCAGCTCTTCCCCGGCCTCGGCCACGCCTCTCCGCCGCTGCGGCCTCCACCTCGCCGCGCCAGGCGCCGCCCCGTCGGCCTCTCGCCGGCCGCCAGCCCCGCGCCGCTCTCCCTCTCGCGCTACCGCCTTCCCGGAGCCCGCCCGCCGCCGCCAGGCACCCCTCCGTCGCCCGCCTCCGGCCACCCTTCCTCCCCGCGGTCCCGCCGCCGGCCGCTTATCCTCCCGCGAGCGCAGAAGCGTCCGCCGCCGCATGTTCTCCTCTGCTTCGCTTCCGCTGCCGCCGTCCTCTCCCCGGCATGCGCCTCTTCCTCCTCTGCCTCGCGCGCGTACCTCTCCAGCAGCTCGCCGCCTGCCGCTCGAGCCCGCCCTGGCCGCCATCTGCTTCGTGAGCACCCAATCCTCTGTACCCGACCGACAAACTCCCTCGCTGTAGCGTTCTCTACTTCGTCTCGGTCGACCGCGCCGCCACAGGACACCCTACCTTGCCTCTGTTTCTTTTAGTCGACGCCCAAGTACACGACCGACCCGGAGACCGACAAAACCCCCGTCAAGATCTACTACACGGAACATTTGTCCGAGGCCGCGAACCCGCAAGAACTTCATCATAGAAAGCGAAGACCGTACTAAACCGATGACACTCGACGAACCTCCGGCAAGATCTTCGACATGGCCAAGATCTACCGCAACCGAGTCCGGCACCGACAAGTGAAATCAGAACCACCAAGACCTTCTCCGCGGTACCCCGGAATCTCCTACATGGAACCATCGGGCCACGAAAGACCATCGACGCCACGCCCGAGTCCGGCACCGACACCCGACAACCTCAACATATGACGCCAAGGTCTTCTCCTCGGAACGACGAGTGCTCCTTCCTGGCTTCGAAGCCCGACCCCGCGAACCGACATGATCTCCTTCACGGATACGACAAGTACACCCTCGAGGACGCCGAGTACTTCACCCCGGACACCGAGACCCTGAACGACAAGCTCTCCTTCCCGGACGCCGAGCTCGCCGGGAACCCGGATGCGACAAGATCTACCCGTTGCTCGAGAATGTTCTGCCGAGACCGATCCCGTCGAGCCCTGAGACCGAACCCCGAACCCCGGAACCAAGATCGCCGAACCCTAATGTGTGCCCTTTTCCCGAGCACCTATTTTATAAATGCTAAACCTGTTGCATATTAATCATTCATCTCGCATGCATATTTGTGTGGTTTGGGGGCCTTATGCCGATTCACCTCTAATTAAATATGGGGCCCATATGCGGGCAAATCTAGTCTTATATTGGCCTCATTTAAATTTGTGTAGCGAACCGGTAACTTATCTTGCCCTGTTATTACAACATTTAAACTGCGGGGTATCTAAATAACTTGAGCGATATAACTAATTGTCGGGACCCCGGTTCCACTTAATATGACCTAATTGCATTGCACCTTTGCCATGCCATACATCATACATGCATCATGCCCGATATTTTTCCGTAGTATTAAATATTGCATCCGGTGTTTATTCTAGTGTTTTGCTTCTTCGCGGATAAGGCCGTTGAGTTGATGCGAGTGTCGACCCGATCTTCGGATAAACCTTCGACAATGTTTTCAGGCGAGCATCTCCCCCTTTCTACCTATCTTACTTTTATAGTATTTATTCCCTCCTGTTGATCTTTTGCTATCTGTGTTGCGATGCTCTAGATTTCGTACCCGTGATATCCCGTGCAGCCTTATATTGCCTTGGACACCTCCTATTACCTGTTGTTTGGTAGATAGTTGGACCTGCGCGTCGTAGTCGCTTGCTCAAGTGCGGTTGCATGTCGTCAAGTACCACAGTTGTTGGAGTAATGCCGCATGTCTAATGTTGGAGATGATCATGGCTTTAATTATCATCGTTTAATTCAATTATTGTTTAAACAACTAAAATTGAAGTAGGTAAGCAGAGGCACAGGTGGGCAATAGATGTTATTTGGTTGTTAACCGTCCACTTGTGTCCCGTAGGACCCCGAGTTCTTGACACCTGTTCCGAGATCGAGCGTGCTAACCACATGTGGGGAGATATGGGCCCCCCATCGATTTAGTACCTGATCTCAAAGTACTGTACTGGGGGCCACAAGTAGTTTGGGGCTTTATTACTATCCTGTACTTTTGCCATGCTTTACTACTTTATTTACGATTGTGCGATGGATAGCACCTGTACTGTTTTGGAAGCGGAGTGTTTTCGTGGTATCGACAGGCCCAGTTTTGGGATCCCCTGTCGTTTACAGCCACTGTCGCAAACCCTGAGTCCGTCTCGGAGACCGGCCGACTTTGTTGCGGGTGTACTTAGTGGGGTGGCCCCCCGTGCTTGCTTTGGGTCTGGGAAACGTCATGACTTAGGCCCCGCTGACATACCGATGGGTGTATGTTAATTGATCTGGCAAAAAGGGTCGAAGTGCGTGTGGATACTTTGGTGCACCCCTGCAGGGTTTAATCTTTTCGAGAAGCCGTGTCCGCGGTTATAGACAACTTGGAGCACAGTTCTTGATCATAGACAACTATAACTAAAGTTTACTACTATAATTTGACCTGTATCTGATATGACTAGTAATCAGCTTCACCACAACGGAATGGCTAAATAAAAGTACCAACAACTGCTGGGTTTTGGGATATCTCATGCTACTTGTATCTGACTAGTAAGTGTTGCAACTACAACGGAATGATTAACTAAAACGGCCCACTGCTTATTTTATCAAGATGATTATCTATACTTGACTAGTAATTGCCACAACGAGAACTGAATAAATAAAACTGCCAACTGTGTGAGTTCCTCGGTTGACTTCCTCGTTTGGTCTCGAGGGGGAACACCAGGATGGGTTTGTTTGATGGTAGCATCAGGTTGGTTCCGAATAGGTCTTCCTTACCCCTCCCCGATAGCCGTCAGTTATATCGAGTCTCTATAGGTTGTTTAGTGCATGCTGCGCTGCCGCTGCAGTCCACCATACCTATGTAGGCGAGGACCGCCGAATTCTAGTCTCGCCGTGTACTGGCCTCAGTACTGACGCTCCTCTTTTTCCTTTGCCCTTTTGTCGGCACCCCTTTTTGTTTAAGCAGGTTTTGAGATCGACGTCGTTAGCAGGATTACCCTTCCGGCTTGGCCTGGGCAGGGTTATGGACGCCATTGGTTATTCTTCAGGGCTCTTAGCCCCCTTTGCATCTTGTCCGTAGTCGGACGCTCTATCATTTTCAAGGTGATTTGGATCTTTGTTCTGTATATCTGTATTCTTGACTCATGGAGTCATGTTGTATATATATATCTATTCTGTGGGTCCCATCGAGGACTGTTGTGTAATGTTATTACTTCGTTTTCCACCCGCACGAAAGTGCCTGGTGGGCACCTTTTGAATCGTTTCTATGCGGGTTTGGCGGGTTTCGCTAAAACTTGCATAGGGCCGATTCTGAGGGTGTTACAGTACGCCTCTAAGGACTAGCTCATTGATCAATGATGGTTAAGGTTTCCTAACCATAGACATGAGTTGTCAATTGATAATGAGATCATATCATTGGGAGAATGATATGATGGACAGACCCAAACTAAGCGAAGCAATTAGATCGTATCATCGTGTTCATCTTTGCGTAGCTTTTCCTATGTCAAATATTGTATTCCTTAGACCATGAGATAATACAACTCCCTGGTATCGGAAGAAAGCTTTGAGGTCATCAAACGTCATCCTATGAGAGGGTGATCATAAAGGTGTCTCTCAGGTGATCGAAAAGTATCTGTTGGGTTGTATGTATCGAGATGGAATTTGTCCCTCCCAAGTCGGAGAGATATACTTCGGGCCCACTCGGTAATCGATATCAACACCGCTTGCAAGCATCTGGTTAAGGAGTTAATCACAAAGTGATATCGGATTACGGAACGAGTAAAGTACTTGCTGTGAACGAGATTGAACTAGGTATGACGGTACCGACGATCGAATCTCGGGCAAGTAAAATATCGCGAGACGAAGGGAATATATATATGGGATTGTTTGAATCCTGACATCGTGGTTCATCCGATATGATCATCGATGAATGTGTGGGAGTCAATATGGGTGCCCAGACCCCGCTGTTGATTATTGATAGAAGATCATGTCTGCATATTCTCGAACCCGCAGGGTCACACACTTAACGTATCTCGACGCTAGGATAGATTGGATAATTGGTTTATGAATTTTTGTTCGGAGTCTCGGATGGGATCCGGGACATCACGAGAGGTTCCGGAATGGTCCGGAGAATAAGATTCATATAAGGCAGTGCAGTTTTTGGAGTTCGGAATTGTTCCGGGTTAATCGATATTGTACCGGAAGCTTCTAGAACCTTCCGGAAGGGGACCAACGTGGCCCCACCTTCCGGGAGGGGGCATGGGCCTATGAGGGAGTGTCCTGGCCGCATTGGGCCAGGGGCACAAGGCCCCATAGGGCCCAGCCGATCCTAGAGAGTTTAAATCGTTTAAACTAGAGATAGGGTTTCTAGAAGAGGGGAGAGTCCATGCCCCCCACTCCTTATCCTTTGGGCTTGGGGGAGGGGCTAGGGCTGCGCCCCCCCTCTATATAAAGAGGGGTGGGGGCGCACCAACCCCCCACACCTCTCCTCCAAACCCTAGCCGCCTTGCTAGCTTTCCTCTCTCCCTCCCGACTGTTTGTAGGCGAAGCCCTGCTGCAGAAATTCTCCACCATATACACCACGCCGTCGTGTTGTAGATCCAATCTATCTCTCCACCATACTTGCTGGTCCGAGGAAGGAGGAGACGTCGAGGTGCTGCACGTGTGCATCTCACGGAGGCACCGCCACTTGTGGTGCTAGATCGGATCGGATCGCAAGGAGGAGAAGCGAGTACGACTACATCACCCATGTTCCGACGAACGTTCCGCTGTGCGAATCTTCAAGGGTATGAAGATCTAATCCAATCTCTCTCGTTGATTGCATCTCCTAAGATTAGATCTTGGCTTTCCCTCTGTTCGCATCCGTAGAAAATTTTGATTTACTATGCTGCGAAACCCTTCAGTGGTATCAGAGCTAGATCTATGCGTAGATGTGTTTCACGAGTAGAACGCAACATGGTTGTTGCGGGCGTTGATGTTTTCTGTTGCAAGCCTCTTGTTTGTGTTCTTCTTATGACGCGGGATAGTGAGATTGAAGCGGTCCAGGCCAACCTTACGCGACGTCGTTCGCGAGACCGGCTCCGCACTTGACGTGTGGCTTGTTCCACACATGCGGCTGGTGGATGTCAGTTTCTCTCACTATAGTTGTCATGGGATTAACACCGGAGTTTGGCAACCATAATATCACCGTTGTGGCTTTCCGTAGGTAAGAATCGTTCTTAGCATCTACTCCCATAAGCCACGTAAAACATGCAACAACAAAGTAGAGGCGTCTAACTTGTTTTTGCAGGGAGTGTTTTCTGTGATATGGTATGGCCCAAGATGTGATGTGTATATTGTATGCGATGATCATGTTTTGTAATGTTTCACGACTTGCATGTCGATGAGTACACAACCGGCAGGAGCCATATGGTTGTCTTTATAATTGTGTATGACCTGCGAGTCAACTTCTTATACGCCATGTAATAGCTTTACTTTATTGCTAAGTAGTTAGCAATAGTTGTAGTTGCTATTCGTGGTGGAGGCAATCATGGTGGAGTGATGGAGATCATGCCGGAACGCACAAGATGGAGATCATTGCGCGAGGATTGGCTATACCATGTCACATAAAGTTATATGCATGTGATGTTTATCCCTTTATGTATCTTATTATGCTTAGATCGCGACGGTAGCATTATAAGATGATTCCTCACTTAAATATCAAGATAAAAACTGTGTTCTCCCCAAGTATGCACCATTGAGAAAGTTCGTCGTGTCCAAGCATCACGTGATGATCGGGTGCTATAGACTCTACGCTCACATACAACGGGTGCAAGCTAGTTTTGCACACGCAGAAATACTTGGGTCTAGCTTGACGAGCCTAGCATGTACAGACATGGCCTCGGAACACAAGAACCGAAAGGTTAAGCATGAGTCATATGAGTGATATGATCGACACTTTGTTGTCCACCATTGAAACCACATCTCTTCTCGTGATGATCGGATTAGGTGTGGTGAATTTGGATCGTGTTCACTAAACAACTTGAGGGATGTTGAATTTAGTGGGAGTTCATCTAGTAATTTGATTAAGTTGAACTATTTATCATGAACATAGTCTAAATTGTACTTGCAAATACTGTAGATCACATGGCCAAGTCCAACTTCAACTTCAATGTTTTTGCTGAGAAAGAAAAGCTTAGGAACAATGGGTCTAACTTCACCAATTGGTTCCGCAATCTAAGAATCATTCTGTCTGGCGGACAAAAGGACTATGTCCTTGGGAAAGCGTTAGGTGACCTCCCTGCTGCAACTGCGCCGGTTGATGAGAAAGCTGTCTATCAGTCGCGCAAAGATGATTATGGTGTGATTAAGAGCACCATGTTGTTTGCTATGGAACCGGAGCTTCAAAATAGTTTTGAAGAGTATCCCGGGCCCTTCGAGATTCTCGAGGAGCTGAAAACCATGTTTCAGACTCAGGCCCGTTCTGAGAGATATGAGATCTCCGAGAAGTTCTTTAACTGCAAGATGGAGGAAGGGAGTTCCGTTAGTGAGCACGCCATAAAGATGTCGGGCTACACTCAACGTCTTGAGCAACTGGAATGCACGATTCCAGAGGAGCTCAAGATTGACAGGGTTCTGCAATCACTCCCTCCCAGCTACAAAAGTTTTGTAGTGACTCATAATCAGATTGGTTCCACTGATATGATCACCGAGCTCTTCGCAAAGCTGAAGGCTGCGGAAGTGGACATCAAGAAGGATAATCATGTGTTGATGGTCAACAAGCCCTCCTTTAAGAAAGGTAAGGGAGCAAAGAAACCCTTCAAGAAGGGCGGCGGCAAGCGCAATGCTCCTGCTGAGAAGAAGCTCAAGTCTGGTCCTAAGCCGGACACTGAGTGCTTCTATTGCAAGGACAAGGGTCACTGGAAGCGCAACTGTCCGAAGTACTTAGCGGACAAGAAGGCTGGCACCATCAAAGGTATATTTGATATACATGTTATTGATGTTTTCCTTACTAGCCCTCGTTGTAGTGCCTGGGATTTGATACCGGTTCAGTTGCTAATATTTGTAACTCGAAACAGGAGCTACGGAATAGACGGCGGCTTGCGAGGGATGAGGTGACGATGCACGTTGGCAACGGATCAAGAGTTGATGTGATGGCCGTCGGCACGCTCTCCTTAGTTTTACCTTCGGGATTAGTTTTAAACCTTAATAAGTGTTATTATGTGCCTGCGTTGAGCATGAACATTATTTCTGGATCGTGTTTATTGCAAGACGGTTATTCATTTAAATCGGAGAATAATGGTTGTTCTATTTATATGAGTAACATCTTTTATGGTCATGCACCTCTTGTGAATGGTTTATTTCTTCTAAATCTCGAAAGGGATGAAACACACATCCATAACATTGAGGCTAAGAGATGCAAAGTAGATAGTGATAATACTACTTATTTGTGGCACTGTCGTCTAGGTCATATTGGTGTAAAGCGCATGAAGAAACTCCATTCTGATGGACTTTTGGAGTCTCTTGATTTTGAATCATTTGACACATACGAACCATGCCTCATGGGCAAGATGATCAAAACCCCGTTCTCCAGTATGATGGAGCGAGCAACGGACTTGTTGGAAATCATACATACCGATGTATGCGGACCGATGAGTTTTTCGACACGCGGTGGATATCGCTATTTCCTCACTTTTACCGATGACTTAAGTAGATATGGGTATATCTATTTAATGAAACATAAATCTGAAACATTTGAAAAGTTCAAGGAATTTCAGAATGAAGTGGAGAACCATCATAACAGAAAGATTAAGTTTCTACGATCCGATCGTGGAGGTGAATATTTGAGTTATGATTTTCTCACGCATCTTAAAGCAAGCGGAATCGTTTCGCAACTCACGCCACCCGGAACACCACAACGCAATGGTGTGTCTGAACGCCGGAATCGAACCCTATTAGATATGGTCCGATCAATGATGTCTCTTACTGATTTGCCGTTATCATTTTGGGGTTATGCATTAGAAACTGCTGCATTCACTTTAAATAGGGCTCCATCTAAATCCGTTGAGACGACACCGTATGAACTGTGGTTTGGTGCTAAACCTAAGTTGTCATTTCTTAAAGTTTGGGGATGCGAAGCTTACGTCAAGAAGTTGATGCCGGACAAGCTCGAACCCAAAGCGGAGAAATGCGTCTTCATAGGATACCCTAAGGAAACTATTGGGTATACCTTCTATCACAGAACCGAAGGCAAAGTGTTTGTCGCAAAGAACGGTTCCTTTCTTGAGAAGGAGTTTCTCTCGAAAGAAGTGAGTGGGAGGAAAGTAGAGCTTGACGAGGTTATTGAACCTTCTCTTGAATTGGAGAGTAGCACAGCACCTGAAATTGTTCCAGTGCCGCCTGCACCAACAATAGAGGAAGCTAATGACAAAGATCATGAAGCTTCGGACGATGCTGCTACTGAACGTCACAGGTCGACAAGGTCGCGTGCCCCTCCTGAGTGGTACGGCAACCCTGTCTTGACTGTCTTGTTAGTAGAAGACAGTGAACCTACGAACTATGAGGAAGCGATGATGAGCCTAGACTCTGAGAAATGGCTAGAAGCCATGAAATCCGAATTAGGATCCATGAGCGAAAACCAAGTATGGACTTTGGTGGACCCTCCTAGCGACCGAAAGGCCGTTGAGTGCAAATGGATCTTCAAGAAGAAAACGGACGCGGATGGTAATGTTACCGTCTATAAAGCACGGCTTGTCGCGAAAGGTTTTCGACAAGTTCAAGGTGTTGACTATGATGAGACTTTCTCTCCCGTAGCGATGTTTGAGTCCATTCGGATTTTATTAGCAATTGCTGCGTTTCATGATTATGAAATATGGCAGATGGATGTCAAGACTGCGTTCCTCAATAGCAACATTGATGAAGAGTTGTATATGATGCAACCCGAAGGTTTTGTCGATCCTAAGGATGCTGATAAAGTATGCAAACTTCAGCGTTCCATTTATGGACTGAAGCAAGCATCTCGGAGTTGGAACCTTCGTTTTGATCAAGTGATCAAGAGCTTTGGATTTGTTCCAAATTGCTACGAAGCTTGTATCTACAAGAAAGTGAGTGGGAGCTCGGTGACGTTTCTGGTACTATATGTGGATGACATATTGATTATTGGAAATGACATCAACATGCTTAACGATGTGAAGAGTTATTTGAACAAGTGTTTTTCAATGAAAGACCTAGGTGAAGCTGCTTATATATTGGGCATCAAAATCTATAAAGATAGACAAAGACGCCTGATAGCTTTAAGCCAGAGTACATACCTAGACAAAGTTCTGAAAAGGTTCAGAATGGATAAGGCAAAGAAAGGTTCAGTGCCTATGTTGTCAGGTAAGATATTGAGCAAGGCTCAGTGTCCAGCTACGGTAAATGATAGGGAAGCTATGAGCAAAGTGCCTTATGCCTCGGCCATAGGTTCCATCATGTATGCCATGCTGTGTACTAGACCGGATGTGTCCAATGCTCTTAGTTTGACGAGCAGATATCAAAGTGATCCAGGAGTGGAACACTGGACAGCCGTGAAGAACATCCTAAAGTACCTAAATAGAACTAAAGAAATGTTCTTAGTCTATGGGGGTGATGAACAACTTGTCGTAAAAGGTTACGTCGATGCTAGTTTCGACACCGACAAGGATGATTCCAAATCTCAGACAGGATATGTTTATATTTTGAATGGAGGAGCTGTGAGCTGGAGAAGCTGCAAGCAAAGCGTGATCGCGGGATCTACAGTGGAAGCGGAATACATGGCTGCTGCAGAAGCATCAAGTGAAGGAGTTTGGATCAGAAACTTCATCACTGAGCTTGGCGTGGTTCCCTGTGCATTGGACCCACTGGAGATATTGTGTGACAACACTGGCGCCATAGCACTCGCTAAGGAACCAAGATATCATCCAAAGACCAAGCATATCAACCGCAAGTTTCATATAATCCGAGATTATATAGCAGATGGAGATCTGAAGATTAGCAAAGTACATACGGATCTGAATGTCGCAGATCCATTGACTAAACCTCTTCCACGTGTAAAACATGATCAACACCTCAGTGCCATGGGTGTGAGATTGTTGCCAGATGTAAACTAGATTATTGACTCTAGTGCAAGTGGGAGACTGTTGGAATTATGCCCTAGAGGCAATAATAAAGATGTTATTATTATAATTCTTGTTCATGATAAAGTTTATATTCCATGCTAGAATTGTATTAAGCGGAAACATTAATACTTGTGTGGTTTGTGAACAACACCGTGTCCCTGGTACGCCTCTAAGGACTAGCTCATTGATCAATGATGGTTAAGGTTTCCTAACCATAGACATGAGTTGTCAATTGATAATGAGATCATATCATTGGGAGAATGATATGATGGACAGACCCAAACTAAGCGAAGCAATTAGATCGTATCATCGTGTTCATATTTGCGTAGCTTTTCCTATGTCAAATATTGTATTCCTTAGACCATGAGATAATACAACTCCCTGGTATCGGAACAAAGCTTTGAGGTCATCAAACGTCATCCTATGAGAGGGTGATCATAAAGGTGTCTCTCAGGTGATCGGAAAGTATCTGTTGGGTTGTATGTATCGAGATGGAATTTGTCCCTCCCAAGTCGGAGAGATATACTTCGGGCCCACTCGGTAATCGATATCAACACTGCTTGCAAGCATGTGGTTAAGGAGTTAATCACAAAGTGATATCGGATTACGGAACGAGTAAAGTACTTGCTGTGAACGAGATTGAACTAGGTATGACGGTATCGACGATCGAATCTCGGGCAAGTAAAATATCGCGAGACGAAGGGAATATATATATGGGATTGTTTGAATCCTGACATCATGGTTCATCCGATATGATCATCGATGAATGTGTGGGAGTCAATATGGGTGCCCAGACCCCGCTGTTGATTATTGATAGAAGATCATGTCTGCATATTCTCGAACCCGCAGGGTCACACACTTAACGTATCTCGACGCTAGGATAGATTGGATAATTGGTTTATGAATTTTTGTTCGGAGTCTCGTATGGGATCCGGGACATCACGAGAGGTTCCGGAATGGTCCGGAGAATAAGATTCATATAAGGCAGTGCAGTTTTTGGAGTTCGGAATTGTTCCGGTTTAATCGGTATTTGTACCGGAAGCTTCTAGAACCTTCCGGAAGGGGACCAACGTGGCCCCACCTTCCGGGAGGGGGCATGGGCCTATGAGGGAGTGTCCTGGCCGCATTGGGCTAGGGGAACAAGGCCCCATAGGGCCCAGCCGATCCTAGAGAGTTTAAATCGTTTAAACTAGAGATAGGGTTTCTAGAAGAGGGGAGAGTCCATGCCCCCCACTCCTTATCCTTTGGGCTTGGGGGAGGGGCTAGGGCTGCGCCCCCCCTCTATATAAAGAGGGGTGGGGGCGCACCAACCCCCCACACCTCTCCTCCAAACCCTAGCCGCCTTGCTAGCTTTCCTCTCTCCCTCCCGACTGTTTGTAGGCGAAGCCCTGCTGCAGAAATTCTCCACCATATACACCACGCCGTCGTGTTGTAGATCCAATCTATCTCTCCACCATACTTGCTGGTCCGAGGAAGGAGGAGACGTCGAGGTGTTGCACGTGTGCATCTCACGGAGGCACCGCCACTTGTGGTGCTAGATCGGATCGGATCGCGAGGAGGAGAAGCGAGTACGACTACATCACCCACGTTCCGACGAACGTTCCGCTGTGCGAATCTTCAAGGGTATGAAGATCTAATCCAATATCTCTCGTTGATTGCATCTCCTAAGATTAGATCTTGGCTTTCCCTCTGTTCGCATCCGTAGAAAATTTTGATTTACTATGCCACGAAACCCTTCAGATATCTCTCTCAAGTAGAGAGGGACAAATCCCATCTTGATTGACCATGCCTTGAAGCATGCTTCAGGACAAACCCGAAAGCTACCTTTATGACTACCCAGTTACAGAGTATTGGTTTATAGCCCCAAAGTAGGTCGATCCACATCTCAAGTACATGTGACAATCTCAGGTCTAAGGACAAAACATACACGATGTATAGAGAGAGCTGCAAGTCTAACTGCCAGTCTCAAGTTGGGTCAGTCTAACCCCATGTTCATAACATGTGTCCACATCATTGGTTTGACATCTCCATGTCTATGACTTGCGAAACATAGTCATCAACCAATCAATGTGCTAGTCTAATATTCACGTGTGTCCTCACATGAACACCGACTAGGGACAACTATTAAATAACCATACAAGTAAAGAGTTTCACAAACAATTCACATAATTGTCAATCATACAAGTTGCCTGATATGGATATTCAAGGAACATTACAATAACTCATGGATACATATGAAATATAATCATCTCTATGATTGCCTCTAGGGCATATTTCCTTCAGTCTCCCACTTGCACTAGAATCAATCTAAAATGTATCTAATACCAATTGCTCTTGTGTGCGCTTCATGCGCGGGCTGTGGGAGAGGCTTAGTCAAGGGATCAGCAACATTTGTGTCCGTATGTATTTTGCATATCATGACACTACCATCCTCAACGAACTCACGAATCTGATGGTAACACATGCGAATATGTTTGTTCTTCTGGTGCTGTCTAGGTTCCTTGGCTTGTGCAATAGCACCATTGTTGTCATAATAAACTTCGAAGGGATTGGACGCGCCCTGAACCACACCGAGAGCAATCAGGAAATTTCTAATCCAAACAGCTTCCTTTACAGCCTCCGAGGCAGCAATATATTCAGCTTCTGTTGAAGAGGAGGTCACCGTATCTTGCTTGGAACTTTTACAGCTCACAGCACCACCATTCATGACAAACACATAACCTGATTGCGATTTCGAATCATCTGAGTCGTTAAGGTAACTCACATCTGTGTAACCCTTTACACTGAGTTCATCCTCACCTCCATAAACTAGGAACACATCCTTAGTCCTTTTCAAGTACTTAAGGATGGTCTTTACCGCTGTCCAGTGACCTTCACCTGGATCAGCCTGGTATCTGCTCGTAACACTTAGAGCATAGGAAACATCTGGGCGAGTACATATCATTGCATACATGATGGATCCAATAGCCGAAGCATATGGAACCCTGATCATGCGCTCACGCTCATCAGTAGTCGAAGGACACTGAGTCTTGCTAAGTTTAATGCCATGAGACATGGGCAAGAACCCTTCTTAGCCTCTTCCATGTTGAACCGTTTCAACACTTTGTCAATGTATGTACTCTGGCTTAATCCAATTAGCCTCCTTGATCTATCTCTATAGATCTTGATGCCCAGAATATATGCCGCTTCTCCTAAGTCCTTCATCGAAAAACTATTTTCAATGAGGTCTTAACAGACTCAAGCATAGGAATGTCATTTGCAATCAGCAATATGTCATCTACATATAAGATTAGAA
Organism: Avena sativa; assembly: GCA_916181665.1. Lineage (NCBI taxonomy): Eukaryota > Viridiplantae > Streptophyta > Magnoliopsida > Poales > Poaceae > Avena > Avena sativa. The sequence goes on from OV702279.1 coordinate 216,104,755, forward strand.
ATACAAGTGCTCTCCCACTTTCCTTCTTGTAAACACAAGGTTCTTGTGCGTTTTTGATGAAGCCAAACTCCTTTACAACTTCATCAAATCGAATGTTCCAACTCCGAGATGCTTGCTTCAGCCCATAAATGGACTTTAGAAGTTTGCATACCTTTCCAGCATTGTTTGGATCGACAAAACCTTCGGGCTGCATCATATACACATCCTTAGTTAGGATTCCATTTAGGAAAGCCGTCTTGACATCCATCTTCCATATTTCATAGTCGAAATGTGTAGCAATGGCTAGAATTATCCGTATAGATTTAAGCATTGCTACGGGCGAGAAAGTCTCGTCGTAGTAAACTCCTTGAACTTGTCGAAAACCTTTTGCAACAAGTCGAGCTTTATGGATGTGAACATTTCCATCCATATCAATCTTCTTCTTATAGATCCATTTGCACTCGATGGCTTTAAAACCATCAGGCAGGTCAACCAAGTTCCAAACTTGATTGTCTCCCATGGACTCTATCTCGGATCTCATGGAGATCAGCCATTTCTCAGAGTCTGGGTCCACCATCGCTTCTGCATAGGTCGCAGCTCATCATTGTCTAACAATAATAATTCTCGCGCTTCGTGGAGCCTCGCCGACGTTCATGGTTGTGGTGCTTCTATTGCCACGGGTTCCTCAATCGCTTCTGCTACAATAGCATCACTCGTAGAAGCATCCCTGACTAGCTCATCTTGAACTTCTTCAAGTCACACCGACCTTCCACTTGTTCCCTTTGTGAGAAACTCTTTCTCTAGGAAAACACTGCTACGAGCGACATACACTTTGCCCTCTTCTCGGTTGTAGAAGTAATACCCTAAGGTTTCCCTCGAATATCCCACGAAAATGCACTTATCCGATTTGGGTCTTAGCTTGTCCGACTGAAGTCGCTTGACAAATGCATCACAACCCCAAATCTTTAGAAAAGACAAACTGCGATTCTTTCCAGTCCACATCTCATATGGTGTCTTAACTATGGATTTAGATGGTGCCCTATTAAGTGTGAAAGCTTCCGTTTCTAGAGCGTAACCACAAAATGATAATGGTAAATCCAACTGGCTCATCATCGATCGAACCATTTCCAACAAAGTTCGATTGCGTTGTTCATAGACCCCGTTTCTTTGAGGCGTTCCGGGCGGCGTGAGTTGTGGAACAATTCCGCAACTCTTAAGATGATTGCTAAATTCGTGACTCAAATATTCACCTCCACGATCAGATCGCAAGGCCTTTATTTTCTTGCAATGTTGATTCTCTACCTCACTCTAAAACTCGTTGAACTTTTGAAAAGTTTCAGACTTATGCTTCATAAAGTAGACATAACCATATATATTGAAATCATCAGTGAAAGTAATGAAGTAGTGATATCCTCCTCTGGCCGTCGTGCTCATTGGTCCAAATACATTAGTATGTATGAGTTCCAACAAGTCCGTCGCTCTCTAGGGTAAATCCGATTAAGGCGACTTGGTCATCTTTCCAAGTAAACAAGCCTGGCATGTCTCGTATGATTCAAAATAAAATGAAGTTAGAAGACCATCACCATGGAGCTTCTTCATGCGCTTTTCACTTATATGCCCCAAACTACAATGCCATAAATAGGCAGGACTCAAATCATTAGGCCGAAGACTCTTAGCACTAACATTGTAAACAGATGCATCATCAAGATTTAAAATAAATAACCCATTCACAATGGGAGCATCAGCCATAGACATAGCATTCTTAGAGATTACACAACCATTGTTTGCACTCGTGAATGAATAACCATCCGTCATCAAACATGAAGGTGATAAAATGTTTCGACCCATACTTGGAATGTAATAACAATTATTCAACTCCATAATAAATCCTGATGGAAGGTGAAGTTGCATGACGCCGATGAACAATGCAGCAACCCTTGCTTTATTTCCGACGCGAAAATCCACTTTACCTTTCTGCACTTCTTTAGTCCTTATTAGCCCCTGCACCGAATTGCAAATATGATCAACTGATCCGGTATCAAATATCCAAGAGTTAACATAGGAATCAACGAGAAGAATGCCCACAACATTTACAACAAGCGTACCTGAGTGGGAAGTACTCTTACTTCCACTCTTCTTCAAAGAAGCCTGGTACTTGTTGTAGTTTCTCTTCGAGTGGCCATGTTCATGACAAAAGAAGCACTTAGTGTATTCTACAGGTCCATCCTTTTGCTTGGGTGCAGGCTTGGGGATCGTATCCTTAGCCTTGCTCTTCTTCTTCCAAGAAGTACCCTTTCTCTTGAAGCTAGGCTTGTTCTACACAGCCATCACATGGCTATGCCCTATACACTTCGTCATGTCACTTTCTGCTATTTTTAGCATCCCGCATAACTTATTAAAGCCCTTCTCCACCCCATGCATGTGGTAGTTCGAAATGAATTTCCCATAGCTATATGGAAGAGATGCCAAAATGAAATCAGTAGCCAACTCTTGGCCTAGTGGAAAACCAAGCTTTTCCAAAGTCTGACTGTAACCAACCATTTTGATCACATGGGGGCCTACAGCTGCTCCCTCTGCTAACTTGCATTCCACAAAGGACCTGGCGACATTGTACCTCTCAGTCCTGGCCTAAGTCTGGAACTCGTCCCTAAGCGCGACGATCATATCGTACGCGTCCTGATCCTCAAACTTCTTTTGAAGTTCAGGTTCCATGCATGCAAGCATAAGACAGCTAACCTCAAGAGAATCATCACATGCTCTCTTGTAGGCATTCTTAAGGGAAGCAGATGCATTATCAACAGGTTCATTGGGGATTGGGGTATCCAGAACCGTTTCCTTTTTATCAGACTTGAGAATAATTCTCAGGTTACGGACCCAGTCCGAATAGTTTGTTCCATTTAGTTTATCTTTGTCAAGAATCGAACGCAAAGAAAAAGGTGATGCAGTGTTTGGTGCCATTGATCTACAACAGAAGACATGCAAAATACTAAGCCATGTAACCATGAAAGAGTAAAACATATTAAACAATTTAATAGCATATACTCCCACTTAAATCAATATCCCTCTATTGATACTAAGTGATTCAAGATCCACAATTAACAAGTCGACTAGTGAGCTTTAGCATCACTGCTAGAAGACAAGGTAAATCGGTAAGCAACACTTGCTAATCATATCACATATGACTCTTGTTGTTGGGTGACATATATATGTCAAAACTAGGCGCCCAACCTTTATGCCCCAAGGTCCTTAACTATTAAGATGACCTTGTCAAGCTCACCAACCCTTATGCGTGTAGGTATCCGATACAAACCCATCCAGCCAAGGAAAACCGCGGCACCCTAATTTCATAGGCCCACCAACGATTGTACAGGGCATAGGATGGTGCAAGGTTTGGTTGGGAGGGCATGGTTTAACTTAAACTTTGTGAGGGATCGTTCTACTTCTATCATCTAAGCATGCATAGAGTAAAACGCATAAGAATAGCATTCACATATATGTGACACAGTATGGGCCATTTTCTCATGGTGATCTCGATCGCCATAGAACCTCTCCACCATGATGATCTCTATCTTCATGTTCCATGTGAGCCATCCTCGAAGTGATGAGTCCTCCAAGAACTAATACAAGCTATTACTCCTAACAGCTAGTAATGAAAATTACATAGTATTGTGATCATCACAAGTAGGCACGCATGGCACTACAATAAATGACAACACATATGGCTCCAGCCATGTTGCCCTACTCATGACACGCAGGTCATGAAAAATTTCATACATGCATCACATACATATATGGGCCATACTAATCACAAACATCCTGCAAAAACAAGTTATGCATAGAATCGCATTCTACTAGATCATGTGACATCGCAATACCTAGTTACCTTAACGAGATACAAAATAGGCTACGATTAAGGGGGGTCTAGGGGGTCTCCCCTAGCGGGGTTCGAAGGGGCAGCGCCCCTCGCCCGGAAAACTTTGAAAATGAGAGATCGAATCTACACAACTTTCTTTAAGTATTTTGATCGACAAATCAAATTTACCATAAACCGACTATTCTTCCGATCTGATCAAACTCCTTTGATCACGGCACATCAATTTTAGATCTAGGTTCCGATTCGATCAATCATATTGATCTTCGCGTGATTCAACAGGATTTATGTGTCACTGTCTACCCCGATGGCGGAAACCGACCGGTAGGGGTAAGTCGTTCGACAACCTCAGAATCACGATCATGGAAAGCAAGATCATAGATCAATCCTGAACCACCGCAATACAAACGATCACATCATTCATATCAATCTTCATATAACCATATGCAAACATCCCGAACCTATAACTTAACAACATCGGCTATGATACCACTGTAAGGATACGGGTAGGCTACACTAGCGCAAATCAAAATTTTCTACCACGTAAACCAGGATTACTGTTGTCATCACGGGATTACCACTAGACGCGCAGTTGCGGAACTTGATAAGCGCATCGAGGCAGTGTAGACGTTCTACGTCTCCTCCTCGTCCTCGTCCCACGAGCAGCTCCCCTTGCGCGGTTCGTCCAAGTGCCACAGATGCAGTACCTCCGAGGTATCCACACGTACAGGGTGGAAGCGTCAGACGCCGGACTACTAGGTCCACGCGTGCAACACAGGCGTGAGGAGTGGCGGCTGGGTGGAATGGTCTAACCCTGGTCAGATCGCCCCACCCTCACTTATATAGGCATCCCTAGTGGGCTTCTAAATTAGCAACCCATTAGTAGCCTAAGCCTGGTCTAATTCGGATCCAATCCTCATTAGGCCTCCAGACCCTTAAGTGTGTGACCCTATAGGTTCATATACGTGTAGACATGATGCGAATACACTTATTCTTTCAATAGTTGGTAGCGGCCTCTAGCAAGACGTGCCAACTCCTAAACGCATACAAAGATCATATCGGACGAACCATCACAAGGTTTAGTACATGTCTTTCCCTTTGCATCGCGATATTGGATCTAGCTCCAAGCTGACCTCCCTTTCTTGATATTGTGATCGGAATCCCTTTACTAGGTTAACTGTCACATCCCAAAATTTTCAAAATTTTGAAATGTGAAAAATAATTAAACAAAAGAAATAAATGTTGAAAATTAGGGTGAAAATAAACTTTTTGTTTCTAAATGGAAACATCAAAAACCTTCTTGAACAAACTTTGAATCAAATGGATTCCAACAAATTTCAATCAAGTGAATTTCATTCATCAATGAATGTATCTTGAAATTTAAACATTTGGAAAAGTTAAACCAAAACCCTAATAAAAGAAAATCATTTCCAAGATCTCTCTAAGACTATGGATTTGATCCATATAATAATTCAACAACAAACATTTATAAATGATAAAAAATGATAAACACAAATATTATAAAACCATAGAAATTGATTTCATTTAATTTGGAGCCATGGATAAAAACTTATGAATTTAATAATTTAAAAGGAAAATAATTTCCAAAGCTAATAAAGCTCCTATCTAAAATCCATACCAAATTATGAGAAAAATAATCCTAAAAGGGTTTTAAAAATAAAAAAAATAAAAAAAATTATACAAATTGGAATCACCAATTTTGGATCTATAAATAAAAAAATATGGATTTTATAAGATAAAGAAAGAAAGAAATAAATAAGGATTATTTAAAAGCCAAATTAAATCTTGGCCAAATCCATAAACAAATAGAATGAAAGTATATTGAATAATAAAAAGGAAGAAAAGGATTATTTAAATAAAATCATAAGGATTGAATAATATCCAATTTTCTTTAAATAAAGAGAAATTGCCTAAACTAAATAAATAATAAATCCCAAGGAATTTACTTAGAAGATAATTTAAACCTTGAGTTAAAATCCATAAGCAAATGGAATAAAAATAATCCAAATGAACAAAGGGATAGAGAATATTCAAATAAAAGTATAAGGGATTAAACCATATTCTAAATTATATTTAAATGGGGACAAAATCCCTAAGGTAAATGATTAATTAAATCATAAGAAAATAATAAATTGGAATTTGCCAAAGTGGATTAAAAAGATATCTAATTAACTTAAAAAGAATTATTTGAATAAAATTTATATGGGATTAAAACCATAATTGATTTCATTTCATTAAAAGACAAATGCCAAATCTAAATGAACATTAAATCATAGGAAAACATTTTAAATAATCCAAAGTGAAATATTTGCACTAATGAATAAATAAAACCTACTGAAAAGGTTTGGTAAAATTGGAATTTAAATAGAAGTTTGAAAATATATTTAAAATCTTATTTGAATAAAGACAAGTGCCTATTTTTAAATAAATGATAAGCCATAAAAGAATAAAAGAAAGTATTCTAAAATGGACTTTAAAACACATTTAAAAACATTATAAAACCTACTGAAAAGTTTTGAAAAGATTTGATGAATAAATCTAATTCAAATGGGAGTTTAAATTCAAAACGGAAAATAGAATTGGAAAATAAAACAGAAGAAAAAAATGGATAAGAACCAGCCCAGCAAACCAGGCCTAGTCCAGCCCAGTAGCAACCCACCTCTCTCCCCCGAATTGTTTTTCTCTCACTCGCGAATCGACCTGCACCCTCACTAACGCTTGGACCCCCCGTACCCACTCTCTCTCGCTGACAACGCTGCCCCACAGACATGTCGTCATCACCACCCCCGAGGACCTGTTCTTCCTCCTGTCTCGCCCGTTTCTGCCTTTGATTCCGCAGGTTTAATTCGCCGTAATGATGCGTTGATTCAGCCCTGCAACCTCGCCCATTTAAGCGCCCATGTCTCATCCCCATTTCCCCTCACTCGCCCCTCCTCTCTGCCCCAGGGCTGCTCTGATTTTGAGCCACACCACCACAGCACCGATGACCTTCTCCGGCCAAATTCTGGCAACTCCGACCACCTCCCCGCTCCTAGTGCCTACTAGCTTGCTCCCCATCTCCAGGCGCACCCTCCAGTACCCTCAGCTCGCCCGCGCGCGCTCCACAACATCGACAACAACCTCGCCCGAGCGCCACCGTGAACTTCTCCAACTCCGGTGACACCCCCTGGTATCTACTGACCTCCCCTATCCCTATCAAGGATACGCGTATGACCAGTGACCTCGTGCGCATCTAACGCAAGCGTTTGGTCATCTTAGCTCGCACCGTAACGTCGCCTCCGTCTTTGATAGTGAGCGCCAGCCGCCAGGACCATCTCCGGCGAGGAATCGCTAGTGACTCCATATGTGGCTTACAACCACTTTTGTGGCCCGATCTTCATAGATTCGAGGGGATTTGGGGGAGGAGAGCGAAGAACACGATGAACACGAGAGGGAAATCGAAGATACAAACGCACACCACACCTAAATCGGTTTGCTCTCGTTGGCCCGAACCACCAACCCAATAGAATCACAAAGGGAGAGACCAAAGGTAGAATCCCTTGCGAGAGATTGGCAAGCTCTTGATAGAATCACACGTAGGGAGAGAGTAGCAACCAAGTAGAATCCCAAAGGGGAGAGACCTAGCACTACTAGAATCCATACATGGGAGAGATCAAGAACTAGAAGAGCGCCTTGACGACTTCAATTAAGAAGGCCTTGATACAACTCACAGATAATCTAATGAGAGGGGGTTCCCATCCAGGGTTTGGCCTAAGCCATGAGTCTCAACTCATCATCTATTCCATCCTAGGGTTTACATATGGGGGTGGGGGCATATATATAGGCCAGCCACGAGCTAGAGGCAAAAAAAGACATAAACAGGGAGTTCTGGGCGTTACATGGGCCAGGCCCAAAAGGCCTTAACATGCCTAGCGTCGAGCAGGCCGGAGAATCCGGTGTTGGGTCTGGAGACTCCGGTCTGGACCGGAGACTCTGGTCAATCTCCGGTGTCGTCTCCGGAGGGGGCTTCTGGCTGTCCCGAGCTTGGTTCCTGGGTCCGGACCGGAGGACGGTCCGGAAACTCTGGTGTAGTCCGGAGACTCCGGTGTGATGGTCGGAGACTCCGGTCTGGCTTCAGCAACTTCTTGCGTCTTCTCTTCCAGGCCTCATGTTTGGGGGTCTTGGCTCCTGGTTCATCCTTGTCGCATCCGTTTGTCATCACGGTCATGGACCTAGTCATACAATTGATAGTTGGCTCAAGTAGGATCCCATTCAAGTAATGATCAAGGGAAGGCAAAAGATGGAAGGAGTTCACCTTGATTGGGATGTTTGGCATATCATGATGTAGACCAATGGTGAACGCCATGTGTTGGGCGGCATCATCTCCCCCCTCTTGAAAAAGAGTCGACCTCGAAGATACTCCATCATCATCTTGTAAGGAAGGAGGTGTGCCCGTTATGTCTTGATGGATGCTCTCTAGAGCTCGTTTTGTCAACTCGTGCTCAATCGAGGTTGACATTGGAGTATGGGTACCTACACACACCATAGATAAACGGAAGAACGTGTGTGTGTGATAGATAAACACATCATCCATCATGATGCATCTTCTCTTGGGCACATCACCATTAGCATGAAACAATATGTCATAGAAGGCATGGTGATTATGCAAGCAAAAGGTGGACATATACTTATCATGGCATGTATCAAAATCTTCAAAGGTTGAGAAAGCTATGGGGGCGATCTCAATATGAACCATATGAGCATTATTGCAATTAACAACGGAAGACAATGAAAAACATGAATGATCGAGCATTTCCAAAGTATGAGTATGATTGCCTACAAACATAGGGAAAGAGCAATTGTTTATCAAGTTTGTCGCAACAATTGTGGGATAAAAGAAAGATTTGTAGCATGGCACATCTATGGCAATATCATCGCACTCAAATAATTCCACATGATCAACATTATGCAAAGGCAAAGCATCACATGGGAATAAGAATGATGCATATGAAATGTCACAAGTAGCGTCCATAACATGCATATCATCACAATTCACCATGTCCACTAGTGGGATCATGGCATCAACAACACCCGTATCTATACCTTGGTTGTACCTCTCATTTGAAGTGGATGTTGTGAAAGGGGTGGCCTCCATGTGGACGACTTCTTCATCATATATGGGGATGGCATCATCTTCATCCACCATGTACATCTTCTCGATAGGGGGGCCATAATCTCCAAGCTTGGCGTCTCTTGCTCCAAGGTACCTAACACATCACGAGAAAACACACTAGAGGTAGAGGGTAAGTTGTTAGAAATTGGGATGGCCTCACTTGCCCTATCAACTCCCACTCTCAACTCACTCGGTGTATCACTCATGTCCTCAAAGTGGAAGCACACAATATCACATATGGTGGAGTCACTCGTCTCACTTTTGCTCTCACTCAAGCGGGCTAAGTGGCTCTAAAACTCACATGGGATTGGTACCACATCATCACTAAAGCATATGGGAATAGGCTCAGTTTCGTCAACTCCACGCGCCTCGTTTGGTGAAGGGAAAATCCCATGCTCACCATCCTCCACCTTGCAACCCTTGTCCAAGGTTTGGCACCATGTCTTGAAAGCGTCAACTTCATGAGAGGAAATCTTGATTGTTTCATCCAACTTCGCGAAGTAGAGAGCCATAGCGTCCTTCTCATTTGTTGACGATCTTATAGCTTGTGTAGGGGGCTTTCTTGAATAAGGTTTGTCGTGGAAGTTCTTGCCTTTGGAAGCTTCATGGCGAGAGTGACGTCTTGTTTGCTTGTTTTCCTTCTTTGTTCGTGAGGTAGCGCCAACGTCATATGAGGTCTTATCTCTTGAGGGTCTTGGAACTTGTGTAGTAATCGTCCTTGGAGGAGAAGTGGTGTCGTAGATGTTCTTGTAGTTGGGCACCTCATGTCGAACTTGTTTTGTCGATGTAGCTTGGTGGCGCGAACAGTATATTTCTTTCTTGTTCTCGTGGCGGAGAGGACTTGTACGCCGTCTTGAGCTTGTAGCGCATATAGCATGGATGCTCTTGAGCTCTTGTTGTTGGCGACACACTTGTCTTGGCTCATGTGTATTGGTACTTGTTGAGTTGTCGCGCCTTCTTGAACTTGATGGGTATCTTGATGGACAACCCTCATGGTATGTAGTTCCTTTTGAAGGATGCGACTTGAAGAGCTTGTCCTTGTTGGCCTCTTGGAGATGTGCCTTCGCTTGCATGGCGTAGAAGTTCTCGGTCTCCATGTGGTGGACAGAGTCATTGTATCTCAAGAGGGAGTCGCCATCATAGTCGATGAAGTGTTCGATGTCCTCCATGCTTGAGAAATCGAAGTCCTCGTGGTGCTCCATGTGCTCTATGCTTGGGGAGTCATCGTTGGTGTAGTACTCGAAGTCCTCCAAGCATGCGGAGCCAATGTCGGTGTAGTGCTCCATCATGTCATCGATGCTTGTGGAGTCGTCGTTGCCATGGCTCATCATGGATTCATCTTCATCGGTTTCGGAGTCCCTATACATGTTGCTCACAAGACCAAGTGTGATATAGTGGAAGTTGGATTCAAGGATGCTACGCCTTGGCTCACCTTGTAGATAGTATTGGATCAATGGTATGGACCAAGACCAAACCAAATACAAAGGATAAGTGGCGTTGTATCAATGAACACAAGAAACACCAAACGCACACGACTTATGAGGAGCTTAGGTATGGAAAGTGGTAAGCAAATTGGAACAACCGGAAACCAAGATTTGTAAAGGCAAGTATGAACCACGGTGATCACAAAGCAAACAAGTTGATCCACAAGATAGAAATTAAGATCAAGGAAACACACACAGTGGGATAAATGGGACTTGTGCGACGGAAAAAGCGAGCTAAGAACCAAATGAAGGCCTAGCGAAGACTATAAGCTCATGTCGCACAAGTACAAGGAGAGACGCTAGTTCGATTGCACAAAAATTGGAGGGCTACAAGATTTGCACAATAAGTACCACCTACAAGTTTGTCATCGAGCTTGCGCTTCCTATTCTATATGGCACATGTATATTTTTTTTGTATTTTGTATTTTTCTCTTTTTTTATATATTTTTTCTCTTTTTCACTTGCTTGTCCTTGTGCCAACAACTATACAAGATAACTATATGAGATAGCGCTCACAAATTTTGCTCGGAATTCTACAAGGTATCAAATGTGCAAAGCCCAAGCAATCAAAGGAGGAACTAGTCTCAATAGGTGCTTGTTTTATCGCAAAGATGGTGTGGCTCTCAAAGGAAAACAAGTAGGGGAGATCGCAGAAATGATATACCTTTCGTCGAAGACCTTCACCCTTGCTCACAGTTTTTTGTTGTTGTAGATAGCATGAACACGTGGATGATGGTGTAGGTCTCCTTCTCCTCTTAGAAACGAGCTAAAGAACACCAAAATCCGAGTTCGAATGCAAAAGTTATGCTGAAAACAGTGTTGCAGATTTTCTGTTTGCAGGCAGGGCGGAGACTCCGGTCTGGAGGTCCGGAGACTCCGGTCTGGAGCTCAAAAAGTCCGGAGACTCCGGTCTAGGATGGAGACTCCGGTCCGGGAGATTTCAGGACGTCCAGAACTCGAACGGGACGCGTTTTGGGCGGAAAAACTCGAAGGAAAGCCTCAAAATTGATGGGGAAATCAAGGAATTGGGCTAAGGGAACGCAAAGGAAGGTAGATCAACGAGTATAGCAGCGGATCTATGGATCAAAACCTACCAAAACGCTCTCAAAATCCAAATCAATCCAAATCACGAATATGGCTATTTTTTGTGGAAATTTTCGAAATTAGGCAAGAAAAAGAAAATTGGTGGCTAGAAACTCAACACAAACTCGAATCCATGGCAACTAAAGGCTCTGATACCATATGATGTGGCTTACAACCACTTTTGTGGCCCGATCTTCATAGATTCGAGGGGATTTGGGGGAGGAGAGCGAATAACACGATGAACATGAGAGGGAAATCGAAGATACAAACGCACACCACACCCAAATCGGTTTGCTCTCGTTGGCCCGAACCACCAACCCAATAGAATCACAAAGGGACCAAAGGTAGAATCCCTTGCGAGAGATTGGCAAGCTCTTGATAGAATCACATGTAGGGAGAGAGTAGCAACCAAGTAGAATCCCAAAGGGGAGAGACCTAGCACTACTAGAATCCATACATGGGAGAGATCAAGAACTAGAAGAGCGCCTCGACGACTTCAATTAAGAAGGCCTTGATACAACTCACAGATAATCTAATGAGAGGGGGTTCCCATCCAGGGTTTGGCCTAAGCCATGAGTCTCAACTCATCATCTATTCCATCCTAGGGTTTACATATGGGGGTGGGGGCATATATATAGGCCAGCCACGAGCTAGGGGCAAAACAGACATAAACAAGGAGTTCTGGGCGTTACATGGGCCAGGCCCAAAAGGCCTTAACATGCCTGGCGTCGAGCAGGCCGGAGAATCCGGTGTTGGGTCTGGAGACTCCGGTCTGGACCGGAGACTCCGGTCAATCTCCGGTGTCGTCTCCGGAGGGGGCTTCTGGCTGTCCCGAGCTTGGTTCCTGGGTCCGGACCGGAGGACGGTCCGGAAACTCCGATGTAGTCCGGATACTCCGGTGTGATGGCCGGAGACTCCAGTCTGGCTTCAGCAACTTCTTGCGTCTTCTCTTCCAGGCCTCATGTTTTGGGGTCTTGGCTTCTGGTTCATCCTTTTCGCATCCGCTTGTCATCACGGTCATGGACCTAGTCATACAATTGATAGTTGGCTCAAGTAGGATCCCATTCAAGTAATGATCAAGGGAAGGCGAAAGATGGAAGGAGTTCACCTTGATTGGGATGTTTGGCATATCATGATGTAGACCAATGGTGAACGCCATGTGTTGGGCGGCATCACTCCGAGCGCCCCTGCCTCCCCACGAGCACGTTGAGCATCGCAACGATCCCACGAACCTCGTGAGCCACTCCTTTTCCTCCCTCGCTTCCTGTAGCCGCCGCAACGCTGTAGACAGAGCGCGTCGCCGCTCGCCGTCGCGCCAGCGCCGCCCATCTATGGTTAACATGCTGTGAGCCGTAGGATTTAAATCCAAGCGCTACGATAGATCAATAAAAAAATCGATATGTTCGCTTCTGTGACGTGCGATTTAAATAGTTCTGATGGCTGTAGCTGCTCAATCCAGCCGAACCAGTACGCACCAGTTAGGTCAAGACACGTGGCCCAGTCTGTGTTATAAAAACCAGAAACATTTGTTTTAGTAGTTTGATTTTGTAAAATTCATAAATTTTAATTGACACGTCCAAATTTTGCAAATTTTATATCACTAGATTCAGAAAAATGAAACCTTTGCAACCATGCCCTTTGTTTAGTTATTTGCTTCTGTAAAATTGGTTGTTTTTGCAGAAACATGTGTAGGCCTATTTTGGTTATAAAATTTATTCTAAAAATGTTTTTAGGGTAAAATATTTTGAAAATGGTTTGTTTTGAACCTACGGACCATATGAACAAACTTTTGGGTTTATAAATATATTTTGTGACACTAAGGAATTATTCCTTGAATAAAAGCATTTCTAGTAAAATAAAATTATTGCTTAGATTTGAAAAATGATTTTGGGTGAAACCTTTTGTAAATAGATTTGTTTTAAAACACTTTGACCATAAACACTAACATTTTATGTTTAAAAATATATTTGGCAAACACTACAAATTAGTACTTTGATTTAAATCATTTCTAACAAAACAAAAATGATTTAAATGACCATTTTCACTAACTTGATTTTAAATGGCTTTTCCACCTTTATAAATAACCAATAGGTGCTTTAAAATGTTTATAGCCTTTTAGAAACCACTTTTCCAATAAAACTATCTTTTGCATGCTAGCATGCATTGTTTTGTTTTTATTATTTTATGTGATGAATTGTTTGAATGCTAGTTTGAACTTGTGCCTTGATTGAATTGTAGTGAAATTTGAAGAGTGTGACTATTTCAAGATCAAGGAGTGAATCTATATTCTCTACTAAAAAGGCAAGTGGCGCTTCATACATTTTGTCCTATTATTTTGACTATGCATTAGTGATATTTTAAGTAGGACTTGCATGGAATTTTCTATGTGTTAACTATGCCTTGGGAAATCCGAGTAGATGATTCCTTGGTAGAATTTTCCCTAAGTTAAGATTCTTGCTACTAGTATGCTTATCTTAGCTAGTAGAAAACAAGGGTGGATTATATTCATGCTATGAAATATTTCTAAGTCTATGACTTGTGTTTTGTTTAATAAAACAACTATGTGAATGAATCACCTGGGTGGAATGGTATGAATGGGTTTGTTGAGTGGTTACACAAGGCCCATATATATGGCTACCTTGTGTATCTCACTTGTGGAAAGCCACCCAGGAACAAAGAGATTTGAGATGTCAAGTGTTGAGAAGCTTCTAGTGCAGCCACATGGCAATATGGGCTCTGCCTGGATCATATAGGTTGCAATAACTTAGCCAGATGGACATAAGGTGGTAGGGGTGATAGGTTGGAACACGTCCATTTGGTCTAAGGGAAGGCTTCTGAAAGATCTTGTCTCGATGCATGTCGAGTCTTGTGGGAAAAGTGCACCACCTCTCGAGAGAGTAAAATCTAAGTACTTAGCCATGTCCCCGACAATGGAAAATTTGAGCATCAAGACATGGAAGCTATCAAGGATCTCCTCATCCCAATTTCTAAGTTAAAAACTTGTGGTTGAACAAGGTTTAAAGGATCACGAATTTATATTGGTGGATGCCTTGGGTAATTTTGACAAACAAAAACTTAGTGTTTTCAACTTATAAGGAAAACCTTATTTTGAGAAAAGCAAGCTTAAGCTCCACTTAGCCAAATGCATATATATGATAGATACCACTAATCTACCATAATATCACTTGCCAATACAATTCAAATGTATTGACCCTTGTGGCTGTAACTTATTATGTTGTAGGTTTGTTTGATGTTAGTGAAGTGTGTTGAATAGGATTACAAGTCTACAACCAACATGATTGCCTGTGGCACTTTGAAGATGAAGGACTCCATGCTATATAGATATTTATGATGCATTATAATGAGATAGCCAAATGAGCTATGTAAGATGTAATGAATTATTTTATTCCTGGTTATAAAGTTGTACTATGACATTTGTTTCTTGATATTACATCTTAAACTATGGATGCTAGCTATTGATCCAGGGACTAGCATTGTAATCAGGTTGGGACCTCCACAGATGGTATCAAAGCACTGTGTTGCCTGTAGGATTGTAACCCTAGGATTGGACAAAACCCCTTATAAAAATATGAGTTGTATTTGTTCCAAACATATTTACAAACAATCTTGTAAACTCTTTCCTCAACCTTTTTGGTTTTGATTCTACATCTCTTCCTTTTCAACTTAATGGAAAAAAACTTCAACTTGAGCAAAGACTTCAACATCACCAATGACTTAAACTTTAGTTTCACCAAGGACTTCAACTTGGACATCACTAAGGACTACAAGAGAGACAAGAATGTTACTCAAGACTTGAAGACTAAGGAAACACAACTTAGAAGGAACCACCATCATCTTGAAGCTTTGTGACCAAGATGCAAGAATATTTCCAAGGAGACCATGATCTTGTTCAAGAAGAGACAACCAAGAAGAATGGAATGATCACAAGTGAAACCTATAGTTGGACCACCATACTAGTGTTTAGTTTAGATCATATATTGATCACACCAACTTATGTGGTGTAGCAAAAATATTTTGTTGCCTAAAAATGTGCTTGAACCTTGTTGTTTGAGTGGAATGCTTGTTTGTGATTGCTTGCACATTGCTTGTGTGAATTGCTGTGTGTGAATAGAATTCTTCCTCTAGAAATCTTTTGCCTATTCTAATCCCAATCCAACCCAAACAGATGACTTATCCAAGAGACTCCAACATCAAGAATGATGACAACAACAACCAAGAGATGCACATGAGAGAACAACTATTAGCAACCCAAGACCAGTTGAATCAAGTGAGAACTCAGTTTTTAGCCAACAACATTGAGTTAGACCCAGCCCCGCAAAAGTTCTTGGAAACCCAATCCCAATTGTTGCAAAGGATGACCAATCAAATGATCAACATGAGAAGCAACCTTTCCCAAGGAAATTGTGACAACAATGATATCAAAGATGATATTATGGAAAGAACTCAAGCTTGCAATATTTGTGGAGACATAGGACACACTTATAAAGAGCATGTGGACCAATGCCCTAATTGTGAAGAAAAACATCCAACTAGACAATGCCCCACATCTCAAGTTACTTGTTTCCTATGTGAAGGAAATGGTCATGTACCTATCCAATGCCCCATCTATCCTATAGTTCAACAAATGAAACAAGATGGAATGCATCAAATGTTTGGAAAACTCCATAAGGGAACAACTTCTACCAAGAATGATGAAGGCAAAGTCAGAACCATGCATCATAAAGCCCCATCCAAAGTGATCACAAATTGTTGCTACTCTTGTGGAGAAGAAGGTCATATCTCTAGTAACTGCCCCAAGAAGAGAGAAAGATTTCCCACATTTGTGGTGAAATATGAAGAGCATGAACTAAGAGAACTCCTAGCTTTGGAGAGACCTAAGAAAAAGAAGAAATGCCCCAACCCTAGCAAGAAAGACATTAGCCAAGTGCAATGTTACAATTGCAAAGAGATGGGACACTATGCATCACATTGTCCAGAAAAGAAGAAAGATATTAGCCAAGTGATGTGTTTCAAATGCAAGGAGCTAGGACATTATGCAAACAACTGTCCAGAGAAGCTACATCAACATCCCAAGTAAGACCAGATGTAATCTAGCCAGAAATCTTTTAAGGGTGGTAGCACTCTAGTTGCCTTGAAGCGAAATTGTAACCTCTAGCCTTCCCAAATCTCGGGACGAGATTTCTTTTAAGGGTGGTAGACTATCACATCCCAAAATTTTCCAAATTTTGAAATGTGAAAAATAATTAAACAAAAGAAATAAATGTTGAAATTTAGGGTGAAAAGAAACTTTTTGTTTCTAAATGGAAACATAAAAACCCTTCTTGAACAAACTTTGAATAAAATGGAATCCAACAAATTTAATCAAGTGAATTGCATTCATCAATGAATGTATCTTGAAATTTAAACATTTGGAAAAGTTAACCCAAAACCCTAAAACCCTAATAGAAGAAAATCATTTCCAAGATCTCTCTAAGACTATGGATTTGATCCAAATAAAAATTCAACAACAAACATTTATAAATGATAAAAAATGATAAACAAAAACATTATAAAACCATAGAAATTGGTTTCATTTAATTTGGAGCCATGGAATTTTTTTATGAATTTAATAAGTTAAAAAGAAAGTAATTTCCAAAGCTAATAAAGCTCCTATCTAAA
This sequence comes from Avena sativa, assembly GCA_916181665.1. Classification (NCBI taxonomy): domain Eukaryota; kingdom Viridiplantae; phylum Streptophyta; class Magnoliopsida; order Poales; family Poaceae; genus Avena; species Avena sativa. The sequence goes on from OV702279.1 coordinate 216,122,024, forward strand.
ATCCATACCAAATTATGAGCAAAATAATCCTAAAAGGGATTTAAAAAGATAAAAAAATATTAAATAAAATTATACAAATTGGAATCACCATTTTTGGATCTATAAATAAAAAAATATGGATTTTACAAGATAAAGAAAGAAATAAATAAATAAGGATTATTTAAAAGCCAAATTAAATCTTGGCCAAATCCATAAACAAATAGAATGAAAGTCTATTGAATAATAAAAAGGAAGAAAATGATTATTTAAATAAAATCATAAGGATTGAATAATATCCAATTTTATTTAAATAAAAAGAAATTGCCTAAACTAAATAAATAATAAATCCCAAGGAATTTACTTAGAAGACAATTTAAACCTTGAGTTAAAATCCATAATCAAATGGAATAAAAATAATCCAAATGAATAAAAGGATAAAGAATATTCAAATAAAAGTATAAGGGATTAAACCATATTCTAAATTATATTTAAATGGACACAAAATCCCTAAGGTAAATGATTAATTAAATCATAAGAAAATAATAAATTGGAATTTGCCAAAGTGGATTAAAAAAAGTTATCTTATTAACTTAAAAAGAATTATTTGAATAAAATTTATATGGGATTAAAACAATAATTAATTTCATTTGATTTAAAGACAAATGCTAAATCTAAATGAACATTAAATCATAGGAAACCATTTTAAATAATCCAAAGTGAAATATTTGCACTAATGAATAAATAAAACCTACTGAAAAAGGTTTGGTAAAATTGGAATTTAAATAGAAGTTTGAAAATATATTTAAAATCTTATTTGAATAAAGACAAGTGCCTATTTTTAAATAAATAATAAGCCATAAAAGAATAAAGAAAGTATTCTAAAATGGACTTTAAAACACATTTAAAAATAGTATAAAACCTACTGAAAAGTTTTTAAAAGATTTGATGAATAAATTTGATTCAGATGGGAGTTTAAATTCAAAAAAAATTGAATTGGAAAAAGAAAAATAAATTAGAAGAAAAAAATGGATAAGAACCAGCCCAACAAACCAGGCCCAGTCCAACCCATCAGCAACCCACCTCTCTCCCCTGAATCGTTTTTCTCTCACTCATGAATCGACCCGCACCCTCACTGATGCTTGGACCGCACCATACCCTCTCTCTCTCTCTCTCTCTCTCTCTCTCTCTCTCTCTCTCTCTCTCTCTCTCTCTCTCTCTCTCTCTCTCTCTCGCTGACAACGCTTCCCCACAGACAGGTCGTTGTCTCCACCCCTGCGGACCCGTTCTTCCTCCTCTCTCGCCCGTTTCTGCCTTTGATTCCGCAGGTTTAATTCGCCATAATGACGCATTGATTCAGCCCTGCAACCTCACCCATTTAAGCGTCGTTGTCTCCTCCCCATTTCCCCTCACTCGCCCCTCCCTCTCTCCCCAGGGATGCTCTCATTTTGAGCCACACCACCATAGCACCGACGACCTTCTTCGTCCAAATTCCGGCAACTCTGACCACCTCCCCTCTCCTAGTGCCTACTAGCTTGCTCCCCATCTCCAGACGCACCCTCCAGTACCCTCAGCTCGCCCCCGCGCGCTCCACAGCGTCGGCAACAACTTCGCCCGAGCGCCAACGTGAACTTCTCCAACTCCGGCGACACCCCCTGGTATCTACTGACCTCCCCTCTCCCTCTCAAGGATACGCGTGTGACCACTGACCTCGTGCGCATCTAACGCAAGCGTTTGGTTGTCTTAGCTCGCACCGTAACGTCTCCTCCGTCTTCGACAGTGAGCGCCAGCTGCCAGGACCATCTCCGGCGAGGAATCGCCAGTGACTCCGAGCGCCCCCTACCTTCCCACAAGCACGTTGAGCATCGCAACGATCCCACGAACCTGGTGAGCCACTCATTTTCCTCACTCGGTTCCTATAGCCGCCGCAACGCTATAGACAGAGCGCGACGCCGCTCGCCGTCGCGCCAGCGCCGCCCATCTATGGTTAACATGCTGTGAGCCGTAGGATTTAAATCCAAGCGCTACGATAGAACAATAAACAAATCGGTATGTTCGCTTCTGTGACGTGCGATTTAAATAGTTCTGATGGCTGTAGCTGCTTAATCCAGCCGAACCGGTACGCACCATTTAGGTCAAGACATGTGGCCCAGTCTGTGTTATAAAAACCAGAAACATTTCTATTAGTAGTTTGATTTTGTAAAATTCATAACTTTTAATTCACACGTCCAATTTTTTTAAATTTTATATCACTGGATTCAGAAAAATAAAACCTTTGCAACCATGACCTTTGTTTAGTGATTTGCTTCTGTAAAATTGGTTGTTTTTGCAGAAAAATGTGTAGGCCTATTTTGGTTATAAAATTTATTCTAAAAATGTTTTTAGGGTAAAATCTTTTGAAAATGGTTTGTTTTGAACCTACTGACCATAGTAACAAACTTGTGGGTTTATAAATATATTTTGTGACACTAACGAATTATTCCTTGAATAAAAGCATTTCTAGTAAAATAAAATTATTGCGTAGATTTGAAAAATGATTTTGGGTGAAAATTTTTGTAAATAGATTTGTTTTAAAACACTTTGACCATAAACACTAATATTTTGTGTTTAAAAATATATTTGGAAAACACTACAAATTAGTACTTTGATTTAAATCATTTCTAACAAAACAAAAATGATTTAAATGACCATTTTCACTAACTTGATTTTAAATGGCTTTTCCACCTTTGTAAATAACCAATAGGTGTTTTAAATTTTTTATAGCCTATTAGAAACCACTTTTCCAATAAAACAATCTTTTGCATGCTAGCATGCATTGTTTTGTTTTTATTATTTTATGTGATGAATTGTTTGAATGCTAGTTTGAACTTATGCCTTGATTGAATTGTAGTGAAATTTGAAGAGTGTGACTATTGCAAGATCAAGGAGTGAATCTATACTCTATACTAAAAAGGCAAGTGGTGCTTCATACATTTTTTCCTATTATTTTTACTATGAATTAGTGACATTTTAAGTAGGACTTGCATGGAATTTTCTATGTGTTAACTATGCCTTGGGAAATCCTAGTAGATGATGCCTTTGTAGAATTTTCCCTAAGTTAAGATTCTTGCTACTAGTATGCTTATCTTAGCTAGTAGAAAACACGGGTGGATTATGTTCATGCTATGAAATATTTCTAAGTCTATGACTTGTGTTTTGTTTAACAAAACAACTATGTGAATGAATCACCTGGGTGGAATGGTATGAATGGGTTATGTTGAGTGGTTACACAAGGCCCATATCTATGGCTACCTTGTGTATCTCACTTGTGGAAAGCCACCCAGGAACAAAGAGATTTGAGATGTCAAGTGTTGAGAAGCTTCTAGTGGTTGATAGCCCCAAAGTAGGTCTATCCACATCTCAAGTACATGCGACAATCTCAGGTTTAAGGACAAAACGTACACGATGTGTAGAAAGAGCTGCAAGTCTAACTGCCAGTCTCAAGTTGGGTCAGTCCAACCCCATGTTCATAACATGTGTCCACATCATTAGTTTGATATATCCATGTCTATGACTTGCGAAACATATTCATCAACCAATCGATGTGCTAGTCTAATATTTACGTGTGTCCTCACATGAACTCCGACTAGGGACAACTATTAAATAACCATACAAGTAAGAGTTTCACAAACAATTCACATAATTGTCAATCAATACAAGTTGCCTGATATGGATATTCAAGGAACATTACAATAACTCATGGATACATATGAAATATAATCATCTCTATGATTGCCTCTAGGGCATATTTCCTTCATAATTGTCATTAAGCAGGATTTGGTTCCTACCTAGAAAATTATGTTATAAAAGAAAAGATTGAAAGATATAATAATGAAGCTATGATACCACCTAAGCTTTGTGATGTATGGATCCCCAAGATATTAACACTATTGGAAAATAGACACATCATGCTATTCTAGATTTATGATCTAGTGTCTCAGTTTTATCTAAAGATCTATATGATTTGAAACCTATGGAAAAATTCTCTATAGATCTTTTACTTGCTGATAATTCAACTAAACATGCTTTAGGAAAAGTTAAAGATATCATGGTTTAATTACATATGCCATTTGTACCTATTGATTTTATTGTCATGGACATGGGTAACAATACATGATACATCCAAAACGTATCTACTTTCCCGAACACTTTTGCTATTGTTTATCCTCTAAACTTGTGTGATTTGGATACAACTAACACGGACTGACGCTGTTTTCAGTAGAATTACCTTGATGTCTAGTTTTTCTGCAAAAAATCAACTATCCGGAAAAATCCCGGAAATTATGCCAAAAATCCTATTTTACCAGAAGATCCACGGAGCCAGAAGACGAGACAGAGTGGAGGCCTGGGGGCCCACACCCCTGCCAGGCACGGGTGGGCCCAGCCCACGCCTAGGGGGTGTGCGGCCACCCCCAGGCACCCCCTCGGGCTCCCTCTCCGCCTATAAGTTACCCCTTGACCTAAAAACCGAGGGGGGTTCGAAGTTTTTCTAGAAAGAGTTCTGCTTCGCCGCCACCATCAGAAATCAAGATTCGGATCCAGAAACTCCGTTCTGGCACCCTGCCGGGACGGGGAATTTGGAGAGGATCATCACCATCATCATCACCAACGCCTCTCTATCAACTATTCCTTGCTCTATTAAGAATAATTATGTTAGAACTGCTTTATGTGATTTGGGAGCTGGAGTTAGTGTTATGCCTTTTTCTCTCTACAAGAGACTCCAGCTAGAAAAGTTGATACCAACTAATATACCTTTGCAAATGGTTGATAAGTCAACTACTATTCCTATTGGTATATGTGAGGATGTTCCCGTTCAAGTGGCTCATAATTGCTTGGTTTTAACTGATTTTGTTGTGCTTGAAATGCCTGAAGATGATAATATGTCTATTATTCTTGGGAGACCTTTTCTTAATACTGTAGGTGCTGTTATTAATTGCAATCAAGGAAAAGTAACATTCAATATTAATGAAAAATATCATACCGTTTATTTCCCCAAGAAGGTTGCTAGAAGCTATTGCCTGAATTCCATTGAAAATACCGAGAGCATCAAGGTTGGAGAAATATATTGTCCCATTTCACAAGAAAATTTTGAAACTATTATGATTGGGACCATTGCTATCAAGTTTGAGGTAACATAATAACCTTGTGGAATGCAAATTTTTGTTTCATATAAGATTGTTTTGGTAATAAGACTTGATCAACCTTGTTAACAAAAGGGATTTTATGAACAGAATAATGCTTTCACTATGGTTATTCTTGCTTTCTTTTATTTTTCTCCTTCCTAGTATTTGCCCTTTCTTTTGCTAGATTTGGTGTTGCTAGTTGCTTGTTTGTTAGAGTGTCTTAGAACTTCTGTAGTTTAGCTTTTGGTTTGCTTTTGCTTCTTCTAAAAAACTGTTTCTGCAAGAAAATCAATTTTCATACCCTGAAAATTGGCCAAAAATAAAGTTTCCCGAAAAATTCCAGAAAATTCAAAATAATTTTTTACTTGAAAAAAGGGGCAGAGGGACACCTGGAGTGACCCAGGGGGCCACCCCAGGCACCCACACCCATGGTGGGCGCGACTCCCCTACATGTGGAGCCTAGGGGGGTGGCCCACTTGGGCCCCTCTAAGGTGCCTCCTCCCAGCCATCTTCTTTCTCTGTCCCAAAAAACACCGGAAAAATTGCTCAAGCTCGAGTTCCTGCTGTTCTTTCTCGTGATTTTCGATCTCCTTGCTCAGCCCCTCTTTGCTGTTGATTTTTGGAGGGATTGCTCCTTGGTATGTGCCTCCTCCACTTGTCCAATTAGATTTGTGAGTGATAGATTATATCTTGAGTATTTTGTGGCTATAGGTGACAAGTTGTCTGAGCTTGCATGCTTGTTCTATGCTTAGAGATTTCATTTTGATGCATGCGTTGCCCTCTAGCAAGTTCCTATAGTAGTTTCTCATCATTTATCAACTTGGAAATCACTTGGTTTGTTGTTTGTCTAAAAATTTCAGAAAAGAGTGGTCATGGACAACCACACATTTGGAGATATATTTGAGGGTGATGCACCTAGGAGGGAAAGGCCTTCAAGATCATCCTCCCGAGCCAGGCCCTCATACAATGAGGATCTCATCACTCCGCGATTCAGCGATGAGGGAGATGAGGGGGATGCTCACCCTTCCACATTTCCTCGCCCAACCTTTTTGCAGGCTGCTGGGATTCTTGATGATTTTACAACCTTGGTTCAGAGGGCTGGACTAGCAAGCCTTATGCAGGATGAGAGCGTGCAATATGCTACGCTCACTAAAACATTTGTGGAGAGCTTTTCTTTTACTAACAGCTTGTTCAAGCTAGATGTGTCTTTCAAAATTAATGGTAGGTCTTACAACATGACATTGAAGAATTTTTGTGAGGCCCTGGGATTTGGTACAACTGGGTCAGCAAAGAAGATTCCAGCTCAACCCGCTGATTTGTTGGAGCTCTACTGCAGGATAACCAATGATGATGATCGTAGAGATCAACAGGGAAAGATAAGAAATATTCAACTCCCAGCCATCAGGTACTTTGCTTACTATCTTGCCACTAGTGTTCTTGGTAGGGATAACACTAGTAATATTTCCAACTATCATTTGGCATTCTTAGCTGCTACGCTCAACAATGAAACTAAGTACAATCTTGGTTCTCTTATTGGTCGTCGCTTAACTGCTAAGAGACCCATTTATGGGGGAATTATTGCTACGTGTGTTGCTGCTGCCTTGGACCTTGCTGCCATGAAGGCACATCAGTTTGTCACCACTAGCTCTACCCTTGAGAACTTGGTTTATAGAATGCTGTTTATTGACGGGGAAGAGAGAGACCCCTCTCTCCCAAACCACTTTGTTCAGTATTTCTCAGGGACTTTTGTCACGCTCCAAAGAGGAGATGGATGAAAAGTTGCGCGTTCTTGGTTTCCATGGACACTATCAAGGGGAAGCGCCCTCATACGACCCCTCTGTATACTACACAGGGGAGTCCTCGAGCTCATACCAGGACGAGGGAGCCTCCTCGTCGTACTACGGAGGTGCACCTACTTGGGAACCATGGGATTGAGCTCCACTTAGGCCAAAAGCCTAAGCTTGGGGGGAGGTATACCGACATCACACTCATCTATTCATCATGTTCGATCGGTTCTTTGTATATCCATTGTTTCGCTTTCTTTTTGGTTCTTGTTGTTGCTTTCTCAAAAACACAAAAATACCAAAAATATTTTCGTTGTTTCTCTTGGTTTGTTTCTTTGCTTTGGTTTGCCTTAAAAGAAAAATCCAAAAAGATTTTGCTTTGCTTGTTTTTGCTTTGTTGGCTTGTTTGAAAAAAAACGAAATTTTAAAAAACCAAAAATATTTGTTGTTCTTCTTTGGTTTTGTGAGTTCTTTGCAGGGTTCAGCCGTCCTCAGTGGATTTGGTTTCATGTTATTATTCAAGTCACACAAGTGAAGGGCAATAATGAAGATTAAGACAACTCGAGGTGTGGTAAGAGGCTGGTAACGAACTCTATTTGTTTTCATTTTTGTACATATACTCATTATTGTGAGCATGCTTAGTCTGTTCATTGTAAGGAGTGTGTTACTGATGGATGCTTAGTAGTTTTTGCTTGTCTATGATTAGCTCCAGCTTGCTAATAGTTTGTAGCATGTCATATGAATGTTTGCTTGCATTGTTTTATTCATATTTTGGTATGATTTATTGGTATCCTCCCCTGAAAGTTTCATGCGAATTGACTTGGCACATGCTCACGCATGCATAGGACTAAACAATAGTCAGTAAGCCTCGATGATTTATTTTGCCTCAGAGTTCTTGTATCACTTTCATGCCATAATTAGTCCTGTTTTGTTGCAAGCATGATTATGGCAATTATTGCTCTCTCGTTTGTTGCTCCCTCTCTTTTGCTAGCCTTCACTTGCACCGAGTATGAGCTCTACTTGTGCATCCAACTCCCCAAAACCAATATTGCCAACAGTGTCCACCATACCTACCTATTAGCATCATTTGCTATTTCAGTGCATATTCTATATGCCTTGTTTTCTTCCAAATAAAATGTTGTCTATTTTGAGAAATTTAGTTAGTAAAGCTCTCACGAACTTGATGGCACACTTTATTCCTTTCACGTAATAATCCTGAACCATTGTGACCTGTCCATGAAAGTTATATGCTTGCAAATTATATGCTGGGAGTTAGCAGAACCGTGTTATCATGGGGAACACTTTCAACACTTTTTGGATATTTTTATCCAGTTGGTACCTTGCTCTTTTGTTTGCGGATGTCGATGGTGTGAAATAAAAGGGGAGCTTGTGAGTTCATGGAGTATATATGTGTGTTAGAGAAACACCTGGGCCGCTAGCCTAAGCCATGCCTAATCATGGTGGAAACTTGCAGCACCACCATAATGAGCATTTTGCGAAGCATCCTCAATAAAAAGCTATGCACATAGTAAATAAAAAGAATGCTGAGATGCTCATTGTCTGCTTGCCTTGTCATTTTTATCACGGGATAGCTCCTATATCATGTGCAAGGGGTACCCCGTTGTCGGTTCTCAATGATATACATGTATGTACAATGACAAGAACTTCCAGGTAACCAAAGTTGAGTAGCATGCGGAGCGGCCCTCGTACTCAAGGGACTTGGGATTTCCAGTTTATGGTCTGTCAAGCATATAACTCAGATGGGACCTCACTTTCACCTTAACCATATAAAGATGCCTATGATAGCGGCAATGAGATCTCAAAGCTAGCGAGTACCTTACTTTCAGCATTTGGAAGCCTTTCAAACTTTTCAAAACCTTTTCATTTCCATGTTGAGTCACCACTTATTCTATGAGAACCTTCTTGAGAGCATAGTTGTGATTCTTGTGTTTGTCTCAAAACTTGGTTAATTATGTCATGACTTTGATGCTTGTATCTCTATATTTTTACCTCTAGTCTTCACTTGAACTTCAGGGGTGCCTTGGCATTTATATTGTGCTCTACAAACAAAGGCAAGCGAGATACCACTCTATCATACCTTACTATGAGCATTGCAATGTTGCTTATATTTATGTTCCATGCTACTTATTATTATTGAGTTGGTTTCTCTTCATAGCTTGCATTGAATATTAAGTAGACTTGGTTGCATGCTTCTTATTATGAATGGTTTAAGTATCTACTCCTGTGCTGAGAATATATACATCATATGAAGAAAATGTGTTCATGAAAGTTCTTTTATCGCACTCAGTTTTCAACTGAATTGCTTGAGGTCAAGCAATAAGCTAAGCTTGGGGGGAGTTGATACGTCCAAAACGTATCTACTTTCCCGAACACTTTTGCTATTGTTTATCCTCTAAAATTGTGTGATTTGGATACAACTAACACGGACTGACGCTGTTTTCAGCAAAATTACCTTGGTGTCTAGTTTTTGTGCAGAAAATCAACTATCAGGAAAAATCCCGAAAAATATGCCAAAAATCCTATTTCACCAGAAGATCCACGGAGCCAGAAGACGAGACGGACTGGAGGCTTGGGGGTCCCAAAACCCTGGCAGGCGCGGGTGGGCACAATCCGCGCCTAGGGGGGTGCGGCCACCCCAGGCACCCCCTCGGGCTCCCTCTGAGCCTATAAGTTACCCCTTGACCTAAAAACCGAGGGGGGTTCGACGTTTTTCTAGAAAGAGTTCCGTTCCGCCGCCACCATCAGAAACCAAAATTCGGATCCAGAAACTCTGTTCTGGCACCCTGTCGGGACGGGGAATTTCGAGAGGATCATCGCCATCGTCATCACCAACGCCTCTCCATCAACCATTGATGTTTCCCTCATCCATGAGCGAGTAATCCCCCGCTGTAGGCTATGGGGATGGTAGGGATTGGATGAGTTCTATCTTGTAATCGAATAAGATTGTTAGGGCATAGTGCCTAGTATCTCTATTAGTGCTATTTGACTTTGTTGCAACTTGTTGTGCTTAATGCTTATCACTAGGGCCCGAGTGCCATGATCTCAGATCTGAACTTATTATTGAATCTATTGTAGTATTGTTTGTGATCTTATCTGCAAGTTGTGTACACATATCATTGTCCGGATCCAAAGGCCCCGAAGTGACAGAAATTGGGACAACCGGAGGGGACGGCTGTGGTGTGAGGATCACATGTGTTCACGGAGTGTTAATACTTTGCTCTGGTGCTCTATTAAAAGGAGCACCTTAATTGCCAGTAGTTCCCTTGAGGCCCTGCTGCCATGGGCTGGCTGGATAGAAGATGTTGTGCAAGTTCTCATTGCGAGCACGTATGACTATATATGGAGCACATGCCTAGGATTGTTTAGTACTTGGATGATTATTCTTATTTATCTGCAATGCCCTAGATCTTGAAATTACATGTTTAGACTCGTTCATGCAACGTCCACCCATCCATCCCTATGCCTACCGCGCTCATATACTACTGTTTGCTGTTACTGTTACTACTGCTCCTGTTTTAATGTTGCTGTTTCTTTGTTGTTGCTACTACCAAACTGTTGCTACTGATAAACTTCTGTGAGCAAGAACTATTTCCAGGTACATCTGAATTGTCAACTTAGTTGTTAAGGCTTGCAAGTATTATTTGGCTCCCCTTGTGTCGAATCAATAAATTGGGTAATACTACCCGTGAAGACTGTTGGGATCCCCTACACTTATGGGTCATCAATACCTCAAGTCCTATAATACTTGTAGACCCTTTTTGAGAACCACAGGTGCAGTCATTGATACAAAAGAAGGAGATGTGAAGTTTCAGTTTCCTCATAAGAAGTGTATGGAACACTTTCCAAGGAAGAAGGAGGTAGAAAAGAAGCACAAGTTATCCCATGAATTCCATATCAGCTAAACCAAGTAAGTAAAGTCAAGCTATATGGCTATAAAGAAAGCATTTTGCGGGGGGTAACCTGGTTATTTTATTTTGGATTTTTGTTTTGAACTCTTGCTGTAGCAAGAGAGTTTTGTTTTGGTTTTCTTCCTGTAATTTTTAATAAGGTACTTGGATAAAATTCCTGACATGTCTAAGTGGGCGAACAAAATTTGTTTTGCTGCTGCTGAAAATCTGGACAAATTCTGCCATGTTTTGCTTTAACCATTCCCAAGTGTCCTAAAATGATTATTATGAGTCATATTATATGCTAGGGATATGTAGAAACATTATATGATTGCTGTAACATTTATAAATAATTTTGTATTTGATATATATGCAGCAAATATTATGCTTTTCTGCCACTAATGTCACCTCTTAGAAAAGAGATGGGAGAAATTTTTTTGTGTTGAAGTTTTTGACAGGGAATAGAGGAACATCACACCAAGAGCAATCCAACGATGGTGAAAACTGTAAGCTTGGAGATTCCCAGGGCACCCCACTGGACGTACTAAACTCTCGGTTTGCAAACCTCTAAACTTTGTTTTTTAAACAACATAGAACTATTGTAGAAACTTGGAGCGTTTGTTTTGTCATTTTATTTTTGTTTTGCATTAAAAATACCACAACCACCATTATTTTAAATGTTTATGATCAAGCTACTTAAAAGAAATTTTGACATGATGAGATTAAAAATGAATAAGAATGCCTTGAAATAAAAAGGGACATAAAAGCAAAAGGCTGAAATTCATGTTGTGTCTAGTTCTTAAGCTCAAGTACTTTATATGAAGTATGATTTCTTTTGTGCCTATTAATTTGTATCCTTTGCTAGTGTATATTTATGTTAAAAATTAAGGAGCAAGGTGAGAAAATAAATGTTGGCACTATGAACCAGATAACATACTCTTTAGATCTCTTTTTGCTAAGACTTCAAAATACAAGATAAGACTTGTTTCAAACCCCATAAACTATACTAGGCATATCCACCTATTTGTGGCAAAAGCTACTTTCAAGTATAATATGTATGTTAATCCTCCAAACATTCTTAAAAATACCTTTTTCATGTATTTTAAAGCTCGTAAGAAAGTAAGATTTGGAGTGATACCACTATGGAAATCTTTGTGTTTTACATCTTATTAGTTGTTGTTGGATAAACCATGCTGGCATGGCACAAGCTTTCAATATTGAATGTTGATACTTAATCTTGTGTAAGTATACCTAGGGATTGCATCGATGTGAAATAAAGTGTGCACACTAGAGTAGGCACGTTGAGAGAAAACGCTCCCGAACCGCTAGTCAAATCCATGCGTCGTATGGAAACTCATGATGGAAACTTACAACATGATGATCCTTGTTGATATGCTTCATATGTCTTGTTCTTCTAGAGTAGAGATACTTGCCCCCCGACATTGTACATAACCAAGGAATTATGTTAACTCTTATGCTAAATAAACAGGGAGCTCCTCAGTGATGCGGTTTCTAAGAGCAACATGAGCATACGATGAAAGGCCTAAGTTGAGTAGCATGAGGAGTGCAAGGTCATAGGTTGTAGCATTCCAATTGTCTAACAATTTTAATGCTACTTGTCTAGTCTATATAGTGTTGCTTCCTACATGTTATTTATTGCATCATCATTATATCATGCTCATGTCATCATGCCACATTGCATTTGAGCATCATATTAAATTTTTTGTATTTGGCTCTTATATTCTTGCATTGCACATTGGATCTTGATATGTTGTTATATGCCTAAATTGAGTTGGGGGCATATCTTTTTAATTCCACTAGTTAAATGCCCATGCGTTGCTACGGAATATTAACAACTATTACATGTTATAAATATTTGTTCTTAGCATTAAATCATTATGATTTTCCATGTATATCATATTTCTCTCACCTCCTACCTCTTTGACCGAGCCATGCACACAATTTTGAATTTTATTTGCATCCCACATAATCTCTCGACTGTTGGTTTGACTTCCCTCGCTATGTTCACTCAACCCTAATTTGTTGTCACATGGTACCTTGCATAGTTCCATTGAATATTATCAAGGCTTCCATTGTATGTGGTGATTGATGGGAGATTCACTTTGGCTCATAGGTGTAGATGCACCTAGTGATTAAGATGACATTTTAAAATATTAAAATATTTCAATATAAAATTTGACACCTACCAGCCAAAACACCACCTTCGATATTGATGGTAGCGCTTTTATTAAGTGTTTCGCACAAATTGCATTGGCTAGTCGATTGGCTAATTTAAGCATGAAGTACACCTAGCGTCATCAAAATAGCAGCATGAAGCTATTTGGTGAATTTTGCAAGCAAGACCAGTTCAATCAAACTCCTCTTATAATTTGTCATTATATTAATCAATTTAGCAACTCATGTATGCAAATGTATTCTATGTTCCAACACATAGAATAATTACAATAATTTTGTAAGGGGGTCATGTGGTAAACACATGGTTTAGTGTCTACAAGTTACTCAGATTGACTACTCAACAAATATTACAATAATTTTGTTTTTGTGGTACTGTAAAAAGGAGTTGACTGAGCCATCTTTGATCCCTATGATCCCTCAACTAACAGTGTTCTGTAATATAATGTGGCAAGTCTAGTAAAGCAAGTGTAGGAGAGCATATATGAAATGCACTATGTGACAATGACTTCACATCTACACGATCGTACCTACAGTTTAACTGAAAACCGAAGAGTAGAAAAAAACTCACCTCTGATGGAAAAAAAGGTACTCCCTCCGACACATATTAGTTGACTTGGATTTGTCAAAATTTAGATGAACCTATATACTAAATAGTGTCTAGATTTATCCAAATCTAGATAAATTCAAGTCAACTAATATGGGTCGGAGGGAGTAATATCAATCAGAACAATCATTTTCGAGAGGCACACGCAGGGAATTGCTCATTGTATGAAATACTGACTTATCAAGAATAAGGCATGTGTATGTTCTCTGTAAAAAGCAATTGCAAATAATAAAGTATACTGAAGTCCCAAAACATGGTATAAAACGTGAACACTTCCCATAATCCCAATCCCTATTCAGGAATTAAACACGAGATGGACATCTATACACAGATGTAACATGCATGCTAACAAACCAGATGACCTTATTTTTTAGAAACAAGATTAAAGGATTGAGCACCATTAGAAATCAGAACAATCATCTTGTGATGATACAAAAAATCTTTGTGAATTACATCAGCATAAATGTTTGTCTGTCATTTGTGGATCACATCAACTTTCTTGAAGAAGATTCGGTAATGAAATCTGGGAATACATCAAATTGCAAAGGGAACCATCTAGTGCCCAAATATTACGTGCATTTTCACATTCAGCGAGGTTCAACAAGAACTGAAGCATGTAGTTGTAAGGACATATCAAGAGATGAGACAAATTCAGAACATTAAATATTAGATTACTTTGAGTAAAATTCTAGTGACTTTGACTTGGGTCTAAGGATATTGCATTATCTAAGTCAATTGGCACTGCTCCAGTAAGATCGTCCAAGTAGAATTGGAACTCCTACATATGTGTGATGACTCCCAAAAATTGGTTCCCGTCAAGTGAACCCAATTAAAGATGGTATATAAGTTAGGTACATGAAGGAGAAAGGTATGTCATTTCATATGTCAAGACTAACAAAATATCGGGAGAAAAATAGGATGTATAAAGATATTTTGGGAAGAAATACCAAGTATTGGAATTTAGTTATCCGGGATCACAAGATTCAATCAACAGTAGTAAACACATTGTATAAATTAAGAGAAATACTCCCTCCGTCTCAAAATATAAGATGTTTTAGGTTTGTGAAGAAGATGAATCTAGACTTGTTTTAGTATGTAGGTTCACTCAACTTTAGGATGAATCTACACACTAAAAGAGTCTAGATTCATTTTCTTCACAAACCTAAAACATCTTATATTTTGAAACGGAGGGAGTACCTCGTAGCTATCATTTCCAGTCATAACAACTTCAAAAGCTAGCTTGGAGAAATTATCACGAGCTGGACTCTTAAGCAGCACCTGATACTTGTCCCTTTGAGGGCAGCTGTATCTCAAGCTTCACTATGGATGGCTCATCTTCCAGTATGCTTATATACACAGAATAATCAAGCATAGAATCAACAAACCTAAGATATGAAAGATCATTACAATCGACATTGAGATACAATTAAGAAATTCTTAAAACATACAAATATCAATTTTTAGCAGGGCATGTGTTATAGTCTAGCATCAAAGATAAATATGTGTCATACGAATTACATGGAAGCTCTTAGAGAGAAACAAATCAATTAAAAGTCAATCCAATCATCATGGTTGAGCTAACAAATTGGCGAACTATACTCAAATATAATTTCTAGCAAGAAAATTGGTGTATGTAACACATTTATCTTAAATATGTACTTAACGGGACAATCCTTTTATCTATTTATGTAGACCATGCTGGATTTAAAAGAAGTCAAAAAGTCACAAAAGTACGAACTGAATGCTAGAACTACCCAATTTAAAAATGCACTCAGCTTTGAATAATGTACCAGAGTCGGAATGTTGTATATTGCATACGATTTTGAGCAGGAAATCATACCCAACTTTCTTCGTCTTACTATATCATGAAATGTACCCTAATCTAAGTCCAACAAGAAATGTTATTGCGTTCAGCTAAGAGGCGCCAAATGAATCCTCAGTTCATTGAAATTACAGGCGCCAGCGACTAATTGACTCAAATGACAATAATGACACCCATTTGTTTGGGCATTGGATAAATTTTAAAGCATTACTACAGTGAATAAGAGAGTCCCAGAGCTTCAAAAGAAGTCCTTTTCGACACAAGAGGATACATAGATAACTATTCAAATCAAGAAGTTCTTGCTGCCATAGAAATACCGTATGGCAGAGTAAGCGAACAAACTCATAAGCTTATGTCTAGTAGGCATAGAATTAACTTCCAAATTTCAAGCTTATCGTTCATGGATGATTTTTTGCATATGCATTACGACAAGGATTAACAAATGAGTAATTGAGTGGCATGGTCGGTGCGATATAGTTGGTGCTATTTCATTTTCTCTATGCACACTATTACAGAAGTGAAACCTTCGATTCTATTAGATTCAGAACAACCAAGAGAGAAGGTGTGAACCAGACCAGGTAAGACAGAGGAAGATGCAACTCCGGTAGCCTGCCTCGACGTATCGGTAGATCCGCTTGACGAGTTCCCTCCCGTTTGCACTATTCTGCAAAAGCTCTCGACACATTAGGCCTTGACCGGTATGAATGCCAGTTTTAATTCCCATATGAAAATGAATTAAGGGAACCTAATTATGTTAGCAACATCAGTATAAAAACATTGTCCAAACATATTTGTTTTGAAAATGAAAGTAGACTGGTTCAGATGGTTATCTTAAAATCTTGATGAAAGATGGTAATGGACCATCTACTGTAGGACCACACATATTATCAGCAATAGAGTATAGAAGCAAGTGCAATGATCAAATACTAAGAAGTTATACTTAATCCTTGCATCCCATCAGATTAGTCAACAAGACAACAACACACGGTGCGAAAGATAATTAAATTACTACAAGGGTCAGGGAACTTTAACAACTGTATGGATTTTTTTAATGTAAATCTGCTCATCAAACTTCTTGTGGCGTTTTTCTCCAGGACCCTCCTTCCCCGCAACTTCCATTCTCTTCATCCACCCTTCTTTAAGATTAATCATTAACACTTCAGGACATCAATCAGGCATTGATATGACTTCAGTTTCCACCACAACAACTTTAACAAAAATCATTTTACAAAAAAACTACTGACCATGGAGAGGGTGATTGTATAAAAGAAAAGGTTCCAATCTAATGATTAAGAGCCATAGAAGTTCTCTTCAATGATGAAGAAGAATGATACTCACGGGATCCATTAGCATTTGGATATTTGCATATCAGGCATTTGGTGGCCAAGTTTTTGAACAAAGCATCACCTGATCAAAATTTTAATCGTGCTATCTTTATTAAGGTCCATCTTTTCAAACATATCCTTTATATCAGTCACCTCTTCTACTGAAAGATGCTATCTATGACCTGTAGTAAACAAATTATGTGAGAAAGTTATGAGAAAGCAAGTCTAATGTAAACAAGGATCTTGAGGCTGAGTCAGATAGAGGTATGTACCAAGTAAGTTCTTGATGAACTTGTTCATCACAGAGAGAATTGTCGAAGTCTGGCCTTAACCGTTTCACCCAAATTTACATTTGCAGCTATTTTAATATTTTGCAACCAGGGATGATTTGGAGGAAATACAACATATGGAGATGAGACAAAAGCCTATAAATAATGATCTTAGGGCAGAAATATATCTTCATGCGATTATAATTGCATGGTATAGAAATCTTGGATTTTACGTTGTACATCTTTGCAATTTAGAACCAACAATTTAGAGGTTGGAAAACTTACCGGTTCATAACCAACGGTACCTTGTCTTTGTTATCGAACATGAACATAATAGGTTAGTGCCAACTAAGGAACCATTGTTCGATTATGCAATAGTGACATGCTATGTGTTGTAGTAAAGGCTATCATCAAATTAGAGGGACGGAAAGCTAACAGGATTTTGACAAGAAGCTAGCTAGCATTACACCAAAGCAGAGTGAGTATACCAGGATTGTATATCTCACCTCATCATATGTTGTAAAATCTGAACCTTGATAGATGGACTTGAAAGAATTATTATTTCATAAATCAAAGCATCAGTATTGAACATAAGAATGGCCCACATCTCCACTATGTAGACTGGCAGTGCAGATCGAGACCCTCGTTTGTCAGCATCGGTGCACATAGGGATGGGCGTGTGTGGCGCACGGAGGGAAGGTTGTGGCAGTAACATCCGCCATGTCCAACACGGATCCCGGCGGCACATGGAGTAACGGATGGCGAGTTTGGGCACGGCGCACAGAGTAACGCTGGCGAGTCCGAGCACGGCACCTCTGCAGCGAGCTAGGAAGAAGGCGGGACGGAGGTTGGGCTATCTTTCAAAAAATCGAAAAAAACATCAGTACTTAGACTGTAGGTGCAAACATCTGTACTTTGTCTTATCAGAGTGGAGCGGTAGTTGTTCGTGACAGTTTTCTAAGAGGCGTCGTCGTCATCTGATTAGGCGCGAAGGAGCTCCATGTGTGCGTCAGCGTCGGATTGGGAACTTGGTCGCAAGGTTGTTGGTTGGACGGCGGAACATGACCTGTGCGACGGTGTGGGAGACGACAGTGAGGGAGGGGTTCTCCATGAACGCACTTTCATATTGGAATTTCATCAAGCACCTAGCAAGCACAAAACAACCAAAAAATGAGAAGGAAAGGATTACAGTTAGAATAACAAGCGTATGAGGACGTTTTGTGCTCCTATATAATCGGAACCTGATATCCCGCCGAGGCCATCGGCGTGTCGCCGGGTGAGCTCCTGTCCTAGCCTCAGCCTGAATCGGAGCAGGTGGAGAGACGACATGCAAGGTACTTTCCAAGGTGCGGTCAAGCGGCGGCGGACATGTGGGATTCGGCGTGGTCGAGCGGCAGCGGAATAGCGGATAGGCGGGATTCAGTGCGGAATGACGGAGGAGCTCCTACGTCACCGACACACGGCAGAAGACATCGACGAGTAGGAGCTTCCATGCGGTTTCAATGGCATCTCGATCTCGAAGAACCAAACGGAGGAGACGATGAGGTATAGAGAGATTTGTTTGTCTCAAGGCAAAGGGGTCTGCGTGAGTAGCCCGATAATCCCGGGATTTAGGCCGACGATTCTGCGCATGGTGCAATTAGGGGCCGTTGACTACCCGTGCGGAGATAAATTCGGCCGATGACTACACGCGCGTGGGTGAGAGCTCGACGAAGGAGCAGACGGAGTGGCAGAAAACGGAACAGTGATATTCTTTTTAGATAGTAGAGATTCTATCACTAACATCCCACCACATCTTGACATATTGACCTTGCTCTTGTTCCACTACATAGTACGAGACTTGTGATCCCCTGATTGTTTGGGAGGAATTGGGGTCAAACAGGGAATGGTAAGGGTAGTTCATAGACTCAATTCCCACTAATCTTTTACCTGGGGGAGGGCAGGTAATTGAGAGGGAATTGGCATTAAAATCCCATTCCCTTTCCCAAAGGTTGCCAAACAAGCTGCCACTGTTCTTCTTTTTCCCACATCTCATGCTGTCTCCTTCCTATCTCTGCGCGCGAACGGCAGCGAGCATGTGACCGTCCAAGCCCCGTCAGTGCGTCACCTCATCCTTCTTATTCCCGAGCGACGCCTCAAACCCTAGTGTCGTCCCTCTTCTTCTGTCGCTGCCAGGTAGGGTTCCCCGCAATCCTCCCCTTCCCGTGAGGCCACCATGTCAGGAGCTTGAGTAGCTCGTCCGTGACAACACCATGGTCGCTGTCGAGCGCCGCCGAGGCCGGGGATCACCTCGTCGCGCCTCCGCCAATCGTTTGAAGCAGTAGGAGGAGGAGCCGGAGCTGTTGGTAACCACCTCCTCGCCACCGTTCTGATCATGTCCAAGAAGGACCACTCCGTCGCCATTGCCCTGACCATCGTCGTTCACCCCTGCACCCGATTCCGGCGGGAATTGATTGAGGTGAGGTTCCCGTTCATGTCCCTTTCTTTTCATATCATCTCCATAGTTAATCGCCGACCCAATCGCTGGAATCCCTCCTGTGCGCGCGTCTCTTCTACAAAGTTCATAAACAAGATGTTCTCTGTATCATAGTTCGTCAGTTAACTCCTGCTTGTCATGTACTTAAAACGTGATCCGGTCATCCTAACAAGTCAAACTCGTTGTAATGGCTAGCATATCAATCCACAACCTGGAGGTCCCTGGGTCAAGTCCCAGTGCCGGCAACTAAGCCCTTTTTGATTTGTTTTAGGTATTTTTATTTTCATGCCTTTCAGTTGTACTCACTTTTTCCCAGCTGCTTAAATTTTTCTCACTTTTGCCCATCTCCTATTATGAAACTCTCGCACGGTCTGAAACTCACCGTCCGTCAGCCTTGCCATTATATACTGATAAGTGGGGCCGCATTCAGTCGGGTCCCGTAGTGGACCCTCGCCGTTACGTGCTGACAAGTGGGACTGCGGTCTGTCAGGTCTCATTGTGAACCCTTGCCACTACATGCTGACAAGTGGGGCCGCGTTAAGTTGGTTCCCGTCGTGGACACCTCTCTCCACTTATCCAGATCAGCATGGGACCCACAGCTTATCCACGTGAGCCAGCCCCGCGCCCGCTCCTATGCCGTTGCCTCCCCTTTATCTATTCTTCTTCGGCGATGATGGCCCTTCTCCGACGACGGTGTCCCTTTGTCGAGCTTCACTTCAGCCTTCCATTCGTCCTAGCCACAACATGTTGCCATCCCGTTGACCTGTATGAAGGATGACAATGGCAACCGTGCGCAGAGAAGGTTAAATCTCGCACCAAAATGTTCTGATTACATGGGGGATGATGACCCACAAGTATAGGGGATGTATCGTAGTACTTTCGATAAATAGGAGTGTCGATCCCAACGAGGAGCAGAAGGTGTTGACTAGTGGTCTGGAGCAGGAAATCTCTGTAAATACTTAGCAAACGAATGTTTAGGGGTTTTCTGATTAAGCAAAGAAACAAAGTGCAAGTAATAAAGACAACGAACAACTGCAGCAAGTGGCCCAATCCTTTATTAGCAAAGGACAAGCCAGTGGAAATACTTACAAGGACCAAACGTTCTCGAGGACACATGGGAATTCTGTCAAGTGCTTTCTCTTCAAATAGCTGAGTACCCTTCTTCGGCGTTGTAAGTGTTGTGTGGGTGAACCTGTGCTAATGTACCGACCTTACTTGGACTAATACATACTTGTGATTAAACCCCCTGCAAACATCCGCAACTACAGGAAAGTAATTAAGATATAAACCTAACCACAGCCTTAAACTCTGAGATCCTACGCTCCCTTGTGCAAAGGTGTTCTAACGGGGGTTCAGGTTTCTGTCACTCCGGCAACCCCACAATTAGTAGCCAAATACACAATGCATTCTCCTAGGCTCATAAATGGTGAAGTATCATGTAGTCGACGTTCACATGACACCACTAGAAGAATAGCACCACAACTTAAATACTAAACCATTGAATAATATCTCAACACAAATCCACTACTAACAACATGAGTTCTCCCACGTCCTCAAGAACTAGACGAACTATTCATAAGACATCATATGGATCAAGATCAAAGATGATATGGTGATGGATAACAATCTGAACATAAACAATAATCCAATGGTTTCACTCACAAGCATCAACTATAATAGTAATCAACACCAGGAAAGTTTCCCCTAAGAACTATGCAAGTATTCAACGCAATTGTTACAACGGGATGGAGTGGTGATTATGGTGCTAGTGGAGATGATGGTGTGGATGATGATGATGATCCCGATGAAGTCTAGCTTGATGATGGTGTTGATGGCGACGATCTCCCCTCTCCAGGAAGGAATTTCCCCGGTAGAAATCTGTGTGCCAGAGAGATCTTTCTCTCTCGGTGTTTTCCGCCCTATAGAGGTGGCAGAATCTTTCTGTGGTCGCTCCCCGTGTCTTAGGGTTTTGAGGAGAAGATATAGGCAAGAGGGTGGAGACGGAGGCCGGCCACACCCCCTGTAGGCGCGGGGCAGGGGTGGCCCGCGCCCGGGAGGGTGTGGGCCCCCTCTAGCCCATCTCTGCCCCCCTTCCGGCTTCCTTCGTCTTCTAGGAAAATATTATTTTCCGTTATTTTTCTGGTATTTTTCTGATCTTCACGAAATTGCATCGAAACACCTATTT
Source organism: Avena sativa (assembly GCA_916181665.1). Classification (NCBI taxonomy): domain Eukaryota; kingdom Viridiplantae; phylum Streptophyta; class Magnoliopsida; order Poales; family Poaceae; genus Avena; species Avena sativa. The sequence continues at coordinate 216,143,731 of OV702279.1, forward strand.
TTCTATCAGAATCCTGACTCCAGCAGTTCATCTTCCAAGAATTATCCAACATGCAAAAACAGATGAAAATACATAAGTAACACCTCTTAATATGAAATATATCAATGAATAGAGGCAAATTATGATATAGAATGGTGATGCAAATTGGACGTATTAGGGGTGCTTGCTATGGAGAATGCAGCCGGCGAGTTGTTCCGATGATTTAGTTGGTTTATCAAGTTAATGTCTCGGCTGCAATCAAGTGAAAGAGTGTTTATAATTAAAAAATAGGGAGATTGATGTATAAGAAATAACAAAATGACACAACTCTTGAACACTTTCAAATTTAAAAAATTATACAACTCTTAATGTGCAGCCAAGATGAGCACACGTGTGAGAGTTTGTGACTAAGAGAGAGGGGAAAATGTGTAGAACTTAAAAACCAAGGGCAAAACTGAGTAGAACTTAAAAACCAAGGGAAAAACTAACAAAGGGTTCCAAATAGAAAACATAAAGATATTTAAAAAATGGAAAATGCTTATTTTAGACAATAAAATACATCTTGGAATACATCAAACTATTTGCAATTCAAATATATACCATTTTGACAATTATTGCCTCATTCAGAAAAACTATGTTTTGGGGAGGGATGTTGTGGGAAGAGGCTTGAGTAGAAAGGCATGAACCTTCATAGATAGTAGGTGATTTGAGAAGTGGTGATTTAGGTTAAAACTTGATTTATATACATTTCTTATGGTGGCAGGTCACATAATAAGACTCCCTGGGTAGATGCCACTATGTTTTGATCCTTTTGAATTTGTTGTGCATAAAATGACTCAATTAGCTAGCTAACACCCATTCGTTGACTTTCTGTTGACCAGCCATCGGAGTGTAAAAGTGAGTATATTGCACACGACAATTCTAGTACCGGAGGGCAAAACTGAGTACAACCAAACTGCTAGTGTTACACTCGAGGATATAACTGAGCACAACTAAGTGGCCAAGGTTAGACACGAGGGAAAAAATGTGACACACCGTATGCGTGTCGCGGTGCACGGGGCGGTAGCGGACGCGTGTGGCCGTGCACGGTGCAGTAGTTGCGGTGACCCAGCATACCACTGCATGTGTAGTACACTATAGTCGTTGACATGACACTCACAGAACACCGTTCTGAAAATATCACATCCCTCAGGGTGGTATAACGGAAACATTGAGGGTCCATATTACAAACATTCACACATTATTATTATTACAACACCAGAAGTTCAAGACTTCAAAAGGTTTCAACTTACAAACCAAAATATAAAGTGTTTCAGCGGAATTTAAAAGTAACAACTCTGACTAGGAGTTGAGCTCAACAGCTTATTCTATAGAGTTCATGCTGCTCGGCTCCGTTGGTTACTACTAACTAGGGATACTTAGTTGGACTCGTTATCATCGACACCGTAGCGGATTTTGTAATCCACTCCTTCAACACCTCCGGACAGATCAGGTTCCTCGTAGAACACATCTTCTTGGCATTCGGCTGCATACATTGGCATGTCTTCGGGATCCTCAGAGTCTAAGCAAGGGATCAAAGGAAAGAATGAGTAACAACGTTACCCAACAAGTTCATTATATGCAAGGTGGGAAGTTTGATGCTCTAACTACCACCTCGGATTATAAATCCTTGGCACTATGCAATTTTTGTAAATCTTTCTGCAAAGATTGATTTTATTATGAAAATCTATGACCATCAGCCTTCACAGGTTGACCAGAACTTTCATGGAGTTCCTTTCCTGCCGCGTTCGTAGCTCCTTCCTGGAACAGGGAGTAACAAGTTATAGTTCTTACACTCTGCAGAGGTGCGTTAATTTACCCATGAGAGATCAACTCCTTCTTGCACAACCGGGCATACTTTCTCGTCCACAATTCCATGATGTGGGGCCTAGTAGTTGGTCCAAGCCAATCACTGCCTCCTTCGCGACCTCGCATGCCTCCTTGGTGTACACCATGCCCACATAATGAATTACGGCAATGGTTTGTACAAACCGTTAGATGCCAGAACTATCGTGGGACAATGAGGGTTCCCACCCATATGCTGCATATCCTCTATGAATTACCAATTAATATGCACGCTACGAGGATAACAGCCATGGCCTGCACATCCGGCTTCATGCGAGAGGAAGAAGATACAGCTGACTTCTTTGTCCCATTCACTACAAGGAATCTGGCTATATATGACCCTCCATTTTCGTCACAGAATTGTCATAATAGTCCATTTATGACGATTCTATGACGATTTTGTGATCGTCGAAAGCTGGGCGTCGCAAATGAACTATAACGACGTTTTTGGTAAAATCGTCATAATCGTCTATGACGATATTGGATCGTCATAACGTTTATGAAGATCCAATATCGTCATGGCCCATCTAGCCATGCCAGCTCAGATCCTACGTGGCCGATCCTACGTGGCAAAATTGTGACGAAATAAAATCGTCGTAGTTTGAATTCATCCCAATCCAGTTCAATCACTTATATGGGCCAAGCACAATAATTCAGCCTTTATCTTTTTAGGTCATGGCGTTTTACAGTGCATTTCTTCTTGGGCCTACACCTTTGTACGATCCTTTTTGTTATAATTTTCAGCCTTTATTTCACAGTATTATTTGGGCCATGGCCTTTTTACAATCCTTTTATTATTTGGAACTACCATTTTCTTTTCAGATTTCAGACTTTTTTGTTATTCAATTTCCAACAAAATATCCTTTCCATCCAACACTAAGAATGGGCCATGGCCTTATTACAACATTTGATACAGAACATTGCAGATTCAGTCACCGAGTCATGCATGCTCAATATTACTAAGAATATTCTTATCACAACATACAAAATGAACCAAACTTTGGAATAGCGACACTATGTGCACTTATTTATATCAAAATAAAATTCAGTTCACAAAAACAGAGTTGCATAGGGCGCTTCTTCCATCTAAGCTTCAATGATATCATCCAGAACCTGCTGTCTTGATCATCTCAATAAAGGCCTCCATATTATCCTATGAAATTATTCACAAAAATAAAAAGGAGTAAGAAAGCATTCAAAAATAGGTTCTGTTTATGTTCAGCCTAAATTGACAAATACTATCTAGAATACATTCACGACCTATGTGCTCACGAGAATTTAACAATACTGAATCTTTCACAAGAATGAGCAATTGTCCATTGAACATTTCATTGATATTTAATAGCATTTGATATTCAGCAGGAATAGTAGTGGTCATTCATAAACAATTGATAGAGCTAATCCAACAAAAATAATAGATAGAACAGTTTATCTAACCAAGCACAACTACGAAGAGCCAGCCATCTTGGTCACACAACTGGCAGTTGGCAAAAGTAGGGAATGCCTCGAGGAATGGAGAGCTGAGCTTACAAGGTGAGAGACAGGCAGGTGGAGCCACTGAGGACTGATTCTTGAGTGACGGTGCAGATTGTGCCCTCGGTGTTGGCGAGACGTAGACAATGATGTTGTCCCAACACTGCCAACTGCGGTAACAACACTTCAGCTTTAGATACATCTGCATTTGAGTGTTGGAGATATGCCCTAGAGGCAATAATAAATATAGTTATTATTATATATCTTTGTGTTTATGATAAATGTTTGCATTCATGCTATAATAGTATTAACAAGGAAACCATTAATACTTGTGTGATTTGTAAACTTAATTTGAAGTCCCTAGTATAGCCTCTATACTTCACTAGCTTGTTGGTTGATTGATGATGTGGTTTCTTTGTCATGAACATTGAGATGTTATCAACAACAAGATCATATCGTTAGGAGAATGATATGGTGGACATACTCCTATAGACAAGCGTAGCATAAAGATCAAGTCATTTCAATAGTTCAATTGCTATATGCTTTCTGATACATAGTAACCTAATTCCTTCGACCATGAGATCATGCATATCACCTTTACCAGATGGATGCTTTGATATCATCAAACACCACACCGTAACAGGGTGGCTATAAAGGTGGCATTGAGTGTTCGGAAAGTATTGGTTGAAACACATGGATCAAGAGTGGGATTTGTCCATCCACATGACGGATAGATATTCTCTGGGCCCTCTCGGTGAAATGTCATCCAATTAGCTTGCAAGCATGTGACTTGGTCACAAGGGATCACATATCACGGGAACGAGAAAAGAGTACTTATCAGTAACGAGGTTGAACTAGGTATGCAGAGATACCGACGATCATAACCTCGGATAAGTAACATATCGTGAGACAAAGGGAAATTGGTATCGTATGTAAGTGGTTCATTCGATCGCAAAGTAATCGTAGAAATATGTGGGAGCCATATGAATTTCCAGATTCCTCTATTGGTTATTGTTCGGAGAAGTGTCTCGATCATGTCCGCATAATTCACGAACCGTAGGGAGACACACTTAAGGATTCGACGTTGTTTGAGTAGTTATGGTATTATGAGAAAGAGACCGAATGTTGTTCGGAGTCTCGGATGGGATCCGGGATATCACGAGGTGATCCGGAATGGTCCGGAGAATAAGATTCATATAAGGAAAGTCCCGTTTCGGAGTTCGGGAATGGTTCCGGTGTTTTCATCGGGAACATTCTAGAAGGTCCCGGAATGTCCGGCACTCCGGAGGGGGAAGGGTACATGAATGTGTCATTGCATGTTGGAATGATTGCATCATGTACTAAGTGTTCTCGCTGTCCGAAATAAAGGGTTAATTCAAATCCTAATTGGAAAAGTCAAACTGCCAGTTTTCGGTCAAACTGCCAGTTTTCGGAAAGAGGAGAAAGAGGAGGAGAGGTGGAGGCCGAGTTGGAGGAGGGTTCCTCCCCTTGGCCGGCGCACCTCCCAAGGCCGAGTTGGGGAGGAACTCCTCCCCTTGGCCGCCGGCCCTCCCACCTATAAAGGGAGGGGCAGGGCTCCCCTCTCTAGACACACTAGTTCCTACCCCTCTAAACTAAACCCTAGATCTAAACCCCGGTTTAGAGCTATTTTGGTTTAGAGCCTTCTAATTGGTTTAGAGCCCTCTAATTGGTGTGTCTAATTACTAGACCACTAATAGCCTCTCTCATAAGCTCCACCATACTCGCACCGGCTTAAGGCGAAGCCCTGCGGGATCTCCCCTCTACCTCCGGTACCACGCCGTTGTGCTGCCGGAATCACGAGGAGAGTACTACAACCTCCGCTGCCTGCTGGAACAAGGGAGAGGAAGGTCTTCGTCGAGTACCGAACGTGTGACCGACTACGGGAGCGCTGCCGGAACGTGGCGCCGGAAGGATCGTCTACGCGATCTTGAGATCGGAAAGAGTACGACTACATCACCCACGAGAATCTGCTCTCGTTAAACACTTTGGAATCTTCGAGGGTGAGTTATTCCATCGACTCGTTGCTACAATCTAGTAGATAGATCTTGGCTTGTTTGTTTGTATGCGATAGAAAATTTTTGTTTTCCATGCTACGAACCCCTACAGTGGTATCAGAGCCGTGTCTATATGTAGATCTGTTGCACGAGTAGAACACAATGGTCATTGTGGGCGTTGATGCTTTTATTGTAGATTGCTTTTTGTGTACTTTGCATCTTGCGGTATGTTGGGATGAAGCGGCCCGGGCTAACCTTACATGACATCGTTCATGAGACTTGCTCCACGCTTGACATGCAACTCGTTTTGCATAAGTGGCTTTGCGGGTGCCTGTTTCTCCTAGCATAGTAAAGATCCAATTTACAACGGGTGATCAACAATGCTAGTATCAATGTTGTGGTTATTGTTCGTAAGTTAGAACGACACTTATGGAAAGCCCCAAACCACGTAAAATATGCAAAGAAAGTAGAAGCGTCTAACTTTGTTTTGCAGGGGTGTGCAGTGATGTGATATGGCCATGATTGTGATTATATTTGATGTATGCAATGTTCCTTATTGTAAGTTGGCAACCGGCAGGAGCCATATGGTTGTCTTTAATTTCTGTTAAGACCTGCGTGTCTATTCAAAATAGTTGTAATAGTTGAAGCTGGTGGACGACAACCATGAAGAAGCGTCATTGATCTTGATGCTATGCCGGTGATGATGGAGATCATGTTCGTGCTTGAAGATGGAGATCGGAAGCACAAAGAAGAAAGGCCATATCATATCACATATTATGAATTGCATGTGATGTTAATCCTTTATGCATCTTGTATTGCTTAGTAGACGACGGTAGCATTATAAGATGATCCCTCATGCACATAAATTTCAAGTTCTAAAGTGTTCGCCCTTAGTTAGCACCGTTGCTAAAGCTTGTTGCTTCGAAGCACCACGTGATGATCGGGTGTCTTTGATTCCACGGGTGAATACAACGTAAGCAAGCCAGATTTGCTTATGCGGTAGCTAAGGTTTGATCTTGACGAGCCTAGCATGTACAGACATGGCCTCAGGAACACGGATCGCCGAAAGGCAAAGCATGAATCATATAGTAGATATGATGAACATGATGATTGTTCGCCATTAAAACTATATCAGCTCTCGTGATGATCGGTGTTGATGTAGTGGATTTGGTTCGTGTGATCACTAAAACAATGTGAGGGATGTTGTTTTGAGTGGGAGTTCACCTAGTTTAATTTCATTAATTAATTTGAACTCAATTTGTCATAAACTTAGTCTAAACTATTGCAAATATGTTGTAGATCAATGGCAGCCCCTACCATCAATTTTAATGCGTTCCTAGAGAAAGAAAAGTTGAAAAACAATGGAAGCAACTTCGCGGATTGGTTCCGCAATTTGAGGATTGTCCTCACAGCTGGTAATTTGACCTATGTGCTGGATGCACCGCTAGGTGACCCACCTGCAGCTGATGCTTCCGATGAAGTAAAGAATGTTTACCTCGCTCGGAAGAATCAGTACTCCATAGTTCAGTGTGCTATCTTGTATGGTTTAGAATCGGAGCTTCAGAAAAGGTTTGAAGAGTCAGACCCATATGATATTGTCGAGGATCTCAAATTAATTTTTGAGACTCATGCGGCAATTGAAAGTTATGAAGCTTCTGAAAAGTTCTTTAACTGCAAGATGGAAGAGGGTAGCTCCGTCAGTGAGCATGTGCTTAAAATGTCTGGGCACGCGAATAAACTTCAAAGCTTGGGTATAGTGATTCCTAATACTTTGGGAGTTTACCGCATCCTCCAATCACTACCACCAAGTTACAAGAACTTTGTGATGAACTACAACATGCAGAACATGAACAAAGAGTTGCCAGAACTATTTGCTATGTTAAAATCTGCAGAAGTGGAGATCAAGAAAGAGCACCAAGTGTTGATGGTCAATAAGACCACCAAATTCAAGAAAGGCAAGTCTAAGCAGAAGGGACACTTCAAGAAGGGTGGTAAGAAAGCTACCATGCTGACGAAGAGGACCAAGGCTGGACCCAAGCCTGATACTGAGTGCTTTTACTGCAAGGGAGAAGGTCACTGGAAGCGGAATTGCCCAAAGTACTTGGCGGATTTGAAGAACGGCAACATCAAGAAGAAAGGTATATCTGATATACATGTTATTGATGTGTATTTCACTAGTATTCGTAGTAGTGCCTGGGTATTTGATACTGGTTCGGTTGCTCATATTTGTAACTCGAAACAGGAGCTGCAGAATAAACGAAAGCTAGCGAAGAACGAGGTGACGATGCGCGTAGGAAACGGATCAAAGGTTGATGTGATCGCGGTCGGCACGCTACCTCTTCATCTACCATCGGGATTAGTTTTATACTTAAATAATTGTTATTTGGTGCCTGCGTTGAGCATGAACATTATATCGGGATCTTGTTTATTGCGAGACGGTTACTTGTTTAAATCCGAGAATAATGGTTGTTCGATTTATATGAGTAATATGTTTTATGCACATGCACCTTTGATAGATGGTCTATTCATATTGAATCTCGATAGTGGAAATACACATATTAATAACATTGAAGCTAAACGTTTGAAATCAAGCGATAACTTAACCTATATGTGGCACTGTCGTCTTGGTCACATTGGAGTGAAGCGTATGAAGAAACTCCATTCCGATGGACTTCTTGAATCACTTGATTTTGAATCACTTGAAAGATGCGAAGCATGTCTGATGGGTAAAATGACTAAGACTCCATTTTCTGGTATGATGGAGCGAGCTACGGACTTATTGGAAATCATACATACCGATGTGTGTGGTCCAATGAGTGTAGCATCGCGCGGTGGTTATCGTTATGTTCTTACCTTCACGGATGACTTGAGTAGATATGGGTATATCTATTTCATGAAACATAAGTCCGAAACTTTCGAGAAGTTTAAGGAGTTTCAAAGTGAGGTAGAGAATCAACGTAACAAGAAGATTAAATTTCTACGTTCTGATCGTGGAGGTGAATATCTAAGTTACGAGTTTGGCGAGCATTTGAAGAAATGTGGAATACTTTCGCAGTTGACACCGCCGGGAACACCACAGCGTAATGGTGTGTCTGAACGTCGTAATCGAACTCTCTTAGATATGGTTCGTTCTATGATGTCACTTACAAATTTACCGCTATCATTTTGGGGTTATGCATTAGAAACAGCCGCATTCACTTTAAATAGGGCACCATCTAAATCCGTTGAAACGACACCGTATGAATTATGGTTTGGGAAGAAACCTAAATTGTCGTTCCTTAAAATTTGGGGGTGCGAAGCCTATGTAAAGAAGTTACAGCCGGACAAGCTTGAACCCAAAGCGGAAAAATGCGTCTTCATAGGATACCCGAAGGAAACTATTGGGTATACCTTCTATCATAGATCCGAAGGCAAAATCTTTGTTGCCAAGAATGGATCCTTTCTAGAGAAGGAATTTCTCTCGAAAGAAGTGACTGGAAGGAAAGTAGAACTCGACGAGGTTGTCGAACCTTCTCTCGAAATTGCGAGTAGCGCAGCACCGGAAGAAGTTCCTGTGGTGCCTGCACCAATGAGGGAGGAAGCTAATGATAGTGATCATGAAACTTCGGTTGAGGTTGCTACAGAGCCTCGGAGGTCAACGAGAACTCGTACCACTCCAGATTGGTATGATTCCGTTATGAATGTCATGTTGGTGGACAACACCGATGATCCCGAGACATATGAGGAAGCGATGATGAGCCCAGATTCCAATAAATGGCAAGAAGCCATGAAATCCGAGATTGGATCCATGTACGAAAACCAAGTATGGACTTTGGTGGACTTACCGGATGGCCGGAAGGCTGTCGAGAACAAATGGATTTTCAAGAAGAAAACAGATGCTGATGGTAATGTTACTGTCTATAAAGCTCGACTTGTCGCAAAAGGGTTTCGACAAATTCAAGGAGTTGACTACGATGAGACTTTCTCACCAGTAGCGAAGCTAAAGTCTGTGAGGATTATGTTAGCAATCGCTGCATATTATGATTATGAGATATGGCAGATGGATGTCAAAACAGCATTCCTCAATGGAGACATTGATGAAGAATTGTATATGATGCAACCCAAAGGTTTTGTCGATCCTAAAGATGCTAACAAGGTATGCAAACTTCAACGGTCCATCTATGGATTGAAGCAAGCATCCCGAAGTTGGAATCAACGTTTTGATAAGGTAATCAAAAGTTTTGGTTTTATACAAACTTATGGAGAAGCTTGTATTTACAAGAAAGTGAGTGGGAGCTCTGTAGCGTTCTTAATACTATATGTGGATGACATATTATTGATTGGGAATGATGTAGACCTTCTTAATAGTGTCAAAGAATATTTGAATAATAGTTTTTCAATGAAGGATCTTGGCGAAGCAGCTTACATATTAGGCATAACGATTTATAGAGATAGATCGAAACGCCAAATATCATTGTCACAAAGTACATATTTGGACAAAGTTCTAAAGAAGTTTGGAATGGAAGAAAGCAAGAAAGGGTTCTTGCCCATGTTGCCCAATACGACCTTGAGTAAAACTCAAAGTCCGACATCGGCAGAAGATAGAGAAAGGATGAGTAAGACTCCCTATGCCTCAGCCATAGGATCTCTAATGTATGCCATGCTATGTACTAGACCCGACATCGCATATGCTGTTAGTCTAACTAGCAGATATCAAAGTGATCCAGGAGTGGATCATTGGACAGCGGTCAAAAACATCCTTAAGTACTTGAGAAGAACTAAGGATATGGTTCTTTCTTATGGAGGTGATGAACAGCTCGTTGTTAATGGTTACACCGATGCTAGTTGGAACACCGATCCGGATGATTCTAAATCACAATCTGGATACGTATTTATTTTGAATGGTGCAGCAGTTAGCTGGAGGAGTGCAAAGCAAAGCGTTGTGGCGAGATCTTCAACTGAATCGGAATACATGGCTGCTTCGGAGGCTTCACAAGAAGCGATATGGATGAAAGAGTTCATTACAGAGCTGGGTGTGGTTCCTAGTGCGCTGGACCCAATGTCTATCTACTGTGATAACATGGGCGCCATAGCCAATGCGCAAGAACCAAGGTCACACAAGAAGCTGAAGCATATCAAGCTGCGTTTTCACGCTATTCGAGAACATATCCAGGATGGGGATATAAAGATTTGCAAAGTACACACAGATCTGAATGTGGCGGATCCGTTGACTAAACCTCTCCCGAGGGCAAAACATGACCAACACCAAACTGCCATGGGTGTTCGGTATATTACCATGTAATCTAGATTAGATGACTCTAGTGCAAGTGGGAGACTGTTGGAGATATGCCCTAGAGGCAATAATAAATATAGTTATTATTATATATCTTTGTGTTTATGATAAATGTTTGCATTCATGCTATAATAGTATTAACAAGGAAACCATTAATACTTGTGTGATTTGTAAACTTAATTTGAAGTCCCTAGTATAGCCTCTATACTTCACTAGCTTGTTGGTTGATTGATGATGTGGTTTCTTTGTCATGAACATTGAGATGTTATCAACAACAAGATCATATCGTTAGGAGAATGATATGGTGGACATACTCCTATAGACAAGCGTAGCATAAAGATCAAGTCATTTCAATAGTTCAATTGCTATATGCTTTCTGATACATAGTAACCTAATTCCTTCGACCATGAGATCATGCATATCACCTTTACCAGATGGATGCTTTGATATCATCAAACACCACACCGTAACAGGGTGGCTATAAAGGTGGCATTGAGTGTTCGGAAAGTATTGGTTGAAACACATGGATCAAGAGTGGGATTTGTCCATCCACATGACGGATAGATATTCTCTGGGCCCTCTCGGTGAAATGTCATCCAATTAGCTTGCAAGCATGTGACTTGGTCACAAGGGATCACATATCACGGGAACGAGAAAAGAGTACTTATCAGTAACGAGGTTGAACTAGGTATGCAGAGATACCGACGATCATAACCTCGGATAAGTAACATATCGTGAGACAAAGGGAAATTGGTATCGTATGTAAGTGGTTCATTCGATCGCAAAGTAATCGTAGAAATATGTGGGAGCCATATGAATTTCCAGATTCCTCTATTGGTTATTGTTCGGAGAAGTGTCTCGATCATGTCCGCATAATTCACGAACCGTAGGGAGACACACTTAAGGATTCGACGTTGTTTGAGTAGTTATGGTATTATGAGAAAGAGACCGAATGTTGTTCGGAGTCTCGGATGGGATCCGGGATATCACGAGGTGATCCGGAATGGTCCGGAGAATAAGATTCATATAAGGAAAGTCCCGTTTCGGAGTTCGGGAATGGTTCCGGTGTTTTCATCGGGAACATTCTAGAAGGTCCCGGAATGTCCGGCACTCCGGAGGGGGAAGGGTACATGAATGTGTCATTGCATGTTGGAATGATTGCATCATGTACTAAGTGTTCTCGCTGTCCGAAATAAAGGGTTAATTCAAATCCTAATTGGAAAAGTCAAACTGCCAGTTTTCGGTCAAACTGCCAGTTTTCGGAAAGAGGAGAAAGAGGAGGAGAGGTGGAGGCCGAGTTGGAGGAGGGTTCCTCCCCTTGGCCGGCGCACCTCCCAAGGCCGAGTTGGGGAGGAACTCCTCCCCTTGGCCGCCGGCCCTCCCACCTATAAAGGGAGGGGCAGGGCTCCCCTCTCTAGACACACTAGTTCCTACCCCTCTAAACTAAACCCTAGATCTAAACCCCGGTTTAGAGCTATTTTGGTTTAGAGCCTTCTAATTGGTTTAGAGCCCTCTAATTGGTGTGTCTAATTACTAGACCACTAATAGCCTCTCTCATAAGCTCCACCATACTCGCACCGGCTTAAGGCGAAGCCCTGCGGGATCTCCCCTCTACCTCCGGTACCACGCCGTTGTGCTGCCGGAATCACGAGGAGAGTACTACAACCTCCGCTGCCTGCTGGAACAAGGGAGAGGAAGGTCTTCGTCGAGTACCGAACGTGTGACCGACTACGGGAGCGCTGCCGGAACGTGGCGCCGGAAGGATCGTCTACGCGATCTTGAGATCGGAAAGAGTACGACTACATCACCCACGAGAATCTGCTCTCGTTAAACACTTTGGAATCTTCGAGGGTGAGTTATTCCATCGACTCGTTGCTACAATCTAGTAGATAGATCTTGGCTTGTTTGTTTGTATGCGATAGAAAATTTTTGTTTTCCATGCTACGAACCCCTACATTGAGCACCATAACACATATAGTGAGCTTGAGATATATCTACATTCACATCTGGACCTAGACTGGAGTATGTCAATTCTTGTAAAGACAACATATGAACCGAGATAATGCACTGGAATAAACTAAGTTCATCATGAAGGCGGAGGCAAGAGGCACATGTGACTCCCAAGAATAATTGCAACTTCCAAAACCATACTCAAACCACAAGCTATTGCTATTCATGTGTCATTCGCTAGAGCTAAATATCGTATCGCAGCAAATAACAACAATTAAACACTGATAGAGCATAAAAAATGTAAACAATGGTACCCAGATAATAAACAATGCTTTGAACTAAGCAAGCTACCACTACATGCATACAATACATGCACCAGGCCATAGTGTTTGCCAAAAATGGCTTAACAGATGCATCATACTAGTAACTAATAGTACAACATGACCATGTAGAAGTAACTAATATGAACATGCTGATAGAGATGCGACAAACTCTGGATAGTACTATTTGGTAATTGAATTTTATCAGTCCATGTTTAGCATATGAATTGAGAAGGAATTCAAGATCTTATTTTCATTGCTCAAGTGCTCATATAAGTATAACTGATTAATCTAAATTGACCACTGCAAACAAAGTAACATACTTGAAACTCAAATGATTAGCTACAGCAAAGCCAACCAAGTAATGATAACTGATGTAGAAGTCGTCCTAGATGTACAAACAAACAGGGGATCCAATCATGATAATATCTAGGCATAGATCATGTTAGTTTTATAGTTTTAGTTTCAAGAACTATTGAATTGACATGATAATATTCAGACAAACATGGTAGAAACCACAACTAAGTTTCAAGTATATCTGCCTAGGATCATACCACTTTGCAAACCTGTGAGTAGCTTTCCTTAACTAGTTCTATGTACGCAACACAGAATGCAAGTAAATAGAACATAGTAAACCCATGTCTCACAAAGATGAGAAAAGTGAGGAACCGGGGACTTATCTACACCATGGAGATCATGAAGAAGATGGTTGTCATGGACCTAGAGCTCGTTCCTGTACAAAGAAACCATGGTTGTCATGGAGTAAGATTTTTAATTAATCTAACTAAGAAATATAATTTTCTCAATTTATAGTGTCTCAGTAGATCAATTATTTTTTCTCAGATCAACACATTTGATAATTTTTAATGTGTGTTCAGACTTTCTACAGAATGGGAAAGACAAGTTGTCACAGTAGCATGGTACCGTAAACTTTCTACAAAACAAATTGGAACAACATCAGCTCGATTCCAATAGGCATCAGCAGCAGCATCCCTGGGTCATCCTGCAACTAGGCTTAGCTGGGTCATACTTACGAAATGATGTAACTAAGAAAAAATCCAAACCAAATGAAAGGTAACTGAGAATTTACTAAATTAGGGAATGCAATCATTTTGTTTAAGATACTTCAATGATGTAGCATCTAAGTAATCAGGGAATGAAGTGACATATTAAGTACACACTTGCGACAAAATTGTAAGCAAACAAGCATGGAAATACTTGACGTTAATACAGGGGGGTTTGTGCTATCCAGGTTTAAGTGTCCTTGTGCAAAAAAGTCATGACAGAAATCAGAACATCTAGTGGTGGTAAGCATCTATGTCATCACAGCTACTGTCCAAGTTTCCAAGTTTCCCAAATATGAAACAAATGAACATTGACAGAGAAAATGACTTAATAATCCCTTCTAGATGTTACAGGAAACATGTGGTACCAAAATCACGGAATGGATCAAGCGGGAACAGGCACGGAAGGCACCTAGACGCATGGCAAAACAGGCATATGAGGCAGCAGCAAGATCGGGGCAAGAGGGAGAAGGATGAGGGTTTACCTTGTCATTGATACCCTCGAGGCGGTTGAAGACGCTGGCCCGATGGCCTCCCTTGACGTTGTGGGCCCGATGGCCTCGCGTTGTCGCCGCTGTGAAGGCCTCGACGTCAAGAAGCATGGCGTTGATGTCCCCAACGACGGCGAAGATGTCACCGACACCCACCTGCAAGAGCCACCGCGACAGAGTAAGGAGAAGGAAGGGGGATTAGGCAACGACGCACGGATCTGGTTACGGAAGGAGGCGTGGGGGAGCACCGGCTTGCTGGCGTGCCGGCGTTGAGGAAGGAGGCGTGGGGGATCAGATCGGGGCGGGTCGAAGCCTGGCCGACGATTGACCGACGACGGAGTTCGGTGGCGCTCGCCCTCCTCCAGGACGACGGCGCCATCTTCCCGCTCCTCCTCCATGATGACGACGACGGCATCTTCCCGCTCCTCCTCCACGAAATTGGCAGGGATCTACCGCCGCCTGACGGGATTGGGACGTATGGGGGAGTGGTGGTTGCGGTGGGATGGGAGGGGTGGTATAGGAGGGGGTGCTGGGAGCATCGGTGAGAGGGGCGAATCGGCGGAGCGGGGGGAGGCGATCCGGAGTGAGCGGCATGGGGGGAGGCGGCGCGGGGGGAGGCGATCCGGAGTTAGGGTTGGGGTCGTGGGTGCGGTGCGCACTGGCTAATACTTTGTGCTTCTTCAGGTGAGCGGTCAGGCGTTGGATCCGGACTAAACGGTCCGGATCATGGCCATAAGGATGATCTGTGGGAGGCAGTTTACTCTGTTTTGATTGGTCCATTCGCAAGACACCTCTTTTTTAACTTGAAACATGACGTTATGACGATTTGAGCTACAAAAACATGACGTTTTTAAGCAAGATCGTCGTAATTTTCTAAGGTTTCGAACCTCCTGAATACCTTACGACCATCTAGTGCAAAATCGTCATAATTCTATGACGATTTTGTCCACGGTCACTATTAGAAGGTCATAGAATAACACATTTCTTGTAGTGATTCCAAATCTCATGGCTAACACGTAATATACGACGCTAAAATCACTGATGTCAGGGGTTATTAAGTCCCTACTTGATCATCATTGTTGCAAATAGAACCTTAAGTTCTATTGCTCCATTATATCACCACTTAGGATGATATCTATGATTTCTTTATGTGTGAAAATAATATTTTCTTTCTTTTATAATATATATGATAACACACAATTTGCAAATACTTTGATAAAGACTCTTCAAAGGACATGAGAAAGTGATGAACTTGCCTTGTGATGGCAAGGTAGTGAAGTCTGATGCTAGCACTGGACCTTGAGCTTCTATGTCTATAAAAACATCATTATTGCCCGGTAAGGACAATATTTAAAGAAGCAAAATGATTATGCAAGTAATGTAATGCATTATTTAATTTGATATGCATTTACCCTATTATTCTATAAGGTTCTCTTTTAAAGTATTTATGAATATTACTTTTTTAATATTTATAACATATATTGAATTATTTTATTTTATTTACCTTTTATTTGAATTTTATTGATTTAATAAGTCTTTTAGGAATTATCAATTATACATTAAAAATTGTTATTAAATATTTATTTAGTATTTTGCAAAAATACTAAAATATTAATATATAATGAAAGTGATTTTTATTTATTTTTATCATCTTTCAATAATTTTGTAAAATTTCCATAAGGAATATATAAATTATAAAATTCTTATAAAAATTTAAATGTCTAAAATTTTATATATTATTTTATTTGGATAGTGTGGATTATTGTGAATCCAAAAATATTTTATTTATGATTTTTTGACTTTTATTTTATTTTCTAGAATTTAATCAAATCCAGGGGTATTTTGGTCTTTTCATTTTTATTCAAACAGGCCTGAAAGGATTTCTGGGGCTGGCTTAGTGTCCCATTAGTCATAGACAAAATAATCTCCCCAAAGGGTTTGGCCTAACTCAGCCCATTCCTCACTG
This sequence comes from Avena sativa, assembly GCA_916181665.1. Taxonomy (NCBI): domain Eukaryota; kingdom Viridiplantae; phylum Streptophyta; class Magnoliopsida; order Poales; family Poaceae; genus Avena; species Avena sativa. Next base: position 216,160,145 of record OV702279.1, read on the forward strand.
CCTCTCTCTCCCTCGAGCTCATCCTCTCCTCCTCTGACCCCGACCCTGTGGCCGGTGATGCCGCCACCGGCGATTCCCGCCGCCATGGGCCGTTATGATCGCCGCCGTGGTGTAATAGGGGGTTGTCAACGACGCTTGTCCTTTCTATCCAACTGGATTCGAGCCTAGGGCTCTCCTGCGATGGATCGATGCCGTCCCGAGCCCTAGGGTTTGGGGATTGGCGTGGATCCAGGTGCTGCTGCCGCCGTCGCGCGTCGTGGTGATGCTCCTCGCCTCTATGTGTGTTCATGGTCGCCGCCATGGCGCCGTATGGGTTGCAGTGCCACTACTGGGGTTCTCCCCGTTCCGCCATGGATGTCGGCCCCTCTGCTTCCTCTTCTAGTCTCCAGTGAGGACCTTTGGTGAGTGTTGTTCCTCTCCCCTTGTGCTCCCTGTGCTCGCTCATCCCATGCTGGATGTTGGCAATGACCTCTCTAGTTACTGTCTGGTTCTGATTAGGATGTTTTATCCATTTAGGGTTCTTATCCTGTGGTTGTTCATATACTGGATGAATTAGATCATGTCTGAATGGTTTGTAATCATGATAAATGGTTATTGGCCTGAGGCTTGTTGCTTGAGATGAACTATGATGGTTCTGGTGGCTTATTAGATGATTTTATGCTTGGTTTGCATATGATTAAAATGTTATATTTGCTTTGGAATCCATGATGGGTAAAGTTAGTGACTTGGTAACTTTCCGCTGTCATTTCATGGTTTAGGAGCATGGTTATGATATGATGAAACCACTGTCTTAGTGTTGTTGGCTTAGAAATTATGATCTCAAACAGTGAAGATGAACATAGGAATATCCTAGTTATGATTCCTGTATTAGCAGGAAAATGATTAGTAGATTGTTCTATTGAACCTGTGATGATTGGATGTTTATCCTGACTCAAAACAGAATTGTTCTTGTGACACCATCTTGGTATGGCACACAAGATTGATTCTAATCCATTGATTGGGTTGATTTAAGCTTAAGACAAGCTTGACTTTGAGAGATAAACATAGATGTTCTTTTCTGAAATCCCTAAGACCAATGATGTTGGTCTGCGGCTTAGGGATTCAGACCTTATCCAGTTGATTCATCTAGATAGTCCTGGTAGTGGTACCAGCTATTGTTTTTGAATCAAAACTTGGAGAAAAATGATAGTAGGCTTGATCATTCTATGGATCCAAAAGATTTGTTTTCTAAGGTGCTACCCTTACTTTAGGGATGTGCCTAGAAATAGATCATAGCTATATTTATGCTTAATTGGAATATAGAGCCTAACAACCAGAGCAATGATGTTTCTCAGAGCTCTGGTTGGATCCTTGTACTTTGCTATTTGCTTTTAGAGTTTAAAATCTCTATGATGGATTCACCCCACTTGGGTGTTTTCTGAGAGTTTGTTTCATAAAACAACACATGCTTCTGCCTAGATGATATGATTAGATCATGTGAAGGTTTATGATACTCACCACAGAATCTGATGTTTGTGGAGTAAAGTGGTGATGATGATCTTGTTTTGCTAAGCTTCTATGCTTGACCTTGAGCTAGCCTGCTCCTCCTAGCTCCTGAATTTTTCCTTGAGCTAGCCTGCTCCTCCTGGCTCCTGGACTTGGCCTTGCTGTCCACCTGATCCTTCCCCCTCCTTATGTCACCATCCTGGTGATGTTTGGTTGATCTTTGGTGGTTTGGTTTGGCTGTTGTGCTTGGTAAACTGCTGTCTAGGCTGGCCATTCTTGTGTGCAAGCAATGGAGAGATGCACTAGTGCCTCTCCACGGCTGTGCTGATGGTTTTGTGAGTTTGGGGCTGTGCTGTGAGGCTGACAGCACACCACATGCATGTTGGTGTGTGTCCTGCTTGTGTGCTTGCTGTGCACTTGTGGATATGCTTTGGTCTTGGAAGTTACTTTGATCATATTTCTTTTACCTGGCTGGTGAATTTGCCCCTCCTTGCTGTCATTTGACTTCTGGCTTAGAATTTATGAAAGATGGATTCTTTCATATTGGTGAAACTTGCCCCTTTTTATATTTTCTCAATGATGAATTTGTCTAGTGCACTTCACTGACATATCTGAGAGAAAAATAATACTAACTCTAACCTTATTATTGTTTTATTAATGTTTATCTTGCAGGTATAGTTTTGAAGATGAAGATTGTAGTTTTGTTTTTTTTCTTTTATAGAATAGTTATAGAATAATTCAATGTAATCTTCTTATTCTTTTGTAATTTTCATTTTATTATCTTGTAATATTCATTTTATTCTTCTGTAATAAAGATTACATTATTATTAATAAAGAATATTCTTATTCTATATTTATTTGCTTTTGTGAAGTGTGTGGATGATTTCAATAAGTTACAATTTTGTAACTTGTTTATATATTGATAATATGAAATAAGTTTTCATATTCTTTATTGTTTTTCTTTGGATAGAATTAAATTGTAATATTTACCTCTTAATTAAATTAAGATTCAAAACTTATTCCAAATTCATTTGAATTATAATTCAAACTCTCTCAAGTTTAAAATTCAATTTCACATTTCAAACACTTAATTCCTCAAAGATCATATCAAAGTCTATAGCAATCATCCTTTAAGACTAAACCTAATCTTAAAGTATGAAAGAAACTTTGATCACTTTAGGTCTTTATTTGGCAAAAAAATTACCCACATTTTCACAGAAGAATGCATGCAACATTCCAAATTCCTAAATCTACCCTTCGTTAGTTCCTAAATGCTGGGATGTTACAGTAGTGTACACGGTTACGCGGTGCATGGCGGTGCAACGAAACGTATCCTCCCTTCACCTTTATAGAGGCCTCCTCACTCTCACTCATCACTCGCTCACTCACTCACGCAACCATCTCCACTGTCCCATCACCTTCTACAAACCCCCAAGAAAGCCCCAACCACGCTGTCGATGGAGAAGAACGACGTGGTGACCATCATTGCCTCCAAGGCTGCTAGCGAGGAGACCCCCGTCCCCATACAGGACCCCATCGAGGCATCGAAGGCAGCCACCATCCCTGTCTAGACCCCCGTCCCCGCTTCCGCCGTAGCCGCTGGCGAGGAGGCCCCCGTGTTGGATATATGCCCAAGCGACAATAATAAAGTGGTTATTATCATATCTTTATGTTTATGATAAATGTTTACATTCATGCTATAATTGTATTAACCGGAAACATTAATACTTGTGTGTTTTGTAAACATGTAAGAGTCCCTAGTAAAGCCTCTTGTTAAACGAGCTTTTTGGTTAATATATGATGATGGTTTCCTGATCATGAACATTGAGATGTTATTAACAACAAGATAATGTCATTAGGAGAATGATGTGATGGACATACTCCTATAGTTAAGCGTATCATAACATCAAGTCATTTAAATATTTCACTTTGTATAAGCTTTCAAATACATAGTAACCTAAATCCTTCGACCATGAGGATGGATGCTTTGATGACATCAAACACCACTTCATAACTTGGTGGTTATAAAGGGGGCATTGAGTATTCGGAAAGTATGTGTTGAGGCACATGGATCAAGAGTGGGATTTGTCCATCCATATGACGGATTGTTATACTCTGGTCCCTCTTGGTGGAATGTCATCCAGTTGGCTTGCAAGCATGTGACTGGCTCATAAGGGATCACATATCACAGGAACAAGTAAATAGTACTTATCGGTAATGAGGTTGAACTAGGTATGCAGATATACCGACGATCAAACCTCGGATAAGTGAAGTATCACGAGACAAAGGGCAATTGGTATCGTACGTAAATGGTTCATGTTGGGGATATGCTATATGGGTATCCTCATAGCATGTCTCTTATTCGGATAAGCCGGGTGGCCCATGGCCTGCTGGGCGGCCCAGTTAGATGGATCCAGAAGGGAGGCCCATGCCGGATAAAGGAAGGATACGGAGGAGTCACCGACGTACTCGGAGCCTTGGAGTGCAAGACACACTATACTAGTTGTATGGAGTGTAGGACTCTAGAACCTGTCCGGATAGGATTTTCCCTGTAACCTTAGGACCTGGCGACTATAAAAGTTGGGCCTATGGGAGCCTTTAGGGCACAATACACCATACACCTCGCACAACGAACCAATCCCTGTAACCCGGCGTATTGCCATTATAGTGATTTATAGCAGGAGTAGGATTCCGCCACCGTTGTGGGATCTGAACCTGGGTAAGCTCTGTAACCTCGTACCCGTCAATCGTCCGCCTTCCCCCACGTCTCTATACACGCACTATGAGGACCCCTCCATGGTGTACTCGTCGGCAATACCACGACAGTTGGCACCCACCATGGGGCAAGAGGCGCTTCAGGCTCTGTAGTGGGCGAGGTCCAACATCTTCGCGGGAATTAGCGAAACCGTAGCTATCGGCCGTGTTCTATTCTTCGGCAACGTTCCGATCGTCCCCCTGATGAGTTCTGGATCCTGGAGAAGACGAACCCTACGCGGTGCTCAATCATCCCCATCGGAGATATCCACCTCTTCATTGGCTAAACCGACTTGGGCACTAGTTCCCTGGGAGTCGGAGGAGCATCAAGACCCGCACGGACTGCCTACGGGCAGGATACGTTCACGGAAGGATCGATGTCGGATCTCTCTTTGGAGTTTGCCGACAAAGATCGGAAAAATTCAAGGCCCACCCAAACCGCCCCTGTGCAGGATATAATGGTGGAAGATTGCTGCAAGTCCGCCGGCTTCGTCCGTGCGTCTGGACAGCAGAGATCCAAGTTCGTCGGAGTGGTGACCATCTTCGATCTGGCGTGTTGCGTCCAGAAAGAGGGCGAAAACCCCCGCGATTACCTTGCCAGGTGGCTCCGTATACAGGCCGACCTGGCTCACTACCCCAACAATGATGCTATGTATCACTTTGTGGAAGGACTGGACCAAGGTACGCTTCTCCGGCATATGCTAAGGCGGCAACAGGCTTCAGGACGTCTCACTTTCGAAAGAATGGTGAACACCGTCAACAGCTATGCGGAGGCTGAGGAGGAAGCTCAGATGGAAATTGCGCTCGTTGGTGGATCCCCTCCGCCTCAGCCACCGCCGCCACCGCCTCCGGTCGTCGTCGCCACAGCTCCGCCACCACCTCCATTCATCGTCGCTGCTTTTGCACCTCCACCCCCCGTCATCGAGGAAGCCCCAGCACCCTTCGACTCCGTGCTTGACGCGCTCTACGCCGACATCAGCGCTGACTCGAAGGACATAGACTTCATCCCGGAAGAGCTAGACTTTTCCATGCAGGAGATGGAGGAGGATTACAAGCGCGACGAGAAGGCCAACAACGCCGTCACGTCCCAAGAGGTGTTCGTCGCCATTGGGACGACGGTGGATGAAGATCAACTCGGACGAGCTCTTCCTACAGCGCTGGACAAAGGGAATGGACCACCTTTTGCTACCGACAATGATCACACAAAGGTCATGCCTCCTCCGCCTAACCCAGTGCAGCAGCCATAGGAACTCAGCACCGGTCCGAGCAACAACAACACCGCAAACCCTCCGCCTCCAGCATCTACGTCTGCTGCTGCCCAGGTCATTCCAGCTGATAGAGTGATGTATGGCAATCTCCTCGTCGAGCCCATGACCGTGGCTCATATTCGCAATGTGGTCCAGCTTGACGAGAAGCGCCATCAGCTACTAGAGGAAGCGCAGGCTATCGCGGATCAAGGCGCCAAGATAGATCGAGATCTGGCCAACGCGCAGAAGTCAATAGAGAAAGCTAGAGCAATGGAGGCCGAGTACAAGCCTCTGCTACAGCAGCAGAAAGCTAAGAAAGCTCCAGCTCGCGTCATCAACGATCCCGGTGTACGAAAAAATCTAGGATGGGCTCCCTCGAAGCCGGCACAGGCCAAGCCATACATTGACAGTGAAGGCAGGCAGGTGATGCCCACTCCCCTTCTCAACCTCGCTGTTGCCAAGACCCTTATGGAGCAGGATAGATCACCTGCGGCTGTGGACCAGGTCTATGACCTAGTGGCCAAGGCGGTGAAACAGCAGGAAAAGGCCACCTCTCAGAGGCTTGAGTCTGACCCAGCGCTCTGCTAGTCTAGCCAGCATAAGCCGCCAAGGGATAGATCTCCTCATGATGTCGGTCACAGACGGGTTCGTCAGAACAAAGACGGAGGGACGCACACAATAGGAAAGACGCTATCCCCATATCCTCCAACCATGGAGGCAAGGCTCAACCACGTCGCCCATCCCCACCGCCCCGCTCCCCCCGACATCACGAAGATACCAAGGCTCACCGTCTACGGATATGCCGCCACCAAGGTAGAGCGACATCGTCATCCGTGACAACACGGAGCAGACCCGTCATGACGGAGATCACAATCAAGGACACAAGAGCAGGTCGCGCCATGAACCTCCGCGTCCGACATGCCTGAAGGATATACAATGTTTAACAGGTTGCGTTGCAGCGCTTAGTCGGTTCGTCAGCCGACTTGGAGAGAAGGCTCTACCGCTATACAAGTTGCTGAAGAATGCGGACAAATTTACATGGACGAACGAGGCAGATGCAGCACTGAAGAAGCTAAAAGAGATATTATCCTTGGCGCCTATCCTTGCAGCACCCGAGCCTGGGGAGCCTATGTTAATCTACATGGCAGTCACCAACCGGGTAATCAACATTGTCGTCGTGGTAGCGGAAAGAACCAGGCTATGAGTACGGAGTCCAATGACCAGTTTACTATGTAAGCGAGGTCTTGACGGAGTCCAAGCAACGTTACCCGCACTACTGGAAGATAGCTTATGGAGTGTTCCTTGCTTCTCGGAAACTAAGGCACTACTTCCAGGAGCACCGTATCACAGTGGTGAGCAAGACTCCACTGTCCGATATCATCAACAACAGCGACGCTACAGGAAGGGTCGCGAAGTGGGGCATTGAACTTGCTGCCTTCGAGATTACCTACAAGAGACGCGATGCTATCAAGTCACAAGCTTTGGAGGATTTCATTGCAAATTGGACGGATATGCCAGATGCTGCTCCAATACCGGAGCCAGAATATTGGGCGATGCACTTTGACATATCAAAGCTACTCAATGGCTCGGGGGCTGGTGTACTGTTACAGTCACCAACCGGGGACAAGCTACATATGTTCTGCAGATCCACTTCGAGGCTACAAACCACATGGCGGAGTATGAAGCACTCATTCACGGACTGTGCGTAGCCAAGGATATTGGCATCACACGCATAGTTTGCTGTGGAGATTCCGACTTGGTTGCCCAGCAGGTGGCTGGAACCTGGAATGCGCGGAACCCTATGATGGCGGCATATCGAGACGAAGTGGACGAGATAGCCAAGAGCTTCTTGGGCTACGAGGTCAAGTATGTACCTAGGGAGCAAAACGAGGCGGCTGATCTATTGTCTAAGCTTGGATCAGGGTGCAAACGAATTCCGCCTGGCGTTTTCCTGGAGCATCTACGGACACCATCCGTGAAGGGAGCAGACATTGACAACCTGGATAGAGTTGACTCTTTCATTCACACAGTGACAAAGTTCCCTCCGGCTTGGACACAACCGTTCATGGAATATTTCGTACACGGAACTTTGCCTGACGAAGAAGTCGAAAGACTTCAAATAGTACGTCGAGCAAAGGGCTATACCATAATCAATGGACAGCTCTACAAAAGAAGCACCACTAGTGTATACCTTAAGTGTGTTTCCCAGCAAGAAGGTATTAAAATCCTACGTGAGATCCATCTCGGAGATTGCGGGCATCACGCCGCTCCTCGATTTTTGGTTTCCAAGGCCTTCCAGCAAGGATTCTAAGGCCTTTCGAAGGCGGACACCGACAAGATGATTGAGACATGAATGCGATGCCAGTATTATGCCCGGCAACCCCATGTTCCAGCTGAAGAATTGCGAACAATACCAATAACTTGGCTGTTTGCAGTCTGGGGGCTAGACATGGTTGGTCCATTGCAGATGACACCATGTGGGTTTACGCATCTGCTAGTAGCAGTTGATAAATTCACCAAATGGATAGAAGCTAAACCCATTAGAAAGCTTGATGGGGCAACTTCCCTTAGATTTGTCCGGGATCTAGTGGTGATATTTGGTCTCCCACATAGCATTATCACCGACAATAGCAGCAAATTGTCACTCGAAGAAGTGGAAGCTTATTGTTGGTACAAGAGCATCCGACTTGACCTAGCGTCTGTGGCACACCAACAGTCTAATGGCCAAGTTAAGCGAGCCAATGGATTAATTCTGCAGGGAATCAAGCCACGTCTTGAGGCACTGCTACATAGAGCAGTTGGAGCCTGGGCGGAGGAATTACCATCTGTGCTGTGGAGTTTACGAACTACACCTAATAGATCCACCGGCTACACCCCTTACTTCATGGTATATGGAGCAGAATCCATCCTGCCTTCCGACATCCTTCACGATTCACCAAGAGTTGCCGCCTACGACGAAGATGACACTGAAGAATCTCGACGCCTAGATGTGGACCTTCTCGAGGAAGTGCGTGTTTTGGCATGCCAAAGATCCGCCATCTACCAGCAGAAGCTACAAAGCTACCATAGTCGCCGCGTTCGGCATCACTCATTTAAAGAAGGGGATCTGGTGCTCCGACTTAAGCAGAAGAAGTCACGCAAATTATCCCGCCATGGGAAGGACCGTTCATCATAAGCAAGGCGCTGCTCAATGGGTCTTACTACCTTGTTGACAATCATGAACTTAAGGATAGACCCAACGAAGATCATAAGCGTAAGTGACGTGACCCGGATGATGACTACCCGGAGCTTGACCGGCCATGGAATATAGCACAACTACGTCCTTTTTACATTTAGCATATTTTTTATCTATTGTGTACCTCTTATATGATCAGTGAAATAAAGCTCTCTGGTTTACTCATATTTCTGAGTCTTTTACCTCCTTTAGTGTTCATTTTTGGATCATATAAAACATTTATGCGCAAGTTTGCATTTACACTTATGAAAATTCCGCCTACGAGCGTTAGCTTAAGTTTTCTGGTTTACACGTTCTTTGTTGTTTTTATGTGGATTCTGGAGTAGTGACTTTCGGCACTTGTTGTCGGTGATTTTGTGCTTAGGTTTTTGACGGTGCCATTGGGCATCATCACCTAAGTGCATGGTTCCAACTACGAGTCATCCGACTCACGAAAGGTCAAGCATAAAAACCAAAGTAATGGATAAGCCAGCACTTGCTTAAAAAATATATACATGCTGGAACCAGTGCTTAAGTAGCAGGAAAATACACCTATTGTTTTTCGCCTTAAGATAACTTAGTAGTTTTTCCGCATAAATAAAACCAGAGGAAACAAATATTACAAAGTGTTTTTTCATTCCTCTAGCGCAGGAGACTTGGATGCAGCATCATCGGCAGTAGGAGAGGCATCGTCCTCGAAGTCGGTGGTCTTGAGGGACTCGGAGGAGCTTTGCTGGGCGCCGTCAATGGTTTCTAAGGGCACGAAGACATTGTGGTCGACCAAGTCGGCAACCCTCGTGTCATAGCCCGTGAGAGATGAACAGATAGCCTTATGGTCAATCTTCTGGCCGTCATCATCTACGTCAGGAAGACCTGAGGTTACCACATTGATGTCAGCATCTTCATAGTGCGCCTTGACCATCGAAAGTGCCATCCTTGCACCATCCCGTGTACATGAAGCTTTCCAGATTAGAATACGCTCGGGGGCTTGGCGCATGATCTCCAAGAACTTCATCACGGAATCCATCGCTTTGATGTTTATCTGGGGGCTTGGCTATCTCCTTGGCTTGCCTGATGGCAGTGCTAATAAAGTTGCCAGAAAGGACCATGCATTCCTTAGGCGGAGGAGGCGATTGGGTTAATCCAATAGGAGCTGCAATTCCGACAAGGGAGCGCATGAGTTCAATAGCACAAAAATTCAAAGTACCTGACTTACAAAAGTACAAGGCAGAGAAATACTTACCAAAGATGCTCGCCTCGGCTTGTTGGAGAGTCTCCGCCATGGAGTCATGTTCTTGTCGGAGGATATTGTATTCTTTAAGATTGCGCTGATTTTGCTCATCGGCAGCCTTCTTCTGCTCTTTCAGCATTCCAATCTCCTCCTTCAAGCGGTTCATCTCCGTGTTGGCGGACTCCTACAGGACCTTCATGGAATCCTCGTGCATCTTCAGCATATCTTTTCTCTCCTGCTTAAGGATCTTGTTTTCGCTATCCAGCAACTCAATGTGCTTGGATTGCTCAACAATATCCTTGGCCTTGGCAATGGCTTCTGCAAGTCGGAGAAAGAACAATACACAATTGAGTAGTCGGAGAATGGTGGCACAAGACCAAGTCGGAGTATGGAAACGAAAGGAAAAACAGACTCTTGCTCTTGGTGATTTGTTCCTTCAAGAAGGCAGTTTTACCCTTTTCATCTTCCAACTCCGCATGCATCTTGTGGAACTTCTCATTGTCGACACCTCTCCGCGTAATCTCATTCTGTGGAAAGAAGATTTAAAGCTATTTAGTCTACTTGGAGCATCTAGTCAGACAACTATCCACCTCGAGGCTTGGGGGCTACAGTGAGAGTTTTAAAACTTGGCAGTATGCTTTAGTCTTTCTTTAAGCATCTAGTCGGAACTCATTCAGTTACAACTAGAGGCTTGGGGGCTACAATATTGAAATTTACAAACACTGCGTATGCTACTCTGAAAGTATGTAGTCGGAATAATTTATTCAAACTAAATACTTGGGGGCTATAGTGAGAAGTTTTCTAGCTTAGTCACTCTTAGAGTATTCAGATGCAAAGACTTAAGGTTTTCCGTCTAAATCCTCGGGGGCTACAGTGGGATACTCATATGAAATGCAGAAGGCAAATAAAACTTACAAGTGCGATGATCTTGAGGTTGGTAGTGCTCTCGGCAAACAACTTGCTGAAGGAAAGACTGTTTCCTCACAAGATATCTGCTTGTCGGAGAAGCTCCTCAAGACCGCAGGTTGGAGATGTCGGCACTGCACCAGGAACCAGAGTGGAGCTACTTGGCGTAAGCGCCGGGTAGACTATCTTCGGGAACTCTGTGGTTGTCCTGGGTGCAGAGGCGCCGCCTTCAACAGACATTCTAGTTGCGGTGCTTCAACCATTCTGGTTGCGGTGCTTTCTTGCGTCGCCTGTTTGCCGGCAACGACAAGATCCGCGGAGGCAACTGAGTCCACTTCCATGACAAAAGGGCCAGATGCATCCTTAGCCGGAGAGCTTGTCAGAGCAGGCGTAGGCTGGGCGCTGGGAGTGACAGGGGCAATGGCGGGGGATGCGTGGTGAGACACATCACGATGCAACATATCCTTAATATTTCTAGAAGCCCCCAAAGTCTTGGAGGTCTTCTTCAAACTAACACTGGCTTTCTTCCTAAAACATACAGAGAATATAAGTAAATTAATAAGATGAGCAATGGACAATGTCGGAGGATGAGAGACTTACAAATGTGGGTGCTTTGGTGAAAGGGATCCCGGTGATCTTTCTCTTCTCCGCCTCTAGGGAGGCAGTGGATTTCTTGGAGGCTCCACCCTCTGTCTTCTTCTTGCCTCCGTCGGCAACGTCAGAGGTGGAGCTCTTCCACTTTTGCGCCAACAGGACATCGTTGTCGGACACGACAGTGACTTCCTTCATCTTTGGGTCATAAATTTGGACAACCATGTCGTCCTCCTTTAGACTCTTAAGCTGTTAAGTGAAATCATAAGGTGTTAGATGTCAAAGGTAAGATGGAAGAACTGGAGAAAATGTCATACACGGAGAATAAACAGGTACCTTTGGGCACTTTCCCTCCTCGAACATGTCGTAGGTGATGGTGAAGTCATGCTTCCTATCCTTCACCTTGACAATGTCCTTGAGGCAGAGCTTGACGGAGTCGCTAGAGAAGTTATCCTCGGAGATGCGGAGGCTATCCTTCCTCTCCTTAGAGTACCCATGCATCAACTTCGAGCGGTGCTATAGATGTTGGATCCGCCTAACGAACCAGCACATGGACAGGTCCAATCCGGTCAGACCCGTCTCTACGAACCACTCTATCCGCCTTATAGCGCGAGAAGCGTCGATGTCGGAGGGGAGGGAGGCCTGGGATCTCCATGTTGAGGCTTCGGTGGCAGCGCCGTCGACAAAGTACGGATACGTTGCTTCTCGGCCAGCCAGAGGGATATCTGGGCCGTAGAAGTACGTCTGTTGCCAGTTTTTGCATGACTCATGGCCGACTATGTCGGGGAACCGCCGACCAGGCCGGATCTTAAAACTAATGGTCCCATAGTTCCTAAGCTCGTCCGTGCTGGCTCCGGATTCCCTCTTGACGCTGAAGAAATAAATACAGAGATCTAGCCTAGGCCTAATCCCTAAGTAATCCTCACAAAGAGCCGCGTAGTTGCTAAGAGCGAGGATGCTATTGGGGGAGAGGTTTTGAGGCTGAACTCGGTAATGGTTGAGGACAACTAGGAAGAAATTGTAGATGGGCAGGGAAACGCCACGTACCAATTAGGCCTTGAGGTACACCTTCTCTCCGGCTTGGGGAGAAGGAGTGACCTCGCCGGCCGGCGCCGCCCGCCAGGCGAGCCCCTCCATCGCAGGGAGGTAGCCCTTGATAAGAAACTCCTTGATGTCGTTGTCCGTGATGTCCGAGCCACGTCAATCTCCCTTGTGGGAGTCACTTTGTTCCTCCAGCAGCTCTAGAGCCGCTGGAATTTGGTCACCGCCGGTGGATTCGACCACCGCGGATTTGGGCAAACGGAGCTCACCGGCTTCGCCGCGGCATCGCCTGTCGCCGCCATAGATGCGCTGGTGCTACTGCTCGCCATTGATGAAGGAAGGGGAGGTGACTGCAAGATTAGGAGGCTAGGGTTTTTTCGTGTGCTCGTGGAGGGCTCAAGGAGGTGCTCGCTGAAGGAAGAAGATGACGCAGGAGGAGAATGAGGTGAAAAGTAAAAAATCCACCGCAGTTGTAATTTATAACCCCTAGCGTCAAGATTTGTGCAAAGTGATCAAATGGTTGGCGCATGGACGATGTGTGTGGGCGCGTGCGTGGAAATTTCGCCACGTTCCCAACCGCCACTGCCAATGGTTCGTATCCTTCGAGCGGGAAAAACGGACATGATTGTGTTCTCTCCATGTGTGAGTTACGAGGCGTCGCTGACCTATGTCTATGTCGTCCTAGATGTCACTAGCAGGTGAACCATCACATCAGAATATTCCGGCATGGACGGATCCAGTCCGACTACGAGAAGAGTACGATGGAAGATTCAGCGTTTCTCCGACTTGCAAGTTGAAGACGGAGAATATTGCAGGGTTCTTGGGAGGACTACAAGATATTGCTTGACTATTTGCCGACTTCATCTAGACGGAGCATTCAACCTGAAGAGGCAAGACGGCGCAAGATCTCGGAGTTCTCCGGGGGCTACTGTTGGGGATATGCTATATGGGTATCCTCATAGCATGTCTCTTATCCGGATAATCCGGGTGGCCCACAGTTGGTAGCATGGCCCATGGCCTGATGGGCGGCCCAGTTAGATGGATCCAGAAGGGTGGCCCATGCCAGATAAAGGAAGGCTACGGAGGAGTCACCGATGTACCCGGAGCCTTGGAGTGCAAGACACGCTAGACTAGTTGTATGCAGTGTAGGACTCTGTAACCTGTCCGGCTAGGACTTTCCCTGTAACCCTAGGACCTGACGACTATATAAATCGGGCCTATGGGAGCCTTTAGGGCACGATACAACATACACCTCGCACAGAAAACCAATCCCTGTAACCCGGCGTATTGCCATTATAGTGATTTATAGCAGGAGTAGGATTCTGCCACCGTTGTGGGATCTGAACCTGGGTAAGCTGTGTTACCTCATACTCGTCAACCGTCCACCTTCCCCCACATCTCTAAGCACGCACTGTGAGGACCCCTCCATGGCGTACTCGTCGGCAATCCCACGACAGTGCATTCGATCATGAAGTAATCGTAGAAATATGTGGTAGGCATATGAATTTCCAGATTCCTCTATTGGTTATTGATCAAATAAGAGTCTCAATCATGTCTGCATAATTCATGAACCGTAGGGAGACACACTTAAGGATTCAATGTTGTTTATTAGATATGGAAAATGAGTAAGAGACCGAATGTTGTTCGGAGTCTCGGATTTGATCCAAGACATCACGAGGAGATCCGAAATGGTCAGGAGAATAATATTCATATAAGGAAAGTCTAAATCCGGAGTTTGGGAATGATTTTGGTGTTTTCACCGGAATGTTCTAGAAGGGTCTAGAAGGTCCACCGATCCGGAGTGGTAAGGATACATGGATGTGTCATGACAAAGTGGAATGGTTGCATCATGTACTAGGTCACTTGGCTGGGCAATGGGTAGAGAGGAATCAAACTCTAGTTTGAAAGTCAAACGCCAATTTGAAAAGGTCAAATCCCAACATGGTTGCCTAGTGGAGGGAGGGAAGGAATCCTACCTAGGGGAGGATTCCTACCCTTCCCTTGCCTCCGACCACAAGGTGGAGTTGGGGGAGGACTCTCCTCCCCCAAAACCGCCTCACCCTCTCATAAATAGAGGGTAGGGGGCGCTTCCTTGTCCTACCACAAGAAACCCTAGATTGGCCGTAGCCCTCTCAAGTTGCCGTCTATTTAGAGCCCTCTAAAGTAGCCGCCGCCTAGACCTCTACTAGCCTCCGACCACCTCCTCTAAACCATGGCCCTCTAAATCCTAGATCACCTAGGACCTCTTCTACTCCACCATACCCGCTCCGGCTTAGGCGAAGCCATGTGGAATTTCCCCTCTACTTCCACCACCACGCCGTCATGTTGCTGGAATCGCGAGGATAGATCTACAACCTCTGTTGTCTACTATAACAATGGAGAGGAAGATCTTCATTGAGTACCGAACGTGTGACCGACTGTGGAAGCGCTACCGGAACGCGGCGCCGGAAGGACCGTCTACGCGATCTTGAGATCGGCAAGTGAACGACTACATCAACCACGAGAATCCGATCTCATTAACCACTTTGGATCTTCGAGGGTTAGTACTCTATGAAATTGTTGCACCGATCTAGTAGATTAGATCTTTGCTTGTGTGTATTCATGCGATAGATTTTTTTTGTTTTCCATGCTATGACTCCCTACAATGGTATCAAAGCCGTGTCTATAAGTAGATCTGTTGCATGAGTAGAACACAATGGTCATTGTCGACGGTGGTGCTTTTATTATCAATTGCTTCTTGTGTACTTTTAATCTTGCGGGATGGTGGGATGAAGCGGCCCGGGCTAACCTTACATGACATTGTTCATGAGACTTGCTCCACGCTCGACATGCAAATTGTATTGCATAAGTGGATTTGCTGGTGTCTGTCTCTCCCATCATAGTGAAGATTCAATTTACAACGGGCACTTGATAATACTTGCATCAGCATTGTGGTTCTTGTTCGTAAGTTAGAATGGTTCTTATTCGAAAGCCCCAAACCATGTAAAACATGCAAATAAAATTAGAGGCGTCTAAATTTGTTTTGCAGGGGTGTGCTGTGATGTGATACGGCCATGATTGTGATTATATATGATGTATGCAATGATCCTTATTATAAGTTGGAAACCGGCAGGAGCCTTATGGTTGTCTTTTAATTTCATTAAGACCCACGTGTCTATTATTCAAAGTAGTTGTAATAGTTGATGCTAGTGGACGACAACCATGGAGCGGCGCCATTGACCTTGATTCCACGCTGATGATGATGGAGATCATGTTCGTGCTTGGAGATGGAGATCGAAGGCACAGAAAGAAAGGCCATATCATATCACATATTATGAATTGCATGTGATGTTAATCCTTTTTATGCATATTGTATTGCTTGGATCGTGAAGGTAGCATTATCAGATGATCCCTCTCACAAAATATCAAGTACTGAAGTGTTTCTCCGTAGTAGGCACCATTGCTAAGACTCGTTGTTTCAAAGCATCACGTGATGACCGGGTGTGATGGATTCTACGTGTGCATACAATGGGTGCAAGCCAGATTTGCACATGCGGATACTAAGGTTAACCTTGACGAGCCTAGCATGTACGGACTTGGTCTCGGAACAGGAATACCGAAAGGTAAATCATGAGTCATATAGATGATATGATGAACATGTTAATTGTTCGCCTTTGACGCTACATCATCTCTCATGATGATTGGACTTGGTGTAGTGGATTTGGTTCGTGTGATCACTAAAACAATGTGAGGGATATTTTTTGATGGGAGTTCAATAGTAATATGATTAAAAGTTGAACACTATTTATCATAAATTAAATCAAAGTGAATTTGCATAGTTGTAGTCATTGGCATCCATTCACCATCTTACGCTTAGTTATAATTGTGATAATAGAACTATAGAATTCTGGATAGTTACTTTACGAACTGGTATCGTATTGTTTTGAGTGTTAATCTAAAGATTTTAAATACCTATTGCATACTTACATCAAACTCTGTTTACTCCATGAAGTTTAGTAGTTAGTATTAAATCAAGAGTAACAATTCCAGTGTTAGTATCTAAAGTATCATGTTTGTCTCCATGATTCTTGATATTTAAAAGATTGTTTTAATATCAAGGTTATCTAGGAACTGAAAGAATTCTTTAACAAACCATCATGTGTGGAAGATATTGCAATATCTGAAACGATGTTTTGGTTGTAACATGATAGAGTATAATATGGAAAAAATAATATTCTCATACTTGATGAGAATTTGCAAAAGTTTGGAGACGCTAGTCGTCCTAATCCTCCAAAAGTTTTGGAGAGCAACATTATACTCGTGATTCACTGTTATAAGCTAAAGTAGCTTGATCATGGAAATTGCCATGATAAGGATGAATATAAGATGTAAGTAAAATGTTTGCTACACTAAAAGATTACTAAAGAATGGAATACAAAAGAACGCCAAACATTTGATGATGGTGATCTACTTCAAAGTGCAAGTACAAAGATATTAGTATTTGATTATACACTCTTTGGACTATGTGTCATGTGTATGGTGCCACTGTTGATGTTGATAGATTATTTTGAAAGGAAAAGTAAATGCTGAAAGAGAAATCTAAGAAATATTAGACAGAAAAGAAAAGACTAGAATTGTTCAGCTTAGGTATATAGATGATATACATGTTATGGCTGTATTCCTTGCTTGTTAAACAATGTGGTTCTTAAGTATTGGATACCGAATTTGTTGGTATAAAAGTCATACAAAAACAACACAATTCATGAACTACAATGTCCTAAGTAACTAACAAGAAAAATAGGTGACGATGTTCATTGAAAAACAAACAAAGTGTTGTTGTGTTGATCGTTAACATCAAATCTTACCTTCAAGATTTGTTTCAATCAGGTATTATGAGAACAGAAGAGTTGTTCAAATAATTGTCATAATGTGACACCCCAAGGCCAGGGCTAAACAAATCCCAGACCTTCGTCTGACCTAAGCTTAACCTTGATCTCGAGGATATCCAGTGAAGAATCAGTAACACAACAGTGACCCTACGACACAAAAATTTATTACAGCAAGCTCATAACTGAGCAAAGAACCAAATTATTACAACAGATGTCACTGACCACAAACATCAAACAACGGAAGGAAAATTATGCTATTAAGTATATCAAACTTAAAAAATGGCCTAAGAGACCTGAAGCATAACGATGACGTCCCAGCCCATAGATTCCAGGATGTCGTCCGGGAACCCCAAGCTACTCGTCAGTGTCAATGTCGTATGGAACTTGTCTTCAGGGGAACACTTACTCTGCTACAAAAGTATCAACACAGAAAGGGTGAGTATAGGGCGTACTCCGCAAGACTTATGGCTGGTGGAGTTGTTTTGCATAAACCCATCTTTGTTTGTAGAACAAGAGAGAGAAGAAACTCGTCTAATCATAACATTTTAAAAGGGGATAAGACGGCGGCATCTCCAAAGTATAGATCATCATCTATTGGTATCCACCAAGTCATCATCATCTGAACCCTATATAGGATCACCCCTCGCACCGAAGAGGAAGCATCCTTAAGCATAGGTTGATCTGCCAAGTTTTATGATTAAGTTATAATTCTCTATGATCTTAGAATTTAGTCACCAAACGTTCATAACCGTGAACACGTATTTTCAAAAAGATTTAACCCTACAGGGGTGTACAACTTTACCCACACATACTAACCTTCTCTTAATGCCACTAGTAATAGCCCTCTTCCTTGGAAGGCCGACGAAGGGTGGTTAGACATGACCTTTACCTTGCTTTCGCCGAGACCAGAGTCATGCCCTAAGGATGGTTCCGCCGTAACGGGTCAAATGCCGAAGCCGATCCCTAGAGATGTGAGGCAAGGTTGGTTCACCAAGGGCTCCATCGATCCTAAGTTACCCTGTCCATCCTTACCTACCTGTTATGAATGCACCTCCTTCGCCACCTTTGAGAAGATCCAGAATGCATGTCGAATGGAACGCCCAAACTATGTGACTCATGGAATCTACTAGGGAAGTTAGTTGCTCGTGAGGTTGTCTAGGCCCCATGTGGTTGTACGCTCGTCTCGATTCCAAAGGCAAGAACTCGGTTCCTAGTGGTGGCGAGCATGGGACTAGAAAAACCACATCCCACCGTGGCCTCCCATACAAGCCTTAACATGTTTAATCTCATATCACCTCTGATCTCGTATCATCATGTTCTCCTGTCATACTAGATTATCTGTATTTGATACATCATCTGGATAAACTAGCACTGATAGCTATGCATGGCTAAGTAGGACGAGACAAGCTCTAGCAGTGCACACCAGACAAACCTACTTATGTTAGGAGCAGTGGATTGGGTAATATAAGCTCAAAGGGAGTAGTGCAACAGACAGGATACTCTATTTATCGATAAAATACCACAGTAGAATTATATGCATCATGGCAGGTATTGAAATGATTTCGTAATCATAGGATTATATCATGGTGGGGATATGCTTGCCTTTGCCCGTCGATAACCAATAAACAGATCTTCGGAAGCCTTGGGGTTGACTTGATTATAGTTGGTCAAGTGTTGATCTTCAAGCTTTGACGGTGTTGATCTCGGTTTTCAATATCGATCTCGATCCCGATATCGAATTCTACCAGGAAGAACCAAACACCGGAAAGAAAGGAAACAATCAATACATGGCATTGATGCAATGCTCAAACAAGGATGATGATATGACAAGTTAAATTGTATCGAAATGTAACCCTAAGTTATGCTCGACCATTTAATCGGGGTTCCGAGTGGTATAAACCCTAACTCGGGGAAACTCCGGAATCACCTATGAGGGGTTACTATGTTCTTATATTTGAACTTGTCATGGAGGTTGTTGAACAATGCATGATTATAGTTTAGATAATTAGATCTCATTTTCTGAACATTTTGATATATCGTTCATATTTTTCTGACTCATAAATAAAAAGATATTGATTTTACAAGTTTTATCATTTTTCTGAAATTATTAAAACAATTGATTAAACCTTTTAAACTTGGGCAGAGGCTACCCTCAGTGACTGACTGATGGGCCCCAGGCCACATCAGCAACCATGTGGGCAAAAGGGACCCACAGCGTGTTTGACTGGGGTGACCACGTGCGCAGACGCTTGGGTGACGTCACCGACAGTGGTGAGCTGCAGAACAACGTCAGGGACGGTGATAGGGGGTTCGAGGGGCTGCGCGGTTAGGCGGGTTCGATGCAGGGGAGCACGACGAGCCTAAGGGTGGTGGCGCCACCGGTTTTTGGTCATCGGAGAGGCAAGCACGACGAGCAACAGCGATGGCAGTGGCAGGTGGTCATAGCGATGAAAATATAGCATGCAAGTGACAAATTAGAGAGGGCCAAACGCACGAGGAGCTCACTAGGAGCACGGTGGTGGTGCCAGAGTGGCGAGGCGGTGACCGGAGCGACGTCTGTGCGTGCGGTGGCGCTCGGTCGAAGATGAGGAAGGCACGGATGGCCTGATCGATTGTGAGCTCCCGCGGCCTATTCCTTTGGCCTGGGGCATGAGCGGGATGAGGCGGAGCTCGTGGAGATACCGGCAGGGCACGGGGAGGCATAGGACAATGATAGCCGGCGGTTCCTACAACAACTAGGGTTTCGGCCTCACGCGGGGAGAAGAGAGGGGGGTCTTTGGGGAGAAGAGAAGTGGATACGGGAGAACGGGCATGCCCGGGGTGGTCTTATCCATCTCCACAAGGCGGCGGCCAGCAGAGAGCAGGCGACATGGATCGACGCTGTTGGCGGCGACACCGAGCAGCTTGCGGGAGGAGGAAGACAATAGGGGCCAACGCCGAAGCGGTACTCGGCTAGATCGGGCCGTTGCTGGGCCTGCTGCAGGCTACGGGGTGCTACGCAGGGCGACAAATAGGCAGGCGGGAGAGGGAGAAAGCCTGGGCTGCGGCCCGGTTGGTTTGCTGGCTCTATTTTCTGCTAAAATAGTTTTCCTTTTTATGTTTTGATTTTTTTTTGCAATTTCAAATTCATTTCTGTTTTGAGTTGTTTAAAAATCAGAAGGTTTTACAAAATATATATCAAATATTACAGGGGCCCTTTTTAGTCCATTTGGGCTCCACCTTTTTTGGTAGTTTTCAAAATATTCAAAACCATTTGAATGGATTCCAAAGAGAGGGAGGAGGTAGGGTTTTAGGGTTATGTATATTTCTTTCTTGCATGCATTTTTTTAACATGATGCTCCTGAATGCACAAACAAACCCTAATTATACATCAGCTAAAACTAGGGTGTTACAGCTCTATCCCCCTTACGAGAATCTCGACCCGAGATTCCTAAGGTAGGAAAAGTGATAGAGAGAAAGAAACAGGGTTATACTAAGGATAAGAGGGAACACACCTAATAACACACCGAGTATCTCATGGTCAACTCATGGATGGAGTGTTTAGAAACAACTCTGGATGACGAACATGAAACACTTCAAGCTAACAGATGAAACAAAAAGAGATGGTTTCAAGTTGTTAGATAGATGGTCTTCATAAGGATTGATACCATGGAGCTTATAGAAGAGTTTAAGCTTCTGAAGAGGAAGGTTCCAACAGAGAGAACATGACTACAGTGATGGGGATATGCCGAGTGGGGTATACCTAGCAGGACGTTCCCTACTGGACCATACTCCCAGCGAGTGGGCCTACAGGATGGCGATTGGACCGCGACCCAAGAGGAAGCCAGGCGACTGGATGCTTAAGGCCCAAAAGCGTAGCTACGGCCAATCGGATTAGGTCAAAACCCTCCGAGTCCTTATCTGATTCTGTTGTAGATCTGTAAACCCTAGCGAGGTGACTCTATATAAACCTCCCTAGGGTACGCATAGCACTTACGTTCCATCATACACCCCCTCGACTCGCCGCCTAGCCGCCGAGCTTGCCCTTTGTACTCTCTCATCAATACAATCTAGCAGGAGTAGGTATTTACCCTCCGGGGGCCGAACCTGGGTAAATCCTTGTGTCTTTGCCCTAATCTCGGCTAGACGCCCTTGCCCCTTGTTCTACTACTCACTGTCAATCGCAACATCTGTCGTGGCCATTCCCACGATAGTGGCGCCCACCGTGGGGCCTGGCCGGTCAGGCCTGTGTTATGCGGCGAGACCCTATCTGCCCATCAACCAGACGATTGCCACCGGTCGCATGATCGCCATCAGCGAGATCCTCCAGATCTTTCCCAGCATATACGTCCCGGCGTCACGCCCGATCACCCACAACGTCATCATGCCGGTCGACACGATCAACCTCTTCGTCGGCTTCATAGACGTCATCGTCTAGGAGAACTCGATGCGCATCCGCGAGTCGCCGCCGCGCGATCAGCTCTCTGAGAGCCAGGTCTGCACCATCCACTGCCTCGCCTCCAAGTACGACTCGGCCACCAGCAACGTGGCCGAGACCAACGCGGTCATGGACGACGCGGCCCTCAATGACGACGCCGATCGGCAACCCCGGCCTCAGTCGCCGGATCCATTGTCGCCGCGTCGTTGGCGGGCTCCATCACCCAGTCTCCAACGTGGGGGATTTTGAGAATCCATCTATCCTCGGCATCTTTGGCTCCGACTCCGGATCGGAGAACTCCGGTGACCTCTACGCCGGATCTGGTCGCTTCGTCGCGACCTACATGGCAAGCGGCGCGAACGCCCCGCCGGACCCCTTCTCCACGTCGATCCCGCCAACCGCCACAATGGGGAAGGTCGAGGAGATGCGCTTGCGCCTGGAGGAGGCAGTGCGCAAGGATCAAGCCGAGCGCGAAAAATTTCGCCTCGAGCAGTCAATGGCGAAGGAGCTACAAATCTACCACTAGCACCGCATCAGGACGCGCCTGAACCTCACAGTTCAAGGCCGCACCCTGAACTTCGGCGACGACAATGACCCGGCTCGTGTGGTCGATCGCGCGATCTGCGAGAACGCGCCGCCAGGAGGCAGCGCCTGGCCACCACTAGGTGCACCGACGACTGGAGCTCCCCCACCGCCATCAGGCCGCACACCCTCCTCAACCAGCCGAGAGTCCTTATCTCTTCGCAAGAGCGGGACGCGAACGACCTCCCGCTATTGTCTACCCCGATGGACAATGTCATCGCGGGACGATCAGAAGTCGTCAACCTCAACGTCTTAGGGGAGGGCGCGCTGCAAATTGAGTACGCCAAGGCCGTCGAGTAGAAAGTCGCGGGAGCCGACTCGCGGGGGCGCATGTACTCCCGCTCCTCCGGAAGCAGGCGGCCTCGAGCGGCCGCCCATTGATGGCAAATACCCTGAACTGCCCGCCACCCGAGCCCCTGTAGCTCCAACCAAGGGTCGCGCATGCGGCGCTCTCCACCAACGACCCGCGACCGATGAACAACATGGTCGCTGCCAACGGGCAGCCAGTCGACACACGGACCCACATCATCAACAACCAGAGCTGGCGTGCACGCCAGCCCAACGACCTGAGGCATACCCTCACCAATCTCCACGACGGCGAGCCAAGGGGCTCACTCAGCCGAGTCTGCCCCTAGTGCTTTGGACCGATGATCCGAGGCGAAAAATATCCGGCGAACTTCAAAGCACCGAAGGAGATCGAAAATTACGATCCCTCGTACGACCCGGCCGTGTGGATGGACACATACCTCATGGCGATGGGAATCGCCGGCCACACCGACCTCCTCGCCGCCCGCTACCTCCCCCTGATGATGGATGGAGCGACTCGACAATGGATTAACACCCTCCCCACGGACAACATCGATTCCTGGGAGGACATGCGTGACTCCTTTGTAAGGAACTTCGAGGGTTCCTACACCCGAGCCACCAGCATCGAGGACCTGGAGCAATGCATCCATGGACCCTGCGAGTCGACCCGCAACTGGCTCCAAAGGTGGCAAGATCTGTGGTTCAACGCGGCTGGTATCCACCAAGAGACAGCGATCCACTACTTCAAGACCTCATGCCGCTACAAACCCCTGGTCGGCAAGCTCAAGCGGGTGTACAAGACACTCGACAACATCCCAGACCTCCTCGATATCGCCAAGTGGTGCACAGAGGAGGACCCGAACCAAGAAACCGACGACGAGTCAGGTGGACATCGCCGCTAGAGCGGCCACGACAACGGCAGGTAGCGCTAGTTGTGCTATAGCCACACTCGCCTCACC
This sequence comes from Avena sativa, assembly GCA_916181665.1. Lineage (NCBI taxonomy): Eukaryota > Viridiplantae > Streptophyta > Magnoliopsida > Poales > Poaceae > Avena > Avena sativa. The sequence goes on from OV702279.1 coordinate 216,183,746, forward strand.
GGCAAGCGCCGCGGTGACGGGCGAGTCGACTTCGTCGCCAATGCCGGCTACTCTCCACGCGACCCAAGAGCTTCCGTTGAGACGGAGGCCAACACCGCGACGGTGGAAACTTTCGAGCGAGGCTGAAATTCGACCCCAAAGACCTCCTCAACCAACCCTATGTGTTCCATAGCAGGGAGGGGAATCCCACCCACACATGACTGTCGACTGCCACTCCCTCAAGGAGATCGAGAAGGCACGGCGCGCAAGGGAGGACCCCAAGAACAACCCGCCGAACGGCAGGGCATTCGGCAAGGACGTCAGATCACTCCACACCTTCACCGGGCTCGACACCAAGCGTGAGAAGAAGGTCCTCGCCCATGCCGTCGCCATCAACGCGGTGTCCCAAGTCGACGTCCCCCACTTCCTCAACTGGTCCAAGGAGAGCATCATGTGGAGTGATGACTCCTTGATGGCGCCAGAGAACTTGGTGCCTGACGTGGAGTCTGTTGGGAACCCCAAGAGCAAGGTGTGATGAGCACAACAGCAAGTCTCCCCTTAGTAGAGACCAAGGTTATCGAACCAGAAGGAGGAAGGAAACGTCACACAGGTGTTCTAGCAACACGGAGACCTGCACAACACAAACTCAAGACTTTGCCCCAACGAATCAGTGATGTTGTCAAGCTCACTGGTTTGCTGTAACAAAGGATTAAACGTATGGTGTGGAAGGTAATGGTTTGCAGCAAGTAAACAAGTAACAGTGGAAGATGTATCAATGGTAAAGATTGTACCGGGGTCCATAGTTCACTAGAGGTGCTCTCCTTAGATAAACAACATGGCATGAAGTAAACAAATTACAGCAGGGCAATTGACAGGAACTAAGCAAGGCATAACAATGCAATTACTAGTCAGAAAGATCCTATGAGATTTGATTGGGCAATACAACAAGATACATAGACCGCCATCCAACTACATCTATGACTAGAAGTCCACCTTTAGGTTATCATCCGAACCCCCTCCAGTATTAAGTTGCAAGCAACAGACAACTGCTTTAAGCAAAGTGTGTAAGGTAAACAGTCCACATGTTCCATGAACAAGAGACTGTTGTTTTCTCCCTAGTAGCAACAACACATCTACAGCCGAAGAGATTTATGTCACTTCCCTTGGAAACTAGAGGCATGAACCCACTATCGAGCATAAATACCCCCTCTTGGAGTCACTAGCAACTACTCGGCCAAGATAGCTACTAACAACGGAGATCATGCAAGATCACAAATAACACAGACATGATAGAATCATAAAGACAAAACCATTAATCAAACCAACATAATAATCTCAATATCCATCGGATCCCCGCAAACACAACATGCATGATTACAAATAAATTAGATCTTGATCATGAACGGAGATCACAAGATCTATACATGAAAGCACAAAGGAGGAGATACAACCATCTAGCTACTACATGGACCCATAGTCCAAAGTGGAACTACTCACACATCATACCGGAGAGAAGGCCTCCGGTATGATCTCCCCTCCGGCAGGGTGCCGGGAAGAACTTCAGATCCCCCTATCTAGGGACGATGGTGGCGTTGGCTACAGAAGGTTTCGTGGAGATTTGATTGGGTTCTTTGGGTTTCTGCATCGACGGCTCCTTATAGGCGAAGGGGGAGGCCGAGGAGGTGGCCAGAGGGGCCACACCCCTCCTAGGCGCGAGCCCACCCCTGGCCGAGCCTAGGGGGGTTTGGCTGCCCTGGCACGCCTCTCCGTCTCCCCTTTGTACTTCTTGTTCCCCACGGAAAGTTATTGACTTTGACGTTTGTCCCGTCCAATTCTGAGAATATTTATTTACTAACTTTTCTGAAACCAAAAACAGCAGAAAACAGGCAACTGACACTGTGGCAACTTGTTAATAGGTTAGTACCAGAAAACATGTAAAAAGCACCTCAAAGTGTAGACAAAGCAAAGCAAAGTAGATACTAAACAAGCACGGAGCATAAAAAATTATAGACACGTTTCCAACGTATCAAGCATCCCCAAGCTTAACTCCTGCTCGTCCTCGAGTAGGTAAGTGATAAAAGAATAATTTTTGAGGTGACATGCACCCTCACAATAAAGATCCAACCATTTGTAAGCATTGAAAGCTGGGATCAAAGAACTCTAAACATGTGCATGAAAGATGGAGTTCTAACAATAGGACATAGTAACTATGCATGCAACATGAAAGGCTACAAACAAAGATCATGAATAACATGCATTGAAAAACGTTTGTTTGTTTCACATATAGAAAACATAGCATAGTGGCAATCATCTTGTCCCTCATAGAGTAGCCATATAGATGCATAGGACACCTTCAAAGTTCACAAGGGTGACTAGAAACAAATAGCATAAGAACAAGTAATATCACAATATGCATCAATCAATAAGCTTTGGAACACTACACACAGAATGACAACTATGCTCTCTTAATGGTGCCTAAAGGTAGAAGGTGGAGACTCAAGTAATGGTGGAAGAAAAGCCTTTTTGTAAAGGAAGCAGAGATTTCAAGTTTCAAAAAGAGCTTCCAAAAATTATGGTACTTGTTAGCTTCCAGCCCTCATTGCCCCTATCATAAGCATCTTGAAGTGATTAAGGTTAAAGTGAACAAATATGGAGTATTTGCTTGACGAAGTATAAGTTGGCAATCTCAAGTCCCTTGAATACGAGGGTCACACCTCATGCTACTCAACTTTAGTCACAAGTAAGTTCTTGTCATTGTAAGTATTTGCATATCATAGAGAACCGCCAACGGGGTACCCCTTGCACATGGTACAAGAGCTTTCCCATAACCAAAATGACAAGGCAAGCAGACAATGAGCATCTTAGCGATCTTTTTATTTACTATATGCATAGATTTTTATTGAGGATGCTTCATAGATAGCTCACTATGGTGATGCTGCAAGTTTCCACCATGATTAGGCATGGCTTAGGCTAGCGGCCCAGGCGTTTCTCTAACATAGAATACTTACTCCATGGACTTACAAGTTTCCTCTTTATTTCACACCGGTGACATCCATAGACAAAAGAGCATGATATCAACTGAGTACAAAGTACAAGTGCAATGTTGAAAACGTTCCCCGTGACAGCACGGTTCTGCTAATTCCAACGTATAAGTGCAAGCATATACAACATATATGACACAATGGTTCAAGTTTATTAGGGAAAAAGAATATAAAGTGTGCCATCAAGTTTGTGAGGGCTTTAATCACTAAGTTTTCACATAAAAAATAGTTTTTCATTGGAAGATAGCTGAAAACAAGAATATACTTGGAATGGTGTAACACACCATGCATAGGAGTTTATTATGGACACTTTGGAATAACTTGGTTTCTTGGGAGTTTGGAAGCATGAGTAGAGCTTACTCATACAAGTGGAGGCTAGCAAAAGACTGGGAGCAACCAACTAAAAGAGCATAATGGCCATAATCATGAAGAGCAACAAAGCATTACTAATCAAAGCATAGAGTGGTACTACAAGTCAAGAACTAAATGATCATAGAGGCTAATGGTGACTTGTCATAGTCATAGCAAGGTGTGAGCATGTGCCAAGTCAACCCAAACAAAGCATTAATGGAGAATAGTACAATACTATGCTCTTGCATGCTAAAACAACGCATAATTTCTTCAAGGCACACTAAGCAGTCCCAATTGTTTGGAACAAGACATGCTACATAAATAATCAATAAGCATAAGATCAAAACAACACCTAGCACGTCATGCTAAAGTCTAAGTCACAGTCAATGCAAGATCCTCTTGCACTTCAAGCAAGAACTTACTACTCCTTTCCAACACCAAGCAATTTTTGCAAAACAACACAGCGAGAACGGGGGTCCAAACTAGTTTATTCAAGTAAACTAAACAACCTAAGCAAAGAAAACGAAAATTAAGATGCTCCAAGAACAACACAACTGTGCTTGAAACAATAAAAACAAAGTGTCTAGACAGACCTGAGCTTTTTATTGATGAAGAAGGGGATGCCTTGGGCATCCCCAAGCTTTGACGCTTGTACCTCTTGGATATTTCTTGGGGTGAAACCATTGTGGCATCCCCAAGCTTGAGCTTTCGTCCATTCTTCATCTCATTGTATCATTCTCTCTCTACACCAGAAATTTTTCCTTCATACAAAACTTCACACAATCTTCATTAGCAACATTAGTGTATTCAAAAGATATTAGACCTATGGCAAAGCTTTGAAACAACAAGGCTTTTCACTAAAAACACAAGCTACTGTAGTAACTCCTTCAAAAAGCTCAATTCCCCAAAAGAGAACTCAAAAAGGAATCAATAAGAAGCAAATGCAAATAATGGCGGAAATCTGTCAAAGCAGACCAACAGGTAGAAACCGATCTTTTTGAACATCTTATATTGATCAAATAAAAAAGTTTTGAACTAACAAAAGTTATCTAACATACTGGGGATTTATTCGTAAATTTTGAGCTCAATCCGAGTTACAAAGACTCCTCACGAATTTTTATGGTGGAGGACAGAAATCTGTTTCGGGACAGCAACTCCCCAAATCTTACTTCCCTCTCATTAGAGGTCATTCTTGGCACAAAAAGCAAACAAAAAGGATAAGAAGAGGTCATTACTGAAGTAATAACTTCCAAGACTCAAGGAAACTCTTAGGTTATCTCCCAACAAGTACTTTTCTTTAACGCCTTTAAGTTAGGCATGATAGTTTGAGAATATGCTCTCATAAGAACTATGAGATGAAGTAAAAGAGAGCATCAAGAAGAAAATTCAAAACACATTTGAGTCTAACCCACTTCTGATGCATAGGAATCTTGTAAGAAAAAAAATCAAAGAAGCACATAGTAACAAGAGTGGGTAGATAAAATAAGAGCAACCATACTTTCCTCTCTCATAATAATTTTCAGCACATAGAGAGGTGTTTCAGTACCATGAAAACTTCTACAACCATACTTTCCTCTCTCATAATAATTTCCAGCAGCATCATGAATAAACTCAACAATATAGCTATCACATAAAGCATGCTTTTTGTGATCTACAAACACATAATTTCTATCAATCTAAAAAATAGTGGGATTAAAACCTTCACAGGTTTTACCCAAAGTAGATATTTCAAAAGGATCCACAGGAACATAACAATCATACTTCTTTGGTAAGCATGGGGGACAATCAAATATTATAAGGGATAAAGAGTTACTCTCATTAGAAGGTAGGCATGGGTATATAATCCATTCTTCCTCCTTTTGTTCATCACTCTCCTCCTCTTTTTCATCTAATGAGCTTCCAGTTTCAACAATTTCTTCTTCCATAGGCTCCTGCAAGGCATTAGTCTCTTCCATTTGTGTAAATCACCTATTAAAATATTCAAGAATATAGCCATTTTCTTCCTTGTAATTATCAAAGCAAAATTGAAGTATCTCATAAACCTCATATTCATAAGGTGCATCATTAGTATTTTCAAGAAAACTGGCAAGTTCAAATGCACCCTTGAAGGCAATAAATTCTTCAATTTGTTCCACATCATAAAAGTCAAAATTTCCTTTAACATAAGAGGATATGGTAATATTATCATTATACTCACACTAAAAAGGAAGGTGTTTATACCTCCTACAACAACAAGATTTATCAAAGAAATAAGTAACATTATAAGTAGAGCACACGTCTCTAGAAATAGTATTCAACTTATCAATTTGTTCCCATAAGTGTTTCCCTTTTTGTGACAAACAGTGTTCCTTATAATAATACTTTTGTTCTTCCGTGAACCCACCTTGCCAATAAGAACTAGTTTCAAAGAAACCATCCATTGACAGAAAGCATGACCAAGCTGTTGGAGATATGCCCAAGAGGCAATAATAAAGTGGTTATTATCATATCTTCATACTTATGATAAATGTTTACATACCATGCTATAATTGTATTAACCGGAAACATTAATACTTGTGTGATTTGTAAACGTAAAAGAGTCCCTAGTAAAGCCTCTTGTTAGACTAGCTTGTTGGTTAATATATGATCATGGTTTCCTAATCATGAACATAGAGATGTTATTAAACAACAGGGTCATATCATTAGGAGAATGATGTGATGGACATACTCCTATAGTTAAGCATAGCATAAAGATCAAGTCATTTAAATAGTTCATTTGCTATAAGCTTTCTGATACATAGTAACCTAATTCCTTCGACCATGAGATCATGCTTATCACCATCACCGGAAGGATGCTTTGATGACATCAAACACCACACCGTAACTGGGTGGCTATAAAGGTGGCATTGAGTGTTCGGAAAGTATGGGTTGAAACACATGGATCAAGAGTGGGATTTGTCCATCCATATGACGGATAGATATACTCTGGGCCCTCTCGGTGTAATGTCATCCAATTAGCTTGCAAGCATGTGACTGGCTCACAAGGGATCACATATCACAGGAACGAGAAAAGAGTACTTATCGGTAACGAGGTTGAACTAGGTATGCAGAGATACCGACAATCAAAACCTCGGATAAGTAAACTATCATGAGACAAAGGGAAATTGGTATCGTATGTAAGTGGTTCATTCGATTGCAAAGTAATGTAGAAATATGTGGGAGCCATATGAATTTCCAGATTCCTCTATTGGTTATTGATCGGAGAAGTGTCTCGGTCATGTCCGCATAATTCACGAACCGTAGGGAGACACACTTAAGGATTCGATGTTGTTGAGTAGTTATGGAATGATGAGTAAGAGACCGAATGTTGTTCGGAGTCTCGAATGGGATCCAGGATATCATGAGGAGATCCGGAATGGTCCGGAGAATAATATTCATATAAGGAAAGTCCTGTTTCGGGGTTGGAGAATGGTTCCGGTGTTTTCATCGGGAATGTTCTAGAAGGTTCCGGAATGTCCGGCACTCCAGAGGGGAAGGGTACATGAATGTGTCATAACAAGTTGGAATGGTTGCATCATGTACTAGGTGTCATCGCTGGGCAAAATAAAGGGATAAATCAAATCCTAGTTTGAAAAGTCAAACGCCAATTTGAAAAGTCAAACGACAAGTTTTGCTTGGTGGAGGGAGAGTAGGAAACCTACTTGGGGAGGAAGTCCCACTCCATCCACCCGCCGGCCAAGGAGGAGGAGTTGGAGGAGGACTCCCTCCTCCTAGGCGCCTCCCTCCCACCTATAAAAGAAGGGGCAGGGGTGCCCCTCTTCCACACACCTCAAACCCTAGCTTTGGCGCCTCCACCTCCAAGTGCAGCCGCTGCCGCCGCCTAGGGTTTCCCCTCCAACTCGGCGAGTTGGGGCTCTCCCCAAGCCCTAGCCGTCGGCCAAGCTTCCTCCCTTGGTTCCTCTAAACCCTAGATCGCCAAGGCCTCTCTCATAGTCCACCATACTCGCTCCGGCTTAAGGCGAAGCCCTGCGAGATCTCCCCTCTACTTCCGGTACCACGCCTCGTGCTGCCAGAATCACGAGGAGAGTGCTACAACCTCCGCTGCCTACTGGAACAAGGGAGAGGAAGGTCTTCATCAAGTACCGAACGTGTGACCGACTACGGAAGCGCTGCCGGAACGCAGCGCTGGAAGGATCGTCTACGCGATCTTGAGATCTACAAGTGTACGACTACATCACCCACGAGAATCTGCTCTTGTTAACCGCTTTGGATCTTCGAGGGTTAGTATTATATCGACTTGTTGCTACAATCTAGTAGATAGATCTTGGCTTTATCATAGATTAGATCTTGATTGTGTGTTCATGCGGTAGAACTTTTTTGTTTTCCATGCTACGAACCCCTACAGTGGTATCAGAGCCGTGTCTATATGTAGATCTGTTGCACGAGTAGAACACAATGGTCATTGTGGGCGTTGATGCTTTTGTTGTCGATTGCTTCTTGTGTACTTTGCATCTTGCGGGATGGTGGGATGAAGCGGCCCGGGCTAACCTTACATGACATCGTTCATGAGACTTGCTCCACGCTTGACATGCAACTTGTTTTGCATAAGTGGCTTTGCGGGTGACTGTTTCTCCCAACATAGTTAAGATTCAATTTACAACGGGTGATTGACAATACTAGTATCAATGTTGTGGTTCTTGTTCGTAAGTTAGAATGACACTTATTGAAAGCCCCAAGCCACGTAAAACATGCAAAGAAAATTAGAGGCGTCTAACTTTGTTTTGCAGGGGTGTGCTGTGATGTGATATGGCCATGATTGTGATTATATATGATGTATGCAATGTTCCTTATTGTAAGTTGGCAACCGGCAAGAGCCGTATGGTTGTTTTCCATTAAGTCCTTCGTGTATATTATTCAAAGTAGTTGTAATAGTTGATGCTGGTGGAAGACAACAATGAAGCGGCGCCATTGACCTTGACGCCACACCGGTGATGATGGAGATCATGTTCGTGCTTGAAGATGGAGATCGGAGGCACAAGAAGAAAGGCCATATCATATCACATATTATGAATTGCATGTGATGTTAATCCTTTTATTCATCTTGTATTGCTTAGTTCACGACGGTAGCATTATAAGATGATCCCTCAAGCACACAAATTTCAAGTTTTAAAGTGTTCATCCTTAGTAAGCACCGTTGCTAAAGCTCGTTGTTTCGAAGCACCACGTGATGATCGGGTGTGTTAGATTCTGCGAGTGTATACAACGTGAGCAAGCCAGATTTGCTCATGCAGAAGCTAAGGTTTGATCTTGACGAGCCTAGCATGTACAGACATGGTCTCGGAACACGGATCACCGAAAGGTAAATCATGAGTCATATAGTAGATATGATGAACATGATGATTGTTCGCCATTGAAGCTACATCAACTCTCGTGATGATCGGTTTTGATGTGGTGGATTTGGTTCGTGTGATCACTAAAATAATGTGAGGGATATTGTTTTGATTGGGAGTTCAACGACAATGTAATTAAAAGTTGAACACTATTTATCATAAATTAAATCAAGTGAATTTCCATAATTGTTGTAGTCATTGGCATTCGTTTACCACCTTGCGCTTAGTTATAATTGAGATGATAGAACTATAGAATTCTGGTTAGTTACTTTACGAACTGGTATCGTATTGTTTTGAAGTGTTAATCTAAAGTTTAAAAGTCCTATTGCAAACTTTCAGTAAGTTCCGGTTACTCCATGAAGATTAATAATTGGTATTAAATCAAGAGTGACAATTCCAAGTGTTAGTGTATGAGTATCATGTTTGTCTCCATGATTCTTGATATTCAAAGGATTGTCTTAATATCAAGGTTATCTAAGATCTGAAAGAGTTGTTTCAGAAACCATGATGTGTGGAAGATATTATGATATCTGAAACAAAGTTTTGGTTGCAACATGATAGAGTATAATATGGCAAAAGTCATGTTCGCATATTTGATGAGAATTTGCAAAAGGTTGGTGACACTAATTTTCCTAATCCTCCAAAAGGTTTTGGAGAGCAACATTATACTCGCGATTAACCGTTATAAGTTAACAGTAGCTTGACCATGGATAAATCCATGATAAGGGTGAATATTTGATGTAGGTAAAATGTTTACTACACCAAGAGATTACTAAAGAAAGGAATTTGAAAGAACACCAAACATTTGATGATGGTGATCTACTTCAAAGTGCAAGTCCAAAGACATTGGTATTTAACTATACATGCTTTGGACTATGTGTCATGTATGTGGCTCCATGATGATGTTGATAGATTCTTTCAAACAGAAAAGGAAATACTGAAAGAGAATCTCATAAATATATGGCAGAAAAGAAAAGACTAGAATTGTTCAGCTTAAGTATATAGATGATATACATGTTATGGCTATATTCTTTGCTTATTAAACAATGTGGTTCTTAAGTATTTGATACTGAATTTGTTGGTGTGAATCATCATACGAAACAACACAATTCATGAACTACAATGGCCTAAGTAACTAGCAAAAGAATATGTGATGATGTTCATCGAGAACAAATAAAGGGTTATTGTGCTGCTTGTGAAACATCAAAGCTTTACTTCAAGATTTGTTTTATCAGGTATTATGAGAACAAAAGGGTTGTTCAAATAATTGCTGTAATCCATAAAAGATGGATGATTCACAAATCTCGTTGGAAAAATCACATCCATAAAACTAGTGCTAAAAATGTTGAAAGACAAATTGATTGAAAGATCACTTAGGAAGTGACATCGCCGTTTGAATTATACTGGAAAGAAAACGTGAAGAAACTCCATGTGGATGGGACTTTGGAGTCTTTTGATTTTTGATCAAATGACGCTTGTGAAACTTTCCTAGAGATAATTAAAACTTCGTTCATAGGCCAAAAACGGAACGAATGACTAGCTTATTGAAACTTGTACATATTGTTGTACGAAGTCCATTATATGTAGTCAAGAGCGATGGATTTCAACTTAATATGCTTTCTTCGAAAATTTGAGTGAATATATGAATATTTACTTAATAAGGATGAAGTATGAAACATTTGAAAAGTTCAAAGACTTTCAAGATGAAATGCAAAATCATTGTAACAAGAATATAAATAGTTTATGATAAGATCATAAAGGAAGATATTTGAGTTACAAGTTTAGAATAATACCTAAGATTTAAGGAATCGTTCCGTAGATTTGCATTTCCCGAAACACCATAAGAGTATGGAGCGTTCGAGATATGTAATTAAACCTTGTTTGACATGGTAAGATCAAAGGTGTAATTCATAAAACTGCCATTATATTTTAAAGATTAAAATCTTGAGAGACTACCATTTTTCCACTGAAAAGAGCTTCATCATAATCCGTTGAAATGACACCATATAAAGTTATGGTTTGGGATTAAACCCAAGTAGTCCTTTCTTAAACATTGGTATGCTATGCATAAGAAAGATGTTTGCAACCGAAGTCGGATGAACCTGTCTTTGTATGTTATTTCGAATAACTGTTCCTCCACAACATCGGAGACAAAAGTGTTTGTCGCTTAGAACGTCAAGTTTCTTTGAGAAGGAATTTTCTGTGAAAAGTTAAGTGGGAGGACAATAGAACTTTGATGAGGTTAAAAGAACCTTAGCTATATGTGCAAGGTTGCGCAGCGCCGAAAAGTGTTCCGGAGGCAGCAACAATGCTCATGGCTCACGTGCCTCAAAGGTTGCGGTCACAGAGGTCTAAGTTCCTATTGAAACAAGTAGGTCGGGTAAACAATCAAATACCAAGATTTGAGAGTTAAATCATTATTTGACAATAATGATCCGGCTACATGCAAAGAAGCGATGATGATCCCTGACTCCGTCAAATGGCTTGAAGCCATAAAATCCGTGATAGTTCCATACACGAGAAATCAAGTTTTGAACTTGAAGGACCCTCGAGAAAGGTGTAAGACCTTACAGTTGTGTTTGGATCTGTAAAATAGACATGGATGTTTCACATCTATGAAATAGTTGACATGTTGGGAAAGAGTTCACAACAATGTTCAAAGGTTGACTATGACAAGATTTGATCTTTCATAGCGATATTTAGTCTAGACGGATTAATGTAGCAACCACTACATATAATTTTGTTATGTGGTAGTTGAACAAACAAAACAAGTTCTTCTAATAGAATTGTTACCTAGGACATGTGCATAACACGGTCCATAGGGTTTTGTTAATTCAAAGGATGCTAAAAGCATATGCAAACTTCAATGGTTGAAGTGAGCATCGCGGAGTTGGAATATTCACTATGATGAAACTATTAAAAGATTTTAATTTCATCAGAGAAAATGAAGATGCTTGCATTTGCAAGAAAAATTAAGTGGGAGAGCTAAGACATGTTTCTAATACATTATGTGGAAGGCATATTGTTGATTAGAAATGATGTATCTTTTATTAACAAATATTAAGAATTTCATCCCGATGAAAGACTTAGGCAAAACCCAAATATTTGGCATCAATAGACGCTAATATGGTTGTGCCGAAAGTACATAGATGATGTATTGAATGGGCTCAATATAGAAACTACAAGAAAGGTTCTTGTCGCACAGAAAGGATTGAATGAGTTCAATATTGATGATATATTCAAGTGTATTAACACTTGGTAAGTGAAACAAAGATTCAAGTATAGATTGTTACTTGATGTATGAAATCACAAAGAGTATTTATATCAATCATACTGTGATATGTACAAATCCAGATATGTCCTATGCTCTAAATGTTATGAGCATATACCAGAATAATTCATAAGATGATCATTGGACGATAGTAAGGATATTCTTATGATCTTTTGGAAGAACTAAGAGTATATTATTTTGTAGAAGTGGCAAATAGATTGTTAGTTCATTGTAAAAGTATTACATTGGTACTAGTTTTGTCACAAAGTACAAATGAAGTTTATCTCAATCTAAACTAAGGGTGGCACAATATAATGGAAAGTAAGTTCCATAATGGATTTGTATGAGTTCCAAAGTTAAGACATTATGACAGATACTACAACAAAAGGCTAAGTATATGACTGCTATAATAGCAGCTAAAGAGGGCATTTATGTCAAGTAGTTTGTTATCAAACTAGGTGTAGTTCACAGCGGGATAATACTATGAAGATATATTGTACGACAATATTATCAACATGTTTTAAACCCCAAAGAACTAAAGGTCTCACCAAAGGACCAAAGTTATACAAAGCCAACTCATTAGAGAATAAGTGATGCGTAGAGACGCAAAGACATGAAATTACACACGGACCTGGAAGTGTCAGATCCGGAGATCAGTTGACCACTAGCAATCGTGTACATACGACACCAGAAAGCCATAGGTGTTGAATACACAAAGGTTTGAAACTATATTATTGACTCTAGTGCAAGTGGGAGACTGTTGGAGATATTCCCAAGAGGCAATAATAAAGTGGTTATTATCATATCTTCATACTTATGATAAATGTTTACATACCATGCTATAATTGTATTAACCGGAAACATTAATACTTGTGTGATTTGTAAACGTAAAAGAGTCCCTAGTAAAGCCTCTTGTTAAACTAGCTTGTTGGTTAATATATGATCATGGTTTCCTGATCATGAACATAGAGATGTTATTAAACAACAGGGTCATATCATTAGGAGAATGATGTGATGGACATACTCCTATAGTTAAGCGTAGCATAAAGATCAAGTCATTTAAATAGTTCATTTGCTATAAGCTTTCTGATACATAGTAACCTAATTCCTTCGACCATGAGATCATGCTTATCACCATCACCGGAAGGATGCTTTGACGACATCAAATACCACACCGTAACTGGGTGGCTATAAAGGTGGCATTGAGTGTTCGGAAAGTATGGGTTGAAACACATGGATCAAGAGTGGGATTTGTCCATCCATATGACGGATAGATATACTCTGGGCCCTCTCTGTGGAATGTCATCCAATTAGCTTGCAAGCATGTGACTGGCTCACAAGGGATCACATATCACAGGAACGAGAAAAGAGTACTTATCGGTAACGAGGTTGAACTAGGTATGCAGAGATACCGACAATCAAAACCTCGGATAAGTAAACTATCATGAGAGAAAGGGAAATTGGTATCGTCTGTAAGTGGTTCATTCGATCGCAAAGTAATCGTAGAAATATGTGGGAGCCATATGAATTTCCAGATTCCTCTATTGGTTATTGATCGGAGAAGTGTCTTGGTCATGTCCGCATAATTCACGAACCGTAGGGAGACACACTTAAGGATTCGATGTTGTTGAGTAGTTATGGAATGATGAGTAAGAGACCGAATGTTGTTCGGAGTCTTGAATGGGATCCGAGATATCACGAGGAGATCCGGAATGGTCCGGAGAATAAGATTCATATAAGGAAAGTCCTGTTTCGGGGTTGGAGAATGGTTCCGGTGTTTTCATCGGGAATGTTCTAGAAGGTTCCGAAATGTCCGGCACTCCGGAGGGGAAGGGTACATGAATGTGTCATAACAAGTTGGAATGGTTGCATCATGTACTAGGTGTCATCGCTGAGCAAAATAAAGGGATAAATCAAATCCTAGTTTGAAAAGTCAAACGCCAATTTGAAAAGTCAAACGGCAAGTTTTGCTTGGTGGAGGGAGAGTAGGAAACCTACTTGGGGACTCCCTCCTCCTAGGCGCCTCCCTCCCACCTATAAAAGAAGGGGCAGGGGTGCCCCTCTTCCACACACCTCAAACCCTAGCTTTAGCGCCTCCACCTCCAAGTGCAGCCGCTGCCGCCGCCTAGGGTTTCCCCTCCAACTCGGCGAGTTGGGGCTCTCCCCAAGCCCTAGCCGTCGGCCAAGCTTCCTCCCTTGGTGCCTCTAAACCCTAGATCGCCAAGGCCTCTCTCATAGTCCACCATACTCGCTCCGGCTTAAGGCGAAGCCCTGCGAGATCTCCCCTCTACTTCCGGTACCACGCCGTCGTGCTGCCGGAATCAAGAGGAGAGTGCTACAACCTCCGCTGCCTACTGGAACAAGGGAGAGGAAGGTCTTCATCAAGTACCGAACGTGTGACCGACTACGGAAGCGCTGCCGGAACGCAGCGCTGGAAGGATCGTCTACGCGATCTTGAGATCGGCAAGTGTACGACTACATCACTCACGAGAATGTGCTCTCGTTAACCGCTTTGGATCTTCGAGGGTTAGTTTCTATCGACTCGTTGCTACAATCTAGTAGATAGATCTTTGCTTGATCATAGATTAGATCTTGATTGTGTGTTCATGCGGTAGAAATTTTTTGTTTTCCATGCTACGAACCCTACACAAGCAAGGCAATAACACACCAGCAACCAGAGTAGGAACTAATTTTTTTTTGTTTTTTTGAATAAAGAAAGCAAACCAAACTAGACTAATTTTTTGGGTTTTTTGAAAAGAGGAAAACAAAACCAAGCAAACTAAAAACAAAGTAAAGAGAAAGGAAGTGGAGGACTCCCCTTGTGAAGACGTCCTTAGCCTCCCTGGCAACGGCGCCAGAAAACTTGTTGATGACTCCTTGATGGTGCCAGATAACTTGGTGCCTGACGTGGAGTCTGTTGGGAACCCCAAGAGCAAGGTGTGATGAGCACAACAACAAGTCTTCGCTCAGTAGGGACCGAGGTTATCGAAACAGAAGGAGGAAGGAAACGTCACACAGGTGTTGCTAGCAACACGGAGACCTGCACAACACAAACTCAAGACTTTTCCCCAACAAATCAGTGGGGTTGTCAAGGTCACCGGTTTGCTGTAACAAAGGATTAAACATATGGTGTGGAAGGTAATGGTTTGCAGCAAGTAAACAAGTAACAGTGGAAGATGTATCAATGGTAAAGATTGGACCGGGGTCCATAGTTCACTAGAGGTGCTCTCCTTAGATAAACAACATGGCATGAAGTAAACAAATTACAGCAGGGCAATTGACAGGAACTGAGCAAGGCATAACAATGCAATTACTAGTCAAAAAGATCCTATGAGATTCGATTGGGCAATACAACAAGATACATAGACCGCCATCCAACTACATCTATGACTAGAAGTCCACCTTCAGGTTATCATCTGAACCCCCTCCAGTATTAAGTTGCAAGTAATAGACAACTGCTTTAAGCAAAGTGTGTAAGGTAAACAGTCCACATGTTCCATGAACAAGAGACCTTTGTTTTCTCCCTAGTAGCAATAGCACATCTACAACCGAAGAGATTTCTGTCACTTCCCTTGGAAACTAGAGGCATGAACCAACTATCGAGCATAAATACCCCCTCTTGGAGTAACTAGCAACTACTCGACCAAGATAGCTACTAACAACAGAGAGCATGTAAGATCACAAACAACACAGACATGAGATAATCATAAAGACAAACCATTAATCAAACCAACATAATAATCTCAATATCCATCGGATCCCCGCAAACACAACATGCATGATTACAAATAGATTAGATCTTGATCATGAACGAAGATCACAAGATCTATACACGAAAGCACAAAGGAGGAGATACAACCATCTAGCTACTACATGGACCCATAGTCCAAAGTGGAACTACTCACGCATCATACTAGAGAGAAGGCCTTCGGGATGATCTCCCCTCCGGTAGGGTGCCAGGAAGAACTTCAGACCCCCCCTCCCGATCTAGGGACGATGGTGACGGCGGCTACAAACGGTTTCATGGAGATTTTATCGGGTTCTTAGGGTTTCTGCATCGAGGGCTTCTTATAGGCAAAGGGGGAAGCCGAGCAGGTGGCCAGAGGGGCCACACCCCTCCTAGGTGTGGGCCCACCCCTAGCCGCGCCTAGGGGGTTTGGCTGCCCTGGCACGCCTCTCCGTCTCGCCTTTGGACTTCTTGTTCCCGACGGAAAGTTATTGACTTTGACGTTTGTCCCGTCCAATTCCGAGAATATTTCTTTACTAACTTTTCTGAAACCAAAAACAGCAGAAAGCAGGCAACTGGCACTGTGGCAACTTGTTAATAGGTTAGTACCAGAAAACATGTAAAAAGCACCTCAAAGTGTAGACAAAGCAAAGCAAAGTAGATACTAAACAAGCACGGAGCATCAAAAATTATAGATACATTTCCGACGTATCATGGAGCCGCGAGGACCAGTCGCCACAGATCGAATATTCGGGGCGAGTCGCCCTGGTGGTCAAGCCCAAAGTGGGTGACTACTGGCTCCCCAAGACATTGATGGACGGCGGGAGCTCCATCAACATACTCTACCTGGACACGTTCAGGCGGCTGCGGCTCCCACATTCGATGATCGAGACGACCCTCACCACCTTCCACGGCATTGTCCCCGGTCATAAGGCGTACCCGATCGACAAGGTGATGCTACTAGTCACCTTCGGCACACCAGCAAACTTCCGCACTGAGCGGATACTCTTCGAGCTGGTCAGCTTCAACAGACCCTATCACTACGTCCTAGGGCGAGAAGCATTCGCCAAGTTCATGGCGACGCCGCACTATGCGTACAATGTGATGAAGCTCCCAGGGCTGTGCGGCGTCATCACCGTCCACGGCGACCCCGACATGGGCATCGAATGCGAGGATAAAGGTGCCAAGCTCACGGACGCCATCATCGCCGTGGAGGCCAACCACGCTGAGGAGCTCGCCAGATACATGAGTGGGGTCAACAAATATGACCCCGCCATACTCAAGAGGCCCAACATGGAGAACGACGGGTCGACCATGTTCGAGGCCACCACGCACATCCGCACCATCGAGCTGGTCCCAGGCAACTCCAGCCAGACGGTGATGATCAGGACAGGCATGAGCCCCGCATAGGAAAGGACGCTCATCGAGTAGAATCGCGACATCTTCGCATGGAAGCCATCCGACATGCCATGTGTCCCGAGGGAACTCGCTGAGCACAAACTCAATGCCGACCCCACAGCGCGACCTGTCAAGCAGTCGTTGCGGCCCTTCAATGAAGAGCGCCGCCGAGCAATCGCCGAGGAGGTGCAGCGTATACTCGCTGCAAGCTTCATTCGGCCCATCAAATATTCCAAGTGGCTGGGAAACCTAGTCCTGGTCAAAAAGAAGAAAAGGACCTGGAGAATGTGTATCGACTACACAAACTGTCGTGGTATTGTCGACAAGTACGCCATGGAGGGGTCCTCATGGAGCGTGTTTAGAGACGTGGAGTAAGGCGGAAGGTTGGTGTGTACGAGGTAACACAGCTTACCCAAGTTCAGATCCCACGACGGTGGCGGGATCCTACTCCTGCTATAAATCACTATAATGGCAATATGCCGAGTTACAGGGATCGGTTCGCTGTGCACGATATGAGTTGATTGATTCCCTAAAGGCTCCCATAGGTCCGGCTTATATAGTCGCCAGATCCTAGGGTTACAGGCAAAGTCCTAGCCGGACAGGTTACAGAGTCCTACACGGTACACAACTAGTCTAACGTGTCTTGCACTCCAAGGCTCCGAGTACGTCGATGACTCCTCCGTAGCCTTCCTTTATCCGGCATGGGCTTCCCTTCTGGATTCATCTAACTGGGCCGCCCAGAAGGCCATGGGCCTTGCTACCAACTGTGGTCCACCCGGGTTGTCCGGATTAGAGACATACTATGGTGATACCCATTTAGCATATCCCTAATAGTAGCCCCCGGAGAACTCCGAGATCTTGCACCGTATTGCCTCTTCAGGTTGAATGCTCCGTCTATATGAATGTCGGCAAATCGTCAAGCAATATCTTGTAGTCCTCCCAAGAACCCTGCAACACTCTCCGCCTTCAACTTGTAAGTCGGAGAACTGTTGAATCTTCCATCATACTCTTCTCGTAGCCGGACTGGATCCGTCCATGCCAGAATCTTCAGATGGGATGGTTCACCTGCCTGTGTCAGCTAGAGAAACATAGACCATAGGTCAGCGACGCCTCGTAACTCACACATGCAGAGAACGCTATCATAGCCGTTTTCCCGTGCGAAGGATGAGAAACGTTGGCGGCGGCGGTGGGAACATGGCGAAATTCCCGCGCACGTGCTGTCCACGCAGCAATCATACGATCAACTTGCAGGAATGTTGACGCCGAGTACTCTAAATTATAACCGTGGTAGATTTTATCTTTTCACCACATTCTTCCTCACGTTATCTTCTTCCTCCAGCAAAACATCTCCTCGAGCTCTCCACGCGCACCGAGAAAAACCCTAGCTTTTCCCCAGCCCACAATCAAATCCCTTCCCACGCCAATGGCGAGCAGCAACACAACCCCTTCCATGGCGGCAACGAGCGACTCCGCAACGAAGCAGGTAGGCTCCGTTCAGGTGCCCCCAGAGGGCTTGGTACTGCCACACACCGTGATGGTGGAATCCACCGACGGTGACCATATTCCTGCGGGGATGGAACCACTGGAGGAGGAGG
Organism: Avena sativa; assembly: GCA_916181665.1. Taxonomy (NCBI): domain Eukaryota; kingdom Viridiplantae; phylum Streptophyta; class Magnoliopsida; order Poales; family Poaceae; genus Avena; species Avena sativa. The sequence continues at coordinate 216,202,477 of OV702279.1, forward strand.
GCGACTCTCATAATGGAGAGTGGCGCGGCTCCGATATTGCTAACATCAATCTCAAGGAGATGCTCTCCGAGGGGTACCTTCCCATGACGGAGGGGCTGGTCTGGCGGGCGGCGCCGGCCGGCGAGGTCACCCCTTCTCCCCAAGCAGGAGAGAAGGTGTACCTCAAAGCACAACTGGTGCGTGGCGTATCCCTCCCAATCTCCGACTTCTTCTTAGCAGTCCTTAGCCACTACCGGGTTCAGCCTCAGAACCTATCTCCGAATAGCATCCTCGCGCTTAGCAACTACGCGACGCTTTGTGATGGATATCTAGGAATTAGGCCTATGTTAGATCTATTCATATACTTCTTCACCGTCAAGAGGGAAGCCGGAGCGAGCAAGGACGAGCTCAGAAACTGTGGGACCATTAGCTTCAATATCCGGCCTGGCCGGTGGTTCCCCGACATTGTAGGCCATGAGTCTCGCAAAAACTGGCAGAGGACGTACTTCTTTGACCCAGATATCCCTTTGGATGGCCAAGAAGCAACGTACCCAGGCTTTTTCGACGGGGCCACCGCTAAATCCCCGACATGGAGATCGCAAGCCCTCCTCCCCTCCGACGATGAAGCCTCCCGCGCTGTAAGGCGGATAGAGTGGTTCATAGAGACGGGTCTGAACGGGTTGGACCTAGCCATGTGTTGGTTCATCAGGCGGATTCAGCCTCTGGAGCACCGCGTGAAGCTGATGCACCAGTATACCCAGGATAGGAAGGATAGCCTTCGCATCTCCATGGAAAACTTTTCGAGTGAATCCATCAAGCTCTGCCTTAAGGACATCGTTAAGGTGAAGGATAGGAAGCGCGGCTTCGCCATCACCTACGACATGTTCAAGGACGGCAAGTGCCCAGTGGTACACATTTATTTTCCGTGTATGACATATACTCCAGTTCTTCCATCTAGCCATTACCATTTCATCTAACACTTCGGGATTTCACTTAACCGCTAAAGATTCTATAGGTGGATAGCATGGTTGTCCAAATCTACGACCCCAAGATGAAGGAAATCACCGTCGTGTCCGACGACAATGTCCCATTGGCATGTAAGCAGAAGAGCTCCACCTCTGACGCTGCCGATGGAGGCAAGAAGAAGAAGACGGAGGGTGGACCCTCCAAGAAGTCCACTGTCGCCCTGGAGGCAGAGAAAAGAAGAATCACCAGCATCATGTTTACCAAGCCACCGACTGTTGTGTAAGCTTCTTATCATCCGACATTGTCTCTTGCTCGTCTTATTCCTGTACTTATACTTTTGCATGTTTCAGGAAGAAGGCTAGTTTGAGTTTGAAGAAGACCTCCAAAACATCGGGGGCTTCTAAAAACAATAAAGATATGTTGCACCAAGCATCTCCCACCATTTCCCCTACAAATCCCAGCGTCTAGCCTGTTGCTGCACCGAAAAGCTCTCCAGCTAAGGTAGCGTCTGGCCCTTCCGCTATGGAAGTGGACCCAGGTGTCGTCGCGGATCTTGCTGTTGTCGGCGCGACACAAGAAAGTGTCGCCTCCAAAGTGGCTGAAGCTCCGGCTAAGGATGCCAAGGGTAGCGGTAAGGCGATGGTGGAAGGCGGAACTTCTGTCGAAGGCGGCTCCAATGCACCCCAGACACCGGCAGAGCTCCCGAAGATTGTCTACCCGGCGCTTACGCTGAGTAGCTCAGCTCTAGCTCCCGGTGCAGCGCCAAGTTCTGCGACATGTGGTCTTGAGGAGCTGCTCTGGCAAGGGGATATCCTGCGCGGAAATAGTCTTTCATTCAGCAAGATATTTGCCGAAAGCGCCACCAACCTCAAGATCATCGCACTTGTAAGTTTTTATTTGCCTTTTGCATTTCATATGTAGTATCCCACTGTAGCCCCCGAGGATTTAGACGGAAAACCATAGGTCTTTGCATCTGAATGCTCTAAGAGTGACTAAGCTAGAAAACTTCGCACTGTAGCCCCCAAGTATTTAGTTTGAATGAATTATTCCGACTAGATACTTTTACAGTAGCATACGCAGTGTTTGTAAATTTCAATACTGTAGACCCCAAGCCTCTAGTTGAAACTGAATTAGTTCCGACAAGATTCTTAAAGAAAGACTAAGAATATTGCTGAGTTAAAAACTCTCACTGTAGCCCCCAAGCCTGTAGGTAGATATTTATCTGGCTAGATGCTCCAAGTAGACAAAGTAATTTGAATTTCTTTCCACAGAATGAGAATGCTCGGAGAGGAGTCGCCAACGAGAAGTTCCACAAGATGCGCGCTGAACTGGAAGCTGAAAAGGGTAAAACTGCCTTCTTGAAGGATCAAATCACCAAGAGCAAGAGTCTGTTTTTCCTCAATTTCACACTCAAACTTGGTCTTGTGCCATCACTCTTAGACTACTCATTGTGTGCTGTCATCTCTCTGACTTACAGAAACTATTGCCAAGGCGAAGGACATTGTCGAGCAATCCAATCATATTGAACTGCTCGATAGCGAGAACAAAATCCTCAAGCAGGAAAGGGTTGACACTTTGAAGATGCATGAAGAATCCATGAAGGCCTTGCAGTGATATGCCAACACAAAGATCAACCGTCTGAAGGAGGAAATTGCAATCCTCAAGGAGCAGAAGAAAGCTTCCGATGAGCGGAATCAACGCAACCTTGAGGCTTACAAGGTTCTCCGATAAGAACGGGACTCCATGGCGGAGATACTCCAACAAGCAGAGACGAGCATCATTGGTAAGTGATCTCCGTCTTGTACTTCTGTAAGCTAGGTACTCTGAACTTTTTTGTGTTATTAAACTCATGTACTCCTTTGCTTGCTGGATATGCAGCTCCTATTGGTTAAACCAATATGCCTCCTCCACCAAAGGAATGCATGGTTCTTGCCGGCAACTTCATCAGTACCGTCGTCAAGCAAGCCAAAGAGATTGCCAAGCCCCTAAACATCAACATTAAGGCGGTGGATTCCGTCATGAAGTACTCGGAAATTTTGCGCCAAGCCCCCGAGCGTATCGTAAGCTGGAAAGCTTCATGCACCCGGGCTGGTGCTAGAATGTCGCTGGCGATGGTCAAGGCCCACTACGAGAATGCCGACATCGACACGTTGACCTCGGGTCTGCCCTACATAGACGATGACGCCCAGAAGATTGATCACAAAGTTATCTGGGAATCGCTCGCGGGCTACGACACTAGGGTCACCGAGTTGGTCGATCCAAACGCCTTTGTGCCTCTTGAGATCATTGATGGCGACCAGCCCTGCTCCTCCGAGTCCCTCAAGACCACCGACTTTGAAGATGACCAGGATGGCTCTGCTACTGCCGACGATGCTACCTCAAAGTCTCCTGTGCTAGAGGAATGAAAAATACTTTGTAATATTTGTCTCCTCTGGATGTATATATGCAGAAAAACTACTGTGTTAATCTTAAGGCGGAAAAACAATAGTTGTATGCTTCCTGCTACTTCGGTACTAGTTCCAGCATGTAAATATTTTTTAAGCAAGTGCTGGCTTGGAATCTCCGACCAGCGCAGGTACTGGGGAACTGGGGGTAGGGTGGCCATCAGTATCCTCATGGAGGTTTTCTGTTGCCGGACAGTAGGGGTACCAAGGAAAGTGTGGTAGACGGCAGCCTTCTTCTCGAAGAGGTTCTTTCCCTTGCCATCGCTCTTGTTGGCGTGCTTGGGGTCAACATCCTCGTCCATGTCACTTGAATCCTTGGACTCCTCTTCCTTCTTCTTCCCCTTGCCCTTTCCTCGCGGTCTGTTCTTCCGACTTCGCTTGTAACCGGACTCCGATTCTTCCTTGAGGTCGTTGACGAACTTGCAATGGCGATTGGTGTGAGTGGATTTTCCATTGGCATCGAGGTGTACAAGGCATGGCATATCACGGTACTCCTCATACGTTTGGGGAACGCGGAGCATTGCTAGGGTAGTTTCACTACCTCGCTGCTACCCACGACCATCCCCCGTCCTCGGCCACGCTGTCCTCCGTCACCTCGTCCTGCTAATGTCATGGCAACCATGTCGGAGGTTTGCTTTTCTTCTGGCGGGTTTTTCCCTTGGTGTTGTTGTTCCTCTTAGCTTGAGTTGGAACCGCTGTTTCCGGCAAGGAGACGCGGACATCGTCGTCGGCAGCCGCGAACTCACTAGCCAGCTGGATCATCTGATTGAGATCGAGCCTGTGATTGTCCTGCAGGCGCTTCAACTTATGTCGGAGCAACGTACCTTTCTCCAACCCATCGATGAAGGTGGCCATGGCAGTCTGAGCGTGCACTCCTGCGCAGGAATTCTTCATATCCAGCCAGCGAGAGAGGTAGGCGCGAGATGACTCGTCTTTCTCTTGCACGCACCGTTGTATATCGCCAATAGTGCAAGGACGATTGTACGTACCCTCAAATTTCTTGGTGAACGCTTCTTGCATGTCCAACCAGTTGCAGATGGACTTCTCCGGCAAGTCATCAATCCATTGGCGGGCCATGCCCGTCAACATCAGTGGGAGGTGCTTGACGACAACGTTGGGGTTACCCCCGGCGATCTCCACCGCGTTGCCATAATCCTGCAACCACGTGGCTAGTTTGGCAGTGTCTTCATAGGGCTTGATGGTCTTGTCAATCCGGAAACCCCTAGGGTAAGTTGCGGTTCGTATCATAGGTCTAAAGCAACGTGGTCCTAGGTATTGTCCTTCCCGGGCCTCGTGAATCTTGTCCAGGCGTGAACGTACGTCGTATGGCTCCGGGCTTGTTCTTTTCTTCTTGCCGCCAGGGGATGGGCTGCGTGAACGATGCGGGCCTCCTCCACCATGGTGGCTGCTAGGGGGCGACGGAGGCAGAGGTGGCGGTGGGTTAGTCTTCTTGATGTTACCCTCCTACGACGCCTCACACTTTCCGCGGTTGCTTGTCGGACGCGGAGGGTCATGGCGTGACCTGCTCTTATGCCTTTGGTTGCGTTCTCCATCGTGACGGGGCTGCTCCGTGTTGTCGCGAATGACAATGCCGCTCTGCCTTGGCGGAGGCATATCTGTACGATGGTGAGCCTTGGGGTCTTCACGATGTCGGGGAGATCGGGGCGGTGAAGATGGGCGACAAGGATGAGCCTTGCCTCCGTGGTCGGAGGATATGGGGATAGCGTCTTTCCTGTTGCGTGCATCCCTCCGTCTTTGTTCCGATGAACCCGTCTAAGACCCGACATCCTGAGGATATCGGTCCCTTGGCGGCTTAGGATTGCTAGACTGGCAATACGCTGGGTGAGACTCAAGCCTCTGAGAGGTGGCCTTTTCCTCCTGTTTCACCGCGTTTGCTACAAGGTCGTAGACCTGTTCCACAGCTGCGGGTGATCTATCCTGCTCCAGAAGGGTCTTGGCGACGGCTAGGTTGAGAATAGGAGTGGGCATGACCTGCCTGCCTTCGTTGTTAATGTATGGCTTGGCTTGTGGCGGCTTCGGGGGAGCCCATCCTAGGTTTAGCCATATGCTAGGATCATTGATGACGTGAGCCGGAGCTTCCTTAGCCTTCTGCTGCTTGAGCAGAGTCTTGTACTCAGCATCCATGGCTCTAGCTTTCTCTATTGACTTCTACGCCTTGGCCAGATCTTGATCTAGCTTTGCGCCTTGATCCGCAATGCCCTGTGCTTCCTCCAGCAGCTGCTGTCTCTTCTCGTCAAGCTAGAATACGTTTCGTATATGAGCTACAGTCATGGACTCGACGAGTAGATTTCCGTACATCACTCTATCATCTGGAGTGATTTGGGCAGCCACAGACGTAGATGTCGGAGGCGGCAGGTTTGCGGTGTTGTTATTAATCGGACCGACGTTGAGTTCCTGCGGCTGCTGCACTGGGTTAGGCGGAGGGGCATGGCCTTTGCGCGATCATTGTCGGCAGCAATAGGTGGTCCCTTCCCCTTGTTCATCGTTTTAGGCGGAGCTTGACCGGGTTGATCTTCCTCCATCACGGTCCCAATGGAGACGAACACCTCACAGGATGTGATGGTGTTTTCGGCCTGCTCGTCGCGTCTGATATCCTCCTCCATCTCCTGCATAGCAGAGTCGAGTTCCTCCATGCTGAAGTCTATCTCCTTCGAGTCAGCGCTGATGTCGGTGTAGAGCGCATCTAGGACGGAGTCGGAGGGTGTCGTGGCCTCCTCAATGATGGGTGGTGGTGGTGCGACAACATCGACAATGACTAGAGGCGGCGCTGTAGCGATGACGACTGCAGGCGGTGGTGGCGGTGGCTGAGGCGGAGAGGCGCCGGGTATGGCAGCGATCACTGCCTGAGCATCTGCTTCAGCTGCCATGTAGTTGTTGACGGTGTGAACCATGCCCTCGAAAGTGAGGAGACCAGCAGCCTGCTGCCGTCTTAGCGTATGCCGGAGAAGCATACCGCGGTCCAGTCCTTCCACAAAGTGATAGATGGCATCATCATTGGGGTAATGCTCCAGGTCGTCCCGTATACGGAGCCACCTAGCTAGGTAGTCGCGTTTCACCCTCTCTCTGAATGCAATGCTCCATATCGAAGATAGTTACCACGCCGATGAACTTGGATCTCTGCTGTCCAGACGCACGGGCGAAGCCGGCGGACTTGCAGCGATTTTCCACCATTATATCCTGCACAGGGGCGGTTTGGGTGGGCCTTGAATTTTTCCCATATATGCCGGAAAACTCCAAATAGAGATCCGACTTCGATCCTTCCGTGAACGTATCCTGCCCGTAGGCGGTCTGTGCGGTCTTGACGCTCCTCCGACTTCTAGGGAACTATTGCCCGAGTCAGTTTCATCGGTGAAGAGGTGGATGTCCCCGATTAGGACGATCAAGCAGCAGGTGGGGTTCGTCTTCCCCGGGATCCAGAACTCGTCCGGAGGGACGATCAGAACATTCCGGAGAAGAGAACAGGGCCAATGGTTACGGTTTCACCGATTCCTGCGAAGAGCTTGGACCTCGCCAATTGTAGAGCCTGAAGCGCCTCTTGCCCCATGGTGGGTGCCAACTTTTGTGGTATTGTCGATGAGTACGCCATGGAGGGGTCCTCACAGAGCGTGTTTAGAGACGTGGGGTAAGGCGGAAGGTTGGAGGGTACGAGGTAACACAGCTTACCCAGGTTCAGATCCCACGATGGTGGCGGGATCCTACTCCTGTTATAAATCACTATAATGGCAATACGCCGAGTTACAGGGATCGGTTCGCTGTGCGCGATATGAGTTGATTTATGCCCTAAAGGCTCCCATATGTCCGACTTATATAGTCGCTAGATCCTAGGGTTACAGGCAAAGTCCTAGCCGGACAGGTTACCGAGTCCTATACGGTACACAACTAGTCTAATGTGTCTTGCACTCCAAGGATCCGGGTACGTCGGTGACTCCTCCGTAGCCTTCCTTTATCCGGCATGGGCCTCCCTTCTGGATCCATCTAACTGGGCCGCCCAGTAGGCCATGGGCCTTGCTACCAACTGTGGGCCACCCGGGTTATCCGGATTTCAGACATACTATGGTGATACCCATTTATCATATCCCCAACACAAACATCAATAGCGCCTGCCCAAAGGAGTAGTTCGTCCTCCCTCGCATCGATCAGATCATCGACTCGACTGTGGGATCGGAGTCGCTGTGTTTCCTTGACGCCTACTCTGGTTACAACTAGATCAACATGGCGGTCGAGGACGAGGAGAAGACGGTGTTCATCATGCCATTCGGTGCCTTCTTCTACACCGCCATGACGTTCAGCCTCAAGAACGCCGGAGCGAACTATCAGCGGTGCATGCAGGATTGCTCGGTGAGCCAAATTGGCCGCAACATCCACGTCTACATCGACGACGTGGTGGCAAGTCCAATCGCCAGAGCAATCTACTCGCCGACCTGGCCGAAACCTTCGCAAATCTGTGGAGGTACAAGATCAAATTCAATCCAGGGAAATGCACCTTCGGTGTACCCACTGGATAGCTACTGCGTTACGTAGTCTCCAAGCGAGGCATCGAGGCAAAACCCACCAAGATCAACACGATCGCCCGGCTCGCCAAACCCGAGTGCCTCCGTGACGTCCAGAAGTTGGCCGGGCGAGTCGCGTCTCTCAGCCGCTTCATCCCTCGGCTAGGAGAGAAGGCAATGCCTCTCTACCGCCTAATGCGCAAGAACCCCACGTTCCATTGGGACAAGGAGGCAGATGATGCGCTCCATGCACTCAAATAAGTGCTACTCGCGGCCCCGCTGCTCGCCTCCCCCATCGACAAGAAGCCAATGCTCGTCTACGTTGCGGCATCCGAGCGAGTTGTCAGCGCCATCATGGTCGTCGAGCAGCCAGAAGAGGGAAATGAGCGCCCCATGCAGCGCCCCGTCTACTACATCAGCGAGGTCCTCACCGAGTTGCAATAGTGCTACCCGCAATACCAGAAATTTGTGTATGCGGTCTTCCGAGCCCAGCGGCGGCTACCGCACTACTTCCAGGAGCACCAGATCACGGTCGTCTCCTCAGCGCCATTGCAGGAATTCATCTGCAACCGCGAGGAAACTGGGCGAGTCGCCAAGTCGGCCATCGAGATCGGCGTCCACAATATCAAGTACGAGCCGTGCAAGGCGATCAAGTCGCAGGCCCTGGCGGACTTCCTTGTCGACTGGGAGGAGGCACAGCAGCTAGAGAAGCTACCATACCTCCACTACTGGTTGCTTCAGTTCGATGGGTCCAAGAACACGGATGGCGCAGGGGCAGGAATCATACTCACCTCCCCCAAAGGAGACAAGCTCCGCTACGTGTTATACCTCGACTTCACCCCCTGCACCAACAACATGGCCGAGTACCAGGCCCTCCTTCACGGCGCGAGCCGCCAAGGAGATGAACATCAATCGCCTACGGTGCTACGGCGACTCCGACCTCGTCGCCGAGCAAGTCGCTGGTACCTGCAACGTTGTCTCCTCCACCATGGCGGCATACCGCCTAGCAGTGACCAGCTAGGGGGCCACTTCGCCGGCTACTCCGTCTTGTGGATCGACCGACACAAGAATGAGGAGGCTGACGCCCTCTCTCGCATCGGGTCGGCTTGACTAACGCCACCTGTCGGTGTCTTCCTCGACACCATCTACAAGCCCTCTGTCTCTCCACCGAAGGAGATCGACCTCGGGATCCCGCTGCAACCATAACCCGCCCTGGTCGCCATGGTTGCGGAGCCAAGTGATTGGACCACGCCATACATTGCCTACCTCGAAGGAGGGACCCTTCAAGTGGACGAGACGGAGGCGCGCATGATCGTGCGCCGCTGCAAACCCTTCGTCATCATCAACGGCGAGCTCCAAAAGCACATCGTGACTGGCATGTTCCAACGCTGCGTGCAACCGGCGGAAGGCCGCAAGATCCTCCAAGACATCCACGCCGGCGACTGCGGCTACCACGCCGGCGCCAGATCCCTGGTCGCCAAAGTGATGCGACATGGCTTCTACTGGCTCACCACGCACGCTGACGCGGTTGACATCGTCCAACGCTGCGTTGATGCCAAAAGTATGCCAACCAGACGCATGTACCCAGATCGGCGCTCAATACCATCCCCATCACCTGGCCATTCGTCGTATGGGGTATGGACATGGTGGGCCCCTTAAAGAAGGCCCCCTCCGGCTACACCCACCTCTTGGTCGCAGTCAACAAATTCACCAAGTGGGTAGAGGCCAAGCCAGTCCGCAAGTGCGACGGGAAGACCGCCACCAAATTCCTACGTGAACTCATCTACCGCTACAAAGAGCATAACATACGAACAACGGCACCAACTTCGCCAAGGGAGCCATGGACGAGTAATACAAAGAGCATAACATACGGCTCGACCTTGCCTCAGTCGCCCACCCGGAGTCCAACGGCCAGGCGGAACGCCCCAACCAGAGCATCCTCCGCGTCCTCAAGCCGTGAATGCAAGTTCCCCTCGAGCGAACTCCGGGATGCTGGGTCGAGGAGCTCCCCTCCATCATCTGGGGCATCCGCACCTCCATCCACTGATCGAACGGATTCACGCCATTCTTCATGGTGTACGGCGTCGAAGCCGTCATGCCAACTGATCTCGAGTACGACTCGCCTCGGGCCGTCAACTATGCGGAGGCCGACAACGAGATCGCATGACAAGACGAGGTCGACCAGCTCGACAAAGCACGCGACCTGGCTCGCTCCTACACTGCCATCTACCAGCAGGGAATTTGCCTCTACCACAGCCATCAAGTCCAGACTCGCACCTTTCAGGAAGGCGACCTGGTACTGCGATTGATCCAGGACAAGAAGGGAATGCACAAGATCTCTCCCCCATGGTAGGGACCATTATCCATAGGGCGAGTCCTCGGCAATGACGCCTACTACCTCATCGACGTCTGAGGTGACAGACAACTCGACGTCAAGCGGTCGTGGAATGTAAACCTCTTAAGGAAGTTCTACACCTAGAACTCCGACTTGTATTTCCCCCGCCATGCTATAAAGATATTCGACTCGCACAAATTGTGTATACTATCCAACCCTTGTGCCACTCGCACTCGTAAAAACAACATTACACTAGTCACGGAAGTCAACCCTTGGCTGCACGACCGGAACGGCTAAGTAGTGTGACGCAAGGGCATCGACAGAAGTTGGGCCTTGCGAGTCTTTCACGAAAACGCGAACCCAGAGCCCCCACCGGAGTCGCCCTGCTCGACTGGCCCGCTAGTCCAAGACAACCGCACTCGCTTCTCACAGCGACCCAGTCCTCTACATCCTTGGCGCAACGACTCGAACAGTTAAGTACCATGCTCGGGGACTGACGCCAGCCCAAACCTATGCGTCTAGGGAAAACACCAAGTATGAGAGCGCGCCCTAGACTCGCCATGCGACTCGATCCCCGAGTCAGGTGGAGTGACGCGCCAAGCACAACGCGCTTTGTCCTCACCTACCTTGGGCATGCGACTAGAACGGCTAAGTACCACGCTCAGGGACTCGTTCGACCGACCCCGTTCGCGTTCGGGAAAACGGCTAAGTACAGAGCACCCCTTGGGGTCGCCAAGCGACTGGCTTCCCAAGCCACGGCAAGTCGACCTCAACTAAATAAACAGTATACTAACAAACATACATAGAGAAACACGAGGTAAACCCCATTAAAGGGCGGACGCGCTCGGGGTCTCGCACGACAAAACAACCCAAACTCAAATCAAATCTGACTCAAGCATACTCGCATTCCTTACGGCAACAAAATTTTGTTCGCTTATAAGGGTAGACATACACTTATTTAAATTAACGCCAATCGGCACATCCATCTACTCTGCAGGCTTCGAGGACGATGTGCAACCACTACCACGAGCGCGGATGAAGGGGACCCACGGGTTCGACGAGTGCGTGGTCAAGGTGTGCCCGCCATCACCGAATGGAACGGCTGCTCCGTCTTGAAGTCGCGGCGCGCCGGCTCAGGGTCGTTCGGAGCAATGATCGTCTCCTGGTATGGCAGGAGGTCGCCCATCGCCAGCACCCGCTCGGAGTACACGGCCACCCTGTCGGTCAACTTCAACACCTTGGAGATCTCAACCGAACCAGTCGTCGATGGGTACCCGCTGGTGAGATTGTCGAGGTCGAAATCATCAGGAAAGTGAGCGAGCCCAAGTCTTAGGGCAGTAGTGGCCCCGCGGCGGAAAGCCGACCGCGACATGTACGCCACCACTGCTGGCGCCCTCTCTAGGTAGCACCACACCTCTATGAGCTCGCTAGGAATCACTTCCGTCGGCGAGATTTCCTGGAGGTACGCGCTAATGCAGGTCGCCGAAAGGGTGGCAGAATCCACCAGTATGGTGACGCACTGTCTGGCGTCATATGACTGCGCCTAGGGCTCGTCATCAAGAATCTTCCCTGCAATCAACAACAACCTAGCATCATGAGGATGCATAACTCCGGGCTCACCCACTCGGGGACTCCCCGGCATAAGCGACCCGCATGCTCAGGGACTCGCTGGTACAACTACTACAAGACAAAGAAACTCACCAATTAGGGGACAGCAGCGCCCCGTGATGAAATTTTGAAGACTCGAAAAGTCGTTCTGCAGCCCTGTGACAAGAGCATCGGACACCTTCCGTTCCTCAGCTGCGGCAGCGATAGCCGCCTTGGCCCTCTCCTCCGCCGAGATCGCGTCCGTCTTAGCGGCCTTGAGCTCCTGCTCCAGCTCGGCCACCCGCTTCACAACGGACAGCGACGACTGGGAAGCCATCAACTTGTCGACCGTGACGAAACCGTCGTGGGCCCTTGCAATCGTGGCCGAATGCCCCTCTGCAACAGAACAAGGGTGAGATCACCATCAAGCACAAGAAAGTAATGCGGAGGGTTAATCACAACCCTACCTGCGCTCGCCTGCAACTGCTGATTCACCTCCTCCACGGAGCAGAGGTCGCTCTCCAGGCGCTCTTTGGCAGCCAGTCGCTCTGCCGATTCGCGTTGGAGCCCATGCACAGAAGAAACTCATGTAAGCAAACATCAAAGAATTTCCTAAGTGCCTAGCCGCTGAAATTCAGCGACTAGCCACTCGGGGACTGCACATCGAAAAATTTCCTAAGTGCCTAGCCGCTGAAATTCAGCGACTAGCCACTCGGGGACTGGACATCGAAGAATTTTCTAAGTGCCTAGCCGCTGAAATTCAGCGACTAGCCACTCGGGGACTGGACATCAAAGAATTTCCTAAGTGCCTAGACGCTGAAATTCAGCGACTAGCCACTCGTGGACTGGACAACAAAAAGCAATAAGAATCCACCCGCTGAAATTCAACGAGTAGATCCTCGGGGACTGGACATACCTGACTAGCCGCGCCCAGCATGTTGTGTAGCTCGACCGCGTCCACCGAGGGCAACACGAAGGACGTGTGTCCGCGATGCTACTTGACGTCCGAGCCCAAAATCTTGGGTACCTAGGCTGATTGCGCCATAACACTCGAAGAAGAGGCCCTTGCCATAAAGCGTGGGAAGGTCACCACCGCCACTCCCGAAGCACTCGTCATGGGGCCCGACGCCCCGACCGGCGCCGCCAGCTCCACTTGCTGCGACTCTGCGTCCACGCCGGCCTTCGCAGCCACGCCTGCCCTAGTCGGAGCCCCACTTGGCGCGTTGGCCGGCTCGTCCAAGACGATTACGACATTTTCGCCCTTCATCTTCTTCGCTCCCTCAGCGGGCGCCTCGACGTCGCTGCCCTTCCTCTTCTTCGAGGAATCAGCCTCCTCCCCTGAGGCATCTACTGGGACCTTGGCCACCGAAGGGTGACCAATCTTCTTCACATCAGTCCTACACAGGAAACGATCAACAATTCAGACAACATCTACAAATTAGAGAATCAACTCGACATGACAAACACTCACCTGGAGACTAGGATGTAGCGCAGGCCGGTGCGGATGTGCGCCGGTTTCTCCAGCTCTGGGTCCATCTTGCAGCTGATGCCTGTTTCGAACAGGGCCAGAGCCTATGTCACGGATGCCTTCTTCGTCGATGAGGCCGCGGCAGCAGGAAGATCCCCTCTGATCGACACAGGCGCCTCCCTTGATGGCGAGGACTCTGCCACTAAAGTGGCCCCGAGGCCTGTGATGGCTTAGAACGGGGCGGAAGCGATGCTAGCGGTACCTCGTCCTCCACCACGGCCATACTCGCCGTCTCTGGCGCCTTCTTCGACGTCTCGGCCCTGCATTGGCAGTCGTGCTAGTTGCCTTGGAGCTAGTCACCGACCGAGGCGGTGACACCGCCTTGGGCTCCTCCTTCTTCTTCTTCGGCGACTTCTTCTTGGAAGGCATGGACACACGCCGTGAACTGTGCTCATGGGCGTCGCCCTCGCCCCCTTCGTGACCCTCGAGGCTCTTGCTAGCCTCGAGTTCGCGTTGCCGCTGCCCGCGAGTTTTCTGAACCGCGGGTGCAGCAACCTCCACGGCCTCATCATCATCGTCATCTTCGTCATTGTTGTTGTCGGGGGAAGACTCGCTCTCGTCCCCCTCGACCTTGCCCGAGCTCTCATCGTCGGCAGGAGGGAGCCAGCCCTCCACAACTAGGACAGCTGAACCAACAACACATGATTAGTAAACCGTGACTGCATTCCTGTGACTGCGACAATGAACAAGGGAAAACAGACTTACCGGTGGCGCCTTGCGCTTCATGGTGTATGGGGCGATACCGGCCTTCGGATCTCGGTATTCCGTGTTGGTGATCTTCCTCAACGCGGAGGCGTAGTCATTGGCCTTACAGTCGGCGGTGTAGGCCTTAGTCCCATCGTCCTTACCGGTGTATTCGTACATCCAGTGAGCACGACTGGCCAGGGGCACCAATCGTCGCCCGAGCCAGCAATTATAAAAATTGATGGTTTCGAGCCCATCCTTCTTCAACTAGCGAATCATCGTCAGCATCTCGTCTACAACCATCGGTTGGTCTCTCGGGAGACTGGCGACCTGAAGCCGGTGCGGCTCGGTTCGCTCGACAGAGTACGCCGGGAGTTGCACCTCGTCGTCCGGCATCGAATCGTTGACGTAGAATCAGTGTTTCTTCCACTCGCTTGCCGCCTTCTTCGGTAGGATGAAGTCGAGGAAGGAGGACTTGGACTTCAGCTTGAATATGAGGCCGCTTGCTGCCAGCATCGGGCCACCTGCCCCATCGCGACTAATCCGCCCGTGGAACAGCTCTTGCCATAGGGGAAAGTACGGGTGGCAGCCCAAGTAGCATTCGCAGAACTCCACGAAGATGGCGAGTTTCTCGATGCTGTGCGGCCCTAGATATGATGGCTGGATGCCGTAGTACGCGTAGAATCGGCGGAAGAAGAGCGAGGTGGGGAATCCGAGCCCCCTCTTGAGATGACTAGTGAAGCAAATGAATTCGCCGGCGCGTGGATCTGGAACCACCTCGCCGGCCGCGGGAATTTGCCATCTCCCGGTGCAGAGAATCCCTGCGTCCTCGAAGACTTCAGCAGCACCCTGGAACACTTGGACTTCCCCCACGATTATTTCGGAGGTGCCATCGGATCGAGGATCTGGGATCGTTGGATCGATCTGGAGGTTCAGGGGGAATGGAAGACTGGAGGGCGCACGGAGTCGGAGGAAATGTGCGGAATGCTCGCAACTCACCCATCACTCTCCTTATATAGCAGTTGGTTCGCACCAATTTCGAGGAGCCGTTACCATGCGGTGATTACACCGATATTACCGTTGGATTACCCAACATCTAGTTTGACCAAGCTGATGGTCCACCTTTGTCTACTCGACTCGCCGATCCATTCGCCAAAGCTGCAACTCGCCCACTCGCCAAATTGGCGATTCGATTGGTCGTCGTTATTGCGACTGAAGATGCATGCTAAAGACTATTTCTCTCATTGATGGAATCCATTGCCGATTTGACTGGGCGTCCAAATTGGACCCAAATACTCCGACTGCCAAAGAACACCTGCGACGAATCGACGACGGCCTCGGGGACTACTGATGGGGATATGCCGAGTGGGGTATGCCCAGCAGGACATTCCCTACTGGACCATACTCCCAGCGAGTGGGCCTGCAGGACGACGACTGGATTGCGATCCAAGAGGAAGCCAGGCGACTAGATGCTGAAGGCCCAGAAGCGTAGCTAGGCCAAGTCGGAGTAGGTCAAAACCCTCCGAGTCCTTATCTGATTTGGTTGTAGATCTGTAAACCCTAGCGAGGTGACTCTATATAAACCTCCCTAGGGTACGCATAGCACTTACATTACATCATACACCCCCTCGACTCGCCGCCTAGCCGCCGAGCTCTCCCTTTGTACTCTCTCATCAATACAATCTAGCAGGAGTAGGTCTTTATCCTCTGGGGGCCGAACCTAGGTAAATTCTGGTGGCTTTGCCCTCATCTCGCACCGCAGATGGTTGTCCACCCTTGCCCCTTGTTCTACTACTCGTTGCCAATCGCAGCATCTGCCGTGGCCATTCCCACGGCACACAGATTTTGATATGAACCTCTACTAAATGGCTTAAGTAGAGATTTCGGGTTGCAAAGATATGGATCAACAAAAACAAGCTGTTGAACTACTTTCGAAATAGAAGAGTTACTCTTTCATTCAACAGAAGTCTTAAGATAGAAAGGTGTTTTGGTGGAGAGGACTCATAAGAGTCACAAGAAACATGTAGCAAGAGAAACTGTTGAGTACCAAAATCATTATCACTCTTAAAACATGATTGATAAAACAAAGGAAACTCTTTATTCATCAAGGTCTATCAAGAATCTTTACCAAAGATCATGGTATCACTTTACACCACTAGATGAATAGGTAAGAAGATTCCTGATGACACGAGAAAAAAGAAACTTCATTCTCAGACTTCAATTATTTGGCACAAAAAAATGCTTGCCAACATAATATTGTCTGGAGGATCGACTGAGAGATATTTAACAACACTACCTTAAATGTTCTCCTTGATGTTCGAGATATGAAGCATCAAGTAAAGGTCGGACTTCAGATAAAAGGATACCATAAGAAAAAATCCTATAATAAATCATAGAAGAAGCCTCATGAAGAGTGGTAGTTATTGCTAATGCAAGGGAACATGACAAAAGGTCTTCTCGGCTAAGTATGTCAACCATTACATCAAACTTTCCAGATTTACAAAGATACCTATGTCAAATCTTGAGGAAAACCAACCAACATTGCTGCTTGAGATTCATCTTTGGTTAGGTGGGATGATACTTCAGACTCAGCATGTCCGAATAGTAAGTTTGAAACATTTACCGCGAAGATAAAGTTACTAGATTCTCAAGATAGGAACTACAGTGTTAAGCTCAAAAAGATGAGCTAAATTTCTAGACTCATTGTAACATCCCAAAAATATTAATCAAGGTTATCAAGTTCCAATCACCCAAATTTAGGGTTAACAAAAACTTTTGTTAATTAAAATCAATATGAATGCATGTGTGTATGTGATGAATGTATGAATGCTTGCAATGACTTGTTTGATTGTTATGAATGGCAAGGATTGGTTTAAAGATGAAAACAACATCATCTAAATCATTTCCAAGCAGAATCAAATCAATAGAATTCAAAAATAAATAATATGAGCTAATGGTCATTTTGACCAAAGTTAACCACTAGACCACTTTGAGTGTTTCTACTCCAAGATTCCTAACAGAAACAAATCCAATTATTTTCACCCCTTTCTAGACCAAGTGAAAGTGAACCCAAGCCCACCTTGCAAACCCACAGAAACTTTTTGAAAACCTATGCCAAGGACAATTCAAAATTGAATCTAGTTCATATGGTAAGATCACCATTTCTCAAAACCCAACCAAACTAGTTCACCTTGACAAATCCAAGCAACCAGAGACTAGCAAGTATGTGCCTAGCTCACCAAGTTTCATCCAAAAATTCAAATATAAATTTCTTTTGTCCATTTTGTCAAACACTTGGCAGACCCAAATCAAATTGGCCAAACTTTCACTATTTTGAGCAGTGATAATTCAAACCATTGTCTCCCTTTGCTCACCCTTGTCTCCTCTAGTGACAACCACATCATTGATCAACCTAGAACCCTACCATTGCACCATGCCATGCATGCCCGACCACCCCCTTGTCCACCTCAACGTCGATAGCAAGCTACAAGCGTAGCCAGCCTCGCCAACCTTGTCTGGCATGCTGCCCGTGCCTCACTACCCCCTCCAAACCAGCCCTAGCTCGAGGACAGAGAGAGGAGACACGGAAAATGCCGTGCCCGCGCCGCTGTCGACCATGCCGATGCGCACCACGGTTCACGCTTCGTTCCCACTCAACCCGACCACCTCGAGCTCTCGCCGCCCGTCTACACGATCACCACCATCCTAGGAGACCACCAGACATGCCCGTTTCCTTGACTGTGCCCCGTAGCCGCCGCACTCCGTGAAGTTCTCCGTTGGTACCGCGCAGAGCGATGCACGTTCCCGATCGAACCACACCGCCCCATGCCTCGCCTTTAAGCCAGCAATGATCGCCAGGGTACACAGCACCGTCCCCTAGCCTCAGTCACGCCGCTAGCCGCCTGTAGCATCGTCACCGACGAGCTCGCACCCGCACCATTCGGTCCCCTCTCCATAGTATAAATAGAGGCCTCCTCCGCCACCATTTCTCCACACTCCAACACTCACCACTCCTCACTGATCCTCCCCCACTTCTTCCTGGAGCTAGGCGATCTCTCCCTCACCGGAATTTCACCGGAGACCGCCACAGCAGGAGGAGAAGGGCACCTTCAATTCAGGCCACCCCAGGAGACACCGCCAGTAATAGGAGGACCGCCGTCATCGACAACCTCATTCGCCCCCATCGTGGACCCTCGACTGAGCCCTGGTGAGCCTTCCTCGACCCCCACTGGCCGTGCTAGGGTTCGTACCCGTTGTGCCCTGTTCCGATGAGGACGACGGTCGTGAGCCGTTGATCTTGCATCTAATCCTATGGTCATAATCATCCCATACCACTTTGGCACCCCATGTCTCACTAACGAGTGGGGACACCACTTAAACTAGCCCCCACGTGCGCTGTGCGCAGTGAGCCGGCCCATATAGTTCTCCCGCGCGACCCAGTTAATTCAAACTTAGGTTTTTCAATTTAGTTCAAACTCTAGTTCTGCCTGTAGATTCAAAAATCAATTCAGAGAGTTTCACTGAACCAAATTGCATGAAAGTAATTTTGTTAGAAAGGTATGGAAATTATTAATCTGCCTGTTGGAATCCAACCATTTGGAATTATAGATCACCTTTGGTAAAAATAACAAGGCAGAGACTTTTCTGCATTCAAACATTTTTCAAAATTCAACCATAAATGATTCTGAGTTGATTCAAACTCTCAAAAATCACAATTGATAAGACCTTTCTAAATATATAAAAATATCTAGGTTTACTTGCAGTAATAATGTACAAGTAATAAAAGAATGCCCCATAGGCATTTCTACTCACTTTAATTAATTAAAATAATAAGTTTAAACCTTATTAAATTGTAACACCACTTTAAATCACATTCCCAAGTATTAGAATATGTGGTGATGACATGTGTCAACATGATCCCATATTTTAATAGGAGAATATTAAATCTTAAGTAGTTTTCAATGAGTATAAATTACTTTTCCAAAATAAAATAAATAAGACTAAGCCTTTAAACTTTGTGATGATTCTGATGATACTAGATCATCTAGTGTGAACCTTTGTGTTCTAAATAGAGGTAGTTAAGTATTGTTTGGTGATTGTGTACTCCGTATTTATTTATAGACGCTAGTACCAACCAAGGATACAAAGAGGAAGGAGACTACTACGAAGAGGAAGCAGAGGAGAACTTCAACCACTACACTAATCAAGGCAAGCTTCACAATACAAGTTAACTTAGCAAGCTAACACTTGCAAGTTTCTTAACTATGCAAGCTAATACTTGCAAGCCCCACAATGCCACTTAACCTATTGAATGCCTTAGGCATATTTGGTTATACCCATTTATCATACCAAATCCTAGTTTTACTTGCAGGCTTTATTATTTTATTTCTTTATCAAAGCTCTTTATTTATGGTTACTTAGTGACCTGTGAATTTTGGAAAGATATTAGAGGTAGCATAAAGACTGTAAAACTTGGCCTAAGTTAGATATAAGTAGATGTCATACTGAGGCATGAGATTAGACTTAGATAAGTCACACCTGATTAGCACCCCTCATTAGTGATTACCCCCAACTTTAGTGGCTAGTGCTAAGTATAAAACTTGATCACTTTAGATGGGAATACTTGGTTAAAATGGTTATGAAAACCTTAGAATGATGAGTCATCCTAATGAAATGTTTTGACATGTGTTATGAACACCAGATGATTTTGATGATGAAAATGTTGAGGCATGAGCCTTAGCCCCTTTACAAAACTGATGATTGGGTTCGGATGCGATACCATTCAAATGTTACCGTACAACCACGATACCCGAATTTGGGTAGGGCTTGACTGGAAGTTTATATATCTTAGTATGGGTTCCCTTGCGGCCGAGGTCTGAGCTGAGGATACCTCATGATGATTGTCCACCTATGCAGTTCCCAAGATGACAGATGGTCATGGTTGGGAGGCCAAACTCATAGGAGAGGTGCCTATACTAGGGTGTGTAAATGAATGGTTAGGATTGATTATCCGCATACTGAGTATGGTGAATCAGGATTGTTCCTAATGGATGTATCGAATATTGTGGTGAAAGTGTACCACCTCTGCAGAGTGTCAAACTATTCGAATAGCCACGTCCGCGGTTATGGACAGTTGGAGTGGCCATACTATTCTGTCGTCAGATGTTTTCAAAATGACTTGTGAAATGGATCATGACTTGACTTGACCACAACAGGATTGTGAAAGAGAAATCTAAGTTCCCACTTAGGTGTTATAAAACATTAAACTAGTTTTCTTTGCTTCTAAACTCTGTTAAGGTAAACCTGGATTTTTGCAAAACAACCTAGAGCTTAGGATTCCTACTTGAACCACTTTACTTGTTAGTGATAGTTTGCGAGTACTTAAAGAGTACTCATGGCTTTGTCACTGGCTATTCCTATGGCCAGACTATGAGGAGGACTATTAGGATGATGGACAGCAGGAAGTCTACGATAATTAGGATCATCTCCCATCGTCAGCATTGCCTGTGACCCTGAAGATGGAGCTTCTCCCATGCTTGTCACATCCCAAGATTTTCCAAATTTTGAAATGTGAAAAATAAATAAACAAAATAAAAATTGTTGAAATTTAGGGTGAAAATAAACTTTTTGCTTCTAAATGGAAACATCAAAACCCTTCTTGAACAAATTTAAATGAAAAGGGCATCCAACAAAATTTCAATCAAGTGAAATGCATTCATCAATGAATGTATATTGAAATTTAAATACTTGGAAAAGTTCAACCAAAACCCCAAAACCCTAATGGAAGAAAATCATTTCCAAGATCTCTCTAAAACTATGGTTTGATCCATATAAGAATTCAGCAACAAAAAATTAAATGATCCAAAATTATAAACAAAAATATTATAAAACCATAGAAATTGATTTCACTTAATTTGGAGCCATGAATAAAAACTTATGAATATAATAAGATAAAGGAAATAATTTCCAAAGTTAATAAAGCTCCTACTTAAAACAACACCAAATTATGAGCAAATTAATCCTGAAAGGATTTAAAAGGATAAACAAATATTAAATAAAATTATACAAATTGAATCACCAATTTTGGAACTATGAATAAAAATATATGGATTTTATAAGACAAAGAAAGAAATAAATAAATAAATAAATAAGGAATATTTAAAAGACAAATTAAATCTTGGCCAGATCCATAAACAAATCAATTGAAAGTTTATTGAATAGTAAAAAGGAATAAAAGAATATTGAAATAAAACTATATGGGCTTTTAACCATATTCAAATTTATTTAAATAAAGAGAAATTGCCTAAACTAAATAATAAATCACAAGAAAATTATTTAGAAGACAATTTAAAACTTGAATTAAATCCATAAGCAAATGGAATAAATATAATCCAAATAAAACAAAGGAATAAATATTATTTGAATAAAATTTATATGGACTTAACCATATTTGTTTTGAATAAAGACAAAAGTCCTAATATAAATGATTAATTAAATCATGGGAAAAATAATGGAAATTTCCAAAGTGGATTAAAAGTTATCTAATTAATTTTAAAAGTATAAAGAATTAATGGAATAAACAATATGTATTGGAACCATATTTAAATCTTATTTAAATAAAGACAAATGTCTAATTTAAATAAATAATAAACCATAAGAGAATAAAAGAAATTATTCTAAAAATGGACTTTAAAATACATTGATAAACAATATAAAAACATACTAGAAGTTTGAAAAAGTTTTGAAAACAAATGAGTATTTGAATCATTTGAATAAAATCAAAATAGAAAATAGAAAGAGAAAAAGGAAAAAGAATCAGGGAAAAAATAGAAAAACAGACAAACCCACTAACCTAACCTAGCCCAGCAAAGTCCCTGGCCCAGCTCGCAGCCCACCTCTCTTTCCCTCCACACGAGATTTCTTTTCTCACTCGCACCCACACCCCCTCACCCACTGATGCGCTGGACCCATACCGACCACGTCATCGTCATCCCCACGACCCGTTCTTCCCCAAATTACTCCGGCCGTTTGTGCCTATTTCAATCCGCGTAAATTCGTGTTGATGGCGATGTTAACCTCGCCAGCGACCATGCCGACTTACTCCCCTCTGCTCCCTCTCCGTTTCCCCTTAGACACCACGCCACGAACGCCACCAGGCTGCCTCGAATTGTGCTCGCGCCACTGCTGTCTCCGGCAACCTCCAACATGATTCCGACCAACCCCGACCCCCTCCTACCCCTAGCCCACATGAGTTTGATCCCCAGCTCCTTGCGCACCTTCCAGTAGCACTAGCTCTCTCGCGCATGTCCCAGAGTGTTGGCTCCATCTTGACCCGCGCATCACCGACGACTAGCACAACTCCAGCGATCTTCTCTGGTAAACTCAGACCACCCCTCTTCCTCCCATTGAAGCTCCTAAACTCACCTTCATCCCGCGCATCTAACGCGTCGATTATTTTACCTCTTGGTGCCTTGTATCCTCGCACCTGACGCCAATGACGACTCCGGCGAGAAATTGACAGAAAACCCGAGCGCCCCTTCGTTGACGGCGACAACGTTGAGCACCTACACCTCCCAGCGAACTCGGTGAGCATCTCCTTTCCCTCCCTTGCTTCCTCGAACGTCGGACCGCCATAGACAGAACGCGCCGCCGCCGCTCACCGTCGCCAGCGCCGTCAAATCTTGACCAGTTAGTTCATGTCCGTTAGATCTTAATCGTATGGAGTAGATAGATGATTAACGAATCATTTTTGTTTGATCTGAGCCGCACATATCGACTTAGATCCAACGCACCGGGCCGCGCGATCCTGCTGAACCGGTATGCTCCAGTAAGAACGTCACACGTGGCCCTGTCTGTTGTTTTAAAAACAGAAATGATTTATTAGATGAGTGATTTTGTAAAATTCATAACTTTTGATTTACACGTCCAAAATTTACAAATTTTATACCAATGAATTCAAAAAAATGTGAAATTTGCAATAGTGCCCTTAGTTTAGTATTTTTCTTCTATAAAATTGGGTGTTTTGCAGAAACATTTCTAGGCCTATTTTGAGTGTAAACGTTATTCTAAAAATGTTTTTTGGGTAAAATCTTTTTCAAATGATTTGTTTTGAACCTACTGACAAGAAACACAAACTTTTGGGTTTAGAAATATATTTTGTTAAACACAAGGAATTATTCTTTGAATAAAGGCATTTCTAGTAAAACAAAAATGTTGCTATGATTTAAAAATGATTTTTGAGTAAAACCTTTTGAAAATGGTTTGATTTAAACTCTCTGACCCTAAACACTAACTTTTGGATTTAAAAATATATTTGATTAACACTATAAAAGTATTACTTTGATTAAAAGCATTTTTAGTAAAACAAAAATGTTGCTTTGATGTAAAAAAATGATTTTGAGTGAAACCTTTTGGTAAATGGATCTGTTTTAAACACTTTGACCATAAACACTAACATTTGTGTTTAAAAACATAATTGGCTAACACAAGAAATTAATCCTTTGAATAAAATCATTTCTAGCAAAACAAAATGATTTAAAATGGCCATTTTCACTAACTTGGTTTCAAATGATTTTTGCAACTTTTATAAATGACCAATAGGTGTTTTAAAATCTTTATAACCTTATTAGAAACCACTTTTCCAAATAAAACAATATTTTGCATGCTTGCATGCATTGCCTTGTTTTTATTATTTTATGTGGTGAATTATTTGAATGCTAGTTTTGAAATTGTGCCTTGCATGATTGAATTGTAGTGAACTTTGAAGAGTGTGAGAATTGAAAGATCAAAGAGTGAAACTAGTTTCTCTACTAAAAAGGCAAGTGGTGCTTCATACATTTTGTCCTATTATTTTCACTATGCATTAGTGATATTTTGAGTAGGACTTGCATGGAATTTTTACTAAGTATGCTATGCCTTGGGAAATCCTAGTAGATGATGCCTTAGTAGAATTTTCCCTAAGTTAAGATTCTTGCTACTAGTATTCTTAGCCTAGCTAGTAGAAAACAAGGGTGGATTTACTCATGCTATGAAATATTTCTAAGTCTATGACTTGTGTTTTGTTTAATAAAACAACTATGTGAATGAATCACCTGGGTGGAATGGTGTGGATGGATTATGTTGAGTGGTTACACAGGGCCCATATTAATGGAATCCCTAGTGTATCTCACTTGCGCAAAGCCACCCAGGAACAAAGATATTTGAGATGTCAAATGTTGAGAAGCTTCTAGTGCAACCACATGGTATATGGGCTCTGCCAGGATCATATAGGTTGCAATAACTTAGCCAGATGGACAGAAGGTGGTAGGGGTGATAGGTTGGAATGCATCCATTTGGTCTAAGGGAAGGCTTCTGAAAGATCTTGTCTCGATGCATGTCGAGTCTTGTGGGGAAAGTGCACCACCTCTCGAGAAGGAAAAATCTAAGTACTTATCCGTGTCCCCCGCAATGGACAATTTGAGCATCAAGACATGGAAGCTATCAAGGATCTCCTCATCCCAATTTCTAAGTTAAAAACTTGTGGTTGAACAAGGGTTAAAGGATCACCAATTTTTATTGGTAGATGCCTTGGGTGATTTTGACAAACAAAAACTTAGTGTTTTCAAAAGATAAGAAAAATCTATTTTGAGTAAAGCAAGCCTAAGCTCCACTTAGCCCAATGCATATATATGATAGATACTACTATTCTACCATAGTATCACTTGCCAATAAAATTAAAATGTGTTGACCCTTGTGGCTATAACTTATTATTTTGCAGGTTTGTTTGATGTTAGCGAAGTGTGTTGAATAGGATTACAAGTCTACAACCAACATGATTGCATGTGGCACTTTGAAGATGAAGGACTCCATGCTATATAGACATTTCTGCTGCATTGTAATGAGATAGCCAAATGAGCTATGTAAGATGTAATGTATTATTTTATTCCTGGTTATAAGTTGTAATATGACCTTTGTTCCTTGATATTACATCTTAAACTGTGGATGCTAGCTATTAATCCAGGGACTAGCATTGTAAACACAGGGATCTCTACCTTATCAGGTTGGGATCACTACAGATGGTATCGGAGCACTGCGTTGCCTGTAGGATTGTAACCCTAGGATTGGACAAAACCCCTTAGAATAATAGGAGTTGTATTTGTTCAAACTTATTTACAAACAATCTTGTAAACTCTTTCCTCAACCTTTTTGGTTTTGATTATACATCTCTTCCTTTTCAAACTTGATGGACAAAGACTTCAACATGAGAAAAGACTTCAACATCACCAATGACTTCAACTTTAGTTTCACCAATGACTTCAACTTAGATATCACTAAGGACTACAAGTGAGACAAGAAATGATACTCAAGACTTGAAAGACTAAAGAAACACAACTTAGGAAAAACCACCATCACCTTTGAGTTTTGTGACCAAGATGCAAGAAATTTTCCAAGGATACCATGAGCTTGTTTAAGAAGAAACAACTAAGAAGAATGAAATGATCTCAAGTGAACCCTATAGTTGGACCACCATACTAGTGTTTAGTTTAGATCATATATTGATCACACCAACTTATGTGGTGTAGGAAAAATATTTTGTTGCCTAAAATATGCTTCAAACTTGTTGTTTGAGTGGAATGTTTGATTGTGATTGCTTGCACATTGCTTGTGTGAATTGTTGTGTGTGAGTAGACTTCTTCCCTAGAAATCTTTTGCCTACTCTAATCCCAATCCAACCCAAACAGATGACTTCTCCAAGAGACTCCAACATCAAGACGAGAACAACTTCTAGCAACCCAAGCCTAGTTGAATCAAGTGACAACTCAATTTGTAGCCAACAACAATGAGTTAGACCCAGCCGTGCAAAAGTTCTTGGAAACCCAATCCCAATTGTTGCAAAGGATGACCAAACAAATGATCAACATGAGAAACAACCTTTCCCAAAGTGCTTGGGACAACAATGATATCAAGGATGATATTATAGAAGGAACTCAAGCTTGCAATATTTGTGGAGACATAGGACACACTTATAAAGAGCATGTGGACCATTGCCCTAATTGTGAAGAGAAACATCCAACTAAACAATGCCCCACATCTCAAGTTTCTTGTTTACTATGTGAAGGAAATGATCATGTCCCTATCCAATACCCCATCTATCCCATAGTTCAACAAATGAAACAAGATGGAATGCATCAAATGTTTGGAAACCTCCATAAGGGAACAACTTCTACCAAGAAGGATAAAGACAAAGTCAGAACCGTGCCTCATAAGGCCACACCCAAAGTGACCACAAAGTGTTGTTACTCATGTGGAGAAGAAGGTCATATCTCTAGTGACTGTCCCAAGAAGAGAGAAAGATTTCCCACCTTTGAGGTGAAGTATGAAGAACATGAACTAAGAGAATTCCTAGCTTTGGAGAGACCCAAAAAGAAGAAATGTCCCAACCCCAGCAAGAGAGACATTAGCCAGGTGCAATGTTTCAATTGCAAAGAGATAGGACACCATGCCAATAAATGTCCAGAAAATAAGAAGAACTAAGGAAACAAACAAGAGGTAATGATACCAAAGATAAAGAAGGATATTAGCCAAATGATGTGCAACAACTGCAAAGAGCTAGGACATTATGCATCATATTGTCCAAAGAAGATACCTCAAGACATCAACCTTGTCACATGTTTCAAGTGTGGAAACAAAGGACACTATGCAGACATCTGTCCAGAGAAGTTACATCAAGACCTCAAGTAAGCCAAGATGTAATCTAGTTAAAAATCTTTTAAGGGTGGTAGTACCCTAGTTGCCTTGAAGCCAACTTGTAACCTCTAGCCTTCCCAAATCTCGGGACGAGATTTCTTTTAAGGGTGGTAGCCTGTCACATCCCAATATTTTCCAAATTTTGAAATGTGAAAATAAATAAACAAAATAAATAATTTTTGAAATTTAGGGTAAACAGAAACTTTTTGCTTCTAAATGGAAACATCAAAGCCCTTCTTGAACAAATTTGAATGAAAAGGGCATCCAACAAAATTTCAATCAAGTGAAATGAATTCATCAATGAATGTATCTTGAAATTTAAACACTTGGAAAAGTTAAACCAAAACCCCAAAACCCTAATGGAAGAAAATCATTTCCAAGATCTCTCTAAAACTATGGATTTGATACATATAATAATTCATCAACAAACATTTTAAATGATCAAAAATGGTAAACAAAAATATTATAAAACCATAGAAATTTATTTCACTTAATTTGGAGCCATGAATAAAAACTTATGAATATAATAAGATAAAGGAAATAATTTCCAAAGTTAATAAAGCTCCTACTTAAAACAACACCAAATTATGATAAAATTAATCCTAAAAGGATTTAAAAGGATAAAGAAATATTAAATAAAATTATACAAATTGAATCACCAATTTTGGAACTATGAATAAAAAGATATGGATTTTATAAGACAAAGAAAGAAATAAGGAATATTTAAAAGACAAATTAAATCTTGGCCAGATCCATAAACAAATCAAATGAAATTTTATTGAATAGTAAAAAGGAATAAAAGATTATTTAAATAAAACAATATGGGCTTTTAACCATATTCAAATTTATTTAAATAAAGACAGATTGCCTAAACTAAATAATTAATCACAAGAATATTATATAGAAGACAATTTAAAACTTGAATTAAATCCACAAGCAAATGGAATAAAGATAATCCAAATAAAACAAAGGAATAAAGATTATTTGAATAAAATTTATATGGACTTAACCATATTTGTTTTGAATAAAGACAAAATTCCTAATATAAATGATTAATTAAATCATGGGAAAAATAATGGAAATTGTCAAAGTGGATTAAAAGTTATCTAATTAATTTAAAAAGAATAAAAGAATTATTTGAATAAATAATATGGATTTGAACCATATTTAAATCTTATTTAGATAAAGACAAATGTCTAATTTAAATAAATAATAAACCATAAGAGAATAAAAGAAATTATTCTAAAAATGGACCTTAAAATACATTGATAAACAATATAAAAACCTACTGGAAGTTTGGAAAAGTTTTGAAAACAAATGAGTATTTGAATCATTTGAATAAAATCAAAACAGAAAATAGAAACAGAAAAAGGAAAAAGAATCAGGGAAGAAAAAAATAGAAAAACAGATAAACCCGCTAACCTAACCCAGCCCAGCAAAGTCCCTGGCCTAACTCGCATCCCACCTCTCTTTCCCTTCCCGCGAGATTTCTTTTCTCACTCACACCCACACCCCTCACCCACTAACGCACTGGACCCACACCGACCACGTCATCGTCGTCCCCGCGACCCGTTCTTCCCCAAATTACTCCGGTCGTTTCTGCCTATTTCAATCGACGTAAATTCGTGTTGATGGGGACTTTAACCTCGCCAGGTACCACGCCTAGTTACTCCCCTCTCCTCCCTCTCTGTTTCCCCTCAGACACCACGCCATGAACGCCACCAGGCTGCCTCGAATTGTGCTCGCGCCACCGCTGTCTCCGGCAACCTCCAGCACGATTCTGGCCAACCCCAACCCCCTCCTACCCCCTAGCCCACACGAGTTTGATCCCCGACTCCTTGCGCACCTTCTAGTAGCACTAGCTCGCTCGCGCACGCCCCAGAGCGTCGGCTCCATCTTCACCCGCGCGTCACCGACGACCAGCACAACTCCGGTGATCTTCTCTGGTAAACTCAGACCACCCCTCTTCCTCCCATTGAAGCTCCTAAACTCGCCTTCGTCCTGCGCATCTAATGCGCCGATTATTTTACCTCTTGGTGCCTTGTAGCCTCGCCCCTGACGACAAACAGACGCACCCGACGCCAGTGACGACTCCGGCGAGAAATTGATAGAAAACCCGAGCGCCCCTTAGTCGACGGCGACAACGTTGAGCACCTACACCTCCCTGTGAACTCGGTGAGCATCTCCTTTCCTCCCTTGCTTCCTGGAACGTAGGACCGCCGTAGACAGAATGCTCCGTTGTCGCTCGCCGTCGCCAGCGCCGCCAAATCTTGACCAGTTAGTTCCTGTCTGTTAGATCTTAATCGTATGGCATAGATAGATGACTTAACAAATCGTTTTCGTTTGATATGAGCCGCACAGATCGACTTAGATCCAACGCATCGCGTCGCGCGATCCTGCCTAACCGGTATGCGCCAGTAAGAACGTGACACATGGCCCTGCCTGTTGTTTTAAAAACAGAAATGATTTACTAGATGAGTGATTTTGTAAAATTCATAACTTTTGATCTACACGTCCAAAATTTACAATTTTATATCAATGAATTCAGAAAAATGTGAAATTTGCAATAGTGCCCTTAGTTTAGTATTTTTCTTCTGTAAAAATTGGGTGTTTTTGCAGAAACATTTCTAGGCCTATTTTGAGTGTAAAAGTTATTCTAAAAATGATTTTTGGGTAAAATATTTTGCAAATGATTTGTTTTGAACCTACTGACTTGAAACACAAACTTTTGGGTTTAGAAATATATTTTTTTAAACACAAGGAATTATTCTTTGAATAAAGGAATTTCTAGTAAAACAAAAATGTTGCTATGATTTAAAAATGATTTTTGAGTAAAACCTTTTGAAAATGGTTTGATTTAAACTCTATGACCCTAAACACTAACTTTTAGATTTAAAAATATATTTGATTAACACTAGAAAATTATTACTTTGATTAAAAGCATTTTTAGTAAAACAAAAATGTTGCTTTGATTTTAAAAAATGATTTTGAGTGAAACCTTTTGGTAAATGGATTTGTTTTAAACACTTTGACCATAAACACTAACATTTGTGTTTAAAAACATATTTGGCTAACACTAGAAATTATTCCTTTGAATAAAATCATTTCTAGCAAAACAAAAATGATTTAAAATGGCCATTTTCACTAACTTGGTTTCAAATGATTTTTGCCACTTTTATAAATGACCAATAGGTGTTTTAAAATGTTTATAGCCTTATTAGAAACATCTTTTCCAAATAAAATAAACTTTTGCATGCTTGCATGCATTACCTTGTTTTTATTATTTTATGTGGTGAATTGTTTGAATGCTAGTTTTGAAATTGTGCCTTGCTTGATTGAATTGTAGTGAACTTTGAAGAGGAGTGAACCTAGTTTCTCTACTAAAAAGGCAAGTGGTGCTTCATACATTTTGTCCTATTATTTTCACTATGCATTAGTGATATTTTGAGTAGGACTTGCATGGAATTTTTACTAAGTATGCTATGCCTTGGGAAATCCTAGTAGATGATGCCTTAGTAGAATTTTCCCTAAGTTAAGATTCTTGCTACTAGTATGCTTAGCCTAGCTAGTAGAAAACAAGGGTGTATTATATTCATGCTATGAAATATTTCTAAGTCTATGACTTTTGTTTTGTTTAATAAAACAACTATGTGAATGAATCACCTGGGTGGAATGGATTATGTTGAGTGGTTACACATGGCCCATATTAATGGCCTCCCTAGTGTATCTCACTTGTGGAAAGCCACCCAGGAACAAAGAGATTTGAGATGTCAAATTTTGAGAAGCTTCTAGTGCAACCACATGGTATATGGGCTCTGCCAGGATCATATAGGTTGCAATAACTTAGCCAGATGGACAGAAGGTGGTAAGGGGTGATAGGTTGGAATGCGTCCATTTGGTCTAAGGGAAGGCTTCTAAAAGATCTTGTCTCGATGCATGTCGAGTCTTGTGAGGAAAGTGCACCACCTCCCGAGAAGGAAAAATCTAAGTACTTAGTCGTGTCCCCGGCAATGGACAATTTGAGCATCAAGACATGGGAGCTATCAAGGATCTCCTCATCCCAATTTCTAAGTTAAAAGCTTGTGGTTGAACAAGGGTTAAAGGATCACCAATTTTTATTGGTAGATGCCTTGGGTGATTTTGACAAACAAAAACTTAGTGTTTTCAAAAGATAAGAAAAATCTATTTTGAGCAAAGCAAGCCTAAGCTCCACTTAGCCAAATGCATATAGATGATAGATACTACTATTCTACTATAGTATCACTTGCCAATACAATTCAAATGTATTGACCCGAGAAGGAAAAATCTAAGTACTTATCCGTGTCCCCCGCAATGGACAATTTGAGCATCAAGACATGGAAGCTATCAAGGATCTCCTCATCCCAATTTCTAAGTTAAAAACTTGTGGTTGAACAAGGGTTAAAGGATCACCAATTTTTATTGGTAGATGCCTTGGGTGATTTTGACAAACAAAAACTTAGTGTTTTCAAAAGATAAGAAAAATGTATTTTGAGTAAAGCAAGCCTAAGCTCCACTTAGCCCAATGCATATATATGATAGATACTACTATTCTACCATAGTATCACTTGCCAATAAAATTAAAATGTGTTGACCCTTGTGGCTATAACTTATTATTTTGCAGGTTTGTTTGATGTTAGCGAAGTGTGTTGAATAGGATTACAAGTCTACAACCAACATGATTGCATGTGGCACTTTGAAGATGAAGGACTCCATGCTATATAGACATTTCTGCTGCATTGTAATGAGATAGCCAAATGAGCTATGTAAGATGTAATGTATTATTTTATTCCTGGTTATAAGTTGTAATATGACCTTTGTTCCTTGATATTAAATCTTAAACTGTGGATGCTAGCTATTAATCTAGGGACTAGCATTGTAAACACATCGATCTCTACCTTATTAGGTTGGGATCACTACAATGCTACTATTATTATTATTTCTGTTGCGTTGATTATATTAAGACTGGATCATGAGATCCTTTATTTGTAAGACCTTTATTATGGTTTGTAATGGATGATGAACTATGGTACCAATCTGTTTTGTCTCAAAAAATGGTAATCCTGGGATTGCGATGTATGGTATAACTGGCATCTAGGATTAAAAATCCGGGTGCTGACAAGTTGGTATCAGAGCCATCCTGACCATAGGAGACCCTAGTTAGAATGGACGCTTAAATAAGAAACTTAGTTTCAAAAACAAAAGAAGTGAGTATTTACGAAAACCTATTCTCATTCTTATCACTTAGATTCTTTCATGAAAATTCATTTCCTTAAAAAAAATTCTTGCAAACTTACATAAAATTTGACACACTTGATCATTCTACTAACTTAATCATCCTACATTCTTATAGATGGACGTGAATTATATCAAGTTCTACCAGTTTGGCAACGAAGGAGAGCTCATCTTTGAGCGTGATTTGGACCAACTCTCGGAACTTCTTGAGCGCGTGCATCCCAAGTTCTTTGGAGCGTAGCTCAACGATCAGCAAGGAGGAGAATTACAGTGGCTTATTGTTGCAAGTCTCAGAGGCAAGATTGAGGCACCCACCTCAGAGGGAATCCAGTTCACCTTAAGAGAGAACAACTGGCTGGACGGACTCGCCAGGGCCATGCGTGAAGCTCTTGCCTGTCTGTGTGGGCAAAGCATCAATTAGATCAAGGGTACCCGCTTTGAGTTCTACGCAAGGCGTGATGCTATGGGACAGCCATTGGAGGTACCAGGACATCCGGAGCTGAAGCATCAAGTGGATCATCTTGACTTCATGATGTATGATAGGCAGAAGGAGTTGGACAATGCTCGTGCCTACGCCAACCACCACTATGCCATCGCAGTCAAGAAGGATCAGACCCTCGCCATCCTTGCAAGGGAGCGCAAGTCATTTCTCAGTACGCGTGACAAGAAGGATCGCATCATTGCTCGCCTTCGTCACAGAGTGTCAGACTTGGAGGAGACCATCCATGAGCGGGACATGCAGCTTGAGGAGAGGGAGAATGCAGGGGAATATATCCGTGGAGACCCTTACTCCTACCTCAGTGATGATGATGACTTCCTAGAGGACCAAGATATGCACTTCCACACTGATGATGATGACTCCGCCTTCATTGATGATGATGATGATGACACCAATTCCGATTAGTAGTAGCACTTCAGCACAATCGTAGGAATGAGTTGTATCCGGTCCCACTGTATCGTAGTTGCACAGAATGGTTCTTAAAACCATCTGTTTCTTCATTGTGGTGTGTGTTTGTATTGTGTGCTATGAATGAATGAATGAAAAGCAAGTTGCTAGTTGGAAAAACCTGAGTCAAACTTAAAGTTTAAAAATGTTTCAAAAACAAACCCCTGAACCTTAGAAATTTCCCTCTTTTCTCATGATCTATATCAATCTTCAGACGCCTCGCGGAGGAAGTTCATCCCTGGAACCAATGCTCTAAATCTTGCAAATGTTGGTTTCCGACCGTGAAGCTGAAAGAGCTGAACGTCAAGCCAACTTAGCCACCCTTCAGCACATAGCTCAGATGGACAATAACAATCAAGGCCATGGAAACCAGGACAACCATGGATCCAAGCTCAAGAACTTTCAGAACACCAATCCACCCATCTTTAGTAAGTCTGAAGAGCCATTAGATGCCGATGACTGGCTGCAGACTATGGAGAACAACTTAGAAGTCCCACGAGTGGAAGCCAATGAGAAGGTATTGTTTGCCACCCATTATCTGGCAGGAGATGCAAGAGATTGGTGGAATAGCATTCACACCATGAATGGAGGTCAGATGATGACTTGGGATGAATTCAAACTCAATTTTAGCATAATCCATGTGCCACCGGGTTTAATCAAGAGGATGAGAAATGAATTCAGAGAATTGAAGCAAGGGAGAATGACAGTAGATGAATACCGTGACAAATTCCTGTCATTAGCTAGGTATGCACCAGATGAGATCGACAATAAAGCCAAGAAGAAGGAGAGATTCTTGAATGGTCTGCATGATGAGATGCAGACGGTGTTAGTCAATATCCCGTTTGCTGACATTGAAGCCTTAGTGGATTCTGCAATCTAGATGGAAGGCAAGATCAACCAAGCCAATGAGAATTGCAAGCGCAGAATGATGAATCAACCAGGAACCCACCATACCGCAAAGTATCGCCCCAACCCATCTGTAGGATATGCCCCGAGAAACAATAGAACCCCGATGAACCGTCCGAACTATCCCAACCATGGAGGAGGAAACCCAAGTCCTAGAGGAAGCCACCACAACAACCACGACAACTCCAACAATTTCAACCGTGCACCGCCCAAGTTCAACAACAATAGCAACCCCAACAACACCAATACTGCCCCAAGGACTAGAAGCAATGATGTGCCTGTTGCAGGAAAAGACAAGTCTCAGGTTACTTGTTATGAATGCGGAGTCAAGGTTCACTACTCCAATGAGTGCCCTAAGAAGCTTGCAGCATCCCCCAATGTGAATGCACCAGCTCAGCAGCAACGTCGTGTTCAGCCTAGAAGGAGATTTGCCCCGGGGAATTTGCTCAACCGCAACGGCCGTCTGTTTCACATGAATGATGAAGAAGCCCAAGAAGCGCCAGATGTCGTGTTGGGTATGTTTTCTATTAACTCAGTAGTTGCAAGAATGTTGTTTGATTCTGGAGCATCGCACTTGTTTGTTACAGAAGAATTTGCATGGACTAGTAAGATTCAACCAACAAAATTGAAGCATGTTATGATAGTTCAAATACCTGGTTCAACCACCAAAGCTAGACAAATTTGCAAGGCCGTACCTATCAGAATCCATGGCATAAATTTTTATGCTAATCTAATAGTACTTGGAACCAAAGGTTTGGAAGTAGTACTAGGAATGGATTGGATGTCGCAACATAAAAGATTAATCGACTGTGCCAAGAAAGCCATAACCATGACCAGTACCACTAGAGTATCAGTAGAA
This sequence comes from Avena sativa, assembly GCA_916181665.1. NCBI lineage: Eukaryota > Viridiplantae > Streptophyta > Magnoliopsida > Poales > Poaceae > Avena > Avena sativa. Next base: position 216,237,201 of record OV702279.1, read on the forward strand.
CATGTATCTGAAACCTTGCCCCATCAATTCAAGTGCAACAAGAGTCTAGCCCAACCAACCATTGACCAAGTCAGAGTAGTCTGTGAATACCCCGACGTATTCCCAGATGTATTGCCCGGTATGCTCCTAGATCAGGATATCGAGTTTATCATTAAACTAATCCCTGGAACTAGACCGATAGCCCAGAGACCTTATAGCATGAAACCATCTGAACTAGTGGAGCTGAAGAAGCAACTGGATGCTATGCTGGAGATAGGACTGATTCAACCCAGTGCGTCTCCATGGAGATCACATGTTTTATTTTTGGATAAGAAAGATGGAGGTAACTGTTTATGCACGGATTATCAGAAGCTGAATGATGTCACCATTAAGAACAAGTATCCATTACCAAAGATAGAAGATATGTTTGACCAGTTGACTGGTGCCAAAGTGTTTTCTAAGATTGATCTTACACTGGTTATCATCAACTCAAGATTCGCACAGAGGATATTCCAAAGACCGCCTTTACCACCAGATATGGACTATATGAGTACACTGTCATGTCTTTTGGATTAACCAATGCCCCGCTTATTTCATGAACCTCATGAATAAGATTTTTATGAACTTCCTGGATAAGTTTGTCGTTGTTTTCATTGATGACATTATGATCTATTCCAAATCAGAAGAACAACATGAGCTACACCTAAGGACCATCCTTGAAACCCTTAGAGAGCATCAGTTGTATGCCAAGTTTAGCAAATGTGAGTTTTGGTTAAAGGAAGTAGGATTCCTCGGACATATTGTGTCGGCCGGAGAATTGTTGTTGACCCCGCCAAGGTTAAGGATGTTGAAGAATCGCAATCCCCGACCACTCAAACCCAAGTTCGTGCATTTCTCGGATTAGCGGGATATTACCACAAGTTTGTAGAGGGATTCTCGAGCATCGCAAGACCCATGACCCAATTGTTCAAAAAAAGATAATAAGTTTGAATGGACGGACAAATGTGAAGCAAGTTTTCAAGAGCTCAAGAGGAGATTAATTTCAGCCCCAATCTTGATTATGACGGATATCACGAAGCCCTTTGATGTGTTTTCTGACGCATCCAAGATTGTTCTTGGATGTGTGCTAATGCAAGAAGGCAAAGCCATATCCTATACATCCTGACAACTGAAACAACATGAGGAAAATTACCCTAACCATGACCTTGAACTAGCAGCCGTAGTTCTAGCCTTGAAGACATGGCGGCATTACCTCATGGGTAACCGCTGTGAGATTTATTCGGATCACAAGAGCCCGAAGTATATTTTCACCTAGAAGGAGCTGAATATGAGGCAAAGGAGATGGCTAGAGTTAATCAAGGATTATGACCTTGACATTCACTATCACCCCGGCAAAGCCAATGTGGTAGCAGATGCCCTTAGCAGATTTCCGTGTTGCTTGAACACCATGATTATGAAAGAGCAACCAAGTTTGCACAAGGAGTTGGAAGATTTCAGAATGGAGATAGTTAGTGAAGGATTTTTGGCTAGCATAGAACTTCAACCCACTTTGATCAGTCAAATCAAGGAGGCGCAGAAAGGAAATGCTAGTATCGACGGAATCAAACATTGTATCGGTACAGGGAAGGTACCCAGATTCACCGAAGATGAAGGAGTTTTGTGGTACAAAGGACGTATATGTGTACCAGCGGATTCAGAATTGAAACAAGCTATTTTGAAAGAAGCCCATGATACTCTTTATTCTATCCACCCTGGAGGAACCAAGACGTATCAAGATTTGAAGGAGCAATTTTGGTGGCATAAGATGAAGAGAGAAATCGGAAGCTACATAGCCAAATGTGATATCTGTCAGAGAGTCAAAGCAGGACATCAGAGACCCGCAGGACTGTTGCAACAATTGCAGATTTCAGAATGGAAATGGGGTTCAGTTGGAATGAATTTTATCACAGGTTTGCCTACATCTAGTAGGGGAAATGACTCTATCTGGGTCATAGCAGATAGACTATCCAAAGTCGCTCATTTCTTACCAATCAAGACCACTTATCAGAGTTCGAAGCTAGCAGAGTTGTACATTGCTAGAATAGTCAGATTGCATGGAGTCCCCAAGAACATTGTGTCAGATCGAGGAACCCAGTTTACCTCGAGGTTTTGGAAGAAAGTCCAAGAAGTATTACGAACAAGATTGGATTTCAGCACAGCTTATCACCCGCAGACCGATGTACAAACGGAGCGAGTAAATCAGATACTCGAAGATATGTTGAGAGCTTGTGTGTTAGAATATGGATCTAAATGGGAAGACTGTCTGCCTTTCGCAGAATTTTCATACAACAATAGTTACCAATCCAGTTTGCAAATGGCCCCATTTGAATTCATGTATGGAAGGAAGTGCCGTACGCCTTTGAATTGTCGGAAGTAGGAGAAATTCAGATTTTCGGACCCGACATCCTACGAGAAGTTGAAGAGAAAGTTCACAAGATCCGTGAGCACCTTAAGACCGCCCAATCCAGACAGAAGAGTTATGCCGACAAGAGACATCGAGACCTAGCCTTCAATATCGGAGATTTCGTATATCTGAAAGTATCACCCTTGAAAGGAATGCAACATTTCCAACTCAAAGGAAAGTTAGCCCCCAGATATATCGGACCCTTCAAGATTTTGAATTGCCGAGGATAAGTATCTTATCAACTGGAACTGGCGGAAGAGATGTCAGCCGTGCATAATGTGTTTCATATTTCGTTACTTCGCAAATGCCTAGAAGTCCCCGAGAAGACCGAAGTTTTCAAGAACATTGACCATAGAGATCAACGATGACCTGACATATCCCGAAGTACCCATTCGTATTTTGGAGCAAGCCTTCAGAACCACCAGAACCCGGAGTATCAAGTTTATCAAGGTCCAGTGGAGTAACCACACTGAATAAGAAGCTACCTGGGAGCGAGAAGATTACATTAGGACTGAGTTTCCAGATCTCTTTAAATCCTAGTTTTCTTTTTCTTAAATCTCGGGACAAGATTTTGTTTAAGGGGGAAAGGTTTGTAACATCCCAAAAATATTAATCAAGGTTATCAAGTTCCAATCACCCAAATTTAGGGTTAACAAAACTTTTGTTAATTAAAATCAATATGAATGCATGTGTGTATGTGATGAATGCATGAATGCTTGCAATCACTTGTTTGATTGTTATGAATGGAAAGGATTGGTTTAAAGATGAAAACAACATCATCTAAATCATTTCCAAGCAGAATCAAATCAATAGAAATTCAAAAATAAATAATATGAGCTAATGGTCATTTTGACCAAAGTTAACCACTAGACCACTTTGAGTGTTTCTACTCCAAGATTCCTAACAGAAACAAATCCAATTATTTTCACCCCTTGCTAGACCAAGTGAAAGTGAACCCAAGCCCACCTTGCAAACCCACAGAAACTTTTTGAAAACCTATGCCAAGGACAATTCAAAATTGAATCTAGTTCATATGGTAAGATCACCATTTCTCAAAACCCAACCAAACTAGTTCACCTTGACAAATCCAAGCAACCAGAGACTAGCAAGTATGTGCCTAGAAACTATTGTGGCGTGGTGGTCTTAGAACCGCCCACCCCTCCAACGCAGATGTACTTCCCTTAACAAGGAAGGAACTGCGGTAAAACAAATCCCTGTGTCTCCACGTGCTCCACTACGGTTTCCTCGCTCCTCTTTTACGTGCTTAGTAGTTAGGGTTACATATAGGGAAATTCTCGTAGTTGCATATCTAGAGAATTTACTTTGTGTCAAGCCTAAAATTGAAAAAGTATTAAAAATTGGTTAGCACCTATTCACCCCCCCCCTCTAGGTGCCCATACGATCCATTTCAATTGGTATCAGAGCCTCGGCTCTTATTTCGGGCTTAACCGCCTAAGAGAAGTATGGGTTCCAAGGGAGATTGGAGTGATGCTCCGGAGGTAGTCACCATGAACGATCTCAAGACGTTGGAAACAACCTTGGTGAGTTCAATGGAGGCTACGATGGAAGAGATGCGTCAATTGATAATGCGTCTCTCCACATCCGCAGCATCACCTCCATCTAACTCTGAGGATACCACTCCACAATCCAAGGAAACGGGTAAAACTGTTTCCAAAGATAACGAAGTGGTAGGTGATGATACTAGCAAGAGCTCCTCCTCGAAAAAGGATAGCGGTAAGGATGGATACAATGAGGTTTCTCATGTGTATTCCCCTGATCCGCCTATTCCTCACCCACATATACATAATAGGGGCGATCCACCCAAACTTTCTGCATCTACTTTCTCTCAATGGCAATTTTTGATGAAATCTCATGTGTGAAGTTCCTCCATAGAGTTGTGGAAGATCATCGAAAATGGTCTTCATGTTGGAAATCCTAACAATCTCACTAGAAGAGAAGTGGTCGATAGCCAACTCAATGCTACATCTCTACACATGATACAGCTTGGTGTGGGTGACAAAGACATGCCACACATTCAACATCTTAGCACAGCTAAAGAAGCTTGGGATGCTCTCACCGAGCTCTTCATCGGAAATGAAAGTATGAGAAGGAATAGATATGATGCCTTGAGCAATGAAGCTGAAGGATTTTATATGCTGGATGGAGAAGACCACGAGGACATGTATAGGAGGCTCAAGGCAATAGCCACAAACTTCAGAAACCACGGTGCAGCTCATGTTGATGATGCTTGGATCAAGCGCAAGTATGTCAGTGCTCTTATGCCATTTGAGCCCACAGATTTGAAAAGTCTCCAAGGTAGGCATAACTATCACCTCATGTCATCCAATGAGGTAATGCAAGAAATGACCGCCTTCAAGGTGGCTGCCAAGAATGCCGAAGATGCTCGTGCTCGAGCAATGGGGATGCAAAAGGGGGTCAACATGGCCTTGAAGACTAGTGTGATTGATCATGATGAATATGCGGTTGAACGTCTGGACTGTCCCGGAGATATAAAAAGGATCCACGGACAATACTTGGCTCTTTATGCAAGAAACTTTTGGAAAGATCCAGCCAAGGCTAAAGCTGAACTAGATCGCAAGAGTGGAGCCTATGGAAGAAAAGAAAATGGTCCCAAGATGAGAACATGCTTTCATTGTGGTGACCGGCTGCACTTCGTAGCTGAGTGTCCATATCAAAGTAGAGAGGATAATGGAGGAAGACTCATTTTCAAGGACAAATCAAAAGCTCTATGTAAGAAACAGTTTGTAAAGAAGAATGCTCCTTTCAAGAAGCAACCAAAGATTGTTCTAGTGGCTCAAGAAGAATATTCATCGGGGAGTGAAGATGAGGACGAGGACGATAGCTCTCAAGAGGTGGCTGCTATAGCCACCACATCTACATCAACATCTCTCTTCGACTCTCCGAACAAAAACATCATCAACAAGAATGCTACTTGCCTCATGGCAAGAAGCTTCGAGGTAACTTCTTCTAACTCTTCTTTTCCCAAGGCTATGATAGACATGGATGATCCTGCTAGTCTTAAGGTTAAAGAAGAGATTATTGCTTTGGATTATTTCTATACTAACTTGCAAGGTGAGCACAAAGTTCGTTTTTAGGCTCTTATGGATCAGCTGGCCCAAAACGAAGCACTCCTCGAAGAAAAGAGCAGAATTGAAAGGGAGGATGCAATGGAAATTGCATCCCTAAAAAATGCTCTTGAAGAAGAAGAAGAAGCTCGCATCTCTCTTGAAGAGAGGCTTGAGTCTATGGAAGAGTCACATGAAGAAATTGTGACTAAACTTGTTAAGGAACGTGACAATGCTCTCACCAAGGCAAAGAAGTTAAAGAAGGAAAGGATTGACTTTGGGGCTGCTCATGATAGACTCTCCGAGGAATTGGAGAAACTTGACAATGCTCACAAGGCGTTGAAAAACGAGTTCTCTATTCTCAATGAGTCACATGATCAGCTTCAAAGTTGATTGGCCAAATATGATTCTCCTAGCTCGTCCAACTCAACATATAGTAACAAGAAAAATGCTAGTGTGGAAAAAGAAGTGATCAAGGACATCACTACAAAGGACAAAGGTGTGCTTGATGAAGTCCTTGGCAAGCAAAGGTCAAATCATGGTAAAGAGGGACTTGGGTATGTCACCAAGTCCAAGAAGAATAAAACCAAGAAGAACAAGACCAAGAATGTGCAATTAAAGACAAGCACTGCTGAGAAGGTTCTCACAAAAGACAAGACTAATAATATTGGTTTTGCAGGGTCTCACAATCCGAATTATGAACTCTTTTGTGATGACTATGGCGATGTTTATGCTTATTATGTTGGTCCTTTTGATGAATATATTGCTTGGTCTATTTGGGTCCCAAAGACCCTTGTTACTAACATGAAAGGACCCATTGAAAAATGGGTACCTAAAACCAAGAAGTAATTTTCTTGCAGGGCTATGCTTCCGGTGGGTCGAAATGGGTGCTGGATAGTGGCTGCACTAGTCATATGACCGGAAGCAAGGAGATCATCACGGAGATGCGTCCAAATCATGATAATATCACGGTCTCCTATGGTGATAAGTCTAAATCTCAGGTATTGGGTCTTGGCAAGGTTGTGGTTGCCCACGATATCTCTCTCGTGGACGCCATGCTTGTTGAGACCCTTGGCTACAATCTTCTTTCTGTTCGTGCCCTTGGCAAGATGGGTTTTGCAGTTTTTATCGATGATGATTTGGTGGTACTCTTATGGAGCAAGTCTCTAAAGGTCGCTTTCGTTGGATACGTCGAAAATGACCTGTATGTGGTGGACTTCTCGGGGAAAACCACTTCGGGTCTGATGTGTCTATTCGGAAAGGCCGACGTGGGCTGGCTATGGCATCGCCGTTTAGCCCATGTCAACATGAGAACTTTGCACAGTCTCCAAAAGGGTGGCCACATCCTTGGACTAAAAGACAATGTCTCTTTTGCCAAAGATCGTGTTTGCAGGGCTTGTGTTGAAGGAAAAATGCATGATTCTCCCCACAAGAGGAAGACTATTGTGTCATCAAAGAGGATCTTGGAATTACTTCATGTGGATTTATGTGGTCCTCCTTATCATGCAAGTCTTGGTGGGAAGAAATATTGCTTGGTCATCGTCGATGATTACTCAAGATATACATGGGTATATTTTTTTCAAGCTGAAAAGTGAGACTCAACAAACTGTCATCGACTTTGCCAATGAAGTTCAACGTCAACACAATGTTCCCATCTTGGCAATTAGAAGTGACAACGGCTCAGAATTCAAGAACTACACTTTAAACGAGTTTCTTAGCGAAGAGGGGATTAGACACCAATATTCCGCTGCGTACACCCCTCAACAAAATGGTGTAGCCGAGAGGAAGAACCGGACTTTGATGGATATGGCAAGATCTATGCTAGCTGAATTCAAGTCTCCTTATAATTTTTGGGCTGAGGCCATATCCACTGCTTGTCACTCATCTAACCGGCTCTACCTTCGGAAGATCTTGGACAAGACCCCATATGAAATACTTACTGGTAACAAACCCAACATCTCATACTTCAGGGTATTCGGGTGTAAGTGTTTCTTTCTTATTAAAGGTGTCCGTTTGTCAAAATTTGAATCCAAGGCTTTAGAAGGTATTTTTGTTGGTTACGGTGCCGAATCCCACACTTATAGAGTCTACAACAAGCTCACTGGGATTGTTGTAGAATCTTGTAGTGTGGAGTTCGATGAAAATAACGGCTCCTTTGTAGGGCAAGTTGATGTTTGTGATGCAGATGTTGAAATACCCCAACATGCCATAAGAAGAATGGGCGTGGGATTTTTCCTCCCCATTGAGGAACCCCTTGTGGTGGATCGGGAAGGACAATGCTCCACACATGTGGAGCCCTCATCTACACAAGATCAACAAGCTCCTACTGTTGGAGACAATCCTGCACCAACACCACAATCTGCTGAAGACCATCTGTCCCCTGGACAAGCTGGTAGTCCCAGGACGGACTATCCGCCCCCTCCAAGGGGCGGACAATCCGCCCCTGGCACTCCAACTCGTTCCAGAGGATCCGAAGGAGAAGTCAACAACTCTGCAGCTCCCAGGCCGGACTCTCCGGCCCCCATGGGCGGATTATCCGGCCCTGGGTCTCCAACTCCAGTCAGGCTTTCTCAGGAAGATGGTTCTGGTACTTCTCCTCCCAGGCCGGATAGTCCGGCCCCTCCAAGGGGCGGATTATCCGGGCCTGAAGAAAATGTTCAGCAACAATCTTCTGGCAGTAACAGTGATCAAGATCAAGGGCAAGGCAGTAATAAAGACAAGGATACAACAATTGAATCCACTCCTCCTAGAAACAATAAGGACATTGAGGCTCGTCGCAAGGCTCGTGCTGATCGCAACCTTGAACTAAGAGGTCACACTCTTGACAAGGTTGTTGGTGATCTACGACGAAGGGTATCCACTAGAAGAGAGCTTGCAAGCTTCTGTGATCATCAAGCTCACATTTCCATGGTTGAACCGAAGAAGGTTTTTGATGCTCTTGAAGACCCCGATTGGGTTGTTGCAATGCATGAAGAATTAAATAACTTCGAACGCAACAAAGTTTGGAAGCTCGTAGAAAAGCCAAAGGATTGCCACAATGTTATCGGCACCAAGTGGATCTTCAAGAACAAACATGATTAAAATGGCATTGTTGTGAGGAATAAAGCACGACTCGTGGCTCAAGGATTCTCTCAAGTAGAAGGAATTGATTTTGGCGAGACCTACGCTCCTGTGGCTCGCCTTGAGTCCATCCGTATCCTTCTTGCATATGCAGCCCATCATAATTTTAAATTACAACAAATGGATGTTAAGAGCGCTTTCCTTAATGGTCCTCTACACGAGTTAGTATACGTCAAGCAGCCCCCGGGATTTGAGGACCCCAAATTTCCGAACCATGTCTATAAACTCGATAAGGCGCTCTATCGCCTTAAACAAGCCCCACGTGCGTGGTATGAGCACCTTAAAGAGCTTTTGCTAGACCGTGGATTCGAAGTTGGGCAAATCGATCCCACTCTTTTTACTAAGAAGGTCAATGGGGAGCTTTTTGTATGCCAACTTTATGTAGATGACATTATTTTTGGCTCTACTAACCAAGCTTTTAACGATGAATTTTCAAAGCTTATGACTGACAGGTTTGAGATGTCCATGATGGGTGAGCTCAGGTTCTTTCTTGGATTTGAGATCAAACAACTTAGAGAGGGAACCTTTATTAATCAAGCTAAGTACATCCAAGACATGCTCAAAAGGTTCAAGATGACGGATCTCAATGGCGTTGCTACCCCTATGCAAACAAAGTGTCATCTTGAGCTCAATCCCAAGGGTAAAGACGTGGATCAAAAGGTATACCGATCCATGATCGGCTCTCTCCTTCACCTTTGCGCATCTAGGCCCGATATCGTGTTAAGTGTAGGAGTGTGTGCAAGGTACCAAGCCGCTCCTAAAGAAAGCCACTTAGTGGCAGTCAAGCGAATCTTCCGATATTTGGTTCATTCCCCAAATTTTGGATTATGGTATCCCAAGGGTTCAAGTTTCTCTCTATGTGGTTACACTGATTCAGACTGGGCTGGTGACAAAGATGATAGGAAATCAACCTCTGGTGCATGCCAATTCTTGGGCAGGTCTCTAGTGTGTTGGTCATCAAAGAAACAGAATTGTATTTCACTCTCAACCGCCGAAGCTGAATATGTTGCTGCTGCAAGTGCGTGTACTCAATTGTTATGGATGAGGCAAACTTTAAAGAATATGGTGTCAATTGTGACAAAGTGCCTCTTTTATGCGACAATGAAAGTGCTATCAAAATTGCTTACTATCCCGTGCAGCATACAAGAACAAAACATATAGAGATTCGCAACCACTTTATTCGGGATCATGTTGCTCGTGGAGATATCGCTCTATCCTTTGTGAGCACGAAGAACCAACTTGCTGATATTTTCACGAAGCCCCTTGATGAAGCAAGATTTTGTTATTTGAGGAATGAGCTAAATATCATAGATTCAAGGAGCTTGGCTTGACTACCCTTACACACTCACTTGCTCTTATTCATGTATTTGGTTTAGATGCGGGCATAGACATAGGGGGAGTGTTGTCCTAATTGATTGGGCCAACCCTCCCCCCATAATGCCGAAAGCAAGTCAAATCATTTCCCTTAATATCATTTTGTGATATGTGGGTCATCGATGAGCATTGGTTTTGAACTCAAGATACATCTTCGCGGTGTCATGCCATGCGCTCCAACATGGTGGCTTCGGCCACCGCCCTCTTCCTTGAGAAGAGTTGGTTTTTCATGGGTTCCGTTGGATTTTCTTGCATATCTCTTGTTCTTATGGAAAACACACTCACATTTGGCTTTTGATTGATTTGATTCTTGCAAATTTGGGTGTGTAGTACCATCTCAGTTTGATGCTCTCAACCCAAGCCTTTCTCCCCCTACGACGAGGATGAGGAGGAGTGATCTCCGGGGGCGTTAGCATCGCTCTTCTTCCTTTTTGGCGTTTCGATGCCAAAGGGGGAGAAGTAGTTCTATTAGGTCTCGTGGATTTGCAAGGGTCGGGCACAAGCTCTTCGATTTTAGTCGTTTTTATTTGCTTGCTTGTGCCTTTTCTAGCGTGAACTCGTTTGCTATTTGTGTTTGTTTATGTAAGACTATGTCGTACTCCACTATGTTTGGTATTCATGGAATTCTGGATTTATCTATCATGGACCCCATGGAATTCTGGAATTATGGAGCATATTTGATGGCATATGGATTCATGGGATTATCTATGTATGCCTTGGCTATATTCTCATTCCGGTGGTATGACATTTTTCCCAAACCTTAAAGTAGTGTTCTCCCTAGTGTGTGTATTTGTATTCAAATACAAATCTTAAATAGGCACACATCTAGGGGGAGCGTCTTTCTTTATTTAAGGTGGCATTTGCCGGTTTTATTGCAAATCCTAGTATTGTCATCTAACACCAAAAAGGGGGAGATTGAAAGAACATTTCTTAATCCCTAGTGTTTTGTGTGTTAGATAACAATACCAAGGATCATTTAATGTGTGTTGAAGTGTTGCAGCTCTATTTGAGAATAAAGGGAAAAGGACTCTGCCTTTGGGAGCGGATAATCCGGCCCCACCAGGGGCGGATAATCCGCCCCTCCCTTTGCCCAAGCAGGCGCAAGCCCCAGAAGGGGGGGGGATTTTGGCCGGATTTTCCGGCCCCGCCGGATAATCCGGCTCATCGCCAAGGCGCAAGCCCAGAGAGGGGGCGGAGTTTTGGCCGGACTTTCCGGCCTGGCCGGATAATCCGCCCCTCAGGGGGGGCGGATTATCCGCCCCCCAAGATCTTCACCAAGCTTCACCAAGGCGCAAGCCCCAGAGAGGGGGCGGAGTTTCCCCCGGAGAATCCGCCCTTGGGGCGGAGTTTTCCCAGGGGGCGGATAATCCGCCCCAAGTGGGGGGAGGATAATCCGCCCCCAAAGTTGTGCAACGGCCAGATCTGGGGAGGGGGTATTTAAGCCAGCCATCCCCCTCCTGCCAGAACTCTTGATTCATCTCGAAAAAGACCAGATCAGATCTGAAAGCTTCATCCAAGAGTGCTCCACCTAGATCCACCCAAAGGCCCCATACCTTGGGGAATCGAAGGAGGAGAACTCGATCTTCATCATCAGCAATCAAGCGCTTCATCTCCTCTCCATTCATTTGGAGAACCTCCGATCTAGTATTTCTTGCAAATATCTAGATCCTCGTTTTTGTTTATATTGATAAACCTTGTTCTTGTGGCAGCTTGTTGTCTTCCCGGGAGCCCCCAATTCAGTTGTGGGTGTGTGCCCCGATAGTGTTGTAAAAGGCACCGGTTCCCGCCTCGAAGGGATCCAATAGTGGAGAAGGTGGATCAGGCCTCTCGTGGCGAGATCCATCGGAGAATAGGGTGAGGCCTATTGTGGCGTGGTGGTCTTAGAACCGCCCACCCCTCCAATGCAGATGTACTTCCCTTAACAAGGAAGGAACTGCGGTAAAACAAATCCATGTGTCTCCGCGTGCTCCACTACGGTTTCCTCGCTCTTCTTTTACGTGCTTAGTAGTTAGGGTTACATATAGGGAAATTCTCGTAGTTGCATATCTAGAGAATTTACTTTGTGTCAAGCCTAAAATTGAAAAAGTATTAAAAATTGGTTAGCACCTATTCACCCCCCCCCTCTAGGTGCCCATACGATCCATTTCAATTGGTATCAGAGCCTCGGCTCTTATTTCGGGCTTAACCGCCTAAGAGAAGTATGGGTTCCAAGGGAGATGGGAGTGATGCTCCGGAGGTACTCACCATGAACGATCTCAAGACGTTGGAAACAACCTTGGTGAGTTCAATGGAGGCTAAGATGGAAGAGATGCGTCAATTGATAATGCGTCTCTCCACATCCGCAGCATCACCTCCATCTAACTCTGAGGATACCACTCCACAATCCAAGGAAACAGGTAAAACTGTTTCCAAAGATAACGAAGTGGTAGGTGATGATACTAGCAAGAGCTCCTCCTTGAAAAAGGACAGCGGTAAGGATGGATACAATGAGGTTTCTCATGTGTATTCCCCTGATCCGCCTATTCCTCACCCACATATACATAATAGGGGTGATCCACCCAAACTTTCTGCATCTACTTTCTCTCAATGGCAATTTTTGATGAAATCTCATGTGTGCAGTTCCTCCATAGAGTTGTGGAAGATCATCGAAAATGGTCTTCATGTTGGAAATCCTAACAATCTCACTAGAAGAGAAGTGGTCGATAGCCAACTCAATGCTACAGCTCTACACATGATACAGCTTGGTGTGGGTGACAAACACATGCCACACATTCAACATCTTAGCACAGCTAAAGAAGCTTGGGATGCTCTCACCGAGCTCTTCATCGGAAATGAAAGTATGAGAATGAATAGATATGATGCCTTGAGCAATGAAGCTGAAGGATTTTATATGCTGTATGGAGAAGACCACGAGGACATGTATAGGAGGCTCAAGGCAATAGCCACAACCTTCAGAAACCACGGTGCAGCTCATGTTGATGATGCTTGGATCAAGCGCAAGTATGTCAGTGCTCTTATGCCATTTGAGCCCAAAGATTTGAAAAGTCTCCAAGGTAGGCATAACTATCACCTCATGTCATCCAATGAGGTAATGCAAGAAATGGCCGCCTTCAAGGTGGCTGCCAAGAATGCCGAAGATGCTCGTGCTCGAGCTATGGGGATGCAAAAGGGGGTAAACATGGCCTTGAAGACTAGTGTGATTGATCATGATGAATATGCGGTAGAAGGTCTGGACTGTCCCGAAGATATAAAAAGGATCCACGAACAATACTTGGCTCTTTATGCAAGAAACTTTTGGAAAGATCCAGCCAAGGCTAAAGCTGAACTAGATCGCAAGAGTGGAGCCTATGGAAGAAAATAAAATGGTCCCAAGATGAGAACATGCTTTCATTGTGGTGACCGGCTGCACTTCGTAGCTGAGTGTCCATATCAAAGTAGAGAGGATAATGGAGGAAGACTCATTTTCAAGGACAAATCAAAAGCTCCACGTAAGAAACAGTTTGTAAAGAAGAATGCTCCTTTCAAGAAGCAACCAAAGATTGTTCTAGTGGCTCAAGAAGAATATTCATCGGGGAGTGAAGATGAGGACGAGGACGATAGCTCTCAAGAGGTGTCTGCTATAGCCACCACATCTATATCAACATCTCTCTTCGACTCTCCGAACGAAAACATCATCAACAAGAATGCTACTTGCCTCATGGCAAGAAGCTCCGAGGTAACTTCTTCTAACTCTTCTTTTCCCAAGGCTATGATAGACATGGATGATCTTGCTAGTCTTAAGGTTAAATAAGAGATTATTGCTTTGGATTATTTCTATACTAACTTGCAAGGTGAGCACAAAGTTCGTTTTGAGGCTCTTATGGATCAGCTGGCCCAAAACGAAGCACTTCTCGAAGAAAAGGGCAGAATTGAAAGGGAGGATGCAATGGAAATTGCATCCCTAAAAAATGCTCTTGAAGAAGAAGAAGAAGCTCGGGTCTCTCTTGAAGAGAGGCTTGAGTCTATGGAAGAGTCACATGAAGAAATTGTGACTAAACTTGTTAAGGAACGTGACAATGCTGTCACCAAGGCAAAGAAGTTAAAGAAGGAAAGGATTGATTTTGGGGCTGCTCATGATAGACTCTTCGAGGAATTGGAGAAACTTGACAATGCTCACAAGGCGTTGAAAAATGAGTTCTCTATTCTCAATGAGTCACATGATCAGCTTCAAAGTTGATTGGCCAAATATGATTCTCCTAGCTCGTCCAACTCAACATATAGTAACAAGAAAAATGCTAGTGTGGAAAAAGAAGTGATCAAGGACATCACTACAAAGGACAAAGGTGTGCTTGATGAAGTCCTTGGAAAGCAAAGGTCAAATCATGGTAAAGAGGGACTTGGGTATGTCACCAAGTCCAAGAAGAAGAAAACCAAGAAGAACAAGACCAAGAATGTGCAATTAAAGACAAGCACTGCTGAGAAGGTTGTCACAAAAGACAAGACTAATAATATTTGTTTTGCAGGGTCTCACAATCCGAATTATGAACTCTTTTGTGATGACTATGGCGATGTTTATGCTTATTATGTTGGTCCTTTTGATGAATATATTGCTTGGTCTATTTGGGTCCCAAAGACCCTTGTTACTAACATGAAAGGACCCATTGAAAAATGGGTACCTAAAACCAAGAAGTAATTTTCTTGCAGGGCTATGCTTCCGGTGGGTCGAAATGGGTGCTGGATAGTGGCTGCACTAGTCATATGACCGGAAGCAAGGAGATCATCACGGAGATGCGTCCAAATCATGATAATATCACAGTCTCCTATTGTGATAAGTCTAAATCTCAAGTATTGGGTCTTGGCAAGGTTGTGGTTGCCCACGATATCTCTCTCGTGGACGTCATGCTTGTTGAGACCCTTGGCTACAATCTTCTTTCTGTTCGTGCCCTTGGCAAGATGGGTTTTGCTGTTTTTATCGATGATGATTTGGTGGTACTCTTATGGAGCAAGTCTCTAAAGGTCGCTTTCGTTGGATACGTCGAAAATGACCTGTATGTGGTGGACTTCTCGGGGAAAACCACTTCGGGTCCGATGTGTCTATTCGGAAAGGCCGACGTGGGCTGGCTATGGCATCGCCGTTTAGCCCATGTCAACATGAGAACTTTGCAAAGTCTCCAAAAGGGTGGCCACATCCTTGGACTAAAAGACAATGTCTCTTTTGCCAAAGATTGTGTTTGCAGGGCTTGTGTTGAAGGAAAAATGCATGATTCTCCCCACAAGAGGAAGACTATTGTGTCATCAAAGAGGATCTTGGAATTACTTCATGTGGATTTATTTGGTCCTCCTTCTCATGCAAGTCTTGGTGGGAAGAAATATTGCTTGGTCATCGTCGATGATTACTCAAGATATACATGGGTATATTTTTTTCAAGCTGAAAAGTGAGACTCAACAAACTGTCATCGACTTTGCCAATGAAGTTCAACGTCAACACAATGTTCCCATCTTGGCAATTAGAAGTGACAACGGCTCAGAATTCAAGAACTACACTTTAAACGAGTTTCTTAGCGAAGAGGGGATTAGACACCAATATTCCGCTGCGTACACCCCTCAACAAAATGGTGTAGCCGAGAGGAAGAACCGGACTTTGATGGATATGGCAAGATCTATGCTAGCTGAATTCAAGTCTCCTTATAATTTTTGGGCTGAAGCCATATCCACTGCTTGTCACTCATCTAACCGGCTCTACCTTCGGAATATCTTAGACAAGACCCCATATGAAATACTTACCGGTAACAAACCCAACATCTCATACTTCAGGGTATTTGGGTGTAAGTGTTTCTTTCTTATTAAAGGTGTCCGTTTGTCAAAATTTGAATCCAAGGCTTTAGAAGGTATTTTTGTTGGTTACGGTGCCGAATCCCACACTTATAGAGTCTACAACAAGCTCACTGGGATTGTTGTAGAATCTTGTAGTGTGGAGTTCGATGAAAATAACGGCTCCTTTGTAGGGCAAGTTGATGTTTGTGATGCAGATGTTGAAATACCCCAACATGCCATAAGAAGAATGGGCGTGGGATTTTTCCGCCCCATTGAGGAACCCCTTGTGGTGGATCGGGAAGGACAATGCTCCACACATGTGGAGCCCTCATCTACACAAGATCAACAAGCTCCTACTGTTGGAGACAATCCTGCACCAACACCACAATCTGCTGAAGACCATCTGTCCCCTGGACAAGCTGGTAGTCCCAGGACGGACTATCCGCCCCCTCCAAGGGGCGGACAATCCGCCCCTGGCACTCCAACTCGTTCCAGAGGATCCGAAGGAGAAGTCAACAACTCTGAAGCTCCCAGGCCGGACTCTCCGGCCCCCATGGGCGGATTATCCGGCCCTGGGTCTCCAACTCCAGTCAGGCTTTCTCAGGAAGATGGTTCTGGTACTTCTCCTCCCAGGCCGGATAGTCCGGCCCCTCCAAGGGGCGGATTATCCGGGCCTGAAGAAAATGTTCAGCAACAATCTTCTGGCAGTAACAGTGATCAAGATCAAGGGCAAGGCAGTAATAAAGACAAGGATACAACAATTGAATCCACTCCTCCTAGAAACAATAAGGACATTGAGGCTCGTCGCAAGGCTCGTGCTGATCGCAACCTTGAACTAAGAGGTCACACTCTTGACAAGGTTGTTGGTGATCTACGACGAAGGGTATCCACTAGAAGAGAGCTTGCAAGCTTCTGTGATCATCAAGCTCACATTTCCATGGTTGAACCGAAGAAGGTTTTTGATGCTCTTGAAGACCCCGATTGGGTTGTTGCAATGCATGAAGAATTAAATAACTTCGAACACAACAAAGTTTGGAAGCTCGTAGAAAAGCCAAAGGATTGCCGCAATGTTATCGGCACCAAGTGGATCTTCAAGAATAAACAGGATGAAAATGGCATTGTTGTGAGGAATAAAGCACGACTCGTGGCTCAAGGATTCTCTCAAGTAGAAGGAATTGATTTTGGCGAGACCTACGCTCCTGTGGCTAGCCTTGAGTCCATCTGTATCCTTCTTGCATATGAAGCCCATCATAATTTTAAATTACAACAAATGGATGTTAAGAGCGCTTTCCTTAATGGTCCTCTACACGAGTTAGTATACGTCAAGCAGCCCCCGGGATTTGAGGACCCCAAATTTCCGAACCATGTCTATAAACTCGATAAGGCGTTCTACGGCCTTAAACAAGCCCCACGTGCGTGGTATGAGCACCTTAAAGAGCTTTTGCTAGACTGTGGATTCGAAGTTGGGCAAATCGATCCCACTCTTTTTACTAAGAAGGTCAATGGGGAGCTTTTTGTATGCCAACTTTATGTAGATGACATTATTTTTGGCTCTACTAACCAAGCTTTTAACGATGATTTTCAAAGCTTATGACTGACAGGTTTGAGATGTCCATGATGGGTGAGCTCAGGTTCTTTCTTGGATTTGAGATTAAACAACTTAGAGAGGGAACCTTTATTAATCAAGCTAAGTACATCCAAGACATGCTTAAAAGGTTCAAGATGACGGATCTCAATGGCGTTGCTACCCCTATGCAAACAAAGTGTCATCTTGAGCTCAATCCCAAGGGTAAAGACGTGGATCAAAAGGTATACCGATCCATGATCGGCTCTCTCCTTTACCTTTGCGCATCTAGGCCCGATATCGTGTTAAGTGTAGGAGTGTGTGCAAGGTACCAAGCCGCTCCTAAAGAAAGCCACTTAGTGGCAGTCAAGCGAATCTTCCGATATTTGGTTCATTCCCCAAATTTTGGATTATGGTATCCCAAGGGTTCAAGTTTCTCTCTATGTGGTTACACTGATTCAGACTGGTCTGGTGACAAAGATGATAGGAAATCAACCTCTGGTGCATGCCAATTCTTGGGCAGGTCTCTAGTGTGTTGGTCATCAAAGAAACAGAATTGTATTTCACTCTCAACCGCCGAAGCTGAATATGTTGCTGCTGCAAGTGCGTGTACTCAATTGTTATGGATGAGGCAAACTTTAAAGGAATATGGTGTCAATTGTGACAAAGTGCCTCTTTTATGCGACAATGAAAGTGCTATCAAAATTGCTTACAATCCCGTGCAGCATACAAGAACAAAACATATAGAGATTCGCAACCACTTTATTCGGGATCATGTTGCTCGTGGAGATATCGCTCTATCCTTTGTGAGCACGAAGAACCAACTTGCTGATATTTTCACGAAGCCCCTTGATGAAGCAAGATTTTGTTATTTGAGGAATGAGCTAAATATCATAGATTCCAGGAGCTTGGCTTGACTACCCTTGCACACTCACTTGCTCTTATTCATGTATTTGGTTTAGATGCGGGCATAGACATAGGGGGAGTGTGGTCCTAATTGATTGGGCCAACCCTCCCCCCATAATGCCGAAAGCAAGTCAAATCATTTCCATTAATATCATTTTGTGATATGTGGGTCATCGATGAGCATTGGTTTTGAACTCAAGATACATCTTCGCGGTATCATGCCATGCGCTCCAACATGGTGGCTTCGGCCACCGCCCTCTTCCTTGAGAAGAGTTGTTTTTTCATGGGTTCCGTTGGATTTTCTTGCATATCTCTTGTTCTTATGGAAAACACACTCACATTTGGCTTTTGATTGATTTGATTCTTGCAAATTTGGGTGTGTAGTACCATCTCAGTTTGATGCTCTCAACCCAAGCCTTTCTCCCCCTACGACGAGGATGAGGAGGAGTGATCTCCGGGGGCGTTAGCATCGCTCTTCTTCCTTTTTGGCATTTCGATGCCAAAGGGGGAGAAGTAGTTCTATTAGGTCTCGTGGATTTGCAAGGGTCGGGCACAAGCTCTTCGATTTTAGTCGTTTTTATTTGCTTGCTTGTGCCTTTTCTAGCGTGAACTCGTTTTCTATTTGTGTTTGTCTATGTAAGACTATGTCGTACTCCACTATGTTTGGTATTCATGGAATTCTGGATTTATCTATCATGGACCCCATGGAATTCTGGAATTATGGAGCATATTTGATGGCATATGGATTCATGGGATTATCTATGTATGCCCTGGCTATATTCTCATTCCGGTGGTATGACATTTTTCCCAAACCTTAAAGTAGTGTTCTCCCTAGTGTGTGTATTTGTATTCAAATACAAATCTTAAATATGCACACATCTAGGGGGAGCGTCTTTCTTTATTTAAGGTGGCATTTGCCGGTTTTATTGCAAATCCTAGTATTGTCATCTAACACCAAAAAGGGGGAGATTGAAAGAACATTTCTTAATCCCTAGTGTTTTGTGTGTTAGATAACAATACCAAGGATCATTTAATGTGTGTCGAAGTGTTGCAGCTCTATTTGAGAATAAAGGGAAAAGGACTCTCCCTTTGGGGGCGGATAATCTGGCCCCACCAGGGGCGGATAATCCGCCCCTCCCTTTGCCCAAGCAGGCGCAAGCCCCAGAAGGGGGCGGAATTTTGGCCGGATTTTCCGGCCCCGCCGGATAATCCGCCCCTCAGGGGGGCCGGATAATCCGCCCCCCTGCTCATCGCCAAGGCGCAAGCCCCAGAGAGGGGGCGGAGTTTTGGCCGGACTTTCCGGCCTGGCCGGATAATCCGCCCCTCAGGGGGGCCGGATTATCCGCCCCCCAAGATCTTCACCAAGCTTCACCAAGGCGCAAGCCCCAGAGAGGGGGCGGAGTTTCCCCCGGAGAATCCACCCTTGGGGCGGAGTTTTCCCGGGGGCGGATAATTCGCCCCAAGTGGGGGGCGGATAATCCGCCCCCAAAGTTGTGCAACGGCCAGATCTGGGGAGGGGGTATTTAAGCCAGCCATCCCCCTCCTGCCAGAACTCTTGATTCATCTCGAAAAAGACCAGATCAGATCTGAAAGCTTCATCCAAGAGTGCTCCACCTAGATCCACCCAAAGTCCCCATCCCTTGGGGAATCGAAGGAGGAGAACTCGATCTTCATCATCAGCAATCAAGCGCTTCATCTCCTCTCCATTCATTTGGAGAACCTCCGATCTAGTATTTCTTGCAAATATCTAGATCCTCGTTTTTGTTTATATTGATAAACCTTGTTCTTGTGGCAGCTTGTTGTCTTCCCGGGAGCCCCCAATTCAGTTGTGGGTGTGTGCCCCGATAGTGTTGTAAAAGGCACCGGTTCCCGCCTCGAAGGGATCCAATAGTGGAGAAGGTGGATCAGGCCTCTCGTGGAGAGATCCATCGGAGAATAGGGTGAGGCCTATTGTGGCGTGGTGGTATTAGAACCGCCCACCCCTCCAACGCAGATGTACTTCCCTTAACAAGGAAAGAACTGCGGTAAAACAAATCCCTGTGTCTCCGCGTGCTCCACTATGGTTTCATCGCTCCTCTTTTACGTGCTTAGTAGTTAGGGTTACATATAGGGAAATTCTCGTAGTTGCATATCTAGAGAATTTACTTTGTGTCAAGCCTAAAATTGAAAAAGTATTAAAAATTGGTTAGCACCTATTCACCCCCCCCTCTAGGTGCCCATACGATCCATTTCACCAGCCTCGCCAACCTTGTCTGGCATGCTGCCCATGCCTCACTACCCCATCCAGACCATACCTAGCTCGAGGACAAGGAGAGGAGACGCCGGAAACGTCGTGCCCGCGCCGCTGTCGACCATGCCGATGCGCACCGTGGTTCACGCTTCGTTCCCACTCAACCCGACCACCTCGAGCTCTCGCCGCCCGTCTACACGATCACCACCGTCCTAGGAGACCACCAGACATGCTTGTTTCCTCGACCGTGCCACGTAGCCACCGCACGCCGTGAAGTTCGCCGTCGGTACCGCGCAGAGCGATGCACGTTCCCGACCGAACCACACCGCCATGTGCTTCGCCTTTAAGCCAGCAATGATCGCCAGGGAACACAGCACCGTCCCCTAGCCTCAACCACGCCGCTAGCCGCATGTAGCATCGCCACCGACAAGCTCGCACCCGCACCATTTAGTCCCCTCGCCGTAGTATAAATAGAGGCCTTCCCTGCACCATTTCTCCACACTCCAACACTCACCACTCCTCACTGATCCTCCGCCACTTCTTCCCGAAGCAAGGCGAGCTCTCCCTCGCTAGAATTTCACCGGAGACCGCCGCAGTAGGAGGAGAAGGGCGCCATCGATTCAGGCCACCCCAGGAGACGCCGCCAATAACAGGAGGACCGCCGTCGTTGACAACCTCATTCGCCCCCGTCGCCGACCCTCGCCTGAGCCCCGGTGAGACTCCCTCGACCCCCACTAGCCGTGCTAGGGTTCGTCCCCGTCGTGCCCTGTTCCGATGAGGATGACGGCCGTGAGCTGTTTATCTTACATCTAATCCTACATTCATAATCATCCCATACCCCTTCGGCACCCCTGTCTCACTGACGAGTGGGGACACCACTTAAACCAGCCTGCGCGCTGATGACCCACAAGTATAAGGGGTGTATCGCAGTACTTTCGATAAATAGGAGTGTCGATCCCAACGAGGAGAAGACGGTGTTGACTAGTGGTATGGAGCAGGAAATCTCTGCAAATACTTAGCAAATGGATTTTTAGGGGTTTTCCGATAAAGCAACAAAACAAAGTGCAAGTAGTAAAGAACAAACGCAGCAAGTGGCCCAATCCTTTCTTAGCAAAGGACAAGCCGGTGGAAATACTTATAAGGACCAAGCGTTCTCGAGGACGCATGGGAATTCTGTCAAGTGCTTTCGCTTTATATAACTGAGTACTCTTCTTTGGTGTTGTAAGTGTTGTGTGGGTGAACATGTGCTAATGTACCGACCTTATTTGGACTAATACATACTTGTGCTTAAACCCTCTTCAAGCATCCGCAATTACAGGAAAGTAATTAAGATATAAACCTAACCACAACCTTAAATTCTGAGACCCTACGCTCCCTTGTGCAAAGGTGTCCTAACGGGGGTTCAGGTTTCTGTCACTCCGGCAACCCCACAATTAGTAGCCAAATACATAATGCATTCCCCTAGGCCCATAAATGGTGAAGTATCATGTAGTCAACGTTCACATGACACCACTACAATAATAGCACCACAACTTAAATACTAAACCATTGAATAATAATTCAACACAAATCCACTAATAACAACATGACTTCTCCCATGTCCTCAAGAACTAAACGAACTACTCACAAGACATCATATGGATCAAGATCAAAGATGATATGGTGATGAATAAAGATCTGAAAATAAACAATAATCCAATGGTTCCAGTCACAAGCATCAACTATAATAGTAATTAACACCGGGAAAGTTTCCCCTAAGAACTAAAGCAATATCCAACACAATTGTTACAGCAGGACGGAGTGGTGATGATGGTGCTGATGGAGATGATGGTGTGGATGATGATGATGATCCCGATGAAGCCTAGCTTGATGATGGTGTTGATGGCGATGATCTCCCCTCTCTGGGAAGGAATTTCCCTGGCAGAAATCTGTCTGCTGGAGACATCTTTCTCTCTCGGTGTTTTCCGCCCCGCAGAGGCGGCGGAAATCTATCTGTGTTCGCCCTCCTGGTGTTAGGGTTCCGTGAGGAATATATAGGAGAGAGAGCGGAGTCGGAGGCCGTCCAGGTGGGCCACACCTGCCCTAGGCATGGGGCAAGGTGGGCTCGCGCCTAGGGGGTGTGGGCCCCCTGTGGCCCTTCTTCGACTCCCCTTTTGGCTTCCTCTGTCTTTCAAGAAAATATAATTTTCCCATATTTTTCTGGAATTTTTTTGATCTTCATGAAATTGCATCAAAACACCTCCTTTTCCACCAGAATCCAGACTCCGGCAGTTCATCCTCCAAGAATCATCCAGCATACAAAAATAGTGGAAAAGACATAAGTAATACCTCATAATAAGACATATATCAATGAATAGAGGCAAATTATGATATAGAATGGTGATGCAAATTGGACGTATAAACTCCCCCCAAGCTTAGACCTTCACTTGTCCCCAAGCAAAAACTAAGCTCAATAAACATGTCCACAGGTTTATGGAGTGAAGTGTCGATAAAAGAAATACGGACAAGAAGCATCACACTTACCAATACACAACTCATAGAAGAAAGCAACTCACCATTATATAACTTAGCTTGCAGGAAGTACAGGAGTCACAATAGAGATGTATAAAGATAAATCATAATTGGAATTGGCAAACACCGTTCTTGGTCAGAGAACAGCTGGCAAACGGTTTAAGAAAAAGCTTTTTGTAGAAGTAAGAGGACATTAAGGCTCGTCGCAAGGCTCGTGCTGATCGCAACCTTGAACTAAGAGGTCACACTCTTGACAAGGTTGTTGGTGATCTACGACGAAGGGTATCCACTAGAAGAGAGCTTGCAAGCTTCTGTGATCATCAAGCTCACATTTCCATGGTTGAACCGAAGAAGGTTTTTGATGCTCTTGAAGACCCCGATTGGGTTGTTGCAATTCATGAAGAATTAAATAACTTCGAACACAACAAAGTTTGGAAGCTCGTAGAAAAGCCAAAGGATTGCCGCAATGTTATCGGCACCAAGTGGATCTTCAAGAATAAACAGGATGAAAATGGCATTGTTGTGAGGAATAAAGCACGACTCGTGGCTCAAGGATTCTCTCAAGTAGAAGGAATTGATTTTGGCGAGACCTACGCTCCTGTGGCTAGCCTTGAGTCCATCTGTATCCTTCTTGCATATGAAGCCCATCATAATTTTGAATTACAACAAATGGATGTTAAGAGCGCTTTCCTTAATGGTCCTCTACACGAGTTAGTATACATCAAGCAGCCCCCGGGATTTGAGGACCCCAAATTTCCGAACCATGTCTATAAACTCGATAAGGCGTTCTATGGCCTTAAACAAGCCCCACGTGCGTGGTATGAGCACCTTAAAGAGCTTTTGCTAGACCGTGGATTCGAAGTTGGGCAAATCGATCCCACTCTTTTTACTAAGAAGGTCAATGGGGAGCTTTTTGTATGCCAACTTTATGTAGATGACATTATTTTTGGCTCTACTAACCAAGCTTTTAACGATGATTTTCAAAGCTTATGACTGACAGGTTTGAGATGTCCATGATGGGTGAGCTCAGGTTCTTTCTTGGATTTGAGATTAAACAACTTAGAGAGGGAACCTTTATTAATCAAGCTAAGTACATCCAAGACATGCTTAAAAGGTTCAAGATGACGGATCTCAATGGCGTTGCTACCCCTATGCAAACAAAGTGTCATCTTGAGCTCAATCCCAAGGGTAAAGACGTGGATCAAAAGGTATACCGATCCATGATCGGCTCTCTCCTTTACCTTTGCGCATCTAGGCCCGATATCGTGTTAATTGTAGGAGTGTGTGCAAGGTACCAAGCCGCTCCTAAAGAAAGCCACTTAGTGGCAGTCAAGCGAATCTTCCGATATTTGGTTCATTCCCCAAATTTTGGATAATGGTATCCCAAGGGTTCAAGTTTCTCTCTATGTGGTTACACTGATTCAGACTGGGCTGGTGACAAAGATGATAGGAAATCAACCTCTGGTGCATGCCAATTCTTGGGCAGGTCTCTAGTGTGTTGGTCATCAAAGAAACAGAATTGTATTTCACTCTCAACCGCCGAAGCTGAATATGTTGCTGCTGCAAGTGCGTGTACTCAATTGTTATGGATGAGGCAAACTTTAAAGTAATATGGTGTCAATTGTGACAAAGTGCCTCTTTTATGCGACAATGAAAGTGCTATCAAAATTGCTTACAATCCCGTGCAGCATACAAGAACAAAACATATAGAGATTCGCAACCACTTTATTCGGGATCATGTTGCTCGTGGAGATATCGCTCTATCCTTTGTGAGCACGAAGAACCAACTTGCTGATATTTTCACGAAGCCCCTTGATGAAGCAAGATTTTGTTATTTGAGGAATGAGCTAAATATCATAGATTCAAGGAGCTTGGCTTGACTACCCTTGCACACTCACTTGCTCTTATTCATGTATTTGGTTTAGATGCGGGCATAGACATAGGGGGAGTGTGGTCCTAATTGATTGGGACAACCCTCCCCCCATAATGCCGAAAGCAAGTCAAATCATTTCCCTTAATATCATTTTGTGATATGTGGGTCATCGATGAGCATTGGTTTTGAACTCAAGATACATCTTCGCGGTGTCATGCCATGCGCTCCAACATGGTGGCTTCGGCCATCGCCCTCTTCCTTGAGAAGAGTTGTTTTTTCATGGGTTCCGTTGGATTTTCTTGCATATCTCTTGTTCTTATGGAAAACACACTCACATTTGGCTTTTGATTGATTTGATTCTTGCAAATTTGGGTGTGTAGTACCATCTCAGTTTGATGCTCTCAACCCAAGCCTTTCTCCCCCTACGACGAGGATGAGGAGGAGTGATCTCCGGGGGCGTTAGCATCGCTCTTCTTCCTTTTTGGCGTTTCGATGCCAAATGGGGAGAAGTAGTTCTATTAGGTCTCGTGGATTTGCAAGGGTCGGGCACAAGCTCTTCGATTTTAGTTGTTTTTATTTGCTTGCTTGTGCCTTTTCTAGCGTGAACTTGTTTGCTATTTGTGTTTGTTTATGTAAGACTATGTCGTACTCCACTATGTTTGGTATTCATGGAATTCTGGATTTATCTATCATGGACCCCATGGAATTCTGGAATTATGGAGCATATTTGATGGCATATGGATTCATGGGATTATCTATGTATGCCTTGGCTATATTCTCATTCCGGTGGTATGACATTTTTCCCAAACCTTAAAGTAGTGTTCTCCCTAGTGTGTGTATTTGTATTCAAATACAAATCTTAAATATGCACACATCTAGGGGGAGCGTCTTTCTTTATTTAAGGTGGCATTTGCCGGTTTTATTGCAAATCCTAGTATTGTCATCTAACACCAAAAAGGGGGAGATTGAAAGAACATTTCTTAATCCCTAGTGTTTTTTGTGTTAGATAACAATACCAAGGATCATTTAATGTGTGTTGAAGTGTTGCAGCTCTATTTGAGAATAAAGGGAAAAGGACTCTGCCTTTGGGAGCGGATAATCCGGCCCCACCAGGGGCGTATAATCCGCCCCTCCCTTTGCCCAAGCAGGCGCAAGCCCCAGAAGGGGGGGGATTTTGGCCGGATCCGGCTCATCGCCAAGGCGCAAGCCCAGAGAGGGGGCGGAGTTTTGGCCGGACTTTCCGGCCTGGCCGGATAATCCGCCCCTCAGGGGGGCCGGATTATCCGCCCCCCAAGATCTTCACCAAGCTTCACCAAGGCGCAAGACCCAGAGAGGGGGCGGAGATTCCCCCGGAGAATCCGCCCTTGGGGCGGAGTTTTCCTAGGGGGCGGATAATCCGCCCCAAGTGGGGGGAGGATAATCCGCCCCCAAAGTTGTGCAACGGCCAGATCTGGGGAGGGGGTATTTAAGCCAGCCATCCCCCTCCTGCTAGAACTCTTGATTCATCTCGAAAAAGACCAGATCAGATCTGAAAGCTTCATCCAAGAGTGCTCCACCTAGATCCACCCAAAGGCCCCATCCCTTGGGGAATCGAAGGAAGAGAACTCGATCTTCATCATCAGCAATCAAGCGCTTCATCTCCTCTCCATTCATTTGGAGAACCTCCGATCTAGTATTTCTTGCAAATATCTAGATCCTCGTTTTTGTTTATATTGATAAACCTTGTTCTTGTGGCAGCTTGTTGTCTTCCCGGGAGCCCCCAATTCAGTTGTGGGTGTGTGCCCCGATAGTGTTGTAAAAGGCACCGGTTCCCGCCTCGAAGGGATCCAATAGTGGAGAAGGTGGATCAGGCCTCTCGTGGCGAGATCCATCGGAGAATAGGGTGAGGCCTATTGTGGCGTGGTGGTCTTAGAACCGCCCACCCCTCCAATGCAGATGTACTTCCCTTAACAAGGAAGGAACTGCGGTAAAACAAATCCATGTGTCTCCGCGTGCTCCACTACGGTTTCCTCGCTCTTCTTTTACGTGCTTAGTAGTTAGGGTTACATATAGGGAAATTCTCGTAGTTGCATATCTAGAGAATTTACTTTGTGTCAAGCCTACAATTGAAAAAGTATTAAAAATTGGTTAGCACCTATTCACCCCCCCTCTAGGTGCCCATACGATCCATTTCAATTGGTATCAGAGCCTCGGCTCTTATTTCGGGCTTAACCGCCTAAGAGAAGTATGGGTTCCAAGGGAGATGGGAGTGATGCTCTGGAGGTAGTCACCATGAACGATCTCAAGACGTTGGAAACAACCTTGGTGAGTTCAATGGAGGCTAAGATGGAAGAGATGCGTCAATTGATAATGTGTCTCTCCACATCCGCAACATCACCTCCATCTAACTCTGAGGATACCACTCCACAATCCAAGGAAACAGGTAAAACTGTTTCCAAAGATAACGAAGTGGTAGGTGATGATACTAGCAAGAGCTCCTCCTCGAAAAAGGATAGCGGTAAGGATGGATACAATGAGGTTTCTCATGTGTATTCCCCTGATCCGCCTATTCCTCACCCACATATACATAATAGGGGTGATCCACCCAAACTTTCTGCATCTACTTTCTCTCAATGGAAATTTTTGATGAAATCTCATGTGTGCAGTTCCTCCATAGAGTTGTGGAAGATCATCGAAAATGGTCTTCATGTTGGAAATCCTAACAATCTCACTAGAAGAGAAGTGGTCGATAGCCAACTCAATGCTACAGCTCTACACATGATACAACTTGGTGTGGGTGACAAACACATGCCACACATTCAACATCTTAGCACAGCTAAAGAAGCTTGGGATGCTCTCACCGAGCTCTTCATCGGAAATGAAAGTATGAGAAGGAATAGATATGATGCCTTGAGCAATGAAGCTGAAGGATTTTATATGTTGTATGGAGAAGACCACGAGGACATGTATAGGAGGCTCAAGGCAATAGCCACAACCTTCAGAAACCACGGTGCAGCTCATGTTGATGATGCTTGGATCAAGCGCAAGTATGTCAGTGCTCTTATGCCATTTGAGCCCAAAGATTTGAAAAGTCTCCAAGGTAGGCATAACTATCACCTCATGTCATCCAATGAGGTAATGCAAGAAATGGCCGCCTTCAAGGTGGCTGCCAAGAATGCCGAAGATGCTCGTGCTCGAGCTATGGGGATGCAAAAGGGGGTCAACATGGCCTTGAAGACTAGTGTGATTGATCATGATGAATATGCGGTAGAAGGTCTGGACTGTCCTGAAGATATAAAAAGGATCCACGGACAATACTTGGCTCTTTATGCAAGAAACTTTTGGAAAGATCCAGCCAAGGCTAAAGCTGAACTAGATCGCAAGAGTGGAGCCTATGGAAGAAAATAAAATGGTCCCAAGATGAGAACATGCTTTCATTGTGGTGACCGGCTGCACTTCGTAGCTGAGTGTCCATATCAAAGTAGAGAGGATAATGGAGGAAGACTCATTTTCAAGGACAAATCAAAAGCTCCACGTAAGAAACAGTTTGTAAAGAAGAATGCTCCTTTCAAGAAGCAACCAAAGATTGTTCTAGTGGCTCAAGAAGAATATTCATCGGGGAGTGAAGATGAGGACGAGGACGACAGCTCTCAAGAGGTGTCTGCTATAGCCACCACATCTACATCAACATCTCTCTTCGACTCTCCGAACGAAAACATCATCAACAAGAATGCTACTTGCCTCATGGCAAGAAGCTCCGAGGTAACTTCTTCGAACTCTTCTTTTCCCAAGGCTATGATAGACATGGATGATCCTGCTAGTCTTAAGGTTAAATAAGAGATTATTGCTTTGGATTATTTCTATACTAACTTGCAAGGTGAGCACAAAGTTCGTTTTGAGGCTCTTATGGATCAGCTGGCCCAAAACGAAGCACTTCTCGAAGAAAAGGGCAGAATTGAAAGGGTTGCATCCCTAAAAAATGCTCTTGAAGAAGAAGAAGAAGCTCGGGTTGTTGGAGATATGCCCTAGAGGCAATAATAAATGTAGTTATTATTAGATCTTTGTGTTTATGATAAATGTTTACATTCTTGCTATAATAGTATTAACAGGGAAACATTGATACTTGTGTGATTTGTAAACTTAATTTGAAGTCCCTAGTATAGCCTCTATACTTCACTAGCTTGTTGGTTGATAAATGATTGTGGTTTCCCTATCATGAACATTGAGATGTTATCAACAACAAGATCATATCGTTAGGAGAATGATATGGTGGACATACTCCTATAGATAAGCGTAGCATAAAGATCAAGTCATTTCAATAGTTCAATTGCTATATGCTTTCTGATACATAGTAACCTAATTCCTTCGACCATGAGATCATGCATATCACCTTTACCGGATGGATGCTTTGATGACATCAAACACCACACCGTAACTGGGTGGCTATAAAGATGGCATTGAGTGTTCGGAAAGTATTGGTTGAGACACATGGATCAAGAGTGGGATTTGTCCATCCATATGACGGATAGATATTCTCTGGGCCCTCTCGGTGAAATGTCATCCAATTAGCTTGCAAGCATGTGACTGGCTCACAAGGGATCACATATCACGGGAACGAGAAAAGAGTACTTATCAGTAACGAGGTTGAACTAGGTATGCAGAGATACCGACGATCATAACCTCGGATAAGTAACATATCGTGAGACAAAGGGAAATTGGTATCGTATGTAAGTGGTTCATTCGATCGCAAAGTAATCGTAGAAATATGTGGGAGCCATATGAATTTCCAGATTCCTCTATTGGTTATTGTTCGGAGAAGTGTCTCGATCATGTCCGCATAATTCACGAACCGTAGGGAGACACACTTAAGGATTCGACGTTGTTTTGAGTAGTTATGGTATTATGAGAAAGAGACCGAATGTTGTTCGGAGTCTCGGATGGGATCCGGGATATCACGAGGTGATCCGGAATGGTCCGGAGAATAAGATTCATATAAGGAAAGTCCCGTTTCGGAGTTCGGGAATGATTCCGGTGTTTTCATCGGGAATGTTCTAGAAGGTTCCGGATTGTCCGGTACTCCGGGGGGGGAGGGTACATGAGTGTGTCATTGAATGATTGCATCATGTACTAAGTGTTCTTGCTGTTCCAAAAACATGAAAGTCAAATTGCCAGTTTGAAAGTCAAACGGCTAAAACAGGAAACTGTGGGAAACAGGAAACTGTGGGAAACAAGCAAGAGGAGTTGGAACCAACTTGGAGGAGGAGTCCAACTCCTCCAGGCCGGCGCCCAGCCCTAGGCCGAGTTGGGGAGGGACTCCCTCCCTCCCCTGGCGCGCCTAGCCCCTCCACCTATAAAAGGAGGGGCAGGGCTCCTCCTTGAGACACACAAGTTTCCACCTCTAATCTCCGGTTTAGAGCCGTTTTGGTTTAGAGCTTCTAATTGCTTTAGCCTGCGGTTTAGAGCCTTCTAATTGGTGAGTCTAATCTCTAGACCACTAATAGCCCTCTCTCATAATCCACCATACTCGCTCCGGCTTAAGGCGAAGCCCTGCGGGATCTCCCCTCTACTTCCGGTACCACGCCGTTGTGCTGCCGGAATCGCGAGGAGAGTGCTACAACCTCCGCTGCCTGCTGGAACAAGGGAGAGGAAGGTCTTCGTCGAGTACCGAACGTGTGACCGACTGCGGGAGCGCTGCCGGAACGCAGCGCCGGAAGGATCGTCTACACGATCTTGAGATCGGGAAGAGTACGACTACATCACCCACGAGAATCCGCTCTCGTTAAACACTTTGGAATCTTCGAGGGTAAGTTATTCCATCGACTCGTTGCTACAATCTAGTAGATAGATCTTGGCTTGTTTGTTTGTATGCGATAGAAAATTTTTGTTTTCCATGCTACGAACCCCTACAGTGGTATCAGAGCCGTGTCTATATGTAGATCTGTTGCACGAGTAGAACACAATGGTCATTGTGGGCGTTGATGCTTTTATTGTCGATTGCTTCTTGTGTACTTTGCATCTTGCGGTATGTTGGGATGAAGCGGCCCGGGCTAACCTTACATGACATCGTTCATGAGACTTGCTCCACGCTTGACATGCAACTTGTATTGCATAAGTGGCTTTGCGGGTGCCTGTTTCTCCTAGCATAGTTAAGATCCAATTTACAACGGGTGATCAACAATGATAGTATCAATGTTGTGGTTCTTGTTCGTAAGTTAGAACGACACTTATTGAAAGCCCCAAACCACGTAAAATATGCAAAGAAAGTAGAGGTGTCTAACTTTGTTTTGCAGGGGTGTGCAGTGATGTGATATGGCCATGATTGTGATTATATTTGATGTATGCAATGTTCCTTATTGTAAGTTGGCAACCGGCAGGAGCCATATGGTTGTCTTTAATTTATGTTAAGACCCGCGTATCTATTCAAAGTAGTTGTAATAGTTGAAGCTGGTGGACGACAACCATGGAGAAGCGTCATTGACCTTGATGCAATGCCGGTGATGATGGAGATCATGTTCGTGCTTGAAGATGGAGATCAGAAGCACAAAGAAGAAAGGCCATATCATATCACATATTATGAATTGCATGTGATGTTAATCCTTTATGCATCTTGTATTGCTTAGTAGACGACGGTAGCATTATAAGATGATCCCTCATGCACATGAATTTCAAGTTCGAAAGTGTTCACCCTTAGTATGCACCGTTGCTAATGCTTGTTGTTTCGAAGCACCACGTGATGATCGGGTGTGTTAGATTCCGCAAGTGTATACAACGTAAGCAAGCCAGATTTGCTTATGCAGTAGCTAAGGTTTGATCTTGACGAGCCTAGCATGTACAGACATGGTCTCAGGAACACGAATCACCGAAAGGTAAAGCATGAATCATATAGTAGATATGATGAACATGACGATTGTTCGCCATTTAAACTATATCAACTCTCGTGGTGATCGGTGTTGATATAGTGGATTTGGTTCGTGTGATCACTAAAACAATGTGAGGGATATTGTTTTGAGTGGGAGTTCACCTAGTTTAATTTCTTTATTAATTTGAACTCAATTTGTCATAAACTTAGTCTAAACTATTGCAAATATGTTGTAGATCAATGGCAGCCCCTACCATCAATTTTAATGCGTTCCTAGAGAAAGAAAAGTTGAAAAACAATGGAAGCAACTTCGCGGATTGGTTCCGCAATTTGAGGATTGTCCTCACAGCTGGTAATTTGACCTATGTGCTGGATGCACCGCTGGGTGACCCACCTGCAGCTGATGCTCCCGATGAAGTAAGGAATGTTTACCTCGCTCGGAAGAATCAGTACTCCATAGTTCAGTGTGCTATCTTGTATGGTTTGGAATCGGAGCTTCAGAAAAGGTTTGAGGATTCAGACCCATATGATATTGTCGAGGATCTCAAATTGATTTTTGAGACTCATGCGGCAATTGAAAGTTATGAGGCTTCTGAAAAGTTCTTTAACTGCAAGATGGAAGAAGGCAGCTCCGTCAGTGAGCATGTGCTTAAGATGTCTGGGCACGCAAACAAACTTCAAAGCTTGGGTATAGTGATTCCTAATGCTTTGGGGATTTACCGTGTCCTCCAATCACTACCACCAAGTTACAAGAACTTTGTGATGAACTACAACATGCAGAACATGAACAAGACGTTGCCAGAACTCTTTGCCATGTTGAAATCTGCAGAAGTGGAGATCAAGAAAGAGCACCAAGTGTTGTTGGTCAATAAGACCACCAAATTCAAGAAAGGCAAGTCTAAGCAAAAGGGACCCTTCAAGAGGGGTGGTAAGAAAGTTACCACACCGGCGAAGAAGACCAAGGCTGGACCTAAGCCTAATACTGAGTGCTTTTACTGCAAGGGAGAAGGTCACTGGAAGCGGAATTGCCCAAAGTACTTGGCGGATTTGAAGAACGGCAACATCAAGAAGAAAGGTATATCTGATATACATGTTATTGATGTGTATCTCACTAGTATTCGTAGTAGTGCCTGCGTATTTGATACTGGTTCGGTTGCTCATATTTGTAACTCGAAACAGGTGCTGCAGAATAAACGGAAGCTAGCGAAGAATAAGGTGACGATGCGCGTGGGAAACGGATCAAAGGTTAATGTGATCGCGGTCGGCACGCTACCTCTTCATCTACCATCGGGATTAGTTTTATACTTAAATAATTGTTATTTGGTGCCTGCGTTGAGCATGAACATTATATCGGGATCTTGTTTATTGCGAGACGGTTACTTGTTTAAGTCCGAGAATAATGGTTGTTCGATTTATATGAGTAATATGTTTTATGCACATGCACCTTTGATAGATGGTCTATTCTTATTGAATCTCGATAGTGGAAATACACATATCAACAATATTGAGGCTAAACGTTTGAAATCAAGCGATAATTCGACCTATATGTGGCACTGTCGTCTTGGTCACATCGGAGTGAAACGTATGAAGAAACTCCATTCCGATGGACTTCTTGAATCACTTGATTTTGAATCACTTGATAGATGCGAAGCATGTCTGATGGGAAAAATGACTAAGACTCCATTTTATGGTATGATGGAGCGAGCTACGGACTTATTGGAAATTATACATACCGATGTGTGTGGTCCAATGAGTGTAGCATCGCGCGGTGGTTATCGTTATGTTCTTACCTTCACGGATGATTTGAGTAGATATGGGTATATCTATTTCATGAAACATAAGTCCGAAACTTTCGAGAAGTTTAAGGAGTTTCAAAGTGAGGTAGAGAATCAACGTAACAAGAAGATTAAGTTTCTACGTTCTGATCGTGAAGGTGAATATCTAAGTTACGAGTTTGGCGAGCATTTAAAGAAGTGCGGAATACTTTCACAATTGACACCGCCGGGAACACCACAGCGTAATGGTGTGTCCGAATGTCGTAATCGAACTCTCTTAGATATGGTTCGTTCTATGATGTCACTTACAGATTTACCGCTATCATTTTGGGGTTATGCATTAGAAACAGCCGCATTCACTTTAAATAGGGCACCGTCTAAATCCGTTGAAACGACACCGTATGAATTATGGTTTGGGAAGAAACCTAAATTGTCGTTCCTTAAAGTTTGGGGATGCGAAGCCTATGTAAAGAAGTTACAGCCGGACAAGCTAGAACCCAAAGCGGAAAAATGCGTCTTCATAGGATACCCAAAGGAAACTATTGGGTATACCTTCTATCATAGATCCGAAGGCAAAACCTTCGTTGCCAAGAATGGATCCTTTCTAGAGAAGGAATTTCTCTCGAAAGAAGTGACTGGAAGGGAAGTAGAACTCGACGAGGTTGTCGAACCTTCTCTCGAAATTGCGAGTAGCGCAGCACCGGAAGAAGTTCCTGTGGTGCCTGCACCAATAAGAGAGGGAGCTAATGATGGTGATCATGAAACTTCGGTTGAAGTTGCTACAGAGCCTCGGAGGTCAACGAGAACTCGTACCACTCCAGATTGGTATGATCCCGTTATGAGTGTCATGTTGGTGGACAACACCGATGACCCCGAGACATATGAGGAAGCGATGATGAGCCCAGATTCCAATAAATGGCAAGAAGCCATGAAATCCCAGATTGGATCCATGTACGAAAACCAAGTATGGACTTTGGTGGACTTACCGGATGGCCGAAAGGCTGTCGAGAACAAATGGATTTTCAAGAAGAAAACAGATGCTGATGGTAATGTGACTGTCTATAAAGCTCGACTTGTCGCAAAAGGGTTTCGACAAATTCAAGGAGTTGACTACGATGAGACTTTCTCACCAGTAGCGAAGCTAAAATCTGTGAGGATTATGTTAGCAATCGCTGCATATTATGATTATGAGATATGGCAGATGGATGTCAAAACAGCATTCCTCAATGGAGATATTGATGAAGAGTTGTATATGATGCAGCCCAAAGGTTTTGTCGATCCTAAAGATGCTAACAAGGTATGCAAACTTCAATGGTCCATCTATGGATTGAAGCAAGCATCCCGAAGTTGGAATCAACATTTTGATAAGGTAATCAAAAGTTTTGGTTTTGTACAAACTTATGGAGAAGCTTGTATTTACAAGAAAGTGAGTGGGAGCTCTGTAGCATTCTTAATACTATATGTGGATGACATATTGTTGATTGGGAATGATGTAGACCTTCTTAGTAGTGTCAAAGAATATTTGAATAATAGTTTTTCAATGAAGGATCTTGGCGAAGCAGCTTACATATTAGGCATAAAGATTTATAGAGATAGATCGAAACGCCAAATATCATTGTCACAGAGTACATATTTGGACAAAGTTCTAAAGAGGTTTGGAATGGAAGAAAGCAAGAAAGGGTTCTTACCCATGTTGCCCAATACGACCTTGAGTAAAACTCAAAGTCCGACATCGGCAGAAGATAGAGAAAGGATGAGTAAGACTCCCTATGCCTCAGCCATAGGATCTCTAATGTATGCCATGCTATGTACTAGACCCGACATTGCATATGCTGTTAGTTTAACTAGCAGATATCAAAGTGATCCAGGAGTGGATCATTGGACAGCGGTCAAAAACATCCTTAAGTACTTGAGAAGAACTAAGGATATGGTTCTTTCTTATGGAGGTGATGAACAGCTCGTTGTTAATGGTTACACCGATGCTAGTTGGAACACCGATCCAGATGATTCTAAATCACAATCTGGATACGTATTTATTTTGAATGGTGCAGCAGTTAGCTGGAGGAGTGCAAAGCAAAGCGTTGTGGCGAGATCTTCAACTGAATCGGAATACATGGCTGCTTCGGAGGCTTCACAAGAAGCGATATGGATGAAAGAGTTCATTACAGAGCTGGGTGTGGTCCCTAGTGCGCTGGACCCAATGTCTATCTACTATGATAACATGGGAGCCATAGCCAATACGCAAGAACCAAGGTCACACAAGAAGCTGAAGCATATCAAGCTACGTTTTCACGCTATTCGAGAACATATCCAAGATGGGGATATAAAGATTTGCAAAGTACACACAGATCTGAATGTGGCGGATCCATTGACTAAACCTCTCCCGAGGGCAAAACATGACCAACACCAAACTGCCATGGGTGTTCGGTATATTACCATGTAATCTAGATTAGATGACTCTAGTGCAAGTGGGAGACTGTTGGAGATATGCCCTAGAGGCAATAATAAATGTAGTTATTATTATATCTTTGTGTTTATGATAAATGTTTACATTCATGCTATAATAGTATTAATAGGGAAACATTGATACTTGTGTGATTTGTAAACTTAATTTGAAGTCCCTAGTATAGCCTCTATACTTCACTAGCTTGTTGGTTGATAAATGATTGTGGTTTCCCTATCATGAACATTGAGATGTTATCAACAACAAGATCATATCGTTAGGAGAATGATATGGTGGACATACTCCTATAGATAAGCGTAGCATAAAGATCAAGTCATTTCAATAGTTCAATTTCTATATGCTTTCTGATACATAGTAACCTAATTCCTTCGACCATGAGATCATGCATATCACCTTTACCGGATGGATGCTTTGATGACATCAAACACCACACCGTAACTGGGTGGCTATAAAGATGGCATTGAGTGTTCGGAAAGTATTGGTTGAGACACATGGATCAAGAGTGGGATTTGTCCATCCATATGACGGATAGATATTCTCTGGGCCCTCTCGGTGAAATGTCATCCAATTAGCTTGCAAGCATGTGACTGGCTCACAAGGGATCACATATCACGGGAACGAGAAAAGAGTACTTATCAGTAACGAGGTTGAACTAGGTATGCAGAGATACCGACGATCATAACCTCGGATAAGTAACATATCGTGAGACAAAGGGAAATTGGTATCGTATGTAAGTGGTTCATTCGATCGCAAAGTAATCGTAGAAATATGTGGGAGCCATATGAATTTCCAGATTCCTCTATTGGTTATTGTTCGGAGAAGTGTCTCGATCATGTCCGCATAATTCACGAACCGTAGGGAGACACACTTAAGGATTCGACGTTGTTTTGAGTAGTTATAGTATTATGAGAAAGAGACCGAATGTTGTTCGGAGTCTCGGATGGGATCCGGGATATCACGAGGTGATCCGGAATGGTCCGGAGAATAAGATTCATATAAGGAAAGTCCCGTTTCGGAGTTCGAGAATGATTCCGGTGTTTTCATCGGGAATGTTCTAGAAGGTTCTGGATTGTCCGGCACTCCGGGGGGGAGGGTACATGAGTGTGTCATTGAATGATTGCATCATGTACTAAGTGTTCTTGCTGTTCCAAAAACATGAAAGTCAAATTGCCAGTTTGAAAGTCAAACGGCTAAAACAGGAAACTGTGGGAAACAGGAAACTGTGGGAAACAAGCAAGAGGAGTTGGAACCAACTTGGAGGAGGAGTCCAACTCCTCCAGGCCGGCGCCCAGCCCTAGGCCGAGTTGGGGAGGGACTCCCTCCCTCCCCTGGCGCGCCTAGCCCCTCCACCTATAAAAGGAGGGGCAGGGCTCCTCCTTGAGACACACAAGTTTCCACCTCTAATCTCCGGTTTAGAGCCGTTTTGGTTTAGAGCTTCTAATTGCTTTAGCCTGCGGTTTAGAGCCTTCTAATTGGTGAGTATAATCTCTAGACCACTAATAGCCCTCTCTCATAATCCACCATACTCGCTCCGGCTTAAGGCGAAGCCCTGCGGGATCTCCCCTCTACTTCCGGTACCACGCCGTTGTGCTGCCGGAATCGCGAGGAGAGTGCTACAACCTCCGCTGCCTGCTGGAACAAGGGAGAGGAAGGTCTTCGTCGAGTACCGAACGTGTGACCGACTGCGGGAGCGCTGCCGGAACGCAGCGCCGGAAGGATCGTCTACACGATCTTGAGATCGGGAAGAGTACGACTACATCACCCACGAGAATCCGCTCTCGTTAAACACTTTGGAATCTTCGAGGGTAAGTTATTCCATCGACTCGTTGCTACAATCTAGTAGATAGATCTTGGCTTGTTTGTTTGTATGCTATAGAAAATTTTTGTTTTCCATGCTACGAACCCCTACAGTGGTATCAGAGCCGTGTCTATATGTAGATCTGTTGCACGAGTAGAACACAATGGTCATTGTGGGCGTTGATGCTTTTATTGTCGATTGCTTCTTGTGTACTTTGCATCTTGCGGTATGTTGGGATGAAGCGGCCCGGGCTAACCTTACATGACATCGTTCATGAGACTTGCTCCACGCTTGACATGCAACTTGTATTGCATAAGTGGCTTTGCGGGTGCCTGTTTCTCCTAGCATAGTTAAGATCCAATTTACAACGGGTGATCAACAATGATAGTATCAATGTTGTGGTTCTTGTTCGTAAGTTAGAACGACACTTATTGAAAGCCCCAAACCACGTAAAATATGCAAAGAAAGTAGAGGTGTCTAACTTTGTTTTGCAGGGGTGTGCAGTGATGTGATATGGCCATGATTGTGATTATATTTGATGTATGCAATGTTCCTTATTGTAAGTTGGCAACCGGCAGGAGCCATATGGTTGTCTTTAATTTATGTTAAGACCCGCGTATCTATTCAAAGTAGTTGTAATAGTTGAAGCTGGTGGACGACAACCATGGAGAAGCGTCATTGACCTTTATGCAATGCCGGTGATGATGGAGATCATGTTCGTGCTTGAAGATGGAGATCAGAAGCACAAAGAAGAAAGGCCATATCATATCACATATTATGAATTGCATGTGATGTTAATCCTTTATGCATCTTGTATTGATTAGTAGACGACGGTAGCATTATAAGATGATCCCTCATGCACATGAATTTCAAGTTCGAAAGTGTTCACCCTTAGTATGCACCGTTGCTAATGCTTGTTGTTTCGAAGCACCACGTGATGATCGGGTGTGTTAGATTCCGCAAGTGTATACAACGTAAGCAAGCCAGATTTGCTTATGCGGTAGCTAAGGTTTGATCTTGACGAGCCTAGCATGTACAGACATGGTCTCAGGAACACGAATCACCGAAAGGTAAAGCATGAATCATATAGTAGATATGATGAACATGACGATTGTTCGCCATTTAAACTATATCAACTCTCGTGATGATCGGTGTTGATATAGTGGATTTGGTTCGTGTGATCACTAAAACAATGTGAGGGATATTGTTTTGAGTGGGAGTTCACCTAGTTTAATTTCTTTATTAATTTGAACTCAATTTGTCATAAACTTAGTCTAAACTATTGCAAATATGTTGTAGATCAATGGCAGCCCCTACCATCAATTTTAATGCGTTCCTAGAGAAAGAAAAGTTGAAAAACAATGGAAGCAACTTCGCGGATTGGTTCCGCAATTTGAGGATTGTCCTCACAGCTGGTAATTTGACCTATGTGCTGGATGCACCGCTAGGTGACCCACCTGCAGCTGATGCTCCCGATGAAGTAAAGAATGTTTACCTCGCTCGGAAGAATCAGTACTCCATAGTTCAGTGTGCTATCTTGTATGGTTTGGAATCGGAGCTTCAGAAAAGGTTTGAGGATTCAGACCCATATGATATTGTCGAGGATCTCAAATTGATTTTTGAGACTCATGCGGCAATTGAAAGTTATGAGGCTTCTGAAAAGTTCTTTAACTGCAAGATGGAAGAAGGCAGCTCCGTCAGTGAGCATGTGCTTAAGATGTCTGGGCACGCAAACAAACTTCAAAGCTTGGGTATAGTGATTCCTAATGCTTTGGGGATTTACCGTGTCCTCCAATCACTACCACCAAGTTACAAGAACTTTGTGATGAACTACAACATGCAGAACATGAACAAGACGTTGCCAGAACTCTTTGCCATGTTGAAATCTGCAGAAGTGGAGATCAAGAAAGAGCACCAAGTGTTGTTGGTCAATAAGACCACCAAATTCAAGAAAGGCAAGTCTAAGCAAAAGGGACCCTTCAAGAGGGGTGGTAAGAAAGTTACCACACCGGCGAAGAAGACCAAGGCTGGACCTAAGCCTAATACTGAGTGCTTTTACTGCAAGGGAGAAGGTCACTGGAAGCGGAATTGCCCAAAGTACTTGGCGGATTTGAAGAACGGCAACATCAAGAAGAAAGGTATATCTGATATACATGTTATTGATGTGTATCTCACTAGTATTCGTAGTAGTGCCTGCGTATTTGATACTGGTTCGGTTGCTCATATTTGTAACTCGAAACAGGTGCTGCAGAATAAACGGAAGCTAGCGAAGAATAAGGTGACGATGCGCGTGGGAAACGGATCAAAGGTTAATGTGATCGCGGTCGGCACGCTACCTCTTCATCTACCATCGGGATTAGTTTTATACTTAAATAATTGTTATTTGGTGCCTGCGTTGAGCATGAACATTATATCGGGATCTTGTTTATTGCGAGACGGTTACTTGTTTAAGTCCGAGAATAATGGTTGTTCGATTTATATGAGTAATATGTTTTATGCACATGCACCTTTGATAGATGGTCTATTCTTATTGAATCTCGATAGTGGAAATACACATATCAACAATATTGAGGCTAAACGTTTGAAATCAAGCGATAATTCGACCTATATGTGGCACTGTCGTCTTGGTCACATCGGAGTGAAACGTATGAAGAAACTCCATTCCGATGGACTTCTTGAATCACTTGATTTTGAATCACTTGATAGATGCGAAGCATGTCTGATGGGAAAAATGACTAAGACTCCATTTTCTGGTATGATGGAGCGAGCTACGGACTTATTGGAAATTATACATACCGATGTGTGTGGTCCAATGAGTGTAGCATCGCGCGGTGGTTATCGTTATGTTCTTACCTTCACGGATGATTTGAGTAGATATGGGTATATCTATTTCATGAAACATAAGTCCGAAACTTTCGAGAAGTTTAAGGAGTTTCAAAGTGAGGTAGAGAATCAACGTAACAAGAAGATTAAGTTTCTACGTTCTGATCGTGGAGGTGAATATCTAAGTTACGAGTTTGGCGAGCATTTAAAGAAGTGCGGAATACTTTCACAATTGACACCGCCGGGAACACCACAGCGTAATGGTGTGTCCGAACGTCGTAATCGAACTCTCTTAGATATGGTTCGTTCTATGATGTCACTTACAGATTTACCGCTATCATTTTGGGGTTATGCATTAGAAACAGCCGCATTCACTTTAAATAGGGCACCGTCTAAATCCGTTGAAACGACACCGTATGAATTATGGTTTGGGAAGAAACCTAAATTGTCGTTCCTTAAAGTTTGGGGATGCGAAGCCTATGTAAAGAAGTTACAGCCGGACAAGCTAGAACCCAAAGCGGAAAAATGCGTCTTCATAGGATACCCAAAGGAAACTATTGGGTATACCTTCTATCATAGATCCGAAGGCAAAACCTTCGTTGCCAAGAATGGATCCTTTCTAGAGAAGGAATTTCTCTCGAAAGAAGTGACTGGAAGGAAAGTAGAACTCGACGAGGTTGTCGAACCTTCTCTCGAAATTGCGAGTAGCACAGCACCGGAAGAAGTTCCTGTGGTGCCTGCACCAATAAGAGAGGGAGCTAATGATGGTGATCATGAAACTTCGGTTGAAGTTGCTACAGAGCCTCGGAGGTCAACGAGAACTCGTACCACTCCAGATTGGATTATTTCTATACTAACTTGCAAGGTGAGCACAAAGTTCGTTTTGAGGCTCTTATGGATCAGCTG
The DNA here is from genome assembly GCA_916181665.1 of Avena sativa. Taxonomy (NCBI): domain Eukaryota; kingdom Viridiplantae; phylum Streptophyta; class Magnoliopsida; order Poales; family Poaceae; genus Avena; species Avena sativa. Next base: position 216,278,684 of record OV702279.1, read on the forward strand.
GCCCAAAACGAAGCACTTCTCGAAGAAAAGGGCAGAATTGAAAGGGAGGATGCAATGGAAATTGCATCCCTAAAAAATGCTCTTGAAGAAGAAGAAGAAGCTCGGGTCTCTCTTGAAGAGAGGCTTGAGTCTATGGAAGAGTCACATGAAGAAATTGTGACTAAACTTGTTAAGGAACGTGACAATGCTGTCACCAAGGCAAAGAAGTTAAAGAAGGAAAGGATTGATTTTGGGGCTGCTCATGATAGACTCTCCGAGGAATTGGAGAAACTTGACAATGCTCACAAGGCGTTGAAAAACGAGTTCTCTATTCTCAATGAGTCACATGATCAGCTTCAAAGTTGATTGGCCAAATATGATTCTCCTAGCTCGTCCAACTCAACATATAGTAACAAGAAAAATGCTAGTGTGGAAAAAGAAGTGATCAAGGACATCACTACAAAGGACAAAGGTGTGCTTGATGAAGTCCTTGGCAAGCAAAGGTCAAATCATGGTAAAGAGGGACTTGGGTATGTCACCAAGTCCAAGAAGAAGAAAACCAAGAAGAACAAGACCAAGAATGTGCAATTAAAGACAAGCACTGCTGAGAAGGTTGTCACAAAAGACAAGACTAATAATATTTGTTTTGCAGGGTCTCACAATCCAAATTATGAACTCTTTTGTGATGACTATGGCGATGTTTATGCTTATTATGTTGGTCCTTTTGATGAATATATTGCTTGGTCTATTTGGGTCCCAAAGACCCTTGTTACTAACATGAAAGGACCCATTGAAAAATGGGTACCTAAAACCAAGAAGTAATTTTCTTGCAGGGCTATGCTTCCGGTGGGTCGAAATGGGTGCTGGATAGTGGCTGCACTAGTCATATGACCGGAAGCAAGGAGATCATCACGGAGATGCGTCCAAATCATGATAATATCACAGTCTCCTATTGTGATAAGTCTAAATCTCAGGTATTGGGTCTTGGCAAGGTTGTGGTTGCCCACGATATCTCTCTCGTGGACGTCATGCTTGTTGAGACCCTTGGCTACAATCTTCTTTCTGTTCGTGCCCTTGGCAAGATGGGTTTTGCTGTTTTTATCGATGATGATTTGGTGGTACTCTTATGGAGCAAGTCTCTAAAGGTCGCTTTCGTTGGATACGTCGAAAATGACCTATATGTGGTGGACTTCTCGGGGAAAACCACTTCGGGTCCGATGTGTCTATTCGGAAAGGCCGACGTGGGCTGGCTATGGCATCGCCGTTTAGCCCATGTCAACATGAGAACTTTGCAAAGTCTCCAAAAGGGTGGCCACATCCTTGGACTAAAAGACAATGTCTCTTTTGCCAAAGATTGTGTTTGCAGGGCTTGTGTTGAAGGAAAAATGCATGATTCTCCCCACAAGAGGAAGACTATTGTGTCATCAAAGAGGATCTTGGAATTACTTCATGTGGATTTATTTGGTCCTCCTTCTCATGCAAGTCTTGGTGGGAAGAAATATTGCTTGGTCATCGTCGATGATTACTCAAGATATACATGGGTATATTTTTTTCAAGCTGAAAAGTGAGACTCAACAAACTGTCATCGACTTTGCCAATGAAGTTCAACGTCAACACAATGTTCCCATCTTGGCAATTAGAAGTGACAACGGCTCAGAATTCAAGAACTACACTTTAAACGAGTTTCTTAGCGAAGAGGGGATTAGACACCAATATTCCGCTGCGTACACCCCTCAACAAAATGGTGTAGCCGAGAGGAAGAACCGGACTTTGATGGATATGCCAAGATCTATGCTAGCTGAATTCAAGTCTCCTTATAATTTTTGGGCTGAAGCCATATCCACTGCTTGTCACTCATCTAACCGGCTCTACCTTCGGAAGATCTTGGACAAGACCCCATATGAAATACTTACCGGTAACAAACCCAACATCTCATACTTCAGGGTATTCGAGTGTAAGTGTTTCTTTCTTATTAAAGGTGTCCGTTTGTCAAAATTTGAATCCAAGGCTTTAGAAGGTATTTTTGTTGGTTACGGTGCCGAATCCCACACTTATAGAGTCTACAACAAGCTCACTGGGATTGTTGTAGAATCTTGTAGTGTGGAGTTCGATGAAAATAACGGCTCCTTTGTAGGGCAAGTTGATGTTTGTGATGCAGATGTTGAAATACCCCAACATGCCATAAGAAGAATGGGCGTGGGATTTTTCCGCCCCATTGAGGAACCCCTTGTGGTGGATCGGGAAGGACAATGCTCCACACATGTGGAGCCCTCATCTACACAAGATCAACAAGCTCCTACTGTTGGAGACAATCCTGCACCAACACCACAATCTGCTGAAGACCATCTGTCCCCTGGACAAGCTGGTAGTCCCAGGACGGACTATACGCCCCCTCCAAGGGGCGGACAATCCGCCCCTGGCACTCCAACTCGTTCCAGAGGATCCGAAGGAGAAGTCAACAACTCTGAAGCTCCCAGGCCGGACTCTCCGGCTCCCATGGGCGGATTATCCGGCCCTGGGTCTCCAACTCCAGTCAGGCTTTCTCAGGAAGATGGTTCTGGTACTTCTCCTCCCAGGCCGGATAGTCCGGCCCCTCCAAGGGGCGGATTATCCGGGCCTGAAGAAAATGTTCAGCAACAATCTTCTGGCAGTAACAGTGATCAAGATCAAGGTCAAGGCAGTAATCAAGACAAAGATACAACAATTGAATCCACTCCTCCTAGAAACAATAAGGACATTAAGGCTCGTCGCAAGGCTCGTGCTGATCGCAACCTTGAACTAAGAGGTCACACTCTTCACAAGGTTGTTGGTGATCTACGACGAAGGATATCCACTAGAAGAGAGCTTGCAAGCTTCTGTGATCATCAAGCTCACATTTCCATGGTTGAACCAAAGAAGGTTTTTGATGCTCTTGAAGACCCCGATTGGGTTGTTGCAATGCATGAAGAATTAAATAACTTCGAACGCAACAAAGTTTGGAAGCTCATAGAAAAGCCAAAGGATTGCCGCAATGTTATCGGCACCAAGTGGATCTTCAAGAATAAGCAGGATGAAAATGGCATTGTTGTGAGGAATAAAGCACGACTCGTGGCTCAAGGATTCTCTCAAGTAGAAGGAATTGATTTTGGCGAGACCTACGCTCCTGTGGCTCGCCTTGAGTCCATCTGTATCCTTCTTGCATATGCAGCCCATCATAATTTTAAATTACAACAAATGGATGTTAAGAGCGCTTTCCTTAATGGTCCTCTACACGAGTTAGTATACGTCAAGCAGCCCCCGGGATTTGAGGATCCCAAATTTCCGAACCATGTCTATAAACTCGATAAGGCGCTCTATGGCCTTAAACAAGCCCCACGTGCGTGGTATGAGCACCTTAAAGAGCTTTTGCTAGACCGTGGATTCGAAGTTGGGCAAATCGATCCCACTCTTTTTACTAAGAAGGTCAATGGGGAGCTTTTTGTATGCCAACTTTATGTAGATGACATTATTTTTGGCTCTACTAACCAAGATTTTAACGATGATTTTCAAAGCTTATGACTGGCAGGTTTGAGATGTCCATGATGGGTGAGCTCAGGTTCTTTCTTGGATTTGAGATCAAACAACTTAGAGAGGGAACCTTTATTAATCAAGCTAAGTACATCCAAGACATGCTTAAAAGGTTCAAGATGACGGATCTCAATGGCGTTGCTACCCCTATGCAAACAAAGTGTCATCTTGAGCTCAATCCCAAGGGTAAAGACGTGGATCAAAAGGTATACCGATCCATGATCAGCTCTCTCCTTTACCTTTGCGCATCTAGGCCCGATATCGTGTTAAGTGTAGGAGTGTGTGCAAGGTACCAAGACGCTCCTAAAGAAAGCCACTTAGTGGCAGTCAAGCGAATCTTCCGATATTTGGTTCATTCCCCAAATTTTGGATTATGGTATCCCAAGGGTTCAAGTTTCTCTCTATGTGGTTACACTGATTCAGACTGGTCTGGTGACAAAGATGATAGGAAATCAACCTCTGGTGCATGCCAATTCTTGGGCAGGTCTCTAGTGTGTTGGTCATCAAAGAAACAGAATTGTATTTCACTCTCAACCGCCGAAGCTGAATATGTTGCTGCTGCAAGTGCGTGTACTCAATTGTTATGGATGAGGCAAACTTTAAAGGAATATGGTGTCAATTGTGACAAAGTGCCTCTTTTATGCGACAATGAAAGTGCTATCAAAATTGCTTACAATCCCGTGCAGCATACAAGAACAAAACATATAGAGATTCGCAACCACTTTATTCGGGATCATGTTGCTCGTGGAGATATCGCTCTATCCTTTGTGAGCACGAAGAACCAACTTGCTGATATTTTCACGAAGCCCCTTGATGAAGCAAGATTTTGTTATTTGAGGAATGAGCTAAATATCATAGATTCAAGGAGCTTGGCTTGACTACCCTTGCACACTCACTTGCTCTTATTCATGTATTTGGTTTAGATGCGGGCATAGACATAGGGGGAGTGTGGTCCTAATTGATTGGGCCAACCCTCCCCCCATAATGCCGAAAGCAAGTCAAATCATTTCCATTAATATCATTTTGTGATATGTGGGTCATCGATGAGCATTGGTTTTGAACTCAAGATACATCTTCGCGGTATCATGCCATGCGCTCCAACATGGTGGCTTCGGCCACCGCCCTCTTCCTTGAGAAGAGTTGTTTTTTCATGGGTTCCGTTGGATTTTCTTGCATATCTCTTGTTCTTATGGAAAACACACTCACATTTGGCTTTTGATTGATTTGATTCTTGCAAATTTGGGTGTGTAGTACCATCTCAGTTTGATGCTCTCAACCCAAGCCTTTCTCCCCCTATGACGAGGATGAGGAGGAGTGATCTCCGGGGGCGTTAGCATCTCTCTTCTTCCTTTTTGGCGTTTCGATGCCAAAGGGGGAGAAGTAGTTCTATTAGGTCTCGTGGATTTGCAAGGGTCGGGCACAAGCTCTTCGATTTTAGTCGTTTTTATTTGCTTGCTTGTGCCTTTTCTAGCGTGAACTCGTTTGCTATTTGTGTTTGTCTATGTAAGACTATGTCGTACTCCACTATGTTTGGTATTCATGGAATTCTGGATTTATCTATCATGGACCCCATGGAATTCTGGAATTATGGAGCATATTTGATGGCATATGGATTCATGGGATTATCTATGTATGCCCTGGCTATATTCTCATTCCGGTGGTATGACATTTTTCCCAAACCTTAAAGTAGTGTTCTCCCTAGTGTGTGTATTTGTATTCAAATACAAATCTTAAATATGCACACATCTAGGGGGAGCGTCTTTCTTTATTTAAGGTGGCATTTGCCGGTTTTATTGCAAATCCTAGTATTGTCATCTAACACCAAAAAGGGGGAGATTGAAAGAACATTTCTTAATCCCTAGTGTTTTGTGTGTTAGATAACAATACCAAGGATCATTTAATGTGTGTCGAAGTGTTGCAGCTCTATTTGAGAATAAAGGGAAAAGGACTCTGCCTTTGGGGGCGGATAATCCGGCCCCACCAGGGGCGGATAATCCGCCCCTCCCTTTGCCCAAGCAGGCGCAAGCCCTAGAAGGGGGCGGAATTTTGGCCGGATTTTCCGAACCCGCCGGATAATCCGCCCCTCAGGGGGGCCGGATAATCCGCCCCCCTTCTCATCGCCAAGGCGCAAGCCCCAGAGAGGGGGCAGAGTTTTGGCCGGACTTTCCGGCCTGGCCGGATAATCCGCCCCTCAGGGGGCCCGAATTATCCACCCCCCAAGATCTTCACCAAGCTTCACCAAGGCGCAAGCCCCAGAGAGGGGGCGGAGTTTCCCCCGGAGAATCCGCCCTTGGGGCGGAGTTTTCCCGGGGGCGGATAATCCGCCCCAAGTGGGGGGCGGATAATCCGCCCCCAAAGTTGTGCAACGGCCAGATCTGGGGAGGGGCTATTTAAGCCAGCCATCCCCCTCCTGCCAGAACTCTTGATTCATCTCGAAAAAGACCAGATCAGATCTGAAAGCTTCATCCAAGAGTGCTCCACCTAGATCCACCCAAAGTCCCCATCCCTTGGGGAATCGAAGGAGGAGAACTCGATCTTCATCATCAGCAATCAAGCGCTTCATCTCCTCTCCATTCATTTGGAGAACCTCCGATCTAGTATTTCTTGCAAATATCTAGATCCTCGTTTTTGTTTATATTGATAAACCTTGTTCTTGTGGAAGCTTGTTGTCTTCCCGGGAGCCCCCAATTCAGTTGTGGGTGTGTGCCCCGATAGTGTTGTAAAAGGCACCGGTTCCCGCCTCGAAGGGATCCAATAGTGGAGAAGGTGGATCAGGCCTCTCGTGGCGAGATCCATCGGAGAATAGGGTGAGGCCTATTGTGGCGTGGTGGTATTAGAACCGCCCACCCCTCCAACGCAGATGTACTTCCCTTAACAAGGAAAGAACTGCGGTAAAACAAATCCCTGTGTCTCCGCGTGCTCCACTACGGTTTCGTCGCTCCTCTTTTACGTGCTTAGTAGTTAGGGTTACATATAGGGAAATTCTCGTAGTTGCATATCTAGAGAATTTACTTTGTGTCAACCCTAAAATTGAAAAGGTATTAAAAATTGGTTAGCACCTATTCACCCCCCCCCCTCTAGGTGCCCATACGATCCATTTCACCAGCCTCGCCAACCTTGTCTGGCATGCTGCCCATGCCTCACTACCCCATCCAGACCATACCTAGCTCGAGGACAAGGAGAGGAGACGCCGGAAACGTCGTGCCCGCGCCGCTGTCGACCATGCCGATGCGCACCGCGGTTCACGCTTCGTTCCCACTCAACCCGACCACCTCGAGCTCTCGCCGCCCATCTACACGATCACCACCGTCCTAGGAGACCACCAGACATGCTTGTTTCCTCGACCGTGCCACGTAGCCACCGCACGCCGCGAAGTTCGCCGTCGGTATCGCGCAGAGCGATGCACGTTCCCGACCGAACCACACCGCCATGTGCTTCGCCTTTAAGCCAGCAATGATCGCCAGGGAACACAGCACCGTCCCCTAGCCTCAACCACGCCGCTAGCCGCATGTAGCATCGCCACCGACAAGCTCGCACCCGCACCATTTAGTCCCCTCGCCGTAGTATAAATAGAGGCCTTCCCTGCACCATTTCTCCACACTCCAACACTCACCACTCCTCACTGATCCTCCGCCACTTCTTCCCGAAGCAAGGCGAGCTCTCCCTCGCCGGAATTTCACCGGAGACCGCCGCAGTAGGAGGAGAAGGGCGCCATCGATTCAGGCCACCCCAGGAGACGCCGCCAATAACAGGAGGACCGCCGTCGTTGACAACCTCATTCGCCCCCGTCGCCGACCCTCGCCTGAGCCCCGGTGAGACTCCCTCGACCCCCACTAGCCGTGCTAGGGTTCGTCCCCGTCGTGCCCTGTTCCGATGAGGATGACGGCCGTGAGCTGTTTATCTTACATCTAATCCTACATTCATAATCATCCCATACCCCTTCGGCACCCCTGTCTCACTGACGAGTGGGGACACCACTTAAACCAGCCTGCGCGCTGATGACCCACAAGTATAAGGGGTGTATCGCAGTACTTTCGATAAATAGGAGTGTCGATCCCAACGAGGAGAAGACGGTGTTGACTAGTGGTATGGAGCAGGAAATCTCTGCAAATACTTAGCAAATGGATTTTTAGGGGTTTTCCGATAAAGCAACAAAACAAAGTGCAAGTAGTAAAGAACAAACGCAGCAAGTGGCCCAATCCTTTCTTAGCAAAGGACAAGCCGGTGGAAATACTTATAAGGACCAAGCGTTCTCGAGGACGCATGGGAATTCTGTCAAGTGCTTTCGCTTTATATAACTGAGTACTCTTCTTTGGTGTTGTAAGTGTTGTGTGGGTGAACATGTGCTAATGTACCGACCTTATTTGGACTAATACATACTTGTGCTTAAACCCTCTTCAAGCATCCGCAATTACAGGAAAGTAATTAAGATATAAACCTAACCACAACCTTAAATTCTGAGACCCTACGCTCCCTTGTGCAAAGGTGTCCTAACGGGGGTTCAGGTTTCTGTCACTCCGGCAACCCCACAATTAGTAGCCAAATACATAATGCATTCCCCTAGGCCCATAAATGGTGAAGTATCATGTAGTCAACGTTCACATGACACCACTACAATAATAGCACCATAACTTAAATACTAAACCATTGAATAATAATTCAACACAAATCCACTAATAACAACATGACTTCTCCCATGTCCTCAAGAACTAAACGAACTACTCACAAGACATCATATGGATCAAGATCAAAGATGATATGGTGATGAATAAAGATCTGAACATAAACAATAATCCAATGGTTCCACTCACAAGCATCAACTATAATAGTAATTAACACCGGGAAAGTTTCCCCTAAGAACTAAAGCAATATCCAACACAATTGTTACAGCAGGACGGAGTGGTGATGATGGTGCTGATGGAGATGATGGTGTGGATGATGATGATGATCCCGATGAAGCCTAGCTTGATGATGGTGTTGATGGCGATGATCTCCCCTCTCTGGGAAGGAATTTCCCTGGCAGAAATCTGTCTGCTGGAGACATCTTTCTCTCTCGGTGTTTTCCGCCCCGCAGAGGCGGCGGAAATCTATCTGTGTTCACCCTCCTGGTGTTAGGGTTCCGTGAGGAATATATAGGAGAGAGAGCGGAGTCGGAGGCCGTCCAGGTGGGCCACACCTGCCCTAGGCATGGGGCAAGGTGGGCTCGCGCCTAGGGGGTGTGGGCCCCCTGTGGCCCTTCTTCGACTCCCCTTTTGGCTTCCTCTGTATTTCGAGAAAATATAATTTTCCCATATTTTTCTGGAATTTTTTTGATCTTCACGAAATTGCATCAAAACACCTCCTTTTCCACCAGAATCCAGACTCCGGCAGTTCATCCTCCAAGAATCATCCAGCATACAAAAATAGTGGAAAAGACATAAGTAATACCTCATAATAAGACATATATCAATGAATAGAGGCAAATTATGATATAGAATGGTGATGCAAATTGGACGTATAAACTCCCCCCAAGCTTAGACCTTCACTTGTCCCCAAGCAAAAACTAAGCTCAATAAACATGTCCACAGGTTTATGGAGTGAAGTGTCGATAAAAGAAATACGGACAAGAAGCATCACACTTACCAATACACAACTCATAGAAGAAAGCAACTCACCATTATATAACTTAGCTTGCAGGAAGTACAGGAGTCACAATAGAGATGTATAAAGATAAATCATAATTGGAATTGGCAAACATCGTTCTTGGTCAGAGAACAGCTGGCAAACGGTTTAAGAAAAAGCTTTTTGTAGAAGTTTTATAACAGGAGCACTCTTTGCTCAAAAAGGTTTTTCAATGAAGGCTTTCAAAGTAATACTCAATAGATAAGAGTTTTGTGCAAACAAGGAAGATAAAGAACATGATTGAATAAATCATGATATGAATGCTTGAAACACAACAACTCAAATGCTTGCTGGAGATAGAGAGGAAGTAGGTTTACTGACTCAACTTAGAAAATAGGAGAAAGGTCCCTTCATAGAGGGAAGCAGGGATTACAAGTCATAAAGAGCTTCCAAAAGATTATGGTACTTACTAGCTTTGAGTCCTCATTGCCCCTATCATAGGCATCTTGAGATGATTAAGGTTAAAGTGCACAAAATGGAGTATATGCTTGACGAAATATAAGTTGGCAATCTCATGTCCCTTGAATATGAGGGCCACTCCTCATGCTACTCAACTTCAGTTGCCGGTAAGTTCTTGTCATTGTAAGTACATGCGTATCATAGAGAACCGCCAACGGGGTACCCCTTGCACATGGTACAAGAGCTATCCCATAACCAAAATGACAAGGCAAGCAGACAATGAGCACCTCAGCAATCTTTTTATTTACTATATGCATAGCTTTTTATTGAGGATGCTTCATAGATAGCTCACTATGGTGATGCTGCAAGTTTCCACCATGATTAGGCATGGCTTAGGCTAGCGGCCCAGGCGTTTCTCTAACACATAATACAGACTCCATGGACTTACAAGTTCCCTCTTTATTTCACACTGTTGACATCCATAGAAAAAAGAGCACGATATCAACTGAGTACAAAGTACATGTGCAATGTTGAAAACGTTCCCCGTGACAACACGGTTCTGCTAATTCCAATGTATAGATGCAAGCATATACAACTTCGATGACACAATGGTTCAAGTCTATTAGGGGCAAGAAAATAAGGTGTGCCATCAAGTTCGTGAGAGCTTTACTAACTAGTTTTCACATAACAAAATACTTTTTAATTCGAAAGGTAGATGAAGCTTGAGAATTTGCTTGGAATAGCAAAAGCTACTAGGTAGATATGGTGGACACAAGTGGCAAAGGTTTTGGTTCAAAGGGATTGGAAACATGAGAAGTATGCCTTCTCAAAACAGGTTTTTGGCTAGCAAGGCTGGGTAGCAAGCAAGAGAGTTGAAAGAAACAAGCAAACATACAAGTAATAAAGCCAAACATGCAATCTTTCTTGAAGACACAAAAGATCTTAAATAGAGAATACTAAGCTTATGAGCCAACAAGAAAGAAAATAAATGATTCAAAATACCTGTAAGATTTTTCTCTTTTTCTTTCAAACCTCAAAAAGTATTGCTACTGACCAGAACTCGGTTTGCCAAAACCAATTTAGATCCACTTGATGCTCCCAAAGTGATGCCAATACTGATCAACAAGATCCAGCATATAATAGAGATTGCAAACTAAAAATAAGAAGTGCAAAAAGTAAAAGATGAAGCTTCTCATTAATATTCCATAAAGGCACTCACACCAAGGGATACATAGATAATCAACTAAAGGAGAGATACTTCCACATGCAAACCAAAATATAAGATATCTTCTCTACCAAAGATATGAATCCACTAAAAAGGTAAAAGATAAAAGATAATGATGGTGATACCGCGACACTCCCCCCCCCCCCAAGCTTGGAACAAGCCAAGGGGATGCCAAACCTGATGAAGAATTACTCCTTCGGTGGTGGTGGTGTTCTCTAGATAAGCTCTTAAATAAGTTTCTTCAAATCCTCCATATCGAAGGTCAGAGTACGAATCAATTCCGAATTATGCTCAATGCAGCTCATGATCAGTTCAGACCGAGGATACCAGCCCTTGTTATTCTTTCCCCACTCTTCCTTCTTAGAGTGTTCCTTCACTGCATGGTTAGAATGAGTGGTACGAGGAGGAAGTGTCCGTGGAGCGAGGATATGACGTGGAGGTTTCCCTCCTGTAGACATCCGTGTTATCCTCTTAAGCATGGTAGGTTTTGCCACCACTCCAATGCTTGCGACGGTAGTGCGGGTGTCCGGTTGCTTGTCCTCCTCCATGTCTCCTTCATAACCTACCAAAATCTCCTCCTCCTTGGGTTTGCGAGGATCGTCTTCCTCGGGCTTCTTGCCTTTGTCATTGGCGGAGACCATGGTGCTCTAAACTTGAGAAGATTTCCTGACAGAAACAGATCAAAATGAAAACATGACGAGAACACGATGCAAGAACCTCGGGGGTTCCGGTGGGTTATATATTACGAAGTTTCAATGCATAAGGAAGGTTTTGATACGAAAACGAGGCGGAGTCGGAGCTCGGGGGAGGCACACCCACTTCAGGCGCTGGGAAAGGTGGGCCCGCGCCTAGGGTGGGTTTGGCCACCCTGGCCTCCGGTTCCTCCTCTGTTCCGTCTCGTAACTTCCCTTATATATTAAAAACATCAAAAATATAAAAATATTAGGGTTTCATGAACCTTCTGTTTTCACCACTTTTACCTATTCAAAAACGAACTCTGCAGACTCCTTTTCTCCTTCTCCTAGAATTTTCCTTTCCTCACAAGGCAACACACAAACTTCAATGGCAACATTATTGTAAGCAAAAAAAAAAACCTTTAGGTTCACACTTCAACTGAAATCTATCAAAACAAAGGCTTCTAAAAGAGGCAAATGCAAATGATAGCAGAAATCTGTCAAAACAGACCAGCAGGTAAAGATTGATTTTTTCGAAAACCTTCTGTTGCTCAAATAAAAAAGTGCAGAACTAATGAAATTTGGGTAACAACTTGGAGAACAATGTCAAACAAATACAGCTCCATCCAACGTACTGAGCTCCCTCACAAATTTTTACAATACAGCACAAAAATCTGTCCCAGGACAGCTACTTTTCACAACTCCTCTACTTCACAAAAGTAGTTGGACTTGACACCAAAACCAAAACAAAAAGGATAAGGAGCGGTTATTACTGAAGTAATAACTTCCAAGACTCGAAAAAACTCTTGGGTTATCTCCCAACAAGTACTTTTCTTTCTTTGCCTTTAAGTTAGACTTGAAAGTTTCAAAAAATGCTCACATAGGATATATATCTGGAGTGAAAGAGAGCATCAAGAAGCAAATAACCAACACATTTGAGTCTAACCCACTTCCTATGCATGGGAGTGTCATGAGAAAATGAATTGTTGAAACAAAAATCCACTAGAATAGGAAGACAGCACAGATGCAACTTCAAAGCTTTCAACATAAAACGGGGAAACTTAACATTATTGAGATGCATAAAACCATGTTTCCCTCTCTCATAATAACTTTCAGTAGCACTTTGAATAAAGTTGGCAATATAATTATCACAAGAAACAACTTTGTCATCAGAATGAGCATACTTACAGTCATCAAAAAGAGGTCCAAGGTCATAAACTGGATCAATAGAAGCAAGTTGTTCCATCCTAAAATCTTCATTAGGCAAGCTATTTTCACAAGGATCTTTAGCAAATTTGGAAAAGTTAGTCATAAAAATCTCCATCAAACTTAGTTAAAACTTTCTCCTTCTTACAGTCTATAATAGCTCCACAAGTGTTCAAGAAAGGTCTACCAAAAATGATAGGACAAGTTTTGCTAGCTGCTGAATTAAGTATTAGAAAATCAGTGGGATACTTAATCTTACCACAGAGAACTTCCACATCTCTTACAATACTAATAGGGCAAATGGTCTCCTTGTTAGCAAGGTTAATAACCACATCAATGTCTTCAAGCTCACAAGGACCAATTTCATGCATAATTTCCCTGTAAAGCTCATAAGGAATAGCACTAGAACTAGCACCAATATCACATAAACCATAGTATAAATGATCACCAATGTTAACAGAAAGCACAGGAACACTAGCTTTTCTAGTCTTACTAGGATGAGAGATAATATTAGAAGCGTCTTCACAGAAGACAATGTGATCGTCCTCTATATTTCTAGTGATAGGGTCTTTCACAATAGTTACCACAGGTTCAATATTCAATTGCTCATCAAGCTCCATAGTTCTCTTAGTACCTTTGTTATTTGCACGAATCATCATAGAATACTCCTTCACCTTAGCTGGTAAAGGTATTTTCTCAACATAAGGTTCATGCATAATATGATTAGTAGTACAAACTTCAGCACTTCTGACAGGAACATGATTAACAACATCTTTATAAGGAGCATGGTACTTATTCCACTTCTTCTTAGGAATTTCTATGTAAGAGGCAAATGCCTTAAAACAGTTTGCAATACTTTGGGAATCAAGACCAAACTCATTACTAATATCACAGAAGTCATCAGTTCCCATAAAAGATTTAATGCATTCATAATCATAGTTTATACCTGACTTTCTTCCTTTGTCATTCTCCCAAGCTTCAGTGTTCTCTTGAATATGGTCTAGAAGATCCCATTTAGCTTCCTCCTTCATACGTGTGAATGATCTAGCACAAGAAGCATCTAGTAAATCTTTATCATGAAGAGAAATCCAAGCATAAAAGTTATTGATAATAATATTGTTAGGGAGTTCATGAATAGGACATTTAAGCATTAGTAACTTCAATCTCCCCCAAGCTTGAGTTGTACTCTCTCCATCATGAGGCCAAAAGTTATATATCAGATTTCTATCCTTATTAATCTCACTGGGAGGATAAAATTTAGAATAAAAGAGAGATGCCATCTCCTCCCATACCATGGATTGTCCATTCTTTAGCAGCTTATACCATTCTTCAGCTCTCCCTTTCAAGGATATAGAGAGTAACTTCTTCTTCACCTGTTCAGTTGTGATACCTGCACACTTAAACAACCCGCATAATTCATGGATAAAAAGCAAGTGATTACCAGGATGAACAGTTCCACCCCCAAAATAATAATTATCCATAACACGGTCAACAATACTTGTAGGTATCTTAAAAGGATCTATCTCAACAGGCGGTGGTTCATCTACTACCCTGGCAGTGGTAGTAGTTTTCCCAAACAGAAAACCAAGTGGGTTATCCATATTGGAAACAAAGCAACAAACAAAAACAAAAAATAAATACTCATGGTAGAAGTTTCCTTTACCAGTTCCACTCTTCAATAGCGCTTCAATCCCCGGCAACGGCGCCAGAAAATAGTCTTGATGACCCACAAGTATAGGGGGTGTATCGCAGTACTTTCGATAAATAGGAGTGTCGATCCCAACGAGGGCAGAAGGTGTTGACTAGTGGTATGGAGCAGGAAATCTCTGCAAATACTTAGCAAATGGATTTTTAGGGGTTTTCTGATAAATCAACAAAACAAAGTGCAAGTAATAAAGAACAAACACAGCAAGTGGCCCAATCCTTTCTTAGCAAAGGACAAGCTGGTGGAAATACTTATAAGGACCAAGCGTTCTCGACGACACATGGGAATTATGTCAAGTGCTTTCGCTTCATATAGCAGAGTACTCATCTTTGGTGTTGTAAGTGTTGTGTGGGTGAACCTGTGCTAATGTACTGACCTTACTTGTACTAATACATACTTGTGATTAAACCCCCTGCAAGCATCCGCAATTACAGGAAAGTAATTAAGATATAAACCTAACCACAGCCTTAAACTCTGAGATCCTATGCTCCCTTGTGCAAAGGTGTCCTAACGGTGGTTCATGTTTCTGTCACTCCGGGAACCCCACAATTAGTAGCCAAATACATAATGCATTCCCCTAGGCCCATAAATGGTGAAGTATCATGTAGTCGACATTCACATGACACCACTAGAAGAATACCACCACAACTTAAATGCTCAACCATTGAATAATAACTCAACACAAATCCACTAATAACAACATGACTTCTCCCATGTCCTCAAGAACTAAACGAACTACTCACAAGACATCATATGGATCAAGATCAAAGAAGATATGGTGATGAATAACAATCTGAACATAAACAATAATCCAATGGTTCCACTCACAAGCATCAACTACAATAGTAATTAACATCGGGAAAGTTTCCCCTAAGAACTAAAGCAATATCCAACACAATTGTTACAGCGGGGCGGAGTGGTGATGATGGTGCTCGTGGAGATGATGGTGTGGATGATGATGATGATCCCGATGAAGCCTAGCTTGATGACGGTGTTGATGGCGACGATCTCCCCTCTCTGGGAAGGAATTTCCCTGGAAAAAATCTTTCTACCGGAGAGATCTTTCTCTCTCGGTGTTTTCCGCCCCGCAGAGGCGGCGGAAATCTATCTGTGGTCGCCCTCCTGGTGTTAGGGTTCCGTGAGGAAGATATAGGCGAGAGGGCCGAATTGGAGGCCGGCCAGGTGGGCCACACCTGTCCTAGGCACGGGGCAAGGTGGGCCCGCGCCTAGGGGCTGTGGGCCCCTTTGGTCCTTCTTCGCCTCCCCTTCTGGCTTCCTCTGGCTTCCGGGAAAATATAATCATCCAACAGTTCATCCTCCAAAAATCATCCAACATGCAAAAACAGTGGAAAAGACATAAGTAATACCTCATAATAAGACATATATCAATGAATAGAGGAAAATTATGATATAGAATGGTGATGCAAATTGGACGTATCACGCGCGCGCTGTGTGTAGTGGGCCGGCCCATCTAGTTCTCCCGCGCGACCAAGTTAATTCAAACTTAGGTTTTTCAATTTAGTTCAAACTCTAGTTCTGTCTGTAGATTCAAATGTAAATTCAGAGAGTTTCAGTGAACCAAATTGAATGAAACTAATTTTGTTAGAAAGGTATGGAAATTATTAATCCAAGCTTGTTGGAATCAAACCATTTGGAATTATAGATCACCTTTGGTAAAAATAACAAGGAAGAGACTTTTGTGCATTCAAACATTTTTCAAAATTCGACCATAAATGCTTTTGAGTTGATTCCAACTCTCAAAAATCACATTTGATAAGACCTTTCTGAATATATAAAAATATCTAGGTTTACTTGCAGTAATAATGGACAAGTAATAAAAGAATGCCCCATAGGCATTTCTAGTCACTTTAATTAATTAAAATAATAATTTTAAACCTTATTAAATTATGACACCACTTTAAATCACATTCCCTAGTATTTTTTAATTGGAGAATATTAAATCTTAAGTAGTTTTCAATGAGTAGAAATTAATTTTCCAAAATAAAATAAATAAGACTAAGCCTTTAAACCTTGAGATGATTGTGATGATACTAGATCATCTAGTGTGAACCTTTGTGTGCTAAATAGAGGTAGTTAAATATTGTTTGGTGATTGTGTACTCTGTATTTATTTATAGACGCTAGTACCGACGAAGGATACGAAAAGGAAGGAGACTACTACGAAGAGGAAGCAGAGGAGAACTTCAACCACTACACTAATCAAGGCAAGCTTTACAATACAAGTTAACTTAGCAAGCTACCACTTGCAAGTTTCTTAACTATGCAAGCTAATACTTGCAAGCCCCACAATGCCACTTAACCTATTGAATGCCTTAGGCATATTTGGTTATATCCCTTTATCATACCAAATCCCAGTATTACTTGCAAGCTTTATTGTTTTATTTCTTTATCAAAGCTCTTTATTTATGGTTAATTAGTGACTTGTGAATTTTGGAAAGATATTAGAGGTAGCATAAAGAGCATAAAACTTGGCCTAAGTTAGATAGAAGTAGATGTCATACTGAGGCATGAGATTAGACTTAGATAAGTCACACCTGATTAGCACCCCTCATTAGTGATTACCCCCAACTTTAGTGGCTAGTGCTAAGTATAAAACTTGATCACTTTAGATGGGAATACTTGGTGAAAATTGTTATGAAAACCTTAGAATGATGAGTCATTCTAATGAAATGTTCTGACATGTGTTATGAACACCAATGATTTTTATGATGAAAATGTTGAGGCATGAGCCTTAGCCCCTTTACAAAACTGATGATTGGGTTTGGATGCGATACCATTCCAATGTTACGGTAAAACCACGATACCCGAATTTGGGTAGGGCTTGACTGGAAGTTTATATATCTTAGTATGGGTTCCCTTGCGGCCGAGGTCTGAGCTGAGGCTACCTCGTGATGATTGTCCACCTGTGCAGTTCCCAAGATGACAGATGGTCATGGTTTTTTTTTCGAAATGGGGAAAGCCCCAGCCTCTGCATCGACTGATGCACACAACCTTTTATTTCGCAGTTCAAAAACTATTAAGTCTTACAAACATAGTTCCAAAAAAAAGGTTGAGACACATATCAACCAAAATAAAAAGAGCCAGCAAATATGCATCTATCCATCACAAATTCTACTAGAACGCCGCCAGCCGGTAGCCTGGAAATAGTCCTGAGCGACCGTCAGGAGCCGGGAGCATCCAGTAACCATAGTGTCTCTCTAATCTTCCGGTAGAAGGTAAGACCATTATTGAATCCAATGCGCCGCCAAACGAATAACCTGCATAAAATTAGTGCCAGAGTGTCTATTAAATACAATGTTATTTCTCGACGTCCAGATGGACCAACATAAAGTTGATACCCCAATGCGTAGTCTAGCTTTATTCTTTTTATCAACTCCATTCAGCCAATTTCCAAACATATTTGAAAGATTAGAAGGTGGAGGCATGTTATAAGTGAAGAAAACCAAACGCCAAATAATACGAGCAAAGGGGCAAGAAATAAAAAGATGTTCAACAGATTCCAATGAATCGCAAAAACAACATTTTTGGCATCCATCCCAATTTCTTTTTGCTAGGCTGTCTTTTGTTAACAAAACTTTATTATGAAGGAACCACATGAAGATCTTAATTTTTAAGGGGATTTTTAACTTCCACAAATAGGATTGTAGGAATCGAGTATGACCGTTCAATTGTTCCTGATATAGATATTTGATAGTAAAATCCTCGGTCGGGGTTAGCTTCCAAATAAACTTATCTGGAGTATCACTTAGCTGAACCGTCATTAGTTTTTGGCATAAGTTTAACCAATGTGTCCACTTATTGCCTGTCAGTCTCCTCCTAAAGTTAAGATTTAGAGAGACTTGATTAAGGACATCTGCCACCAAGACATTTTTCCTTAGAACAATATTATACAACGTTGGATATTGTTGCGCTAACGACGTATCCCCCAACCAAATGTCCTCCCAAAACCGCACATTCTCTCCATCTCCAATTTTGAAATACCCACTAGTGAAAATCATTTCTTTCACTCTCATGAGTCCCTTCCAAAAGGGAGAGTCTGTAGGTTTGGCTTCAACTTGGGACAAAGTTTTACTTTGCAAATATTTGTTTTGAAGTATTTGTTGCCATATGCCATCTTCATTAAGCAACTTAAATAACCATTTGCAGAGGAGGCATCTATTTTTTTACCTCGAGCACCTCAATCCTCAGACCTCCCTGGTCATTGGGGTGACAAATGATATTCCATTTAGTTAATCTATATTTATTTTTAGCACCATCACTTTGCCAAAAGAATCTAGATCTGAAAAAGTCCAATCTTTTTCTAACACCTTTAGGAATTTCTAAGAACGAGAGCATAAACATCGGCAGACTAGTCAAAACTGGATTAATTAAAACTAAGCGATCCCCATAAGAGAGTAGTTTTCCTTGCCAACATCCTAGCTTAGAAACAAAACGACTCTCCACGGGATTCCATTCTGAGTTTTTTAATTTTCTATAATGGATAGGTACTCCAAGATACCTGAAAGGTAGGGAACCTGACTCGCAGCCAAAGATCTGCTTGTATTCATATTCCATCTCCTTCTCCTTACCAAAATAGAAAATCTCGCTCTTATGAAAGTTTATTTTCAGCCCCGAAAGTTGCTCAAAAATACATAATATTAGCTTCATATTCACAGCCTTTTCTAAGTCGTGTTCCATAAATAATATGGTATCATCAGCATATTGTAAGACAGATACCCCACCATACACTAGATGAGGTATGAGACTTCCCACTTGTCCATCCACCCTAGCACGAGCGATAAGAATTGCCAACATGTCAACTACGATATTAAAGAGGATTGGTGACAGAGGATCACCCTGCCTCAAACCTTTTCGTGTCTGAAAATAATGACCAATATCATCATTGACCCTTATTCCAACACTACCTCCTTGCACATATTGCTTAATCCATTCACACCACTTAGGATCAAAACCTTTCATACGCAGAACTTGTTGTAGGAAAGGCCATTTCACCTTATCATAAGCCTTTTTGAAATCAATTTTGAAAAGCACTCCATCCATTTTCTTCCGGTGAAGCTCATGGATGGTTTCGTGCAAGACAAAAACTCCTTCAAGGATATGTCGCCCTGGCATAAAGGCGGTTTGGGTGGGACTAATCACTTTTTGTGCCACTTCCGAAATGCGATTAGTAGCCATCTTAGTAAAAATCTTTTAAGCTAACATTAAGAAGATAAATGGGTCTATATTGTTGGATTTGAACCGCATTCTCTTTCTTTGGTAATAGAGTAATCACCCCAAAATTCAATTTAAACAGGGGTAACTCTCCCGAGATCAATTGTCCAAAAAGAGAAATTAGGTCAAATTTAATAACATCCCAGAAAGTCTGATAGAACTCAGCCGGGAACCATTAGGTCCAGGGGCTTTATTATGTTCCATCTGAGAAATAGCATCAAAAACTTCTTTCTCGGTAAAATCAGCTGTAAGAATAACATTTTCTTCGGCTGAAATTTGGGGAATGTCCATATTTTGATCTTCATTTAAAGAGATATTGCTATGAATTGGTTCACCAAAAAGTCTTTTATAGTATTCCGTAATATACACCCTTAGGTTATCTTCCCCAACAATGGTTCCTTCCTCTTGTTCCAATTGGAAAATCTTCTTTTTCCTATGCTTACCATTAGCAATGAGGTGAAAATATTTTGTATTGTTGCCACCTTCTTGTATGTGTTTAACCTTAGCCCGTTGAGCCCATTTGGTCTCTTCATCTCGTCTAAGTTTATTCACACAATCATTTGCTTCTCTTAGTTTTGCCTTTTCCGCTCCACTAAGCGGGGTAGTTTCAGCTTTAACATCCAACTCATCAATAATCAAAAGAAGTTTTTCTTTCTCCTTTTTATATTTACCACTTAGATTCTTGGCCCGTCCCTTCAAAAAACGGCGCAAGTGCCTAATCTTTTTCTGCCACGTCTGAATTACAGTCGCTCCATTAGAGACCGATTCCCATTCTCTTTTTATCGTCTCATAGAACCCGTCCTGGCGCAACCAAGAAAGTTCAAAATAAAAATGGGCTTTGTTACCAATGTGTGCGTGATGACCCGAATCTATCAATAGCGGTGTATGATCAGACCCCAAACGTGTCAACGCTCTCACCAAAACAAAAGGAAAATTTTGTTCCCACTCAACACTTGCAAGGATCCGATCAAGCTTCTCATAAGTCGGATTGTCCCTGCGATTTTCCCAAGTAAATTGCCTTCCTGATAGGACAATTTCGCGAAGGTCAGGACTCTCAATGATAGAATTAAACATAAATGGCCATCTAGGATTGAAAGTATTATTATTACTCTTGTCTTCTTTTTTACGCATGATATTAAAATCACCCCCAATCATCATGGGAAGTGATTCACTCTCACACATGCGCACAAGTTCAGACAAAAACTCAGGTTTATGAGTGTCTTGCGCAGCTCCATACACTGGCAATAAAACCCATTCAAAACCACCTTGTTTTGTTCTCAAATGAAGCTTAACACTAAAATCTCCAGTCTCAAAATTTTGGACCTGTAGCGTTTCTATGTTAATGCCAACCATAATTCCCAAGACCGCCCATGCGGTGGAAAACAAAACTAATTAAAAACCTTCCCTCTAGCCAAATGTTTTAAAAAGGGTACCTCGAAATTGGATCTACCGTTTCTAGCAACGCGATAAAATCCAAGTGAAAATCTCTTATTGATTCATGAACATAGAAGTGCTTACCAGGGTCGCGAAAACCCTCGCTGTTCCACGTCATACCCCTTATGCCTGACATTTTAAGATCTATTCGGCTTAAATTTTACTCTCGTACTTCTTTGCAAATTTGTCTTATCATAAGACTTACGGCGACGATTCTGTATGACCTTTTTTTCGGCATGGGCAACAAACTCATGAAAATCCTCGCCCTCTGAGCTATGTTCATCATTCAAATCTTCACACAGCTCAGATAAATGTGAAACTGTACCATTATTTTTAGCCAAATTCTCCTTATTTTTCAATATGGTTAAGGCTCTATCTATTTCATTGTCAAAAATTATTTTTGTTGCCACAAATTTATCCTTACTATCCTTCCCAAAAGACACCCCTAATTGCTTTTCCCTATCAACTAACTCATATGGAGAGAAAAATAAAACCGAAAGTTTTTTAGGTTGTGTACCTTGCCCCTGAAGATTGTTGCGTTGGTGAGCGAGCATCATCGCGCGCTCCATTTGGGTGGCATCAGCGTAAGGTTGGGCTTGCGCTCTTCCGCTCGAACGTACTCCACCCGGTGGCTGCATACCACCGAACACCACCACTTCGGACTCATTAGGTGACTCCACCATGGTCTTTTCAGCAACGGCGGGCGACCAAGGCAATGCGGTTTGACGGAGCTTAGGCGTCTGCGGCGGCAGATCAGATCCCACTGCAGGTTGCCGCTGTTCCACGGCAGGCTACCGCGCCTCCCCGGCAGGCTGTCGCGCCACCAGGGCAGGCTGCTGCGCCTCCACGGCAAGCTGCCGCAAAACCTGGGCAGGCGGCCACGACTCAGCTACATGCACTATAGAGTCCAAACCAGCTGCCGAAACCACTACACCACAAGAACGAGTCACTTGACTGGCATCCACCGATTCTAAAGGCACAACAACATTAATTGAGCCCAGAAAAGTTGAGTCATTGCAATCATATTGCGAAGACAAAGAAATCATATTACCTTTGGGTGTACATGGAGTAACACCACCCATGCAAACGTCCAAAGTATGCTTCTTATTATCTTCACCACTAGCAGGCTTTTTTGCATCCTTTTCCACATGGAAATGGTCGGCTACAACATGAAATGATACATCATCATTTTTTGAACCATTAAAATTTAAGCTTGATATAAAGTCAAAAGAAATTATACCTTCCCTACTCATTGCCACATGCATAGTAGGCTCTGACCTTACCAAACGTTCTTCCTTCAAAAAGGAAGAAAAATAACCAAATATGATAGGCTCCAAATTAGCCTATTGATTGTTGATAGATGTAGAATCATGTTGTATGTCTGTCGTCCTTTCTTTAGAGTTACCATTGGTCGGTAGGTTGGAATTGTCATGGAGATTATTAAAAGACCCGCCATTAGGATTACCAGCATCATGACGTCCGTCATTCCCATTGGCATCATCCATGATAACATCTTCCAAAACAGGAGGTAAAGGTGCCCCCTCAACTTGGAAACGCAAGCAGTAGAAATCATCCTCTATCATAATGTCCATTCGTTCAGGAACGAGACTAGGATCCATACAAGCCACATACACCCTTAGAACCCCATGTTCCCTCGTATACTTCATATCAATGTCAAGTCTCTTACCAAACAGGATACCAATCGCCCATAATGTCAGATAATCATCCAGGGCCTCTGAAGGCAGATCATGCACAAGAATCCACACCTTATCAGGCGTCCAAGAAGGTTGTACTTCTGACTTCCAAGAATCAAAAGTCACTCCAAATGTTTTAATGTAAGATGGTCATGGTTGGGAGGCCAAACCCATAGGAGAGGTGCCTATACTAGGGTGTGTAAATGAAAGGTTGGGATTGATTATCCGCATACTGAGTATGGTGAATTAGGATTGTTCCTGACAGATGTATCGAATATTGTGGTGAAAGTGTACCACCTCTGCAAAGTGTCGAACTATTCGAATATCCGCATCCACGGTTATGGACAGTTGGAGTGGCCATACTGTTGTCAGATGTTTTCAAAATGACATGTGAAATGGATCATGACTTGACTTAACCACAATAGGGTTGTGAAAGAGAAAGCTAAGTTCCCACTTAGGTGTTATAAAACATTAAACTAGTTTTATTTGCTTCTAAACTCAGTTAAGGTAAACCTACCTTTTTGCAAAACAACCTAGAGCTTAGGATTCCTACTTGAACCACTTTACTTGTTAGTGATAGTTTGCGAGTACTTAAAGAGTACCCATGGCTTTGTCCCTGGTTATTCCTATGGCCAAACTATGAGGAGGACTATCAGGATGATGGATAGCAGGAAGTCTACGACAACTAGGATCATCTCCCATCGTCAGCATTGCATGTGACCCTGAAGATGGAGCTTCGCCCATGCTACTATTATTATTATTTCCGTTGTGTTGATTGTATTAAGACTAGATCATGAGATACTTTATTTTTAATACATTTATTATGGTTTGTAATGGATGATGAACTATGGTACCAATCTGTTATGTCTCGCAAAAATGGTAATCCTGAGATTGCGATGTATGGCATAACAGGCATCTGGGATTAAAAATTCGGGTGTTGACACTCATGTATTAGCAACTTGTCGAAGGACAACTGCACACACACATATAAAGTACTAACAATAAAACACACATGTGTCCTTAAGGAAAGAAATATAACTCTGCTCGAGTTCACGGCGACATCTTTTAACAACTTCACATGAACTAGAGAAGGTCACTTCTAACATCCAGAGCACATACTTCGAGATGACTCGAAGACGGTTCTCGAAAGTTTCCAACATTAATGCCAATTGTTCCATGTGAATCTTGTTTAGCATGGAGAATATAAGAATTTCATTGATGGGCTCAACAACAAACTTATCAAGACAATCCATTAAGATGGACTCATGTGTTGCGTGAACAAGTCAAGAATAATGGTCAGATCAAATGACAAAAAGATGTACTCAAGTGAAACATCACAAGTAAAAACATCATCAAGATAGTCCTTGGAACTGAGATTGATTTTACGATAACCCAAATCAAATCAAGGGCGGGGAAGATAACATATCCACAAAGGAAATACTATCTTTCTTCAACACGAACAAAACTAGATAACCCTTTAAGAAGGAACACAGTCGGATAAAACTTTTGTCTTACAACTCTCCAATTTGTTGTTTAAGCTCAACCAACTAGTTTAGGGGTATCCAGTACGGATCCTTGGAGAAAAGAGCAGTTCAGAGAACTTTCTTGCTCAAGAACTTGACAACACGGTCATGTGGCAACATGGGGATACTTCTAGAAAGACAGCTAGAATATCACGAACCACTGATATCTCACTTAGTTCGAGAGGAAACTTGCTTTGTAAGGCAAGCAAACATAGTCTCAAAGCTTCGGCATGAGCCTAACTCTTTGACTGAAAAGAGTGCACCAGAATAGCGGACTTAGCAACACATAACCAATCACGCTCAGAATGACACAAATGTCCTTTGAGTTCAAAACAATAATAATTTCTAAGAATCTCAGATGGCCACATTATTATGCACACGCATCATTCACGAGCGCGAAAGCTCGGGGAAGGGTGGGTAACAATGTGTAAAAGCATCACTTCATTAAGGGGTCATGGAACACAACACGACCTCATAGTATAAAAGGGTGTGATACCTTAAGGTGGAACAGATAGAAGCTAATCAATGCCTCTTGATCTGCAGATTACAACACTTTGACCTGGTCCTAGATATGATGATGTACTGGAGTTTGTTTCTCCTAGACATTCCGAAATGGTTTGTCTTGACAGACCACAAGAGTATCTTGCATTGGAAGACGCAGATGTGCATTTACTACTTGGTTACCAACCGGTAAACAAAGGTCAGAAAACAACAAGGGAAGAGGAACATGCTCAGGATACAATCCCGAGATGTGGATTCATAGATTATCAACTTACAAAAACTAATGCAGATAAGAGGATGTGTGGCAGAGTCACGAGTATAGATGCGAGACTCGCGAGGAGTACTATTGTCGTGATCTATTTAGTCCCATTAAAGAACATCTGCCGTAGCTAGTGGTAGGGGAAGTCCTTAGTTGTAATGATTCAATCGAGACAACACCCATAAGCATTGAAGGACATAATTGTAGTACCAGCCATCCCGAGGTAATGTGTGAACATTAACGACAGGGGTCAAAGGATTGGATCTTGGGTTAAAGGTCAGCTTCATGTACAAGATTCACAACACCAGTATCCAGCACAATCAGGGATCTCAGGTTCAAGTCCAAGGGTTAAACCCAAGAAAGAAGTAAGTACTACTTGAGTGACATAGCATACACTTCAAGGTAACAATCACGAGGTATCTTCCAAAAGAAGAAACATCCTCTGAAGTACCCAAACAAACAAAAAGGAGGCACACGAGGCGAAAGGAAACCTCGAAGCCTAGAACAGAACATTGTGGCACAAACAATTTAATATTGTGGGTCCATAGAATAGAGAGATCGTGATAGAAAGGAATCTCTCAGATGGATAGGAGCAAGGGGAACAATGGATACACAACACACACAACTCTAGAGAACTCAACACTAGGTCAACTGGTTAAGAACGGCATGCCAAGAAGGCACCTAAGCTTTAAAAGACTGGAAGAGATATCAATACTTTCCCAAAATCGACACAATATAAGGTAACCCAGAGTAAGATCGATTCCAGGAAAGGAGTAAAAGAATCATACTAGAGTTTTCGCAAATACATTTCAACTTTTAAAATAGTTTTCACAAACACTAGACTCAACATCGACCAATAGCAAGGTTTTCCTACGCTCGGTACTACTCTGATACCAAAACCTGTGACACCCCCGAGGATAGGGCTAAAAAAATCCCAGACCTCTTTCTGACATAAGCTTAACCTTGAGCTCGAGGATATCCAGTGAAGAATCGGTAACACAACAGTAACCCTATGACACAAAAATTTCTTACAGCAAGCTCATAACTGAGCAAAGAACCAAATTATTACAAGAAGAGATCACTGACCACAAACATCAAACAACAGAAGGAAAATTATGCTATTAAGTATAGCAAACTTAACAAATGTCCTAAGAGGTCTGAAGCATAACGATGACGTCCCAGCCCATAGATTCCAGGCTGCTGGCCGGGAACCCCAAGCTACTCATCGGTGTCAATGTTGTATGGAACTCATCTTCAGGGGAACACTTACTCTGCTACAAAAGTATGAACAAAGCAAGGGTGAGTACAGGGTGTACTCCACAAGACTTATGGCTGGTGGAGTTGTTTTGCATAAAGCCATCTTTTTTTGTAGAACAAGAGAGAGAAGAAACTCGTCTAATCAGAACATTTTAAAAGGGGATAAGAGAGCAGCATCTACAAAGTATAGATCATCATCTGTTGATATCCACCAAGTCATCATCATCTGAACCCTATCTAGGATCACCCCCTCGTACCCATGAGGAATCATCCTTAAGCACACGTTGATCTGCCAAGTTTTATGATTAGGTTATAGTTCTATATGATCTTAGAATTTGGTCACCAAGCATTCATAACCGTGAACATGGATTTTCAAAAAGATTTAACCCTGCAGGGATGTACAACTTTACCCACATGTACTAACCTACTCTTAATGCCACTAGTAATAGCCCTCTTCCTTGGAAGGCCGATAGAGGGTGGTTAGACACGACCTTTACCTTGTTTTCGCCGAGACCATGAGTCACACCCTAAGGATGGTTCTGTCGTAACGGGTCAAATCCCGAAGCCGGTCCCTAGAGGTGTGATGCGAGGTTGGTTCACCAGGGGCTCCATCGACCCCAAGCAACCCCGGGCACGCTTACCTACATATTATGAATGCACCTCCTTCGCCGCCTTTGAGAAGATTTAGAATGCATGTCGAATGGAATGCCCGAAATATGTGACTCATGGAATCTACTAGGCAAGTTAGTTGATCGTGAGGTTTTCCAGGCCCCATGTGGTTGTACGCTCGTCTCGGTTCCAAAGGCAAGAACTCGATTCCTAGTGGTGGCAAGCATGGGACTAGAAAAAATACATCCCATTGTGGCCTCCCATACAAGCCTTAGCATGTTTAATCTCATATCACCTCTGATCTCATCTCATCACGTTCTCCTGTCATACTAGATTATCTGTATCTGATACATCATCTGGATAAACCAGCACAGATAGCTATGCATAGCTAAGCAGGACGATACAAGCTCTAGCAGTGCACACAAGCCAAACCTAGTTATGCTAGAAGCGGTGGATTGGGTAATATAAGCTCAAAGGGAGTACTGCAACAGATAGATACTCTATTTATCGATAAAAGACCACAGTAGAATCGTATGCATCATGGAAGGAATTGAAATGCTTTCGAAATCATAATATGATATCATGGTGGGGCTATGCTTGGCTTTGCCCGTTGTACCCAATAAGTAGATCTTCGGAAGCCTTGGGCTTGACTTGATTATAGTTGGTCAAGTGTTGAACTTCGAGCTTCGACGGTGTTGATCTTGATCTCGATCCCGATATCGTATTCTATCGGGAAGAACCAAACACCGTAAACAAAGGAAACAATCAATACATGGCATCGATGCAATGCTCAAACAAGGATGATGATATGGCAAGTTAAATTGTATTGAAATGTAACCCTAAGGCATGCTCAACCATTTAATCAGGGTTCTGAGGGGTATAAACCCTAACTCGAGGAAACTCCGGAATCACCTAGTGAGGGGTTACTATGTTCTTCTATTTAAGCTTGTTATGAAAGTTGTTGAACAACGCTTGATTATAGTTTAGATAGGTATATCTCATTTTTCTGAAAATTTTGATATATTATTCATATTTTTATGACTCATAAATAATAAGATATTGAGTTTACAAGTTTTATCCTTTTTCTAAAATTATTAAAACAATTGATTAAACCTTTTACACTCGGGCAGAGGCTACCCTCAGTGACTGACTGATGGGCCCCGGGCCACATCAGCGGCCATGTGGGCAAAAGGGACCCACAACGTTTTTGACTGGGGTGATCGCGCACGCTGAAGCTTGGGTGAGGTCACCGTGACTTCACGACAACGGTGAGCTGCAGAACGACATTGAGGAAGATGATAGGGGGCTCGAGGGCCTACACGGTTAGGCGGGTTCGACGCAGGGGAGCACGACGAGCCTAAGGGCGGTGGTGCCACCAGTTTTTGGTCACCGGAGAGGCAAGCACGATGAGCAGTAGCGACAGCGGTGGCAGGTGGTCACGGAGATGGCAATATAACGTGGAAGGGACAAATCAGAGAGGGCCAAACACACGAGGATCTCACCGAGAGCATGGTGGTGGTGACGAAGTGGCGAGGCGGTGACCGGAGTGACGTCGATGCGTGTGGTGGCGCTAGGTCGGAGATGAGGAAGGCACGGATGGCATGCTCTATTGTGAGCTCCCGCGGCTGGTTCCTTTGGCCTAGGGAACGAGCGGCACGAGGCGGAGCTCATGGAGTTGTCGGCAGGGCACAGGAAGGCGCGGGACGACGGTGGCCGGCGGTTCCTGCAGCGACTAGGGTTTCGTCCTCGCGCAGAGAGAAGAGAGGGGGTCTCTGTGGAGAAGAGAAGTGGATAAGGGTGAAGGGGAGTGCCGGGGGTGTTCTTATCCATCTCCATGCGGCGGCGGACGGCAGAGAGCAGGCAGTGCAGATCGATGGTGCCGGCGGCGACACCGAGCAGCTTGCGGGAGGAGGAAGACGACAGGGGGCGACGCCAAAGCGGTACTAGGCTGGATCAGGCCGTTCCTAGGCCTGCTGCAAGCTGCGGGGTGCTATGTAGGGCGACAGATAGGGGAACGGGGAAGGGAGAAAACCTGGGCTACGGCCCGGTTGGCTTGCTGGCTCTATTTTTTCTGCTAAAATAGATTTCCTTTTTATGTTTTGATTTTCTATTTTTCAATTTCAAATTAATTTCTGTTTTGAGTTGTTTAAAAATCAGAAGGTTTACAAAATACATATCAAATATTGCAGGGGGCCTTTTTAGTCCATTTGGGCTCCATTTTTTGGTAGTTTTCAAAATATTCAAAACCATTTGAATGGATTTCAAAGAGAGGAAGGAGGTAGAGTTTTAGGGTTTTGTATATTTCTTTCTTGCATGCATTTTTTAATATGATGCTCATGAATGCATAAACAAACCCTAATTATACATTAGCTAAAACTGGGGTCTTACACATAATCCATAAAAGATGGATGATTTACAAATATTGTTGGAGAAATCACATCCATAAAACTAGTGCTAAAATTTTCAAAAGACAAATGATTGAAAGATCGCTTAGGAAGTGACATCGCCGTTTAAATTATATTGGAAAGAAAACATGAATAAACTCAATAAATGATGGAATTTTGGAGTCTTTTGAATTTTTGATCAAGTGACGCTTGTGAAACTTTCCTAGAGATAATTAAAACTCCATTCATAGGCCAAAAGGGAACGAATGACTAGCTTATTGGAAGTTGTACATATAGATGTATGAAGCCCATTATGTGTAGTCGAGAGCGATGGATTTCAACTTCATATGCTTTATCCGAAAATTTGAGTGAATATATGAATATTTGCTTAATGAGGATGAAGTGTGAAACATTTGAAAATGTTCAAGATGAAGTGGAAAATCATTATAACAAGAATATAAGTAGTTTATGATAGGATCATAAAGGAATATATTTGAGTTACAAGTTTAGCAAAACACCTAAGGTTTGAGGAATCGTTCCATAGATTTATGTTTCCCGAAAACACCATAGTAGTATGGAGTGTTCGAGATATGTAATGAAATCTTGTTTGACATGGTAAGATCAAATGTGTAATTTATATAACTGCCATTATATTCTAAAGATTAAAATCTTTAGTGATTGCCGCTTTTTACACTGAAAAGAGCTTCATCATGATCCGTTGAAATGACACCATATAAAGTTATGGTTTGGGATAAAACCCAAGTTGTCTTTTCTTAAACATTGGTATGCTATGCATAAGTAAGATGTTTACAACCAAAGTCGGATGAGCATGTCTTTGTAAGTTATTTCGAATAATCATTGGATACTCCTCCATAACACCAAAGACAAAAGTGTTTTTTCTTAGAACGTCAAGTTTCTTTTAGAAGAAATTTTTCCGTGAAAAGTTAAGTGGGAGAATAATAGAACTTTGATAAGGTTAAAAGAACCTTAGATATATGTGCCAAGTTGCGCAGCACCGGAAAGTGTTTCGGAGGCAGCAACAATGCTCATGGCTCACGTGCCTCAAAGGTTGTGGTCACAGAGGTATAAGTTCCTATTGAACCAAGTAGGTCGGATAAATAATCAAATACTTAGATTTGAGAGTCAATCATTGTTGTTTGATAATGATAAACTGACTGTATGCAAAGAAGCGATGATGGGCCCTGACCCCATCAAATGGCTTGAAGCCATAAATTCATGATAGTTCCATACACGAGAAATCAAGCTTTGAACTTGAAAGACCCTCTGGAAAGGTGTAAAACCTTACAGTCGTGTTTGGATCTATAAATAAATAGACATGGATGTTTCACATCTATGAAATAGTCGACATGTCGGGAAAGATTTCACGATAATGTTCAAGAAGTTGACTATGACAAGGTTTGATCTCTCGTAGCGATATTTAGTCTAGACGGATTATTATAGCAACCACTACATATAATTTTGTTATGTGGTAGCTGAATAAACAAAACAAGTTCTTCTAATAGAATGGTTACCTAGGACATGTATATGACACGGTCCAAAGGGTTTTTGTTAATTCAAATGACTCTAAAAGCGTATGCAAACCTCAATGGTTGAAGTAAGCATCGCGGAGTTGGAACCTTCACCGTGATGAAACTATTAAAAGGTTTAATTTCGTCAGGAGACGATGAAGATGCTTGCATTTGCAAGAAATTAAGTGGGAGCGCTAAGACATATTTCTAATGCATTATGTGAAAGACATATTGTTGATTGGAAATGATGTATCTTTTATTGACACAAAGTTAAGAATTTCATCTCGATGAAAGACTTAGACAAAACCTGAATGTTTGGCATCAATATCTATATGGATAGATTGAGGCGCTAATATGGTTGTGCCAAAATTACATATATGAGATATTGAATGAGTTCAATATGGAAATGACAAGAAAGGTTCTTGTCACACATAAAGGATTAAATCGAAATTCAAGTGTATAGACACTTGGTAAGTGAAACAAATATTCAAGTATTTTGATACTTGATGAATGAAATCAAAGAGAGTATTTTTCAATCATACTGTGTTATATACACATCTAGATATGTCCTATACTCTAAATGTTATGAGCATATACCAGAATGATTTATAAGATGATCATTGGACAATAGTAAGGATATTCTTATGATCTTTTGGAAGAACTAAGAATATGCTATTTTTGTAGATGTGACAAATAGATATATAGTTCATTATAAAGTATTACGTTGATACTAGTTTTGTCACAAAGTACAAATTAAGTTTATCTCAATATAAACTATGGGTGGCACAATGTAATGGAAAGGAAGTTCCATAATGGATTTCGATGAGTTCCAAAGTTAAGACATTGTGACAGATACTAAAAAAAAGGCTCAGTATATGACTACCATTGTAGCAGCAAAAGAGGTCATTTGTGTCAAGTAGTTTGTTATCAAACTAGGTGTAGTTCGCTGGGGGCTAGTACTATGAAGATATATTGTACAACAATTATCGACATAGTTTAATCCCAAAGGAACTAAAGGTCTCACCAGAGGACCAAATTTAGACAAAGCCATCTCATTAGAGAATGAGTGATGCATAGAGATGCAAAGACATGCAATTACACATGGAACTCAAAGTGTTGGATCTAAAGATTAGTTAACCACTAGCTATAGTGTATATGCAACACCAGAAAACCATAGGTGTTGAAAGCACAAAGGTATGAAACTAGATTATTGTCTCTAGTGCAAGTGGAAGACTGTTGGAGATATGTCCAAGAGGCAATAATAAAGTGGTTATTATCATATCTTTATGTTTATGATAAATGTTTACATTCATGCTATAATTGTATTAACGGGAAACATTAATACTTGTGTGTTTTGTAAACACGTAAGAGTCCCTAGTAAAGCCTCTTGTTAAACTAGCTTGTTTGTTAATAGATGATCATGGTTTCCTGATCATGAACATTGTGATGTTATTAAAAACAAGATAATGTCATTAGGAGAATGATGTGATGGACATACTCCTATAGTTAAGCATAGCATAAGATCAAGTCATTTAAATAGTTCACTTGCTATAAGCTTTCAAATACATAGTAACCTAAATCCTTTGACCATGAAATCATGTTAATCACCATCACCGGATGGATGCTTTGATGACATCAAACACCACTTCGTAACTTGGTGGTTATAAAGGTGGCATTGAGTGTTCGGAAAGTATGTGTTGAGGCACATGGATCAAGAGTGGGATTTGTCCATCCATATGAAAAATAGATATACTCTGGGCCCTCGGTGGAATGTCATCCAATTGGCTTGCAAGCATGTGACTGGCTCACAAGGGATCACATATCACAGGAATGAGTAAAGAGTAATTATTGGTAACGAGGTTGAACTAGATATGCAGAGATACCGACGATCAAACCTCAGATAAGTGAAGTATCACGAGACAAAGAGAAATTGGTATCGTATGTAACGGTTCATTCGATCACAAAGTAATCATAGAAATATGTGGGAGCCATATGAATTTCCAGATTCCTCTACTGGTTATTGATCGGAGAAGAGTCTCGATCATGTCTGCATAATTCACGAACCATAGGGAGACACACTAAGGATTCGATGTTGTTTAGTAGATATGGAAAGTGAGTAAGAGACCGAATGTTGTTCGGAGTCTTAGATTGGATCCAGGACATCACGAGGAGATCCGTAATGGTCCGGAGAATAAGATTCATATAAGGAAAGTCCAAATCGGGAGTTCGGGAATGGTTTCGGTGTTTTCACCGGAATGTTCTAGAAGGGTCTAGAAGGTCCACCACTCCGGAGTGGGAAGGGTACATGGATGTGTCATGACAATGTGGAATGGTTGCATCATGTACTAGGTCACTTGGCTGGTTAATGGGAAGAGAGAAATCAAACTCTAGTTTGAAAGTCAAACGCCAATTTGAAAAAGTCAAATCCCAACATGGTTGCCTAGTGGAGGGAGGGAAGAAATCCTACCTAGGGGAGGATTCCTCCCCTTCCCTTGCCTCCGGCCACAAGGTGGAGTTTGGGGAGGACTCCCCTCCCCCCAAACTGCCTCTCCCTCTCATAAATAGAGGGGAGGCGGCGCTCCCTTGTCCTGCCACAAGAAACCCTAGATTGGTCGCAACCCTCTCAAGTTGCCGTTGATTTAGAGCCCTCTAAAGTAGCCGCCACATAGCCCTCTACTAGCCACCGGCCACCACCTCTAAACCTCGGCCCTCTAAACCCTAGATCGCTAAGGCCCTCTTCTACTCGACCATACCTGCTCTGGCTTAGGCGAAGCCTTGCGAGATTTCCCCTCTACTTCCACCACCACACAGTCGTGCTGCTGGAATCGCGAGGAGAGATATAAAACCTCCGCTTCCTGCTGGAACAAGGGAGAGGAAGGTCTTCATCGGGTATCGACGTGTGACCAACTGCAGAAGCGCTGCCGGAACGCGGCGCCGGAAGGATCGTCTACGTGATCTTGAGATCGGCAAGTGAACGACCACATCAACCACAAGAATCCGATCTTGTTAACCGCTTTGGATCTTTGAGGGTTAGTACTCTATGAACTTGTTGCATCGATCTAGTATATTAGATATTGGCTTGTGTGCGTTCATGTGATAGAATTTTTTTGTTTTCCATGCTACGAACCCCTACACCTCATCCCCGTATAGGCCCCCGTCGAGGCATCGAAGTCAGCCGCCATCCCCGTCCAGACCCCCGTCCCTGCTTTCGCCGTAGCCGCCGACAAGGAGGCCCCGGTCGGTCTTCGGCAGATCCTACACAGCTGGGACCCGTACGAGGAGGACAATTACATCAGGTAGGAGAACCCCTACGACAGAAGCATCACCGACCCATGGTCGGAGGTAACTAGGGTTTTCTCCCCTTCCTTTGTTCTTACCCAATTCCCATTGTTGGATGCTAGATCATGTGTTATTAGGGCTCAGCTGTTCGTATTTTCAATCGTTGGATGCTAGGTATTTTTACCGTAGCTAATCCTCTTGTGTTAGATCTCATATTTCGATGAATGCTCCTGTTCGTATTTCGAACCTATTCTATTCTTCCTCCGAGTTACAATTAAGGGATTCCCTAGTTAGTACTAGCACAGATTTGTAGTTGGGATCGGTATTCGATTTGGTTAGAGATTTGGGGATTGGGGAATAATTAGGGGATCTCAAACGGTTAATTTATGCAAGTAATCAATCCAGATAATCAAGGTATATCAATCATGTCCTTATTGCACTCTACTATTTTTTCCAACAGGTGGATCGCAGCGACAACGAGTCCACGGACACGAAGAATCATCATGTGCTGAGGAAGCTGAAGTCCGGCCAGTATGACAACTTCTTCGCTGACGACGTCTACAGATGCCCCTTCTGCACTAGGAGGCTACACGCCACCGACTTCAAATCCCTCGTGAGGCATGCCGAGGACGTGAAGACCTGCGGTCCGTCCGTGAACGTCCACAGCTTCAGAGCCAAGCACCAGGCGCTCGGTTTTCACCTCCGCAACCTCCAGAAGGCGGCCATCGAGGAGGGTCGCATGCCCCCAATCAAGCCTAAGGCGCCCAAGATCAAGGGACTGGGAAGCAAGAAGTGGAGGAAGCGCTAGAGGGAGGACGCGGAGGCCCTCCTAGCAGAGGCCATGAGGGGACACTGATCTTGTGCTGCTACTGCTGTAAAGCAACTTCTTTTGTTTTGTTGTATATGTTGAACTTGTCCGCTGCTGCTGCTGAGCAGCCTAATTGTCGAATATCGTTTAAGTACAGTACTATATATCCTATATTAGCTGGTTTATCTACATCTATTCTGTTTATATATCCTATATTAGCTGCTTTATCTACATCTGCTCTGTTTACTAAATGTATTTATGATGCTGGTTAGATTTGTTGCTCTAGATTTGCTACCATATTGGAAAAAACAAGGGCCAAAAGGAATCATGAATGAAGAGAGAAACTGTTGTATATTCACTACCTTTTTGGGAAAAAATTAACACAACTGTTAGCGACATAAAGAGGAAAATGCGCTCTTAAAAAGGCCAATTATAAATAACAAAAAAGAAATCTTCAAATTTAGGCGACATGGCGCACGAAACTACCAAATGCGCCCCACATGGTACCACACCATATCCCCAAAACGCGTTCCTAACAAGCCAACCCCATGCAGTCCAACATGGGGGGGTCCTACTATGGGACCCGACTGAACGTGACTCCACTTGTCAGCATGTAACGGGGGATCCTACTTGTCAGCACGTAACAGCGAGGATCCACTATGGACCCGACTGAATGCGGCCCCACTTGTCAGCACGTAACGGCGATGGTCCACTAACGGGACCCGACGGACAGCAAGTTTCAGACCGTGCGAGAAGATGGGCTAAAGTAAGGAAAAGTTAAGATGCTGGAAAAAACTAAGTACAGCTAACGAACCAGGGGGTCGGAAATAGAAATCCTTTCTTTTTATCACTGATTATGTCCCTGACCTGAACCTAAAAAGTAGTGTCGGAAAATTCAGAGAATAGGAGCAGATATCTGGCGTTTCAGTTCGTCAGATTCAGGATCCGTCCATGATACATCAAATCGAAATCGTGCCAATCTTTTAACAGAAACACTAGACATCCCAAGTGATTATGCTTAGATCAAATCCCACCGCCACAAAGGGGTTTTGTTTTTCTGGAATTTTGGATTGTTCTGAACCTGGGTTGTAGTAACACGTTTTGCAAAAAGACCTCCCTATTTGTATGCATACCTTTTTGGATCCTTCTTTTTATCTCTGATTATGTCCCTGACCTGAACCAAAAGTAGTGTCGAAAAATTCAGAGAAGAGGAGCAGATATCTAGCGTTTCAGTTCGTCAAATTCGGGGTCCATCCATGATACTTCAAATCGAAATTGTGTCAATCTTTTAACAACAACACTAGACATCCCAAATGGTTATGCTTAGATCAAATCCCACCGCCACAAAGGGGTTTTGTTTTTCTGGAATTTTGGATTGTTCGGAACCTGAGTTGTCGAGTAGAAACATTCAGTAACACACTTTGCAAAATACCTCCCTATTTGTATGCATAAATACCAAACTAAGTCCCTGGATGAAGTTTTTTCTAAAAACCCTACTCTATACAAGTGGTTGCAGAATCCAAATGCAACTCAAATAAGAGATTTTTAAAACAAAAACTATTTGAATCTGTTTAAGGAATTCCAATATGAAACTTGTTTTTTATTCAATTATAAAGATGAATCTGCCTCTCGGATATTATTGTCAAATACTGAAAAATAATCAATATCTTTGGAATATTATTAAATGCTTTAATATATGTTAAATCATATCTTTTTAATGCTATTTCCAAATAATGCATATAATATATGTTTTGTAATCAGAAAAATGCCAGGAACATGAATATGACATTTAATATAATTTTTGAGTAATTAAAAATTTCGAAATAACTTAATTACTAGTAAATGACATTTACTTAATAAATTCATAACTTTAATTTCGTAACTTCGAATTCGACAAATGATATATCTAAAATGATTAGCGCGACGAGCCCGTTATAACTATGCATTCCATGATATGAATTGAAGCGTCCATCATATAAATATTAAAGGGGCGGCAAGGTTTATGGGAGCAAAATATGACTAAACAACTAATAAACTACTTTATTCTTATACCCCACACCTCAACCATGCCATGCTATGTTATACCATGTAATTATGCATCATTACATCATGGCATACCATATTTTCTTGTTGCATATGATTTATATGTTTGTGCAATGTATTTATTTTGGCTCCTTGATTGTTTGGTTTTTATCTGGATAGACATCAAGAAAGAGAACTATTAGGAGCCTCAGGAGTATTATCCGGATCCCACCTATTCTATAACTGAAATGTCAGGCAAGAAATTCTCCATGCTTGCACTACATATAGTACCTATTGCATCTGTCTTATTCTTGCATCATGAATCGCGTCATGAATTAAATTGCTATCCCAAGTACTACATAGCCTTTACTTTTAAACCCCACCGAAGCTTGTTCCTCAATCCTATGAGCCACTGATGGCAATAAACGTGGCCACTTTTTATTGGAACTCCAAGTGTAGAGTGTTGTAGCAAGCTTCTTTTCCCCACAAGGGTGACTCGAGGGTTTATATCAAACTCTCGGGGAATTGGAAGGATATTTGTATCCTCTTCAAGCAACCTGTAAAGTAAAATAAATTTGTCCTGTGTCCCCAACTCCACCAAGTGGTTGTCAAGCACAAGGTTTCGTATTAGTAATATGAAATAAAATATAATGAAAACTAAAATAAATAAAGTAGACAAAGTAAAGTAATGCAAATTATATGATATGGAAGATAGTAGAGTTGGTTTTGGGTTTTTATGAGTGATTGCAAGTAGGAAAGTATTTATGTATTTTCGAAATAATAAATTGTAGAAAATAAAAAGGATAGTAGATGTAATGGAAAGGTGTTTCTTATGATAAAATTTGGACCGGGGTTCATGGGTTCACTTGTCTACTCTCTTTTTAAGTTATAGTGATCATAAAACAATTCATCAATGATAAAGATTCATGGAATTTATATATGTGCTTGATAAAGGAATTAATATGGGCATCACATTCTAACATAGAGATAGAATACATCTCTCTCTTATACTCCTCAAGAAAGGGAAATATCCATGCAATCTTGAATTAAGAACAAATCAGAGTATAGCTTTAAGCAATATTATATGATGTTTGAAATACAAATATGCTACCTTGGTCTAACAAGGTTATCAACTGTCACATGATAACTATAGCACATGATTTCACTTTATCCCTAGTGAGGCAAAAAAATAAAGGTAAAAACCAAAGTAGATCTTGAATATTATGTGTCACAATTCAATCTCTACCACCATGCTACTCCATCTAACACACACTTCTCCCCATACAAGTTCTTGCATACAAGTTGGATCAAAACAAGCAATTAAGAACGGGGTGCATGATATGCATCTATCAAAACATTTTACACAAAATAGATTCCAATCTCAAATATCAAATCATAGAACAAAGATCCACCATATAGGAATTACAAATATGACCATAATCATGTAGAGCAGCTCATATGGTACTAGGTCTATGAAGAACGAGAGAGAGAGAGAGAGAGAGAGAGAGAGAGAGAGAGAGAGAGAGAGAGAGAGAGAGAGAGAGGGAGATAGATCAAGATACTGCCACAAACCCATAGTCCGGAGGGGGACTACTCCCTCTTCATCATGGTGATGATGCTGGATATGTTGGAGAGAGTGGATATATCCCTGGAGGTGGCTCCAGCGGAGTTTCCCCATCCAATCTTTGCTGGATCTGACTCTGTTTGATGGTGTTTTCATCTCTGGTGTGCTCTGTCTCGAGGACTCCTCGGGGGTCCTTATATAGGGATTTTTAGGTCAACAGAACTCCATGGGCGAAATAATCGATGCGATCGGACGACCGATGTAGAGGTCCCAACCTGTTAAGGTAGAGATCCCTGAGTTTACAGTGCTAGTCCCTGGATCGAATAGCTAGCACCCACAATTTAAGATGTAATATCAAGAAACAAAGGTTGTATTACAACTTATAACCAGGAATAAAATAATTCATTACAACTTACATAGCTCATATGGCTATCTTATTACGAAGCATTCTCAGATAAACTATATAGCATGGGGTCCTTCATCTTCATGTGCCACAGGCAATCATGTTGGTTGTAGACTTGTAATCCCTACTCAACAAACTTCACTAACATCAAACAAACCTGCAACATAATAAGTTACAACCACAAGGGTCAATACATTTGAATTGTATTGGCAAGCTAACGGCGACGAGACTAGCGATCCTTCACCAGCATGGTAATGGTCTGGTCCTTCTTGACGGCGATGGCGTAGTTGTGGTTGGCGTAGGAACGGGCATTGTCTAACTCCTTCTGCCGGTCATACATCATGAAGCTGAGGTGGTCCACTTGATGCTTCAGATCTCGGTGATATGGTGCCTCCAGTGGCTGTCCCATAACATCACGCCTTGGATAGAACTCAAAGCGGGTGCCCTTTATTTGATTGATGCTTTGCCCACACAGACGGGCAAGAGCTTCCTGCATAGCCCTGGTAAGTCCATCTAGCCAGTTGTTCTCCCTTAAGGTGAACTGGACTCCCTCTGAGGTGGGGGCTTCAATCTTCCCTCTGAGACTTGCAACAATTAGCCATTGCAATTCTCCTACTTCCTGATTGTTGAGCTGAGCTCCGAAGAACTCGGGGTGCAGGCACTCCAGAAGTTCCGAGAGTTGGTCTAAATCACACTCAAAGATGAGATCTCCTCCATTGCCCAACTGATAGAACTTGCTATACTTCACGTCCATCTATAAGAATGTAGGATGGGTAAGTTAGTAGAGTGATCAAGTGTGTCAAATTTTATGTAAGTTTGCAAGAATTTTTGAGGACATGAATTTTCATGAAAGAATCTAAGTTATAAGAATGAGAATAGGTTTTCATAAATACTCACTTCCTTTGTTTTGAAATTAAGTTTTTTATTCAAGTGTCCACTCTAAACTAGGGTCTCCTATGGTCAGGATGGCTCTGATACCAACTTGTCAACACCCGGATTTTTAATCCCAAATGCCTGTTATGCCATACATCGCAATCCCAGGATTACCATTTTTGCGAGACATAACAGGTTGGATATCACAGTACATCATCCATTACAAACCATTAATACGGTCTTACAACAAATAAAGGATCTCATGATCCAGTGTTAATACAATCAAAGCAGCGGAATAATATAATAACGATAGCGTGGGCGAGGCTCCATCTTCATGGTCACATGCAATACTGACGATGGGAGATGATCCTAGTTGTCGTAACCTTCCTACGGTCCATCCTCCTGATAGTCCTCTTCATAGTATGGCCACGGGAATAGCCAGGGACAAATCCATGAGTACTCTTTAAGTACTCGCAAACTATCACTAATAGGTAAAGTGGTTTGAGTAGGAATACTAAGCTCTAGGTTGTTTTGCAAAAATCCAGGTTTATCTCTAAATGAGTTTAGAAGCAAAGAAAACTAGTTTAAGGTTTTATAACACCTAAGTGGGAACTTTAGTTTTCAGGTTCACAACCCTTTTGTGGTCAAGTCAAAGTCATGATTCATTTCACAAGTCATTTTGAAAACATCTGACGATGGAACAGTATGGCCACTCCAACTTTCCATAACCGTGGATGCGGCTATTCGAATAGTTTGACACTCTGCAGAGGTGGTACACTTTCACCGCAATATTTGATACATCCATCAGGAACAATCCTGAATTCACCATACTCAGTATGCGGATAATCAATCCTAACCTTTCAATTACACACCCTAGTATAGGCACCTCTCCTATGAGTTTGGCCTCCCAACCATGACCATTTGTCATCTTGGGAACTGCACAGGTGGTCAATCTTCACGAGGTAGCTTCAGCTCAAACCTCGGACGCAAGGGAACCCATACTAAGGTATATAAACTTCCAGTCAAGCCCTACCCAATTTCGGGTATTGTGGTTGTACGATAAATTGGAATGGTATTGCATCTAGACACAACCGTCAATTTTATAAAGGGCTAAGGCTCATGCCTCAACATTTTCATCATCAAAATCACCTTGTGTTCACTAACACATGTCAAAACATTTCATTAGAATGACTCATTATTCTAAGGTTTTCATAACCATTTTCACCAAGTATTCCCATCTAAAGTGATCAAGTTTTATGCTTAGCACTAGCAACTAAAGTTGGGGGTAACCACTAATGAGGGGTGATAATCAAGTGTGGCTTATCTAAATTCAATCTCATTCCTCTGGATGACATCAAGATCTACCTAACTTAGGCCAAGTTTTATGATCTTTATGCTACCTCTAATATCTTTCTAAAGTTTACAAGTCACTAAGTAAACATAAATAAAAAGCTTTGATAAAGAAATAAAATAATCAAGCTTGCAAGTAAAACTGGGATTTAGGATACTCAAGATTGTCTAATCCAAGCATGCCTAATGCATTGCATAGGTTATCTAACTTTCACAGTTGCAAGTGTTAGCTTGCATTAGATAGCTTGCCTTGTGCAGAGCAGTGGTTGAAGTTCTCCTCTACTTTTTCCTCGTAGTAGTCTCCTTCCTCTTCGTATCCTTGGTCGATACTAGCATCTATAAATAAATACGAGGTACACAATCACCAAACAATACTTAACTACTTCTATTTAGCACACAAAGGTTCGCACTAGATGATCTAGCATCATCACAATCATCACAAAGATTAAGGCACTAGTTTCATTTATTTTATTTTTCAAAAGTAATTTCTACTCATTGAAAAACTACTTAAGATTTAATATTCTCCAACTAAAATATGGGATCATGTTGACACATGTCATCACGACATATTTCAATACTTGGGAATGTGATTTAAAGTGGTGTCACAATTTAATAAGGTTTAACCTTTTTATTTTAATTAATTAAAGTGACTAGAAATGACTATGGGGCATTCTTTTATTACTTGTCCATTATTACTGCAAGTAAACCTAGATATTTTTATATATTCAGAAAGGTCTTATCAAATGTGAGTTTTGAGAGTTGGAATTAACTCAAAAGATTTTATGCTTGAATTTTGAAAAATGTTTGAATGCACAAAAGTCTCTGCCTTGTCATTTTTACTATAGGTGACCTATAATTCCAATTGGTTTGAATCCAACGGGTTTGGATTAAGAATTACAATATCTCTAACAAAATTGATTTCATGCAATTTGGTTCTGTAAATCTTTCTGAAATGATTGTTGAATCTACTGCCAGAACTAGGTTTGAAACTAAATATATAAATCAAATTTCAAACTACTGGGTTGCGCGGGAGTGCTAACTGGGTCGACCCACTTCGCACAGCGCACACGGGCAGGTTAAGTGGTTGTCCCCACATGTCAGTGGGACTGGGGGGTGCGAAGGGGTACGGGGCGATTACGACCGTATGATTAGATGTAAGATCAACGGCCGAGGGTCGTCATCAACGTCTCAACAGAAAGCGACGAGCACGAACCCTAGTGCGGCCAGTGGGTGTCTGTGGCAGCTCAGGCGATGGTCGGTGATGGGGGCGAATGACGAAGTCGACGACGGCGATTCTCCTGGTACTGGCGGCTCCTCCTAGGGTGGCTCCAATCAGCGACGCCCTTCTCCAGCAGCGGCAGGCTCCGGCGAAATTCCGACGATGTGGCGCTTGCCTTGCTCTGGGAAGAAGTGGGCACGATCAGTGAGAGGTGGGGAGTGGAATGGTGTGAAGAAATCGAACGGGGAAGGCCTCTATTTATACTGCGATGAGGGAACCGAAGGGTGCGAGCTGAGCTCGTCGGGGTCGGCTTCACAATGAGTTATGGGCATGGCCGAAGGTAGGGGACGGTGCGCGGTCTCATGGAGAAGCTCAACGTCTTGATGGCGCGGCAAGGGGCGGTGCGATTCGATCGGAACGTGTCGACACTCTGGGCGGCACCGACGACAGTTTTGATGGCGCACGGGCGCTCCTGGTCGCGCGGCGGGAACAGGGTTGTCTGGGAGGTTCCTGGCACTATGGTGATCACGTACACGAGCGACGAAGGCGGGGCGCGGTCTGTGCGAGCGTGTCGATCGTGACGCTCTAGCGCGCTCTAGACATGGTCGCAGAGAAATGGGCGCGTGCGTTTCTCTGTGGTCCAGTGCCTGGGAGGGGTCAAGGGCTGGACAGGGGGTGCAGGTGGACGGTGGCGTTCTTGCTAAACACGATGGCTAGGCTCGGCGCTTGCTCTGGCTAGCTAGCCATGGTCGGTTGGCAAGGGTGCTCTCGGGTTGGCACGACATGATGCACTGGGTAGGGGATAGGTGTGTTCAAGGCATTGCTTGGTACTGGGGGAGACAAGTGTGATCAATGGTGAACAATAGTTGCAAAGATTACTTCTCAAAACAGTGAAGTTTGACCAGTTTGATTTTCTGTCTCCAAGTGTTTGATAAAATGGCCAAAAGAAATTTTAATTTGAATTTTTGGATGAAACTTGGTGGGGGCAAAGGTCACATACTAGGTAGTATCTGGTTGCTTGGATTTGTCAAGGTGCACTGGTTTGGTTGGGTTTTGAGAAATGGTGATATTTCCATATGAACTAGATTCAAATTTCAAATGTCATTTGAATAAGGTTGCCAAATGTTTCTGTGGATTTGCAAGGTGGGTTTGGGTTTACTTTCACTTGGTCTAGCAAGGGGTGAAAAGAATTGGATTTGTTTCTGTTTGAAATCTTGGACTAGAAACACTCAAAGTGGTCTAGTGAGCAAGATTGGCAAAAATAACCGTTTGCTTATTTTGTTTGTTTTTTTGAATTTCTATTGTTTTGATTCTGCTTGGAAATTATTTAGATGATGTTGTTTTCATCTTTAAACCAATCCTTGCATTTACAACAATCAAACAAGTCCATTCAAGCATTCATACATTCATCACATACACACATGCATTCATATGGATTTAATTAACAAAAGTTTTTGTTAACCCTAAATTTGGGTGATTGGAATTGATAACCTTGATTAATATTTTTTGGGTGTTTTTTTTGAAGTAAAATGTTATATATTAAGCATGCAAGCCGCCTCATTAAAACCTTTCAGTCCCGTTAGGTACACTAGGAAGGAAAAAGAGTGCGTCAGAAACTTGCAGCCCATTAAACAACAGTTACATCGTTCAGGAGAGGTTGCAGAAGAAAGCTAGGGGGTACATCGACCCAATTACAATCATTTTTAGACTCGAAGAAATTCCTAGCTATTTCATGCGCTACTGAATTTGCATCTCTCGCATTATGGATGAACTCAACCTTCCCAATTTGTTCGGCTTGAACAAGGATATCAGCATAGATTGTTGTAGCCTCGTTCCAAATCCGTTCGGCCCCAGAGCATAGTTGTATCATCTCCAAACAATCAGACTCTGCCTCAATATCATTGAACCCCAAAGAATTAGACAAAATTAGGCCATGCAACATAGCCCAAGCCTCCGCTAAGGTAGGTGATGCCACATGCGATATGAATTTTGACTGTGCTGCAATGAAATCTCCTCTGCTGTTCCTCAGAATGGCCCCTGACGCACCAGAAAAATTTTCAGCCGAAAATGCTGCATCAACGTTTAGCTTGACATATTTAGCTTTCGGTCTCGACCAAGTATTCTTCATCTGTCCTATCGATGGTTTCTTTGCTTTCAAGGAATTTGCCGCTATGGCTTTAATCGAGGTGATGCACTGCGCAGTAGGGGGTACTTGCTCACCGTGGGATATTTTACGACGTCTCCACCAGATATACCATGCGGCGCGTCTCCACCAGATATACCATGCGGCGATAGCAGAGACGCTGCAATTTTCAATAGAGTCATATCCTGGCAGATTGCATGAGGGGATTTTAAGAAGCGCCTCAAATACCTGAGCACTAGATCGATCAGTCCACGTTGCCTCATGAACAGACTCTTCAAGTCCTAATCCT
The DNA here is from genome assembly GCA_916181665.1 of Avena sativa. Taxonomy (NCBI): domain Eukaryota; kingdom Viridiplantae; phylum Streptophyta; class Magnoliopsida; order Poales; family Poaceae; genus Avena; species Avena sativa. The sequence goes on from OV702279.1 coordinate 216,323,450, forward strand.
CTCCAAATATCTGCCGCTCCTTGGCATTTAAATATCATATGCATGATGTCCTCCTCATCAGTAGTACAAAACGGACAAACCCCACTAGAACCAATGTGTCGACCAAGCAATATGGATTTCAATGATAGCGAACCATGCATAATTCTCCAACAGTAGATTTTCACCTTTGCTGGCACATCAAGACTCCAGAGTATTTTCCATATCGGATTATTCAATGATGTTCCAGATATCAATGATCTACAGGCAACACCATTGAATTGGTGTTTCCACTCCACATGGTATGCTGATCTCACCGAGGAAACACCTGAACGAGTAAAATGCCAAGCCAGAAAGTCATCAAAAGCATTAATATGAGTCAGAATCTGTAGGATTCTTTGTGCATCAATATGGTTGAAGTTTGATCGCACAATATCCTCATCCCAAACTCCAGATATTGGATCGATCAGCTCACAGACCTTGGTTAATATACAGTTACCTCGTGGGGAAACAATTTTCCTGTCTAGGCTAGATGGAACCCACGGGTCCTTCCAAATGTCAATAGAGTCACCGCTGCCCACACGCCAAATACAGCCTCTCTTGAAAGTTTGTATCCCCGCAACTATACTTTGCCATGTAAACGATGAGCCAGCCTTTGCTCCCGCCTTAAGTAAATCTCCAGAAGGATAATATTTAGCACGGAGTACTTGGGCGCATAAGGAATTTTGATTATCAATCAATCTCCAAACTTGTTTAGCAAGCATGGCCAAAATAAAAGAGTGGAGATTCCGGAAACCCATACCTCCCTCCTTTTTAGGGAAACACAATTTCCACCAAGCATGCCAATGCAATTTCTTCTTGGTCATTGTCACCCCACCAGTAATGGGAAATGGCATCAGTAATATTGTTGCAGATATTCTTTGGAAGAAGGAACACTAACATTACATAAACAGGGATAGATTGAATAATAGCCTTTATTAAAATCTCCTTACCACCAATCGATAGTAGTTTCTCCATCCACCCTTTGATTCTTTGGTTCACCCTTTCCACAAAATGCATAAAGCAATCACTTCGGTCCGTCCTCACCAAAGCCGGGAGGCCCAAATATTTATCCGAGATTGCCTCTGTATCAATATTGAGAGTATTACATATCTCTTCTTTCACATCCACATGAATGTTTGGGCTAAAAAAGATACTAGACTTCACCACACTCACAAGTTCTCCCGAATTTTCACAATAGGTATCACGAACTTGCTTCAACGAGATTGCATTATTCAAATCTGCTTTCAAGAGGATAAAAGAATCATCAACAAAAAGTAGGTGTGATACTGATGGTGTGTTCCTGCACACTCTGACCCCTTCAATGCCACCAATCTCCTCCGTGTGTAACAAGCAACTTGAGAGACCTTCCACACATATGAGGAACAAGTAAGGGGAGAGAGGATCTGTAACACCCTCAGAATCGACCCTATGCAAGTTTCAGCGATTCCCGCCAAACCCGCATAGAAACGATTCAAAGGTGCCCACCAGGCACTTTCGTGCGGGTGGAAAACGAAGTAATAACATTACACAACAGTCCTCGATGGGACCCACAGAACAGATATATATACAACACGACTCCAAGAGTCAAGAATACAGATATAATATACAAAGATCCAAATCACCTTGAAAATGATAGAGCGTCCGACTACGGACAAGATGCAAATGGGGCTAAGAGCCCTGAAGAATAACCAATGGCGTCCATAACCCTGCCCAGGCCAAGCCGGAAGGGTAACCCTGCTAACGACGTCGATCTCAAAACCTGCTTAAACAAAAGGGGTGCCGACAAAGGGCCAAGGAAAAAGAGGAGCGTCAGTACTGAGGCCAGTACACGGCGAGGCTAGAGTTCGGCGGTCCTCGCCTACATAGGTATGGTGGACTGAAGCGGCAGCGGCAGCATGCACTAAACAACCTATAGAGACTCGAGATAACTGTCGGCTATTAGAGAGGGATAAGAAAGTCCTATTCGGAACCAACCTGATACTACCACCAAACATACCCATCCTGGTGTTTCCCCCTCGAGACCAAACGAGGAAGTCAACCGAGGAACTCACACCGTTGGCAGTTTTATTTATTCAGTTATCGTTGCAGCAATTACTAGTCAGATATAGATAGTCATCCTGATAGAATAAGCAGTGGGCACTTTTAGTTAACCATTCCGTTATAGTTGCAACACTTACTAGTCAGATACAATTAGCATGAGATAACCCCAAACCCAGCAGTTGTTGGTACTTTTATTTAGCCATTCTGTTGCAGTGAAGCTGATTACTAGTCAGATCGGATACAAGTCAAATTATAACAGTAAACTTTAGTTATAGTTGTCTATGATCAAGCACTATGCTCCAAGTCGTCCATAACCGCGGACACGGCTTCTCGAAATGATTTAACCCTGCAGGGGTGCACCAAAGTATCCACACGCACTTCGACCCTTTTTGCCAGATCAATTAACATACACCCATCGGTATGTCGGCGGGGCCTAAGTCATGACGTTTCCCAGACCCAAAGTAAGCACGGGGGGCCACCCCACTAAGTCTACCCGCAACGAAGTCGGCCGGTCTCCGAGACGGACTCAGGGTTTGCGTCAGTGGCTGTAAACGACGGGGAACCCAAAACTGGGATTGTCGATACCGCGAAAACACTCCGCTTTCCTAAACAGTACAGGTGCTATCCATCGCACAATTTAAATAAAGCAGTAAAACATGGCATAAGTACAGAATAGTAATAAAGCCCCAAACTACTTGTGGCCCCCAGTATAGTACTTTGAAATCAGGTACTAAATCGATGGGGTGCCCATACATCCCACATGTGGTTAGCGCGCTCGATCTCGAAACAGGTGTCAAGAACTCGGGGTCCTACGGGACACAAGTGGACGGTTAACAACCAAATAACATCTATTGCCCACCTGTGCCTCTGCTTACCTACTTCAATTTTAGTTGTTAAACAGTAATTAAAGTAAACAATAATGAAAGCCATGATCATCTCCAACCTTAAACATACGGCAACACTCCAACAACTGTGGTACTGGACGACACGCAACAGCACTTGAGCAAGCGACTACGAAGCGCAGGTCCAACTATCTACCAAACAACAGGTAATAGGAGGTGTCCAAGGCAATATAAGGCTGCAAGGGATATCACGGGTACGAAACTAGAGCATCGCAACACAGATAGCAATAGATCAACAGGAGGGAATAAATACTATAAAAGTAAGACAGGTAGAAAGGGGGAGATGCTCGCCTGAAAACATTGCCGAAGGTTCATCCGAAGATCGGAGCGAAGCTCACATCAACTCAACGGCCTTATCCGCGAAGAAGCAAAACACTAGAATAAACACCGGATGCACTATTTAATACTACGCAAAAAGATCGGGCATGATGCATGTATGATGTATGACATGGCAAAGGTGCGCTGCGATTAGGTCATATTAAGCGGAACCGGGGTCCCGACATTTAATTAAACGGTTCAAGTTATTTATCTACCCCGCAAATTAAATATTGTAATAACAGGGCAAGATAAGTTACCGGTTCGCTACACAAGTTTAAATGAGGCCAATATACGACTAGATTTGCCCGCATATGGGCCCCATATTTAATTAGGTGAATCGGCATAAGGCCCCCAAACCACATGACAATTATGCATGCATGAACAATTAAACATGCAACAATTTATATAGGTATCAATTCATAAAATAGGGCTCGAGAGAAAGGGGTCACACATTAGGGGTTCGGCGAACTTGGGCTCCGAGGGGTTCGGGGTCGGTCTCGGGGTTTAGGGTTCGACGGGATCGGTCTTCGAAGGTCGGTTGCAAGATGAAGAGCTTGGCGTTCCGGGGAGAAAGACTTGGTGTGGCGTCGGGGCGCATCGGACTCGCCCTGGTCGGTGTCGATCTGTCGCCGATGGCGAACTTGAGTGGATCGGGTACCGGGGTCTTCAGATCCGTGAAGTAGATCTCGTCGCACGGTGTCCAGGGTAGACGAACTTGACGTATTCGCATCGGCGATCTTGGCGTTCGGGTTCTCGACTTCGCATCCGAGACGAAGGTCTTGCAGGGTGCCGGCCTCAATTGTCGATGGCGAACTTTGCTCGGAGCCGGGAAGAAGTACTCGGTGTCCATGTAGAAGACCTTGTCGGTCCGTCCTTTGTCGGTGGCGAACTTGACCGATGGCCTTCGCAGTCTCGTCTGGCGGATCCAAGATGTAGGGCTTGGCATCATTTATTGGAGTTCTCGGGTGTCGGTGCCGGGCTCGGGTGCGGCGTCGATGGTCTGGGTGTCAAAGGTTCTTAGCGACGAGGCACTTAACGCATGTCTTCGATTTCCCTAGCAGAAGTAGTCGAGGGGGCATCGGGACATCAGGATAACATTGACCACCTGGTACTTGCTCACGTCAAGGTCCTGATCGACAACACAAACATCTCCATGCCCACAGCTCACGAAACCCATTACATCACCGCACACTCCAACTCAAACGCCAGGACCCAACCAGATACGGCAACATCGGACGGACGCCACCGGGTCGAGGTCGAGGTGACGCGAGGCGGAGGGGCACGGCCAGACGCGACGGCGGGCGGTCGGCAGCGCTCGGAGGAGGGTGGGCGACTCCCTGGCACGGCGACGGCCATCCGCGAGGAGGCACACGGAAGCAGAGGCGGGGCCGACGGCGACGCATGGAGGGGCAGAGGCGGCGTGGGGCTCGACGGGGTTCGGGGCGCCCGCGGCGATGCTCTGCAGCAGAGGCCGGAGAAGGCACGGGGCAGCCCAACCGGGGAAGCTAGGACCGGCGACGGCCGAGCGGCCCGCGGACGGCGGACGGCGGGGCGCGGAGGGAGATCGAGGTGGAGAGGAGGGTGTCCGGGGAGCTCCGCGTCGGGTGGAGGCGAGGAGGACGGCGGAGGGGTCCGGGCAGAGAGGCAGGCCGGCGAGGAGAGGAGGGACCGCCGGCGACGGGCGGTTGCAGAGGGAGCCGTGCTTGCGCCGTGCGAGGAGAGCGCCCGACGATGCTCAGGTCAAGGCGGAGGGCGGACAGAGGTGGCGGCGCGCGGGGCGACCACGGCGCAGGGCGGTGCTCAGGGGAGAGGGTGGTGGCGAGCGGCGGCGCCTGGCGAGGGGAGGGAAGGGGCGCCGCGGAGGGAGGGGGAAGGCGCGACCGGAGGCGGGGCAGAGAGGAGGAAGGAGAGGAGCGGCGGCGTTGGGTGGGGAACGCGAGAACAGGGAAGGGAGGTGAGTGGTGGGCCAGAGGGAGCGGGGCCGGGGTGGGGATTCGGTGTGGGGAGGCGGCGTGCGTGGGTGTGTTGTGGGGTGGGGCCGGGCTGGCAGCGGGACAGGGGCAGGTGCGGCTGTGTGAGTGCGTGTGTGTTGTGTGGCAGGTGGGTGAGGGAGTGGGGTGAGGTGGCAGGCTAGGATAGGTTGGGGGAAGGGGCAGGGTGACGTGGCGGCCAGCGATTGGAGGGGGTGAGGTGGAGGTAGGGTGGTTAGACTAGGTGTAGGTAGGAAAAGAATTTAGGTGGCCCGATTTGTACTGGGGGTGGCCGACTGGGTCGGATCGGCCCGGTACGGCTGCCCCCTTAAAATAATATAAACTTTTGTTTAATTTAAAATAACTTTGTAAATAGTTTTTAGACAAATAAAGGACCCGGAAAAACCCGGCGCTTTAATTTGAAATCGAGACGGGGAATATTTAGAAAACCAAACTAGGCTTTTAGAAAATAGTTTTCGACAAACAAATGCATGATGCCATGACGATGCTCAAATGCAATGTGGCATGATGACATGAGCATGCGGTCATGATAATGCAATGCACAAAAACAACGCGATTTTCTAGTAGTGGTTTTGCGGGATGCCACAGGATCTCCCTGACGAATGTCTCTAGTAGGTTTAAACTCTTTAGTTAATTCGAAATTGAACCTGACAGAATAAGAAACCGACATGACACACGCCATAATTAGCTAAACCCAATGACTATGGAACCCCATCTTCATCATCATCTCCCTAAGGAAGTTCCATTCTACTTTGTCGTATGCCTTATGCATGTCAAACTTGACCGCACAAAGCCCAGTTTTTCCTTTTCTCTTTTTTTTTTTGATTTTATGAAAACATTCATACGCCACCAAAACGTTATCCGTGATAAGTCTTCCAGGGACAAAAGCGCTCTGGGTTGGTGATATAATATCTGGAAGAATTACCTTTAACCTTGCTGCAAACATTTTTGATATAATCTTATAGACAACGTTACATAATGATATAGGCCAAAATTGTGATACCTCTTTGGGAGACTCCACCTTCGGTATCAATACCAGCACGGTCTCGTTCAACCCATCCGGGATAACCTTCTCATTGATTGCTTTAAAACCCGCACCAATGATATCATTACCAACAAGATGCCAAAATCTCTTATAAAAGAGAGCATGCAAACCATCGGGCCCTGGCGCCTTTAAATTTCCTATACTGAACACAACTTTTCTCACATCGTCTGCTGTGTATGGAGAAATCAGTTTTTCATTCATCTCAACAGTAACCCTTGGGACAATTTTTTCTAGGAAATCAGGGTCCACCACATTATTACACGTCGAGAAGAGGTTATCAAAGTAGCTAAATATGATTGGCTTCAAATTCTCCGTACCTTCCACAACATTATCTCTCGGATCCTTTAATTGCTTAATCAGGTTACGCTTCTTTCGCATCAACGCATAGCTATGAAACAAGCATGTGTTCTTGTCTCCATTTTGTATCCAATTTGCATGAGATCTCTGTACCCATTTAATTTCTTCCTGCTCCAAAAGATTTTCAATCAGTCGAGCCAATTCGAATTTCTTCTGGTCATTATCTGGTGTTAACACACCACGCATCAGCTCCTCAAGCTCCCTCTGGGCCTGCCGCGAACGCCTCTTGGGCTTCTTCAAAATAGCACTGTCACATGCATGTAAACCAGCATGCATGGCTTTAAGTCAAGCGAGAACATCGATCGACGTGCCCTGATCAATAGCCTGCCACTACTCCTTTACAACATCTAGGAAACCTTCTTCTTTAAACCATTTAGCCTCAAATTGTTGTTGTCTGTTATCAGGAACAGCCGCCGCCGCTTTATAATCCTCGGTATCTAACAATAACGGACAATGGTCAGACCGGTTATATTCCAAATGCAATAGTGCTGAATCTGGATGCTCTTGGATCCAAGTAGTATTGGCCAATCCCCTATCCAGCCTCTCACGCATAGCTCCCCTATGCCATGTAAAAGGATCCCCAATAAATCCATTTACCATATTTCGTGATGTACTAAGCTACCACTCTGACTTGAGCCAAACACACCATGTATGATGGCAGGCGTGGCGGATATGTTGTGCTATTTGGTTTCTGTTTTGGGTCGCTGAAATTATAGTACGGAGTAAAAAATGAGTAATTCCTCCTCGAACAGTTCTTCTTAGATTGACATTATTTTTTTTACATGGACATTTTTTTTGAGATAACTTAGATTGACATTGTTTTTTTTAGGGTTAGATTGACATTGTTAAGTCATCAGACTTCTAGACCGCCTAATCAAGTATTTGGGCCGTTGGATGGGCGACGCTTCCGGCCCACGTAGTTGGCTGCTCCATTTCGATGGATCGTCTCCTTACCCCAATTCCACCAAGCCCATGTCGCGCTACCTTCTCCTCCGCCGCCAACTCACGGCCGCGGCGGGCGGCGCCGCCGTCGCGGCGCCGCTTCCCGCGAGGCGGGTTCACCGGGTGTTCGATAATACCGCGCACACCGACCGTATCCAGGAGCTTGCAGGACTCGGCCGCCTGCGGGAGGCCAGGGAGGTGTTCGATGCCATGCCACACCGCGGCATCTTCGCCTGGAACACCATGATTTCCGCGTACTGCACCAGCGGAATGCTCGAGGACGCGAGAGCCCTCGCCGACGCTATCTCCGGAGGGAACGTGCGCACGACCACCATCCTGCTGTCAGGGTACGCTCGCCTCGGCCGCGTGCTCGATGCTCGCAGGGTGTTTGATGGAATGCGCGAGCGGAACACTGTGGCGTGGAACGCGATGGTAAGCTGCTATGTACGGAATGGGGATATCACCATGGCGCGCAGGATGTTCGATTCGATGCCGAGCAGGAATGTCATTTCATGGAACTCGATGCTCACTGGGTACTGCCACAGTCGGCAAATGGTGGATGCATGGCGTCTGTTTGAACATATGCCAGAGCGCAACTTGGCTTCTTGGACGGTTATGATTTCGGGGTATACTAGAACTGATCAGCACCGCAAGGCTTGGGACATCTTCCGCATGATGCACCGTGAAGGTGTGTCGCCAGACCAGTCAAACTTTGTGTCCGTGCTTTTAGCGCTGACGGGTCTTCGGGATCTTTCTGTTCTAGAGGGCTTGCGCCCTCTTGCCCTTAAGACAGGCTTTGAGAGTGATCTGGTCATCGGGACATCGATGTTAAATGCATATACTAGGGATGCAGGTGCACTTGACATTGCAGTTAAATTCTTTGAGGGTATGCCAGAAAGGAATGAGTACACATGGTCAACCATGATAGCTGGACTATCTCATGGTGGTCGAATCGATGCTGCTATTGCCGTCTATGACAGAGACCCTGTGAAATCCATTCCATGTCAAACAGCATTGCTCACAGGCTTAGCTCGATGTGGCAGGATTGCTGATGCAAGGATTTTATTTGAGCAGATTCCAGATCCTGGTGTTGTGTCCTGGAACGCCATGATTACTGGCTATATGCAGAATAGAATGGTTGATGAGGCAAAAGAGCTGTTCGACAGGATGCCTTTTAGGAACACAATATCCTGGGCTGGAATGATTGCAGGATATGCACAGAATGGAAGGAGTGAAGATGCTTTGGATTTACTCCAAGCGCTCCATAGGAATGGGATGTTACCTAGCCTATCTAGTTTGACCAGTAGCTTCTTTGCTTGTTCAAATATTGGAGCTCTTGAGACAGGAAGACAGGTGCATTCACTTGCGGTTAAGGCTGGCTGCCAGTTCAATAGCTATGTATGCAATGCTCTCGTTACTATGTATGGTAAGTGCAGAAACTTGGAGTATGTGAGACAAGTCTTCAATGGAATGAGAGTGAAGGACACCGTTTCATGGAACTCCTTTATTTCGGCACTTGTACACAATAATATGATGGAGGATGCAAGACATATATTTGACAACATGCTTAGTCGGGATGTTGTCTCTTGGACCACGATAATATCTGCATATGCACAGGCTGAACGGGGAAATGAGGCAGTGGAGTTTTTCAAAACAATGTTACATGAGCATGAACTACCAAATTCCCAAATATTAACTATACTTCTCAGTGTTTGTGGAAGCGTTGGTGTTTCTAAGCTTGGGCAACAAATTCACACAGTAGCCATTAAGCATGGAATGGATTCAGAACTTATAGTGGCTAATGCTCTCATGTCAATGTATTTCAAGTGTGGTTCTGCAGATTCTCATAAGGTTTTCGATTCAATGGAGGAACGGGACATATTTACATGGAATACCTTTATTACAGGTTGTGCACAGCATGGCCTTGGAAGACAAGCCATCAATATGTATAAGCATATGGAATCCGCAGGGGTGTTGCCAAATGGGGTCACTTTTGTGGGGCTTCTAAATGCATGCAGCCATGCTAGTTTGGTAGATGAAGGTTGGCAATTTTTCAAGTCACTGAGCAGGGATTATGGACTAACTCCTCTGCTGGAACACTATGCGTGCATGGTCGATCTACTTGGACGAACCGGTGATGTGCAAGGAGCTGAACAATTTATTTATGATATGCCTATTGAGCCAGATGCAGTGATTTGGAGTGCTCTTCTTGGGGCATGCAAGATTCACAAGAATGCAGAAATTGGTAGAAGGGCTGCCGAGAAGCTCTTCACTACTGAGCCATCAAATGCTGGCAACTACGTCATGCTATCAAATATATATTCTTCTCTGGGTATGTGGGTAGAAGTCGCAGAGGTACGTAGAATTATGAAACGACAAGGTGTAACAAAAGAGCCTGGCTGTAGCTGGATGCAGATAAGGAACAAAGTACACTCTTTTATCACTGGAGATAAACAACATGAGCAAATCAAAGAGATAGAATCTACCCTCCAGGATTTGTACACTTTGTTAAGGTCTACAGGCTATGAGCCTGACACTGAATTTGTTCTCCATGACATTGATGAAGAGCAGAAGCAGAGTTCCCTTCTCTACCACAGTGAGAAGCTTGCTGTTGCTTATGGCCTTCTTGTTACACCCAAGGGCATGCCTATACAGATAATGAAGAACCTTCGAATATGTGGTGACTGTCACACTTTCATCAAGTTTGTATCACATGTCACCAAGAGACATATTGACATTAGGGATGGAAATCGGTTTCATCATTTCAGGAATGGAAGTTGTTCATGTGGTGACTTTTGGTGATACAGTATTTTCTATAAGCATCAAAGCAGATACATTTGGATGGTTCCAGACGACATGTTTGATGGCCATTCAGAAGTTTTTATTGAGTTATACACACAAAGCAGAAAAGAGTATGCTGACTGACTATGATGCTCTCCTGTGCCCTGCCATGGGTTCTTAAATGCAATATTGGGATGATTAACTATCTGTTACTCCCTAGAAGCGCATGGATTGGCATCTGGTGAGTGCATAAAATATATGGTTATCCACTTTACTTTACACTATGGTAATAACCAATTATTCAACAGCATCACTGTCATCGTTTTGCATGATAGCTCAACAAGAAGAAACAAAGGGAGGATGGATAGGTGCAGCTGAAAGCCTTCAACAAATACCTCATTGCTGATGCAACAACAGTGCTTCATAACAGAGAAACTATCAATGTATATGAACTATATGCAGGCAAGTTGACACTTAGCAGCCTATATATCAATGCTGATAGAAAGAGCCATTTCCTATGTCTGCCTAATGTCCGTCGGCCTGTTCTCTTACCACGTGTTCTCGGTTGTTATGTCCTAGTCTTAGAATTGTACATGATTCTTTCTACCAGTGCAATGCTATACAAAGCTTCTGTGCATTCTTGGGAGAAACGCATGGCTTGACAAAAGGAAGACAAAGTCGGCACTGAATTCATTCATCTTTGTAGATTGGCACTTGGACAGACGTACTCTGTACCAAATGAAACCATTAGAGATGTGACTAACATGTATGAATAACATTTGGCTGCAGTTTTGGATAAGTCTGTTGAAGATTTATTCAAGGCGTTCACGTGTTCATCCCCAAAGCATATCATGGGTTGGAAGTATGAAGTTCATTATACAGCAAAACTTTCTGGTAACCCACACTTCATTCAGTTTTATCATATCGACCATAATGTTCTTCTAAACTATGAGGTTAAGTTGTTTATTACTGAGGTTATACCGTTATACCTAGGGCATTAAATACACGGGGTTGGCAAAATATTGTAGTTTGACTCAAGCCCAGTTGAGCACTTGAGCTGAGATCAAGCTTGGCTAGATTGGGCTCGAATTCGTACTTGTGTCATATAACATATTAATAGGCCTCAGCAGGCCAAGCTCGACCATATTGCGCAGTCATAATAATTCACAATACACTATCAGAAAGTAAATGTAAACCTGTGTTGTAATATAGGTACTACTCCCTCCGTTCCATAATGTAGATAGTTTGCCAAAACGTTCTATATTATGGAACAGAGTGATACAAAACAAGGCTGTACTCCTATGTTGTTCCATATCTCACATCTGACTTCAAGTAAACAAGCCGAGTACATAACAACCTGCTTTTAGCTGCTCTACTCACATGTAAGCAAATAAACTCATTTGTTTTTGCAGAATTATACCAAAGCTAATCTACCGCATATGTAACACAATTTACCAGTACCACCAGCTAATCTATGTTCCATGAATGAAAAATCATCCTCTTAATACCGCCCTTTTTCAATATCACCACTTATACATTGCAACAGTCACTATCCTCTCACGGGTGCGAAATCTTCCTAGTATTTGTGTATATTACTCTGTAAGCCGGGCTAGCAGCCAGGCCGTTGAGGGAAATCTGCCACGCCCTGTCGCTGACATGTGGTCCGCCGTCCTCCTCCCCGTCGCGAAGCCGTACTCCTCCCGGCATCCAAGTCGACGTCCTCCACCCGAAGCTCTGGTCGGTGCCGTGTTACCTTACCGGCCTGCCAGCTGCTCTCGGCTCCATCTAGCTCCTCCAGGCCTCAGCCCAGTATAGGTCCTGTCAACCGCCGGCAGCCCCTCTCGGCTTCCGCCCTGTCAAGATCCTTATGCCATGGAGCTCGCCGTCTGTTTGTTCCCGTTCCTTTTCTTTTATTCCAGTCTCTTTTGATTGAGATCACACAGGTTGCTGGTTGATGTCTCTGTTTGCTTCTTCAGAATTTCTTTTCAGGGTGACTAGTTGACATGTTCTGGCTGGACCAAGGTTGCTTGATTGGAAGTATGCATAGTTGAAACGAAAGTTCAGAATTCAGGTTTCTTCTGTCAATATTTAATCTGAATTTCTTCTGACAGTAATATGAATGGAAGAATGCATGTCCAGTAGTTTCAAGTAACTGAGCTTGTGCAATGTGCACTGCAATTCATATATGTCATCAGTAACCTGAATCTTCTGCACTTTTGTCCTGAATTCTAGATCATGCAATTTTTGCTGGTATTGTTTCAACTATGAATGGGATCTGGTATTGCTGCGAGGGAGTAGCATAAGTCATCTATGTAATCTTATTCAACAAACAGAACGTCAGCCAATGAGATGTTTCACAGACATGATTTTTTATCTAGGAATTGTTAAAAATAGATTAAGTAGACATCACTCAATCAAGTTGACACAATTCTGGTGGTAGTTAGAATTAGATAGCTAAGGTGTTCTCATGTTAATGCAGAGAAAGAAGTTGCTCCTTGGTTTGATGTATGTTCAGTTAACATGCGCTTAAGCAGTACTGTCCACGAATTAAGTACTAGTAAGAATCACGTTACTTTGTTTACACAGGATGCCAATACGCTGTGTTACATGCGTGAGAAGATGCCGGTGGTTTAATAACTATTGCTGAATATGGCCAAGATTTACAATTAAAAAGATCCGATACAAGTTCCGTATCCGTATCACGGGTTTGTCCACTATGATTCCGTACTGAATCCTGTTGTTGGTTCATGTCATTGTTGTGGACTGTTTCTCCAAATACTGGAAAAACGTTTTCTCACCATGCCTTTTTATGGTGGCATTCTCACCATTGCAGGGCGAAACTCGTGGCGGAACAATACCTGAAGCGAGAGGTCCTCGCAGAGGGAAAATACGGAGTGGTCTTTGAGGCCATCGACACCACTCCAAAATCCTTGCTGGTCTGCGCTAGCCCCTTTACAGTTAGTTCTGCAGCTATAATTTGAACTAGGAGCTGTAATTTTCATTTTGCTAATTAGACTGAAGGAGGTGCCCCACCCGAGTACAAGGCCGGCGACGGCGAGTATCATATCCCTTCCGAGTCCGCATTTTTTTTTTCGCCTGATTGGATTGCTTCGATGCCGGCAGCAGCGCGCGTGCCCCCTTGTGTCATCCGTCGTCCTTTCATCTCCACTTCTCCAGGCACAGCCTTTGCCGGGGAAGAGTTGGCACGTCTGTTCCATCTGGGCAAGACTAGTTGTTGATGTTAGAATTTTGACTGCTGTTACGTTTTTCTGCATACTGTTCTGGACAGTTGGTGCTTTGAGAAGTGTGATTCGTGAATTCGCGCAGTCATTGTGATTTGGTAAAAAAAAATTGTTGATATGGTAGGAAGGATAGATTACTTGCTATCTGCACATGCAACTGTATTGTTACAGCATTCGGTAATCTTTGGTTGGTGTGTAACGCTTCAGCTTTTTGTCAGTTTCATTCGGTAATAGTACCTTGTTTGTTCATGAGCTGGATGTTGCCACGTCACCTTCTTCATATCCTTCACGTGAGACTCGATATAATAATTTAAAAGCCCACCTGAGAAGTAACTCGGAGAGGTACACCCGACCAAAAGCAGCCCTGGATCCTACGTCCGTTTCCGATGAACGTATTCACCCGTGTCCGATGTGTAGTTCGACATCACTAGCTAGTGATGGCTCATGTTTAATTACATTTGGGTCCCTCCTCCAACTCGCACGCCCTGGGACAGGCATAGATAAGACTTGGGGGAGCCATAGAAAACCGCCGCTGCCAGGCCCCTTCCACCGTCGATCCCGCCGCGAGCCTCACCGCGGGGGCGGTGGGCCCCCTCACTCTCAAAGGGGATTGGGGGGGGGGGGGGGGGGGGCTCGCTGTGGAGGCTTGGCCGCGTGTCACAGAGATCGAGCAGGTGCTCGGAGGTGGCTCGGAGGTCGCGGTGGCACAGGCGTGCGTGTTGGGCTCTAGTTGCGCGACAGATCTGCTACGGTAGCAGGTCTGCAAGGCTCCTGTGGGACGGCTGGCAGAGGGCGCCGCTCAGATGGGCTCGGGCAGGCCTTGCCTGGATCTTGTCGTCTCGCGTCCTATCTCTCCAGTTCGTGCTGGCCTGGCCTGGATCTTGCCGGAGTGCTGCCCTTTTGAGCCGGTGGTGGCCGGAGCTATTGCTCCGGTGGCGGCAGTGCCTTGTTTTGCTCTGTCAGTGACCATCTTGGTCTCTAATCTAGTGAACTAGGGTGATGCTGCGGTGGTGGTCAACACACTTCTCTGACGATGACGAGTTGCCTCCTGCGGTGATAGTTCCACTGCCCGTCTTTGACTCGCCGGGGGGCGGTCAGTAGCCCGGGTGAAAACCCTGCTCGGTGCTCCGATTTTGATCAAGGTGACACCTGCGGGTGACATTCCCTCCTTGGAGGCGTGTTCATGGGCCTGACCGACCCTCCCCCTCGACGTCGGGGGCAACCCTAGGTCTGCTCTACGGACCGGGGAGTGGCGGCGCTTCTATGTCGTTTTCCTTCTTGGAGGCGTTGTCTAGGCTATGAGGGGCGCCCAATTGTGGAATTCGAAGATGCTGGCCTCGCCGACGTTGGCTACTACTCAAGGTGTGAGTCTCTGAGGTGCAATGGACATCATCGTCAGCATTCTCCACTCGACTCCTTCCCAAGTTCGGCCAAACCCTGCCACTCGCTCGCTTCATCTTCTAGACGCTTTAGTGGTGCGTTGGTCTGGGCAACTTTGGCGTGTGGTCATGCCATGGTGGTGCTTGGTGTTGGTTGTGACGCAGTTTAGAGTCTCTGTGTCTGGCCTCCTCGCCATTCTTGGCTAGGGGTGGGCAAGGCGAGTTAGGTGTCATTGTTGTAGGAGTGTCTAAGTGTGTTGTAAGATGAGTTTGGTGTTGTAGATAGAGATGAAAGTTTGGAACCTTTAGGGTATCCTCTTTTTTAGTCTAGTACAAACAAATGAACTAGTTTTGTCAAAAAGTGAACATTTGTTAAAATGTAGTTCATTTTTTTGTACTAAAGAGGGTAAAGGGTACCCTAAAGGTTACCCACTTTCATCCTTAGTGGTAGCCTTTCTATAACGTTTTTGTCAACTTAATACAAAGACGCGCATCATCCGTTGCAGATTCTCGAAAAAAAACATTTGTACTACAGTAGTATATGTTTCATATCTAGAGTTATGCATACCGACTTGATGAAATCAGCAGTATCATTGCAAAACTATAGCATCAATATATGGTTAAGGTGTCAATTGCCTTGACTTGATTTTTGAGATATAATCCATCATTGTCGTGCGTTCTCTCTTGGTGCAATCTACTATACTCACATCGGCATGTAGCGCTAAAGAGGCCGGGGCCGGGGCCGGCCCGGAATACAACTCGAGCAATCAGAAGAGGCAGCTTGCATGGAGAGGCCGAACACACACAGGAAGGAAGCACGAAACGTTTTAACGTCACGATACCTTTTCTATCGTGGCAAACAGGAATTCTTACTACTAGTAAATAAAAATGATTCGTTTTCTAGCCACGAAATTCTCGCGTGTAGCTAATGGATTCTGGATACGGTTTCTCCGCGCACGCCGCACGCCGCACGCCGCGCTCCGGGTGAGTTGTTGATATGGTAACAAACCAATCTACCACGCACAACCTCTTGGATCGATCTCTTAGGCAACATCACAATGGCGGGAAAGAGAAGAAGTAGAACAAGAAGAAGTAACAAGAACAAGGATGACCAGATGGAACAACCCGACTGGCTGGCGCTCACCTCTGATCTTCTAGAGCCCATCGCCCAGAGGTCACGCGATGCCGTCACCGGCGTGACGCCGTTCCGCTCCGTCTGCCGGACATGGCGCGTCGCGGTAGGGGATGCGCCTTGCCTCCTTCTTCCTGCTCGTGAGAGCGGATCTACTCCTCCCCGCGCCGGTTCAAAACACACACTTGTGTTCCCCCTGTCTCACGGATGGTCGATCGTCGTCGACGCTCTTGACACATCCTGCCATCTGTCGCACCTGAAGACGGGCGCCACCGCCCCTCTTCCCAAGATCACTGCCGTCCGTGACAGTAAGACCTCCTCCTCCTCCGACATCAGGCACATAAGGTACGTGAACCACACCAACGACAAAAGCAAGCGAAGAGGTAGCGGGCTTTCATTCTGTCCTTCGGGGACCAAGATCAAGATCGACACCGGCTCACTTAAAAGGTTCTTCCGAACCTACCAAGAATTCTCGGATGGGTTCCGCTTCGCCCTCCATGTTCCACCCGGTAACATGGCAGCAAGCACAGACAACATGATGATCATCATGTGCAACGACTATTTGCTGGGTTCAAGGAAGGAGGCCATGGTTCTTTGCCGGCCTGGAGATGCGGCCTGGACGAAGCTGGCGAATTCCCCCTCCTATAGCTGGGAATATGCTGTCGACTTGGCCTGCTTCCAAGGAAAGATTTATGGACTGGAACATGACGGTGTCACATCGGTGTTTGACGCCAATACTCTCGAGTTCCTCCACCCGATTGATGCACCACAGTCGACATCCAGACTCTTCTCCGTCTTATACCCCTCCGAAGCTGACCTCGTCGTGTTCGACTACTTCAATTTCGTCGCATTGCCAAGCAAGCTACTTCTGATCGTTGCCAGCGTTGAAGCACTAGAGCTACAAGGTTTCACCTTCTTTGAATTAGTGCCTGGAAATCGCAAGCCCTCCTGGAGTAAGGTAACCGGAGATGCCATCGGTGGCAACTACGATGTGTTCATGGATTTCTACCATGCCACCTTTACCCACAATGCAGTCCAAAGAGGATCTCGGATCTATTATGTTCTTGGCCAGAGGTGGAATCCCAACACATCGGCATACTGCTATGAGATGAATGATGGCAACCTCAAGTGCCTGTACCGGTCGCCGGACGATAGTGGTGAATATTCAACCAAGCCTAGTTGGTTTATTCCCTAGCCCATGTAGATTTTGCACGTGCATATTGTGGTGAACTACATGTCCTCTGAAATATTTTCCTAGAGACGTCCTTCAAGTACGCTTATTGTTCTTCGAGTAAACTTTCTTGTATAACTCGATCGGCCTACTACGGGCTGTGTTTTGTTCACATAATAGTCATGTGCAAATATTTAGGTGTCATGACTGCAAATTGGTTTTGATTAGTTTAGCGTTGCACTAAAAACTTGGTTTTTTTTGCATATTTTTCCATCATCAATGTATATATTAGGAATTGTTCTCACGAACAGCACGCACCTCCGTATAGACGTTGCGGGTTAGTGATGCCATATAGACTTTGTGGGTTAGTGACTTGGAGTGTGTGTCTCTCGTCTAGCGCTACAACAAACGGAGATAACTCGATGGATTGGGGACAGAACACGATGGATCGAAATGGAGCAGCCAACTACGTGGGCCTATCCATCCAAATACTTGAAACTCTCTGCTGAAGCTTTAACAGGTATAAAAGTTTTGCTGAAACTGAATCAGTGACCAAATTAGGTAAAACTGGCCGTATAAACTTATTTCTAATATGGACCTGAAAGCTTCCACAGCTAACTAAAGGTTTACTTAATGAAACGCCTCGGATCGATGACTTCAGCCTTCGGTTCGAAATTTTTGGAGCAGCATTTATTGACATGATATGCAGCGAAACCTACCTAGCAAACTTAAAATACATCCGGAAATGAGGTCAATTCACCGTCGGGAAACAAACTCTCACAAGAAAAAATTATACTCCCTCCATCCTAAAAAGGATGTCTCAAGTTTGTTTGAATTTAGATGTATTTATATACTAAATAGTGTTTAGATACATTCAAATTTAGACAAACTTGAGATATCCTTTTTAGGACAGAGGGAGTACTAGCTAACTATAAACAGCAGGACAAGTGGACAACTGTTGAACCAGTATAGTTCACAAAGTGTCAATTCACAGAAAACGCGATCTATTTATACATCTCGTTAACTGGAACAAAGTCTGTGAGTAGAAAAGATAAAAAGATCACTACGAAGTTCAATTCTGAAACTGACAAAAAAAAAAACAGAAGCTCAGAAACTAAGAATACAAAATCAAGTGGAATCCACTACTTGGATTCGAACGGTCATTTGTGCAGCAAAACCTACCTGCTCGGTAAAAATCCAATCGGAAATGAGGTCGGTCCACTACTAATACTGACATTTTGGAGAGCAAAATTTTTTTTTTCGCATTCCATTCTTCAACCACACAGATCAGATAAGAGCATCTCCACTCCTTGGGCGAACCCAGGCAAAAAATCGGATTTTTTTTGACCGGACGGAAGTAGTTTTCAGCTTGGGTTCGCACAGTTTCTCACTCGTGTACCGAGACCGAGTTTCTAAGTTTGGCTAAAATTCATTAAAGATGGGCGAATTTTATTTAGTTGGGCGAATATAGGCGGATTATATCAAATTTAAACTAAACTAGTACATAATAAACTAAAAAAAGGCCGCCGTGGCCACCGCCGGTGCCTTTGTCGTTTTACATACCGAAGTTGCTGTAGAACGTCGTGTAGCCGGGGTCGGCGCGACCGTCATCGTCGCTGCCGTCGTCGTCGTTGTCGCTCGACGACCGGTTCTGACGGGAGCTCCCCTGGCCTGGGTCGCCGAACCTCCACGGCTGGTAGGACGGGCCTTCGTCCTCGTCGTCGTCGAGGACATAGAGTAGGGCGCCATGGTAGGCGAGCTCGCGCCCGACCAAAGCCCGCCGCCGGGCCGCCTGCTCCTCGGCCTGTTGCTGCAGGCCGAGGATGCGTTGCCGCTCCGCCTTCTTCCAGTCCTTCCTGGACCATTCCAGGATGTCCAGCGAGGACGGCTCCACCGGCGGCAGCTGCGGTGCCGAGTCGCGGAGCGAATCCTCCAGCGCCATCCTCAAGGCGCCGTCGTCGGGCGGCGCCGAGCCTTCAATCTTCGGACGCCGAAGACGGAGGTGGCCGGTTGGTGACGCCGTCGCGCATGGCTCGCCGATGACGAGGTCGCGCGAGCGTGTCCACGGCGGCGAGCGCACATGCGAGACAGCCTCGCGCTTGACTGGGCGTGGCCCCGACGATGGCAGAGGCGTGGAGCGGAGGAGTGGGAGGCAGAGGCGGAGGAGGACGAGCTCATGCTGGCCATCCTCCTCGGCATCCAGTTCGCCGGAGGTCGCCGGCCCGACCTTGACGTCGGCATGGGTGTGCGCGGGTAGCCGAGACGCAACGTGTTCCCGACTTTGATGTGCTCAATCTCCGACCGGAGCGTCCGGCCCGGCGCTGTTCAGAAACACCGTCGGCCAGCCGAGTTGTTGCGCTTCTGCGGTGACTCGTTCGGCGGCCCCTCGTGGCGGGCGAGCTCCTGGGCGCGGTGGTCCATGGAGAACTGCTCCCAATACAGCAGGTTGTCGGCGCTCTCGGCGGCGGAGGGGTCGTCCATGCCGGAGATGAACTCCTGGATCTCGTACGAGAGCTCCTCTGACGTCGGCGCCGGCGGGATGGGAATGCCGCCGGCGCTAAGATTCCACCCCGGCGGAGACCTCGTATCCGGCGGCGCAACGTAGCCGGCCTCATAGAGCAGGCGTGGCTCCCACGCCTGCAGAGCGCACCGTCGCCGGGTACCTCTCGGCCATGGCTGGGGGAGAAGAGCTGGGAGAACGAGTTCGCCGGAGTTCAGGCTGGTGGGCTAGGGGAGCTGTGAGAGAGTGTGGGGTTCTCCGGCGAGGGGTACGGCTTATAAAGGCCGAGGCGGGCGGCGAGGGCGGGAGGGGTGTAGCGGTGAGGGCGGGAAAAGGCGAAACGGCGGGAAGTTAGTGCCTGCCGGTCCGTCGCAGGAGCCGAGGCGACGACGGTGGCGCCGTAATTCGGCGACGCGTGGCCGACGCGACGGGCAGTTAATGTCCGGTGATTGCCGCGTGGTTCTGAGGATGACGACGACTCGGCTTCCGTCGCTGACTCGGCGAGTCCACGCGCCTTTTTTTTTCCGCCGAGTTTGCTGCGTCCGGCGTTTCCAGAGCATACGCGGAAACCTGGGTTCGGCCTGGGTAGTACGGACGAAAATTAGCCTAAATCCAGCCAAAAACAGGTTTCTGGGTACGCGACTGGGCCAATTTTCGATCTCCGGACCGAAATTCGGCGTCCGGATTGGTAGCCGCCGAGTGGAGATGCTCGATACAGTTTAGAGTGCAAATCTCATAAGTACACTGGAAGAAACAGAAACGTAGTCCGGCCGCCGTGTTTATCTGACACACTAAACTCATCATCATCTACATTCTAGAGTTCCTAATCTCATACAGTACAGAATTCAGAAAAGTTCCTCCAACGGAACTGCAGTCTGAAGAAACGAACAGATGGTAAAAGGCTTACGCAGAATCCTAATCATCACGGATGCGCCGATTACGGCAGGTTCGGCAACGGTGGTGGCTTCTGTAGCACCGATCGCACAGGGGCGCACGGAGTTCGGCGGGGTTCAAGCAATCTTCACACATGTCTATAGCGGTGCGGGTCGCGTGGCTGCGGGTGATGTCGTGGGAATGGTCATGGCAGATGCTGCAATCGGCAGCGAGTAGTAGAACGAGGGGCAAGGGCGACCAGCCATGTGCAGTGCGAGATGAGGGCGGAGACACAAGGGTTTACCCAGGTTCGGCCCCCCGGAGGGTAAAGACCTACTCCTGCTAGATTGTATTATGAAGGAGGTACAATGGGCGAGCTCGGCGGCTAGGCGACGAGTCGCTTGGGTGTATGGTGGAACGTATCTCTACACGCCCTGTTGGGAGGTTTATATAGACTCACCTCCCCTAGGGTTTATATATCTCAACCGAATCAGTTAAGGCTTCGGTAATCGTTTAACCTAACTCGACCGGGCCTATCTACTCGCTTGGGCCTTCAGCTTCCAGTCGCTCGGATCCACACTGGGCCTTGATCCAGTCGCCGCCTTGCAGGCCCACTCGCCAGTTTCTGGGCCAGTCGGAAACGTCCTGCTGGGTATACCCCGGTAGGCACATCCCCATCAGTAGTCCCCGAGGCCGTCGTCGATTAGGCGCAGGTGGCTGCCGGCAGTTGGAGTATACGGCGTCAGAGTAGACATCCAGTCGAATCGTCGGCGGGCTCCTGTATAAAGGAGAAAACTAGTCATCCTGATCGTAGCTTTGGCGAGTCGAGTCGGGGAAACACTGTTATAGTGATCGGGTCGGCGAGCCGAGTGGCTGAAGTTGGACCGTTAAACGTGGTCAAACTAGCCGTTGGGGTAATCCAACGGTAACTTTTAGCGTAATAACCGCGTAGTAACGGCTCCCTGATTTGGTGGGTAACAACCGCTATATAAGGGGAATGACAGGCGATCAGAGAACCATCTTCTCGCCATTTCCTCCGATTGCACGCACTATCGCCTTCCTTCGCATCGCGATCCAGCCGACCCAAAATCCTCCGACCCCCACAAATCCTTCCGCCATGTCCCTCTCCACTGAACCTTGGGGTAGATCTAAGTGCACGAGGGCGCAACTGGCTTCCTTCGAGGAGGCCGGGATCCTGCGCGCCGGCTGCTGGCGCATCCCCGCGGCCGGAGAGGTGACCCCGAACCCACGCGAGGGGGAATTCATCTGCTTCACCAGCCACCTAGAACGGGGGTTAGGATTCCACACGTTCCTGTTCTTCCGGCGCTTCTGCGCCTACTACGGGATCCAACCGTCGGACCTAGGTCCACACATCATCGAGCAGCTCGCCATATTCGTGGCGTTCTGCGAGTGCTACTTGGGCTCCGGCCCTACTTCCCTCTATGGCAAGATCTGTTCCACGGACGGATCAGCCGCGAGGAAGCGGGCGACCCAATGCTTGCCGCGGGCGGCCTAACATTCCAGCTGAAGTCGAAGGCTTCGTTCTTCGACTTGATGCTGCCCGCCAAGGTGGCAAGCGACTGAAAAAAGTCTTGGTTCTATGTTGCCGAGGCGACCCCGGAGGGCGAGACGGCGATCCCACGGTACTCTGCCAACCGGTCCGAACCGCGCCGGCTTCAAGTCGGCAAGCTCCCCAGCGACCAGCGGATGGTCGTGGACGAAATGCTTCAAACCATCCGCGGTCTGAAGAAGAAGGGCCTCCAGACGATCAACTTACACAACTGCTGGCTCAGGCGGCGGATCGTCCCCCTGGCTCGACGCGACCACTACATGTACCAATACACGGGCCGGGAGGACTCGATGAAGTCCTGCCTAGCCGAGTGGAAGCTCGAGGACTACACCCCAGCACTGAAGAAGATCACCCAGGCGGTGTACCTGGATGCAAAGGCTGGGGTCGCCCCCTACACCGCAAAGCATCCAGCCCCAACGGTAAGTCACCTCGCATCGTTCGCAGTCGCAGTTTATGCAGTCGCGGTCATCCTAATTTCATCTTGTGCTCATTGCAGCTATTCCAAGTGGTGGAAGGATGGCTCCCACCTTCAGACGACGAGAACTCGAGCTCGTCCGTCCAGGACATGGGCGAGTCGCCTCCCGCCAAGGGCGACACCGAGAGCGACGAGAGCAATGGCGACGACAAATCCGAGGAGGAGGTCGCCCCGCTGGTCCACAAGACCCGTGGGCAACGTCAGCGTGAGCTTGAGGCGAGTAAAATCCTCGAGCGTCATGAGGACGATGACGAACTTCCGGAGACCACCTCGCGCCGCCAGGCTACTCCGTTGAAGAAGAAGAAGAAGGAGGAGGCGAAAGCTCCTCCGAAGAAGAAGACGAAGCCGATGCGGCCGGACTCGCCGCCACACTCGGCGAGCAGCTTCGACGCCCCCAGCCCGGCCAAGGACGAGGCGCCACCGACGGCAACCGCGCTGGACACGGCCACTGTCGAGGTGCCACTGGCCTCGATGCCTCCGCCATTCACCCCAGTCTCTGGGCTAGGGGCCGCTCCGGCCGCGGCGGCTTCACCTCGCAGGGAAGCTCCTGCTGAAGATGTCCCAGAAGCTCCCGTTGCAGCCTCGACGACGAAGAAGCCGTCCGTGTCTTGGGCGCGCGACGTCCTGGAGATGGGCCTCAGCCACCAACTGGGCCCCGAACTGGAGAAGCCAGCCGGCATCCGCACGGGGCTACGCTTCATTGGAGTCGCCAAGTGAGTTTGCTCACCTACTTTTGTCTTCCATAACAGCTTGAATTATCTTGCTCACACGATCGATTTACAGGACCGGAGTGAAGAAGATAGGCCACCCGACCGTGGCTAAGGTGCCACCCGTCGACGGCGAAGAGGATCCTTCCCGTAAGAGGAAGGCAGACGAGGTCGCCGCCCCTGCGGACGGCACCAAGAAGGCCAAGGGCGACGATGTCGTCACGATCTCCGACGACACGGCGGTCGCGCCGAATGAACCCGCAACAGAGGCGGCCGCCCCTACAAAGAAGGGTGCTCCCTCGCCTGGGGCGTCCGAGCCGGCGTCCTTTGGTGCCGGTGCCTCTATCGCGACGTTCCCGCGCTTCATGACCAGGGCGGCTGCAGCGAGTAGGACCTCGCCCTCGAGCCGTGCACCTGGGGTCACCGACGCAGAGGTCGAGCAGCGTCGTGGGCACACGCCGGCTCTCCTCGCATCCGTGGACGCTGTGGCATCCCGCAAAAACCACTACTAAAAAATCGCGTTGTTTTTGTGCATTGCATCATCATGACCGCATGCTCATGTCATCATGCCACATTGCATTTGAGCATCGTCATGTCATCTTGCATTTTGTTTGCATAAAACTATTTTGAAAAGCCTGGATTTGTTTCTAAACGCCCCGTCTTTAATTCAACACCAAAACCCGGGTCTCCGGAATGTTTTGTTTTGTCTGTCAACGGTTTACAAACGCCTCGTTTTTAATGAATAAAATGTTTAATTATTTTTAGGGGGCAGCCGTACCGGGCCGATCCGACCCAGTCGACCACCCCCAGTATAAAAACCAGCCTACCCCAGAGAGACACCCAAACTTTTCCCACCAAAAACTCTACCCACTCTAGTCCTACCCAGCCCCTCCACCTCACCCCCTCCAATCGCTGGTCGCCACGTCACCCTGCCCCAATCCCCATCCAACCAAACACTGCCACCTCACCAGAAATTTCCCTCTCTCACCCCCACTCCCCTCCACCTCACCCGTCTGGCCCACCTCCTGCACCGGTCCCACCCCGCAGACCACTCCCTCACCACCACACGCGCCGACCCACTCCCTCACCCCTCTCCCTGGAACCCGGGCCCCACCCCGTGGGTCCCACCTGCCGCGTCCCCAACCCACGCGCCCCGCTCCCCAACCCGTCTCCTTCCTCTGCCCCGCCCGCTCCTCTCTCTGCTCACCACCGCGCGACCCCGCCGCTCCCGGCCGGCCGCCGCCCACCTCTTCCTCCACCGCCCCAGGCGCTCCCGCTCTCGATCCCCGCAACCGCCACCGCCCCCGACCTCTCCCGCTCCACCGCCGTCCTCCCCACCACCTCGCCTCGCGTCCGTCTCCCTCTCTCTCTTGCCTCTCCCCGCGTCCCCAACCGCTCCTCCCCATCCTCCCTCTCATCCGCCGCCATCGGCCTCCGCCACCAGCGCCTTCCCGGCGAGCTCCCCTCCTCGCTTCCTCGCTCGCGTCCGGCCGCCCGCCCGGCGCCGCCCTGCGGACCCTGCCGCCTCCGCATCAGCCAGTCACCGGCGCCTCCTCTGCTCGTCCCGGCGGCCGCGGCCTCGCCTCTCTAGCGGCCAACCAAGCCCTGCCGCCGCCGGCTCTGCCTTCTGTAGCGACGCCGCCTCCCTCCGCGTGCTCGAGCCGGCCGCCCTCACGCTTCCTCGTCGGCGCCCCATCTCCTCCCTCCCCTGGCCTCCTCGAGCCCGCCCGCTGTCCTCCGGCCCGCACGAGCCTGCGTGGTCGTCATCTCCTTACCTCCGGTCGTCCTCTACATCTCCCGGCCGCCGCCGCTCTCCGCTAGCGCTGCCCTCCGCTGGAGTCTCCCGGCAGCGCGGCCGCGTCCTTCCCCGTGCGTGTCTGCGTGTTCAGGGCCAGCTCGAGGCATGTGCTCTGTTTGTGTCTCCCTGGTGACAAGATGTGGTTGTTCTGAGGCGATTGTGCAAGATACCCTGTGAGACAAGACCGACAATAACGATTTAAGTTCTTCTCAACTAGTGGCACGCCAAGATCTGCACCGGAGATCTACGGAACTAGAACCGAGTCTGCCTTCGGCAATCGAGCCCGATCATCAAGTGTTCCATCTCAGCCGACAAGACCATCGCCAGGAACCCGAAGCAGCCCAGAGTACCACTCCAAGGCCACCGACAAGATCTTCGACATGCGTCGCCATACTCGAAGCCACTTCGCGGACCCGGCGACCACACATGCGACAAGACCTTCGTCCCAGATGCGAAGTCGAGAACCCGAACGCCAAGTTTGCCGATGCGAATACGCCAAGATCGTCTACCCCGGACACCGTGCGACAAGATCTACTTCACGGAGCTGAAGACCCCGGTAACCGATCCACTCAAGTTCGCCATCGACGACAAGATCTACTTCCGTTGTCCGAGGCCGATCCCGTCGAACCCTGAACCCTGAGACCCGATCCCGAACCCATCGAACCCCAAGATCGTCCGAACCCAGATGTGTGAACCTTTCCCGAGCCCCTATTTTTATAAATGCTTTATATAAAACTTGTTGCATTAATTGTCATCTCGCATGCATATATGTGGGTATGGGGGCCTTATGCCGATTCACCATAAAATTAAATATGGGGCCCATATGCGGGCAAATCTAGTCTTATATTGGCCCCATTTAAATTGGTGTAGCGAACCGAAGCCATGTTTGATCTTGCTAATTCAACATTTAAAATGCGGGGTATCTAAACAACATGAACCACCTAATTAAATGTCGGGACCCCGGTTCCGCTTAATATGATCTAATTGCATTGCACCTTTGCCATGTCATACATCATACATGCATCATGCCCGATCTTCTGCCGTAGTATTAAATAGTGCATCCGGTGTTTCTTCTAGTGTTTTGCTTCTTCGCGGATAAGGCCGTTGAGTTGATGAGAGTGTCGACCCGATCTTCGGTTGAACCTTCGGCAATGTTTTCAGGCGAGCATCTCCCCCTTTCTACCTATCTTACTTTTATAGTATTTATTCCCTCTTGTTGATCTATTGCTATCTGTGTTGCGATGCTCTAGCTTTCGTACCCGTGATATCCCATGCAGCCTTATATTGCCTTGGACACCTCCTATTACCTGTTGTTTGGTAGATAGTTGGACCTGCGCGTCGCAGTCGCGTGCTCAAGTGCTGTTGCGTGTTGTCAAGTACCACAGTTGTTGGAGTGTGGCCATATGTTTATTGTTGGAGATGATCATAACTTTAATTATTGTTTAACAACTAAAATTGAAGTAGGTAAGCAGAGGCACATGTGGGCAATAGATGTTATTTGGTTGTTAACCGTCCACTTGTGTCCCGTAGGACCCCGAGTACTTGATACCTGTTCCTTGAATATTCGCGCTATCCACATACGGGGGAATTATGGGACCCCCCTGAGCCAGAGCTTGATTCATTCTTATTTCTTGGGGCCACAAACTAGTTTGAGGTTTTATTTACTATCCTGTACTTATCCCATGCTTTACTGCTTTATTTACGATTGTGCGAGGAGCACACTGTACTGTTTAGGATCGTGAACCGTTTTCGCGGTATCGACAAGCCCAGTTTTGGGTTCCCAGTCGTTTACAGCCGGCCCCACAAACCTTGAGTCCGTCTCGGAGCCGGCCAGTTTCGTTGCGGGTGTACTCCAAGGGGTGGCCCCCTGAAATATTTCTGAATCCTGTGATTGCTTTGTCGTGAAAGCCTCGTTGGGTTTTGATTTGGTTTTTCCGAGGTTGATCGAGTGTGTGTTGCTATTTGTGCACCCCTGCAGGGTAAAACTTTCTGAAAGCCGTGTCCGCGGTTATGGACGACTTGGAGCACAGTATCTCGATCATAGACAACTATAACTAAAGTAGTGCTATAAATTTGACTTTATAATGACTAGTAATCAGCTTCACTATAATGGAATGGCTAAATAAAACTGCCAACAATTGCTTGTTTGGGTTGTCGCTTGCGACCATTGTATCTGACTAGTAAGTATTGCAACTATAACGGAATGGCTAAATAAAAGTACCAACAACTGCTGGGTTTTTGGGATATCTCATGTTAATTGTATCTGACTAGTAAGTATCGCAACTACAACGGAATGGTTAACTAAAAGTTCCCACTGCTTATTATATCAGGATAACTATCTATACCTGACTAGTAATTGCTGCAACGATAACCGAATAAATAAAACTGCCAACTGTGTGAGTTCCTCGGTTGACTTTCTCGGTTGGTATCGAGGGGGAACACCAGGATGGGTACGTTTGGTGGTAGTATCAGGTTGGTTCCGGGTAGGTCTTTCTTATCCCTCTCTGATAGCCGACAGTTGTATCGAGTCTCTATAGGTTGTTTAGTGCATGCTGTCGCTGCCGCTTCAGTCCACCAAACCTATGTAGGCGAGGACCGCCGAATTCTAGCCTCGCCGTGTACTGGCCTTAGTACTGACCGCTCTCTCTTTTTCCTTTGCCTTTGTCGGCACCCCTTTTGTTTAAGCAGGTTTTGAGATCGACGCCGTTAGCAGGGTTACCCTTCCGGCTTGGCCTGGGCAGGGTTATGGACGCCATTGGTTATTCTTCAGGGCTCTTAGCCCCATTTGCATCTTGTCCGTAGTCGGACGCTCTATCGTTTTCAAGGTGATTTGGATCTTTGTATATTATATCTGTATTCTTGACTCATGGAGTCGTGTTGTATATATATCTGTTCTGTGGGTCCCATCGAGGATTGTTGTGTAATGTTATTACTTCGTTTTCCACCCGCACGAAAGTGCCTGGTGGGCACCTTTGAATCGTTTCTATGCGGGTTTGGCGGAAATCGCTGAAACTTGCATAGGGTCGATTCTGAGGGTGTTACAGAGTGGTATCAGAGCTCAGCAGTTGCGATACCCCACAAGTCCAGCCTGTAGGATAACCTAGCTAACGGCCGAAGTAGAGTGTCAAAACTATTTTTGAAAAATCGGTTGGATAGTTCTGATTAGGTTTGATTTTACTCCTTACCCCTCTGCTGCTCTCCTCTCACCTCTGCGTGTTTTGAAATCTGCTCTCTTACCTTCTTCTAGTCCAGGGATTTCTCGTGGTTGGGTTTCCGTCGCACCTTCAGGGTTTCGCTTCCTCCTTCGGTAACGGTGTTGCTACATCTGGTCTTCATGCTATCCGAGGAATCCTTCGTCTGGTGGACTTCTCTTTGTTCCTTCTCGTGCCTTCCGGTGTTTTCCGACGCGACGACATCATCTACGCTAGATCCGATGCAGAGTATGCATCACTCCTTTGTTTCCGAACCTCGATTGTCGGGATCTTCAGTCTGAATTCCGAGAGTTGGTTGCATAATTCGCCTATTCGTGTGCAGAGTAATGGTTTGGGTGCGCGATGGACTGATCACCATCCGACTACCCTTATCATTCGCTCTTGTACATCGAATCAGTGGATCCAGCAATTTTACTCCGTCCACGGAAGCTAGAGGTGGCTTTATTGGTTGATACCTCTACCTTCGCCTTTGTTCTCGGAGTGTTCTCTCGACGATCACGGACAACGACCTCTTGTTAGTGGTGTCGCGGGGATCTACACGAAGCGAGAAGATGCAGATCACCGACCTTCTTTCCGGTACCAGGAGGCGGATCTCGAGGGCGAGATCCATTGTTAGTGGTGTCGAATTGTGGCATCCCGCAAAAACCACTACTAAAAAATCGCGTTGTTTTTGTGCATTGCATCATCATGACCGCATGCTCATGTCATCATGCCACATTGCATTTGAGCATCGTCATGTCATCTTGCATTTTGTTTGCATAAAACTATTTTGAAAAGCCTGGATTTGTTTCTAAACGCCCCGTCTTTAATTCAACACCAAAACCCGGGTCTCCGGAATGTTTTGTTTTGTCTGTCAACGGTTTACAAACACCTCCTTTTTAATGAATAAAATGTTTAATTATTTTTAGGGGGCAGCCGTACCGGGCTGATCCGACCCAGTCGACCACCCCCAGTATAAAAACCAGCCTACCCCAGAGAGACACCCAAACTTTTCCCACCAAAAACTCTACCCACTCTAGTCCTACCCAGCCCCTCCACCTCACCCCCTCCAATCGCTGGTCGCCACGTCACCCTGCCCCAATCCCCATCCAACCAAACACTGCCACCTCACCAGAAATTTCCCTCTCTCACCCCCACTCCCCTCCACCTCACCCGTCTGGCCCACCTCCTGCACCGGTCCCACCCCGCAGACCACTCCCTCACCACCACACGCGCCGACCCACTCCCTCACCCCTCTCCCTGGAACCCGGGCCCCACCCCGCGGGTCCCACCTGCCGCGTCCCCAACCCACGCGCCCCGCTCCCCAACCCGTCTCCTTCCTCCGCCCCGCCCGCTCCTCTCTCTGCTCACCACCGCGTGACCCCGCCGCTCCCGGCCGGCCGCCGCCCACCTCTTCCTCCACTGCCCCAGGCGCTCCCGCTCTCGATCCCCGCAACCGCCACCGCCCCCGACCTCTCCCGCTCCACCGCCGTCCTCCCCACCACCTCGCCCCGCGTCCGTCTCCCTCTCTCTCTTGCCTCTCCCCGCGTCCCCAACCGCTCCTCCCCATCCTCCCTCTCATCCGCCGCCATCGGCCTCCACCACCAGCGCCTTCCCGGCGAGCTCCCCTCCTCGCTTCCTCGCTCGCGTCCGGCCGCCCGCCCGGCGCCGCCCTGCGGACCCTGCCGCCTCCGCGTCAGCCAGTCACCGGCGCCTCCTCTGCTCGTCCCGGCGGCCGCGGCCTCGCCTCTCTAGCGGCCAACCAAGCCCTGCCGCCGCCGGCTCTGCCTTCTGCAGCGACGCCGCCTCCCTCCGCGTGCTCGAGCCGGCCGCCCTCGCGCTTCCTCGTCGGCGCCCCATCTCCTCCCTCCCCTGGCCTCCTCGAGCCCGCCCGCTGTCCTTCGGCCCGCCCGAGCCTGCGTGGTCGTCATCTCCTTACCTCCGGTCGTCCTCTGCATCTCCCGGCCGCCGCCGCTCTCCGCTAGCGCCGCCCTCCGCTGGAGTCTCCCGGCAGCGTGGCCGCGTCCTTCCCCGTGCGTGTCTGCGTGTTCAGGGCCAGCTCGAGGCATGTGCTCTGTTTGTGTCTCCCTGGTGACAAGATGTGGTTGTTCTGAGGCGATTTTGCAAGATACCCTGTGAGACAAGACCGACAATAACGATTTAAGTTCTTCTCAACTGGTGGCACGCCAAGATCTGCACCGGAGATCTACGGAACTAGAACCGAGTCCGCCTTCGGCAATCGAGCCCGATCATCAAGTGTTCCATCTCAGCCGACAAGACCATCGCCAGGAACCCGAAGCAGCCCAGAGTACCACTCCAAGGCCACCGACAAGATCTTCGACATGCGTCGCCATACTCGAAGCCACTTCGTGGACCCGGCGACCACACATGCGACAAGACCTTCGTCCCGGATGCGAAGTCGAGAACCCGAACGCCAAGATTGCCGATGCGAATACGCCAAGATCGTCTACCCCAGACACCGTGCGACAAGATCTACTTCACGGAGCTGAAGACCCCGGTAACCGATCCACTCAAGTTCGCCATCGACGACAAGATCTACTTCCGTTGTCCGAGGCCGATCCCGTCGAACCCTGAACCCTGAGACCCGATCCTGAACCCATCGAACCCCAAGATCGTCCGAACCCAGATGTGTGAACCTTTCCCGAGCCCCTATTTTTATAAATGCTTTATATAAAACTTGTTGCATTAATTGTCATCTCGCATGCATATCTGTGGGTATGGGGGCCTTATGCCGATTCACCATATAATTAAATATGGGGCCCATATGCGGGCAAATCTAGTCTTATATTGGCCCCATTTAAATTGGTGTAGCGAACCGAAGCCATGTTTGATCTTGCTAATTCAACATTTAAAATGCGGGGTATCTAAACAACATGAACCACCTAATTAAATGTCGGGACCCCGGTTCCGCTTAATATGATCTAATTGCATTGCACCTTTGCCATGTCATACATCATACATGCATCATGCCTGATCTTCTGCCGTAGTATTAAATAGTGCATCCGGTGTTTCTTCTAGTGTTTTGCTTCTTCGCGGATAAGGCCGTTGAGTTGATGAGAGTGTCGACCCGATCTTCGGTTGAACCTTCGGCAATGTTTTCAGGCGAGCATCTCCCCCTTTCTACCTATCTTACTTTTATAGTATTTATTCCCTCCTGTTGATCTATTGCTATCTGTGTTGCGATGCTCTAGCTTTCGTACCCGTGATATCCCATGCAGCCTTATATTGCCTTGGACACCTCCTATTACCTGTTGTTTGGTAGATAGTTGGACCTGCGCGTCGCAGTCGCGTGCTCAAGTGCTGTTGCGTGTTGTCAAGTACCACAGTTGTTGGAGTGTGGCCGTATGTTTATTGTTGGAGATGATCATAACTTTAATTATTGTTTAACAACTAAAATGGAAGTAGGTAAGCAGAGGCACAGGTGGGCAATAGATGTTATTTGGTTGTTAACCGTCAACTTGTGTCCCGTAGGACCCCGAGTACTTGATACCTGTTCCTTGAATATTCGCGCTATCCACATACGGGGGAATTATGGGACCCCCCTGAGCCAGAGCTTGATTCATTCTTATTTCTTGGGGCCACAAACTAGTTTGAGGTTTTATTTACTATCCTGTACTTATGCCATGCTTTATTGCTTTATTTACGATTGTGCGAGGAGCACACTGTACTGTTTAGGATCGTGACCCGTTTTCGCGGTATCGACAAGCCCAGTTTTGGGTTCCCAGTCGTTTACAGCCGGCCCCACAAACCTTGAGTCCGTCTCGGAGCCGGCCAGTTTCGTTGCGGGTGTACTCCAAGGGGTGGCCCCCTGAAATATTTCTGAATCCTGTGATTGCTTTGTCGTGAAAGCCTCGTTGGGTTTTGATTTGGTTTTTCCGAGGTTGATCGAGTGTGTGTTGCTATTTGTGCATCCCTGCAGGGTAAAACTTTCTGAAAGCCGTGTCCGCGGTTATGGACGACTTGGAGCACAGTATCTCGATCATAGACAACTATAACTAAAGTAGTGCTATAAATTTGACTTTATAATGACTACTAATCAGCTTCACTATAATGGAATGGCTAAATAAAACTGCCAACAATTGCTTGTTTGGGTTGTCGCTTGCGACCATTGTATCTGACTAGTAAGTATTGCAACTATAACGGAATGGCTAAATAAAAGTACCAACAACTGCTGGGTTTTTGGGATATCTCATGTTAATTGTATCTGACTAGTAAGTATCGCAACTACAACGGAATGGTTAACTAAAAGTGCCCACTGCTTATTATATCAGGATAACTATCTATACCTGACTAGTAATTGCTGCAACGATAACCGAATAAATAAAACTGCCAACTGTGTGAGTTCCTCGGTTGACTTTCTCGGTTGGTATCGAGGGGGAACACCAGGATGGGTACGTTTGGTGGTAGTATCAGGTTGGTTCCGGGTAGGTCTTTCTTATCCCTCTCTGATAGCCGACAGTTTTATCGAGTCTCTATAGGTTGTTTAGTGCATGCTGCCGCTGCCGCTTCAGTCCACCAAACCTATGTAGGCGAGGACCGCCGAATTCTAGCCTCGCCGTGTACTGGCCTCAGTACTGACCGCTCTCTCTTTTTCCTTTGCCTTTGTCGGCACCCCTTTTGTTTAAGCAGGTTTTGAGATCGACGCCGTTAGCAGGGTTACCCTTCCGGCTTGGCCTGGGCAGGGTTATGGACGCCATTGGTTATTCTTCAGGGCTCTTAGCCCCATTTGCATCTTGTTCGTAGTCGGACGCTCTATCGTTTTCAAGGTGATTTGGATCTTTGTATATTATATCTGTATTCTTGACTCATGGAGTCGTGTTGTATATATATTTGTTCTGTGGGTCCCATCGAGGACTGTTGTGTAATGTTATTACTTCGTTTTCCACCCGCACGAAAGTGCCTGGTGGGCACCTTTGAATCGTTTCTATGCGGGTTTGGCGGAAATCGCTGAAACTTGCATAGGGTCGATTCTGAGGGTGTTACAGACGCGATACAACTTCACGGCATGCTTGGCGCAGCCATCCAGGTATGTCCAGTCCCCGAGGATCAGATCGGTGTGATGCAGCGGTTTGATTCTTTTAGTGCATTGTTGTTATTTTTCGCGTCCAGTCCCCGAGTGCGTACTCGCTGAGTTTCAGCGGGTGGGCACTTAGGATTTTTTGATCGCCAGTCCCCGAGTGCGCACTCGCTAAATTTTAGCGGGTGGGCACTTAGGATTTTTTGATTGCTAGTCCCCGAGTGTGCACTCGCTAAATTTTAGCGGGTGGGCACTTAGGGTTTTTTGATTGCCAGTCCCCGAGTGCGCACTCGCTAAATTTTAGCAGGTGGGCACTTAGGATTTTTTGATTGCCAGTCCCCGAGTGCGCACTCGCTAAATTTTAGCGGGTGGGCACTTAGGGTTTTTTGATTGCCAGTCCCCGAGTGCGCACTCGCTAAATTTTAGCGGGTGGGCACTTAGGATTTTTTGATTGCCAGTCCCCGAGTGCGCACTCGCTAAATTTTAGCGGGTGGGCACTTAGGATTTTTTGATTGCCAGTCCCCGAGTGCGCACTCGCTAAATTTTAGCGGGTGGGCACTTAGGATTTTGCTTTGGTTAACTGTTTGAATTGTGTGCAGAGTCTGCAACGTGAATCGGCTGACCGATTGGCGGCTAAACAGCACGCGGAGAAGGAACTGGCCGCCGTCCAAGAGGCGAATAAGGGGCTTCAGGCAGTTGTCGCGAAGGCAGAGGAGGCTCGCCAGGGACTTGTCCCAGCGGGCGAGTTGGCAGTGGCTCAATCGACATTGAGCTCGGCTGAGAAGCGGATCACCGATCTCGAGCGCGAGCTGAGGGAGGCGAAGGAGGAAGCGAGCTCGGCGGATGGGCGAGCCAAGGCCGCCATTACAGCCGCCGCAGAGGATCGTAAAGTGTCCGACGCCCTTGTTGCTGGGCTTCAGGACGACTATACTTCGCTTCAACGCTTCATCACGGATCTCTCCCGCCCCTTGATTGGTAAGTGTGTCTGCCCCAGCCAATAGCGTGTGCCTGTCCGACGTACTCACTGTTATCTTTTATTCGCAGGTCGCATCCTTGATAGTGCGGAAGAGGCGAGCTCGTTCGACGCGTGGCAATGTGTGGCCACGCTCGTTGACTCGGCGACGTTGTCGGCGACGTGCATCCGAGCCTACCACCAGGAGATATCGCCCACGGAAGTAATTCCCAGCGACCTCGTCGAGGTGTGGAAGTACTTGGAGAAGGCGCCGTCGGTCGTTGAGTTCATGACGCGATCGACGTTCCGGCGTGGAGCGGCAACGGCGCTTAGCCTTGGGCTTGCTCATTTTCTAGAAGATTTCGATCTGGACGATGTGACGAGTGGCTACCCATCGTCGACTGGCGAGGTGGAGATCTCCGAGGTGCTCAAGTTGACGGATCGCGCCGCGGTGTACTCCGAGCGCGTCTGGGCGATGGGCGACCTCCTTCCTTACCAGGAAACGGTCGTCATGCCCAACGACCCCGAGCCGCAGCACCGGGACTTCAAGGTCGAGGAGCCCTTCCGCGCGGCGATGGCGGGTGAGCTGACGACGTACCCGTCGAACCTGTACACGCCGTTCATCCGCAATCGCAAGGGTGCTGGCGAGTCGTCGTCGAAGCCTGCGGAATAGAGTAGTTTGCCCTGGGGCGTTAGGAGCAGGTCTGCCGTTTGGGCATATTTTGTAATTTGAGACAATGCGACATGCTATTGAATGAGACATCGTGTATGTTTTGTGATTTGTCATGTGTTTTGTGATTGAGGGTTGAACGAGTCCCCGAGCGCATCCGCCCTTTTGTGGGGTTTACCTCGTGTGTGATGTGTTTGTTGTTTTTGAATGTTTTGTTACTGCGGGCGACTCGCCCGGACTCGAAGAGCCAGTCGCAAGGCGACTTCCTTGAGCGCTCTGTACTTCACCGTTTTCCCTTGCGCGAACGAGGTCGGGTGGCCGAGTCCCCGAGCGTGGTACTTGGTTGTTCTAGGTGCGACTCGAGGGTGGGTGAGGACTTGGCGCGTTAGTTTGAGCGCATCACTCCTGCCTGGCCAGTTGGGTCAGTCGCGTGGCGAGTCCTGGGCATGCTCTCATACTTGGCGTTTTCCCGAGCCGCTCGCGATGAACTGGTCGTCAGTCCCCGAGCGTGGTGCTTGGCCGTTCGAGTCGCTATGTCGAGAATGCGGAGGATCATGGTCGCTGTAAGAAGCGAAGGCAGTTGTCTTGGCTCGTAGAGCCAATCGGGCTGGGCGACTCCAATGGGGCTCCGGGTAGGCGTTTTTCGTGGACGATGCAAGACCTGGGGTGACTCAGTGATCTTACACCGCACTACTTGGCCGTGCCGATCGCTGTACCAAAGGTTGACTTCTGCGGTTAGCTTGACGCTGTTATTACGAGTGCGAGTGGCACAAGACACGGAGAGTAGGCGCAATTTGCGGTAACCGATTCTTTTTATTTCATAGCGACTGGAGAGTACATATGTGGGGTTCTAGGAGTAGAACTTCCTTAGGAGGTTTACATTCCATGGTCGCTTGACGTCGAGTTCGCCGTCCCCGCGGACATCGATGAGGTAGTAGGCGTCGTTGCCGAGTACTCGCCCGATGGCGAATGGTCCCTCCCACGGAGGGGAAAGCTTGTGCATGCCCTTCTTGTCCTGGATGAGGCGCAACACCAGGTCGCCTTCTTGGAAGGTGCGAGTTTTCACCCGCCGGCTGTGGTAGCGGCGGAGTCCCTGCTGGTAGATAGCGGTACATGACCGAGCGAGGTCACGTGCCTCATCGAGTTGATCGACTCCATCCTGGTGGGCGAGTTCGTTTGCAACCTCCGTGTAGTGGACGACCCGCGGCGAGTCGTGCTCGAGGTCGGTGGGCATGACTGCCTCGGCGCCGTACACCATGAAGAAGGGGGTGAATCCTGTCGACCTGTTGACCGAGGTGCGGATCCCCCAGATGACGGAGGGTAGCTCCTCGACCCAGCACCCGGTGGTGCGCTCGAGTGGTACTTGGAGTCGCGACTTCAGGCCGTGGAGGATGCTTTGATTGGCCCGTTCCACCTGGCCGTTGGATTCCGGGTGGGCGACTAACGCGAGGTCGAGCCGGATGTGGTGTTCTTCGCAGAATTCAGCCATGGCTCCTTTGGCGAAGTTGGTGCCGTTGTCCGTGATGATGCTGTTTGGGTACCCGTAGCGATATATGAGCTCGCGTAGGAATTTAGTGGCGGTCTTCCCGTCGCATTTCTGGACTGGCTTGGCCTCCACCCACTTTGTGAATTTGTCGACCGCGACCAGGAGGT
Source organism: Avena sativa (assembly GCA_916181665.1). Classification (NCBI taxonomy): domain Eukaryota; kingdom Viridiplantae; phylum Streptophyta; class Magnoliopsida; order Poales; family Poaceae; genus Avena; species Avena sativa. The sequence continues at coordinate 216,360,195 of OV702279.1, forward strand.
GAGTGTAGCCGGAGGGAGCCTTTTTGAAGGGGCCTACCATGTCCATGCCCCACACGGCGAATGGCCAGGTGATGGGGATTGTTTTGAGCGCTGAGATCGACACGTGCGTCTGGTTGGCGTACTTCTGGCACCCGGCGCACCGCTGGACAATGTCGACGGCATCGGCGTGTGCGGTGGGCCAGTAAAAGCCATGCCGCATAGCCTTGGCGACCAGAGAGCGGGCGCCGGCGTGGATGTCGTGGAGGATCTTGCGTCCTTCGGCGGGTTGGACGCAGCGTTGGAACACGCCGATGACGCTGCGCTTGTGGAGCTCGCCGTCGATGATGGTGTAGGACTTGCATCGGCGTGCGATCATCCGAGCGTCCGTCTCGTTTGCCGGCAAGGTGCTGGCCTCTAGGTAGGCGACGTAGGGCTTGGTCTAGTCGTCTGGCTCGGTGACGAGTGCGACCAGGGCTGCATCCGGCTGCAGCGGGACTCCAATGTCGATCTCCCTCGGGGGAGAGACTGATGGCTTGGTGATCGTGTCGAGGAAGACCCCGGCGGGTGGTGCGAGTCGGGCCGACCCAATGCGAGAGAGTGCGTCAGCCTCCTCTTTCTTCCGCCTGTCGATCCATTCGACGGAGTAGCCTGCGAAGTGTCCGCCCAGCTTGTCCACTGCTTGGCGGTACACCGCCATGGTGGGGGAGACGGCGTCGCAGGTGCCAGCGACTTGCCCAGCGACGAGGTCGGAGTCACCGTAGCAGCGTAGGCGGTTGACGTTCATCTCCCTGGCAGCTCGCATGCCGTGGAGTAAGGCCTCGTACTCGGCCATGTTGTTGGTGCAGGGGGTGAAGTCGAGGCAGATGACGTAGCGGAGCTTGTCGCCCTTCGATGAAGTTAGTACGATCCCTGCTCCTGCGACGTCCGCGTTCTTGGAGCCGTCGAAGTGCAGGCTCCAGTAATGGAGGTATGGCAGCTTCTCTGGCTGCTGGGCCTCTTCCCAGTCGGCGATGAAGTCCGCTAGGGCCTGCGACTTGATCGCCTTTCGTGGCTCGTATTTGATGTTGTGGACGCCGATTTCGACGGCCCACTTGGCGACTCGCCCGGTCGCCTCGCGGTTGCGGATGATGTCCTGCAACGGTGCTGAGGACACGACCGTGATCGGGTGCTCCTGGAAGTAGTGCGGCAGGCGCCGCTGTGCTCTGAAGACCGCGTATACCAGTTTCTGGTAATGCGGGTATCGCTGGCGCGACTCGGTGAGGACCTCGCTGATGTAGTACACCGGTCGCTGTACTGGGCGCTCCTTTCCTTCCTCCGGCCGTTCGACGACCATGACGGCGCTGACGACGCGCTCGGAGGCCGCGACGTAGACCAGCATGGGTTCTTTGTCGGCGGGGGCGGCGAGTAGTGGTGCGGCGAGTAGCACCTTCTTGAGGTCGCGGAGCGCGTCGTCCGCCTCCTTGTCCCACTGGAAGGTGGGGTTCTTGCGCATCAGGCGGTATAGGGGCATCACCTTTTCGCCCAGGCGGGGGATGAAGCGACTGAGAGCCGCTACTCGCCCGACCAACTTCTGGACGTCGCGCAGGCACTCGAGTTTGCCGAGTCGGGCGATCGTGTCGATCTTGGTGAGGTTCGCCTCGATCCCTCGCTTGGAGACGACGTACCCCAGTAGTTGTCCTGCTGGTACACCGAAGGTGCATTTGCCTGGGTTAAGCTTTATCTTGTATTTTCGCAAGTTGGCGAACGTTTCCGCCAGGTCGGCGAGTAGGTCGCCCTGGCGAGCGGACCTTACGACCACGTCATCGATGTAGACGTGGATGTTGTGGCCAATTTGGCTCGCAAGGCACTCCTGCATGCACCGCTGGTAGGTCGCCCCGGCGTTCTTGAGGCCGAAGGTCATTGCGGTGTAGCAGAAGGCTCTGAATGGCGTGATGAACACCGTCTTCTCCTCGTCCTCGACAGCTGTTTTGATCTGGTTGTACCCAGAGTAGGCATCGAGGAATCATAGCGACTCCGAGCCCGCGGTGGAGTCGATTATTTGGTCGATCCGCGGGAGGACGAACTGCTCCTTTGGGCAGGCGCTGTTCAAGTTTGTGTAGTCGATACACATCCTCCAGGTCCCATTCTTCTTCTCGACCAGGACTGGGTTTGCCAGACACTTGGAGTACTTGATTGACCGGATGAAGCCTGCAGCGAGTAGACGCTGCACCTCCTCGGCGATGGCTCGGCGGCGCTCTTCATTGAAGGGCCGCAGCGACTGTTTGACGGGTCGCACTTTGGGGTCGGCGTTTAGCTTGTGCTCAGCGAGCTCCCTAGGGACACCAGGCATGTCAGAGGGCTTCCATGCGAAGATGTCCCTGTTCTCACGGAGGAACTCGATGAGCGCGCCTTCCTAGGCTGGGCTCATGCCCGTCCCGATTGTCACCGTCTGGCTGGAGTCGCCTGGGACCAGCTCGACGGTGCGAGTGTGCGTCGTGGCCTCGAAGGCTGAGGTGTTTGCGCCCTCCGACTTGGGCTTCTTGAGTATGGTGGGGTCGTCATTGTTCACCCCGCTCGCGTACTTGGTGAGCTCGTCGGCGTGGTTGGTTTCTGCCGCGATGACGACATCGGCGAGTTCTGCTCCTTTGGCCTCGCACTCGGCGGCCGTGTCCGGGTCGCCATTGATGGTGATGACGCCGCACGGCCCAGGGAGCTTCATCGCGTTGTACGCATAGTGTTGCGCTGCCATGAACTTGGCGAACTTCTGGCGCCCCAAGACGCAGTGGTAGGGGCTGTCGAAGGGCACCAGCTCGAAGACGATCCGCTCGGTGCGGAAGTTTGCTGGTGTGCCGAAGGTGACTGGCAGCATGACCTTGCCGATCGGGTACGCCTTCCGACCGGGGACGATGCCGTGGAACGTGGTGTGGGTTGTCTCGATCATCGACTGCGGGAGCCGCAGCCGCCTGAAGGTGTCCAAGTACAGGATGTTGATGGAGCTGCCGCCGTCCATCAATGTCTTGGGGAGCCAGTAGTCGCGCACCTTTGGCTTGACCACCAGGACGACTCGGCCTGGGTACTCGATGCGCGGCGAGTGGTCCTGGCGGCTCCAGGTGATGGGCTGCTCCGACCAGTTGAGGAACTGGGGAACGTCCACCTGGGCCACCGCGTTGACGGCGACGACGCGGGTGATGACCTTCTTCTGGCACTTCGTGTTGAAGCCGGTGAAGGTATGGAGCGAGCCGACCACGTTGCCGAACTTTCCGCCGTTTGGCGGGTTGTTGTCGGGGTCCTCCCTTGCTCGCCGTGCCTTCTCAATCTCCCTGAGGGTGTGGTAGTCGGCAGTCGTGTGCGTTACGGGTTTGCCTTCCCTGCTATGAAACGCACAAGGTTGGTTAAGGAGGGCCGCAGGGTCGAACCTTGGCTTGGCCTTATAGTTGCCGCCGTCGTGGCGTTGTCCTCCGTCGCGGCGGAAGCTTTTGGGCTCGCGTTGTGCGTGCCCGGCGTTGGCGACGAAGTCGACTCGCCCATCACTGCGGCGCTTGCCGGTGAGGCGAGTGTTGCTGTAGCGTAGGTCGGACCGTCGTCCGTTGTCGTTGCCGCTCGTGCGGCGTTGTCCTCCCGACTCGTCGTCGGTTTCCTGGTTTGGATCTTCCTCCGCGTACCGTTTGGCGATCTCGAAGAGGTCCGGTATGTTGTCGAGTGTGCGAGAGTGTCGCTTGAGCTTGGCGACCAAAGGCTCATAGCAGCACGAGCTCTTGAAGCACTGGATCGCGGTGTCCGGGTGGATGCCGACCGCGTTGTACCAGAGTTCTTGCCACCGCTGGACCCAGTTGCGGGTCGACTCGCGGGGTCCCTGGACGCATCGCTCCAGGTCCTCGATGGTGGTGGCACGGGTGTAGGAGCACTCGAAGTGCCTGACGAAGGCGTCGTGCATCTCCTCCTAGGAGTCGATACTATCCTGGGGGAGAGTGTTGATCCACTGCCTGCACGTCCCCTCCATCATCAGGGGGAGGTAACGGGCAGCTAGCAGGTCGGTGTGGCCTGCGATCCCTATTGCCATGAGGTATGTATCGAGCTAGACGGCTGGGTCGTACGAGGGGTCGTACTTTTCTATATCTTTCGGCGCCTTGAAGTTTGGTGGGTACTTCTCGCCTCGGGTCATCGGTCCGAAGCACTTGGGGCCGAGTCGACTGAGTGACCCCATTGGCTCGCCGTCGCGGCGATTGGTTAGGGTGTGTCGCAGGTCGTCGGGCTGGCGTGCGCGCCAGCTTTGGTTGTTGATGATGTGGGTGCGGGCGTCGATGGGTTGACCGTTGGCGGCGACGAAGTTGGTCGCTGGCCTGGGGTCGTTGGTGGAGAGTGCCGCGTTCGCGGGTCGATGTTGGAGCTGCAGTGGCTCTGGTGGCGGGCAGTTGAGGGTGTTTGCCGCCATTGGGCGGCCGCTCGAGGCCGCTCTGCTTCCCGAAGAACGCGAGTACACTCGACCCTGCGAGTCGGCGCCTGCGTTTTGCTGCTCGACAGCCTTTGCGAGCAGGGCCCTGACGTACTGGATCTGTAGGGCGCCGTCGCCGGTGGCCGTGATGTTGTCGGCTGCTGCTCGGCCCGCCACGAGGTTGTCCATCGGGGTGGAGAACAGTGGGAGGCCGTTCGCGTCCCGCTCCCGTGAGGAGACTACTATCCGCAGCTGATCCCTGGGGGGTGTGCGGTTGGGTGGAGGTGGGGCGCCCATCGCAGTCGACCCTGGCGGGGGCCGGGCGCTTCCTCCTGGTGGCGCGTTCTCGCAGATCGCGCGCTCGGCCACGCGGGCCGGGTCGTTTTCGTCGTCGAAGTTCAGGGCGCGCCCCTGGACGGTGGGGTTCAGGCGCGACCTGATTCGCTGCTGGTGGTAGCGTGATAGTTCCTGCGCCGTCACCTGCTCGAGGCGAAATTTTTCGCGCTCGGCTTGCTCCTTGCGCACTGCCTCCGCCAGCTTCAGGCGGAGTTCCTCGACCTCCGTTGCCGTGGCATTAGGAGGGATCGGGGTGGAGAAGGGGTCCTCCGGCGGCTCGGTGCCGGTCGCCATGTAGGTCGCAGCGTGGCGACCGGTCCCGTCGCGAAGGTCGCCGGAATTTTCCGACCCGGAGTCGAAGTCGAAGATCCCAAGGATGGAGGGGTCCTCGAAGTCTCCCATGTTGGAGACCTGGGTGATGGAGCCCGCGGGTGAAGCCGCGGTGATGGATCCGGCGAATGACGCCGGGGTCGCCGAATCGGCGTCGTCGTTGAGGGCCGCGTCTTCTGCGGCCGCTGAGTTTTCGGCCACGTTGCTGTGGGACGAGTTGTACTCGGAGGCGAGGCGATGGATCGTGCGGATCTGGCTCTCGGAGAGCCGATCGCGTGGCGGCGACTCGCGGATGCGAGCCGAGTCCTCCGAAACGATGACGTCGGTGAGGCCGACGAAGAGGCTGATCGTGCCGACCGGCAGGATCACGCTGTGCGTGACGGGTCGCGCCGCCGGGACGTAGCTGCTCGGCAAGATTTGGAGCATCTCGCCGATCGCTATCATGCGGCCGGTGGCGACCGTCTCGTTGATGGGCAGATTGGATCTCGCCGCAGAACACCGGCCAGACCCCACGATGGGCGCCACTGTCGTGGGAATGGTCACAGCAGATGCTGCAATCGGCAGCGAGTAGTAGAACGAGGGGCAAGGGCGGCCAGCCATCTGCGGTGCGAGATGAGGGCGGAGACACAAGGGTTTACCTAGGTTCGGCCCCCCGGAGGGTAAATACCTACTCCTGCTAGATTGTATTATGAAGGAGGTACAATGGGCGAGCTCGGCGGCTAGGCGGCGAGTCGCTTGGGTGTATGGTGGAACGTATCTCTACACGCCCTGTTGGGAGGTTTATATAGACTCACCTCCCCTAGGGTTTACATATCTCAACCGAATCAGTTAAGGCTTCGGTAATCGTTTAACCTAACTCGACCGGGCCTATCTACTCGCCTAGGCCTTCAGCTTCCAGTCGCTCGGATCTACACTGGGCCTTGATCCAGTCGCCGCCTTACAGGCCAACTTGCCAGTTTCTGGGCCAGTCGGAAACGTACTGTTGGGTATACCCCGGTAGGCACATCCCCATCAGGTGAGGCTTTGGCGCCGAGCCGAGCAGTCCCGGCAGCAACGCCGGCGAGAGTAGCAATCACTGGCACTCCACAGGTATGCATCGATCTGCCAGGGCTCGGAACAGTCCTCACAACGCCTGGTGGCCGGTGCAGGTACCGTCTGCGCAGGGCAGCGAACATCAATAATCCGTTAAAGAAGCAGCATCAAAAACCATGAAACGATCGAGTTGAAGATGAAGAAAACCTACCGATCGCCTGTTAGCCGCCGCCGTGGCCGCTCTTGCTTGGGCCGCGCCCGGTCTTGTTTGTATTCCGAACGTTGCCGCGCCCTCCGCGACAGCAACACCACCCAACACCATCGATACAGGAGGCGCCGCACCGGCCGTCTTCACCGCACAAGGAGGAACGGAGGCGGACCCGTCCTTCTTCGGCCGCTTGCTCGAAGACGCCTCCGCCGAGGCTGCTGGACGCTCTGACAATCCCGCGAGCCTTTGGTTCCGCTCTGAGTTCGCGGCCGGCGCAGGAGCGTTCCTCCCCATGCGCTCCGCCGAGGCCTGATCCCTCCGGGGAGCTCGGCGTCGTGGTAGGGCTCCTGCCGGCTCTCCCTCTCCGGCCGCGGGTGCGGCGGGCTGTCGCTTCGTCGCCGCCGTCCGGGCAGTCCCCTTCTCCTCCGTCCGCGCCATGCCTTCCCCGCTGGTTCCCTTCCGCTTCTCTCTGTGGTAGGGCGTGGTGCGTGGCTTGTGGAGGACGGGACGGAGGGAGACGGGGAAGGAGGAGGAGGAGCCAGGAGGGGGTTTTAAGGGGAGAGGGACGAGGGATGCCTCCGGTTGTCTCAGGATTTAACCGTTGCTAGTAACTTTCCACGTCCTCGGAGTCGGCCACGCGCGAGGTAAAAAAAGGGTTACGGCTGCGGCTCCACCATTCACCGCTTTCCTCTCTGACTGACAGTGTGTCCCGCTCAGTGATAACCGGAGTAATTTTCCACAACATTGGAGTCGGCTGCGCGCGAGGTAAACAAACGGCTAACAGACGAGGGGCCTACCATGCCAGCCTGGCAGTTTCGCAACGGGCAGTGGAAGGGTGCCATGGTTTTGTATACTTTTGTTGGTTGATATGATACGTGCGTTTGACTGAACTGGGGGTTTTATTACCGAGTCGAAATAGATTGTTGTATCTTACACAAGATGCATGCATGGTAGCCTGTTCTGTTCACCGTAAACAAAAGCAACAGTAGTGACGAGTAATTAAACAACAAAGGTTTCAGGTAGACGGCCGTGCATTACGTGTATAGAACCTCGCATGGAAGGGACGAGACAAAGTATGTTGATCACTTTTATTTCTAGGAGGTAATATTTTGGACTTTGTCAAACGAAAATACTCCTTTCATCCATATTAGTTGATTTGAATTTGTTTAGATTTGGATATATCTAAATATGTTTTAGCGTTAGATACATCCGAATCTAAACAAATTTAAATCAAGTAATACTAGTAAAGTTGCACGTGCACAGCACGTTCACAATAATATAATTTTATTTAGACGAATGACACCCATATTATTGGACATATCATGCAAATATGCAATACATAGTTATCAGCTTACACATAAAAATAGAAATAAGTTACATGAAATGGAAGCCAAAGAACATTGTATTCATCGTTAAATCCTATTTAAATACGGTGGCAATTATGTCACGAGAAACTCGGGTGAATCAACTAATCAAAATATGTCCTAACATTGTTAATCATCTTGCTACAGCTGCTCATCTCACTTCATAAATTATTTACATGGGCTGCAACTGCTTAAATACTTGTAAAATCTAGTTTTTCCATGGATATACAGAACAATGGCCATTATCCCGGACAGTATCAGGGTTAACTCATCATCCACACCAATTGACAATAAACAAAATTTACCAAAACACCTGACCAAAGTAGTGAATAAATAGCCAATGCATCAGCCCTGTAAATGCATAGCTGGAGGGGCATTGGTCCATGTTTCATAAGTACAAGTAAATTACCACTTACTCTAATGTCAAACAGTAATAAAGATGAAAATAAATATTTCTCTGTCTAAACAGTCACGGTTACATCACCATGTTGGATCACTTCATAGATAGTATGCTTAATTCTTATGTTTTTAAGATCTAGTACATGGAACACATCGTTGCATTCATGGAACCAAGAGCATAATTTTTTTGTGAGGAGACAGAGAGGTTCAATAGCTAACAGATCCTACATCCAAGTTCTACGGTCGATACCACTCATGCTAAGTTAGAAGAACATAAGTAACTCCAAGATCACTCCAATCCAAGTTCTATGGTTGATACTACCTGCTCTTTCCTCCCTCCAAGATCACTTCAATGCATTTATTATTTGTTCATCACCTTCCTATATTCACATTATTGAAGATTCAAAGCCTCAAGTCATGTGAACATATAACAAAGAATATAAATCTTTCAAGATAGCTAGTGTTGGTCCCCTGCAAATGTTCCATTAAAACAGGAACCATGGAAAAAAGTTCTACTTACGAAAAGTTAGTGGGAAAAGCAAACAGACAAATGCTCATGGAAGTAACTAATACATGAATTTGTTTCGAGGCTTATCTATATCCACGGTAGATCAAATGATATATACAGCCTGCATAAAAACAATCTATTTCACGCCTAGCCAACCACGGTCCGAGTCTTGCGGTTCTCCTTTAAATAAAAATCAACATGCATTAGTCCTTGTTGGTCTCTTTTTTTATAAAAACAATATATTTCACTACAACTGTTGCACTCTTTATCTTACGATCTTCAAATATATATACAGGAATTTAAATATTGCATATCTATGGAATTCAAATGATAGTTCTTGCTTGAGAATGATGGGCGATATGCTACATAACAACTCCACAACCAAGCACCAGCATGTGTATCTTAATATATTTACCCTTCTAAAGCTATACAGGATAGATCATTTTATTTCAAATCAGTTTTAGATGAACTTGATTATATTAATATGCATCGTGAAAGATTCCAGAAATACAATAATTACAAGGACATGCTCACATGTATCCTTCCATCATCTCGTTTTATCATTCTATCACAAAACAACCAAGCTTCAAGAGGATTTCGTATTTTACCACGTACAAGACTTTACCTAATTTTGCTAGATGGAGGACTGTGTGGAATTTTTACGCCATATTCAAAATCATTTTCTATAGAGAAAAGAAGATACTATTTCAGCCATGTTTCACAAAATATCACACATGTCATTGAGGAAATTACTACAAGCAAAATAGGGTACTGCATTATTGTAGATGAATTGGTTACAACTCGAAATACTATGGTCAATGATAGGGCATTCAGATATTTATTCAGATTAAAAATTAGAAAAAATGGTACTCAGGTTTGTACCTTTTCTTATGAATATAATGGTCTCAGGTCTTCTATGGAGAGGACAATAGATGTCGATGGCCCTGTTCTGCAGAGACATTGTATACCAATCTAATATATATAAACTCGATTAGAAAATGCAGGCTATGATTAAATCAGTAAAGAACTGACGAACATACCAATGATGTCTTATGAACATACGCATGCAGGGGACAAAATAGCTGTTTGGTCAGCCTCTTCTCATGAAGAGATCAGCGTGCAAAATACGTTACTGTAGGAGCATCCAAGAGAAGAATTTACAGAGTGGAGGTGCACACGGTTTCCATATGATGTTCGGTTTGAAATCGGAGTTGACATTCACCTAGTCCAGTGCGTGTGCTTGAGGAATTCCTTTGACATTGCGATCGGCAAGGGCACCGAGATCGGCCAGATTGGATCCTGCTAGTCGCGAGACTTCAGTGTTCACTGTGTCCTACGGCAACGACGACGGGATCGTGGCGGTTGTCCTGCTGGATGCGGCAACTAACGGGCAGAGACAGACGGCGTGAAGACGGTGGAGGGGGCGGTGGCGTCCTGGTCAAAGCATCCGTCGCAAGGACTGGGGCGACGACATCCAACCGACCTGGCCGAAGCGTCCGTCGCGAGAAGGTGCGCGGAAGCGACCAGGCTGAAGAGGCATGTGCAATCAGCGGACCAACGGCGTCCAGGTGGTAGCGGCGGAGGGATTGGGAGCGTCGCGTTGACGATGAAGGAAGGAGGCAGGCATCGGTCTCAATGTAGTCAGAGAGTACGTCGCAAAAGACGTCTTCGTCGGAACACGTAATGGCAGAGCACCAATTCGGCGGAGTGCTCCCTGGAAATTGCTAAGCGCACGCGTTAGACTAATCTGGACGGTTAGATTTCATCCATCGTGTGATCTAGTGATATTTCTTGGTTTGTGTGCAGTTAAGGGGTGTGTTTAGGAAAGAAAATGTTTATGTCTTTATAAGTAGTATAGATATAGATGGGTTGGAGGGAATACTACATTGTGCTCGAAAGTTTTGTCTCAAGTTTTTTGAAAACTGAGGGACTTTTTTTTTCTGGACTGATCTGGTGGTGAATATTCAACCAAGCCTAGTTTATTTGTTTTCTAGCCCATGTTGATATTGCAACGTACATATTATGGCAAACTACATGTCACGTGAAACTTTCCTAGAGACGTCTTTAAGTGCGTTTAATATTCTTCGAGTAAATTTGCTTTCAATCCCTTCAGTCACGCTTTCCTGGGACTTACCGCTAGGAGCGTTACGCTTGTCCTTTCAGTCCCTTTCCATCTCAGCACGACGGGACGAGGCTCCGCCATATAGACGTTGTGGGTTAGTGGCTTGGAGTGTGTGACTCTCGTCTAGCGCCACAACAAGCAGAGACGACTCGATGGATGGGGGACATAAGACGATGGATCGAAATGAGCAGCCATCCACGTGGACCTATCCAAATACTTGAAACTCTTCTGAAGCTTCAACAACTAAAAGTTTAACTGAATCAGAATCAGGTAAAACTGTCCATATAAACTTATTTCTGATACCGACCAAAAACATAAAAGCGTTCACAACTAACTAAAGATTACTTAATGAAAGTTTGTTGAAGGGAAACCACATCCTACAAGAATCGGATCGATGACTTCAGTCTTCAGTTCAAAGCAGCATTTGTTTTTTTTTCGGGGCAGCATTTGTTGACACGATATGCAGCGATATCGTTGGAATTATGCCCTAGAGGCAATAATAAAGATGTTATTGTTATAATTCTTGTTCATGATAAAGTTTATATTCCTTGCTAGAATTGTATTAAGCGGAAACTTTGATACTCGTGTGGTTTATGAACAACACCGTGTCCCTAGTACGCCTCTGTGGACTAGCTCATTGATTAATGATGGTTAAGGTTTCCTAACCATAGACATGAATTATCGATTAATAATGAGATCATGTCATTAGGAGAATGATATGATGGACATACCCAAATTAAGCAGAGCAATTAGATCGTGCCATCGTGTTCATCTTTGCGAAGCTTTTTCCTATGTCAAATATTGTATTCCTTAGACCATGATATAATGCAACTCCCTGGTATGAAGAAAGCTTTGAGGTCATCAAACGTCATCCTATGTGAGGGTGATCATAAAGGTGTCTCTCAGGTGACCGGAAAGTACTTGTTGAGTTGTATATATCGAGATGGGATTTGTCCCTCCCGAGTCGGAGAGATATACTTCGGGCCCACTCGGTAATCGATATCAAAACCGCTTGCAAGCACGTGGTTAAGGAGTTAATCACAAAGTGATATCGGATTACGGAACGAGTAAAGTACTTGCTGTGAACGAGATTGAACTAGGTATGCCGATACCAACGATCGAATCTCGGGCAGGTAAAATATCGCGTGACGAAGGGAATATATATATGGGATTAATTGAATCCTGGCATCGTGGTTCATCCGATATGATCATCGATGAATATGTGGGAGTCAACATGGGTTTCCAGATCCCGCTGTTGATTATTGATAGAAGATCATGTCTGCATATTCTCGAACCCGTAGGGTCACACACTTAACGTGCCTCGACGCTAGGATAGAATGGATAATTGGCTTATGAGTTTTTGTTCGGAGTCTCGGATGAGATCCAGGACATCACGAGAGGTTCCGAAATGGTCCGGAGAATAAGATTCATATAAAGGAAAGCAGTTTTTGGATTTCGGAATCGTTTTGGAGTATTCGGTATTGTACCGGAAGGTTCTAGAAGCTTCCGGAGTGGGACCAACGTGGCCCCACTTGTCGGAGGGGTGTGTGGTCCTACGAGGGAGTGCCCTGGCCGCTTTGGGCCAGGGGCACAAGGCCCCATAGGCCCAGCCGGCCAAACCCTAGGGGAAACCCTAGGGAAACCTTCTAGAAGGGGGGAAGACTTGCCCCCCACTCCACCCTTGGGGCCGCCGCCCTAGGGCTTGGAGGAGGGGACAAGGGGGCCGGCCAGCCCCCTATATAAGGTGGGCAGGGGGATCACTCTCCCCTCACCCCAAACCCTAGACGCCAGCTGCTGCCCTTCCTCTCTCTCTCTCCCGACTGCGTGTAGGCGAAGCCCTACTGCAGAAACTCTCCACCATAGCACCACGCCGTCGTGCTGCAGATCCAATCCATCTCTCCACCCCACTTGCTGGACCAAGGAAGGAGGAGACGTCGCGGCACCGTACGTGTGCATCTCTCGGAGGCGCCGCCACTTGTGGCGTAGGATCGGATCGGATCGCGAGGAGGAGACGGCTAGTACGACTACATCAACCACGTTATGTTAAACGTTTCCGTTGTGCGATTTCTTCAAGGGTATGAAGATATCATCTATCTCTATCGTTGATTGCATCTCCTAGATTAGATCTTGGCTTTCTTGTTCGCATCCGTAGATTTTTTTGATTTACTATGCTGCGAAACCCTTCAGTGGTATCAGAGCTAGATCTATGCGTAGATGTGTTTCACGTGTAGAACGCAACATGTGTTGGAGATATGCCCTAGAGGCAATAATAAATGTAGTTATTATTATATCTTTGTGTTTATGATAAATGTTTACATTCATGCTATAATAGTATTAACAAGGAAACATTAATACTTGTGTGATTTGTAAACTTAATTTGAAGTCCCTAGTATAGCCTCTATACTTCACTAGCTTGTTGGTTGATTAATGATTGTGGTTTCCCTATCATGAACATTGAGATGTTATCAACAACAAGATCATATCGTTAGGAAAATGATATGGTGGACATACTCCTATAGATAAGCGTAGCATAAAGATCAAGTCATTTCAATAGTTCAATTGCTATATGCTTTCTGATACATAGTAACCTAATTCCTTCGACCATGAGATCATGCATATCACCTTTACCGGATGGATTCTTTGATGACATCAAACACCACACCGTAACTGGGTGTCTATAAAGGTGGCATTGAGTGTTCGGAAAGTATTGGTTGAGACACATGGATCAAGAGTGGGATTTGTCCATCCATATGACGGATAGATATACTCTGGGCCCTCTCGGTGGAATGTCATCCAATTAGCTTGCAAGCATGTGACTGGATCACAAGGGATCACATATCACGGGAACGAGAAAAGAGTACTTATCAGTAACGAGGTTGAACTAGGTATGCAGAGATACCGACGATCATAACCTCGGATAAGTAAACTATCGTGAGACAAAGGGAAATTGGTATCGTATGTAAGTGGTTCATTCGATCGCAAAGTAATCGTAGAAATATGTGGGAGCCATATGAATTTCCAGATTCCTCTATTGGTTATTGTTCGGAGAAGTGTCTCGATCATGTCCGCATAATTCACGAACCGTAGGGAGACACACTTAAGGATTCGACGTTGTTTTGAGTAGTTATGGTATTATGAGAAAGAGACGAATGTTGTTCGGAGTCTCGGATGGGATCCGGGATATCACGAGGTGATCCGGAATGGTCCGGAGAATAAGATTCATATAAGGAAAGTCCCGTTTCGGAGTTCGGAAATGATTCCGGTGAATGTTCTAGAAGGTTCCGGAATGTCCGGCACTCCGGGAGGGGGGAGGGGTACATGAATGTGTCATTACATATTGGAATGATTGCATCATGTACTAAGTGTTCTTGCTGTTCCAAATAGAGGATTAAATTGAATCCTAAAACAGAAAAGTCAAATGTCCAGTTTGAAAGTCAAACGGCTAAAACAGGAAACTGTGGGAAACAAGCAAGAGGAGGCAAAACCGACTTGGGGGAGGAGTCCCTCCTCTCCAAGCCGGCGCGCCACCCAAGGCCGACTTGGGGAGGGACTCCCCTCCCCTTGGCCGCGCCTCCCACCTATAAGAGGAGGGGCAGGGCCTCCTCCTCTAGACACACAAGTTCCTATCCTCTAATCTCCGGTTTAGAGCCGTTTTGGTTTAGAGCTTCTAATTGCCCTAGCCTTCGGTTTAGAGCCTTCTAATTGGTGTGTCTAATCCCTAGACCACTAATAGCCCTCTCTCATACTCCACCATACTCGCTCCGGCTTAAGGCGAAGCCCTGCGGGATCTCCCCTCTACTTTCGGTACCACGCCGTTGTGCTGCCGGAATCACGAGGAGAGTGCTACAACCTCCGCTGCCTGCTGGAACAAGGGAGAGGAAGGTCTTCGTCGAGTACCGAACGTGTGACCGACTGCGGGAGCGCTGCCGGAACGCAGCGCCGGAAGGATCGTCTACACGATCTTGAGATCGGGAAGAGTACGACTACATCACCCACGAGAATCCGCTCTCGTTAAACACTTTGGAATCTTCGAGGGTAAGTTATTCCATCGACTCGTTGCTACAATCTAGTAGATAGATCTTGGCTTGTTTGTTTGTATGCGATAGAAATTTTTTGTTTTCCATGCTACGAACCCCTACAGTGGTATCAGAGCCGTGTCTATATGTAGATTTGTTGCACGAGTAGAACACAATGGTCATTGTGGGCGTTGATGCTTTTATTGTCGATTGCTTCTTGTGTACTTTGCATCTTGCGGTATGTTGGGATGAAGCGGCCCGGGCTAACCTTACATGACATCGTTCATGAGACTTGCTCCACGCTTGACATGCAACTTGTATTGCATAAGTGGCTTTGCGGGTGCCTGTTTATCCTAGCATAGTTAAGATCCAATTTACAACGGGTGATTAACAATACTAGTATCAATGTTGTGGTTCATGTTTGTAAGTTAGAACGACACTTATTGAAAGCCCCAAACCACGTAAAATATGCAAAGAAAGTAGAGGCGTCTAACTTTGTTTTGCAGGGGTGTGCAGTGATGTGATATGGCCATGATTGTGATTATATTTGATGTATGCAATGTTCCTTATTGTAAGTTGGCAACCGGCAGGAGCCATATGGTTGTCTTTAATTTATGTTAAGACCCGCGTGTCTATTCAAAGTAGTTGTAATAGTTGAAGCCGGTGGACGACAACCATGGAGAAGCGTCATTGACCTTGATGCGATGCCGGTGATGATGGAGATCATGTTCGTGCTTGAAGATGGAGATCGGAAGCACAAAGAAGAAAGGCCATATCATATCACATATTATGAATTGCATGTGATGTTAATCCTTTATGCATCTTGTATTGCTTAGTAGACGACGGTAGCATTATAAGATGATCCCTCATGCACATGAATTTCAAGTCATAAAGTGTTCACCCTTAGTTAGCACCGTTGCTAAAGCTTGTTGTTTCGAAGCACCACGTGATGATCGGGTGTGTTAGATTCTGCAAGTGTATACAACGTGAGCAAGCCAGATTTGCTCATGCGGAAACTAAGGTTTGATCTTGACGAGCCTAGCATGTACAGACATGGTCTCGGAACACGGATCACCGAAAGGTAAAGCATGAATCATATAGTAGATATGATGAACATGTCGATTGTTCGCCATTGAAACTATGTCAACTCTCGTGATGATCGGTGTTGATATGGTGGATTTGGTTCGTGTGATCACTAAAACAATGTGAGGGATGTTGTTTTGAGTGGGAGTTCACCTAGTTTAATTACATTAATTAATTTGAACTCAATTTGTCATAAACTTAGTCTAAACTATTGCAAATATGTTGTAGATCAATGGCAGCCCCTACCATCAATTTTAATGCGTTCCTAGAGAAAGAAAAGTTGAAAAACAATTGAAGCAACTTCGCGGATTGGTTCCGCAATTTGAGGATTGTCCTCACAGCTGGTAATTTGACCTATGTGCTGGATGCACCGCTGGGTGACCCACCTGCAGATGATGCTCCCGATGAAGTAAAGAATGTTTACCTCGCTCGGAAGAATCAGTACTCCATAGTTCAGTGTGCTATCTTGTATGGTTTGGAATCGGAGCTTCAGAAAAGGTTTGAGGATTCAGACCCATATGATATTGTCGAGGATCTCAAATTGATTTTTGAGACTCATGCGGCAATTGAAAGCTATGAGGCTTCTGAAAAGTTCTTTAACTGCAAGATGGAAGAGGGCAGCTCCGTCAGTGAGCATGTGCTTAAGATGTCTGGGCACGCAAACAAACTTCAAAGCTTGGGTATTGTGATTCCTAATGCTTTGGGGATTTACCGTGTCCTCCAATCACTACCACCAAGTTACAAGAACTTTGTGATGAACTACAACATGCAGAACATGAACAAGACGTTGCCAGAACTCTTTGCCATGTTGAAATCTGCAGAAGTGGAGATCAAGAAAGAGCACCAAGTGTTTTTGGTCAATAAGACCACCAAATTCAAGAAAGGAAAGTCTAAGCAAAAGGGACACTTCAAGAAGGGTGGTAAGAAAGTTACCACGCCGGCGAAGAAGACCAAGGCTGGACCTGAGCCTGATACTGAGTGCTTTTACTGCAAGGGAGAAGGTCATTGGAAGCGGAATTGCCCAAAGTACTTGGCGGATTTGAAGAACGACAACATCAAGAAGAAAGGTATATCTGATATACATGTTATTGATGTGTATCTCACTAGTACTCGTAGTAGTGCCTGGGTATTTGATACTGGTTCGGTTGCTCATATTTGTAACTCGAAACAGGTGCTGCAGAATAAACGGAAGCTAGCGAAGAACGAGGTGATGATGCGCGTGGGAAACGGATCAAAGGTTGATGTGATCGCGGTCGGCACGCTACCCCTTCATCTACCATCGGGATTAGTTTTATACTTAAATAATTGTTATTTGGTGCATGCGTTGAGCATGAACATTATATCGGGATCTTGTTTATTGCAAGACGGTTACTTATTTAAGTCCGAGAATAATGGTTGTTCGATTTATATGAGTAATATGTTTTACGCACATGCACCTTTGATAGATGGTCTATTCTTATTGAATCTCGATAGTGGAAATACACATATCAACAACATTGAGGCTAAACGTTTGAAATCAAGCGATAATTCGACCTATATGTGGCA
This sequence comes from Avena sativa, assembly GCA_916181665.1. Lineage (NCBI taxonomy): Eukaryota > Viridiplantae > Streptophyta > Magnoliopsida > Poales > Poaceae > Avena > Avena sativa. The sequence continues at coordinate 216,377,528 of OV702279.1, forward strand.
CTGTCGTCTTGGTCACATTGGAGTGAAGCGTATGAAGAAACTCCATTCCGATGGACTTCTTGAATCACTTGATTTTGAATCACTTGAAAGATGCGAAGCATGTCTGATGGGAAAAATGACTAAGACTCCATTTTCTGGTATGATGGAGCGAGCTACGGACTTATTGGAAATCATACATACCGATGTGTGTGGTCCAATGAGTGTAGCATCGCGCGGTGGTTATCGTGATGTTCTTACCTTCACGGATGACTTGAGTAGATATGGGTATATCTATTTCATGAAACATAAGTCCGAAACTTTCGAGAAGTTTAAGGAGTTTCAAAGTGAGGTAGAGAATCAACGTAACAAGAAGATTAAATTTCTACGTTCTGATCGTGGAGGTGAATATCTAAGTTACGAGTTTGGCGAGCATTTGAAGAAATGCGGAATACTTTCACAATTGACACCGCCGGGAACACCACAGCGTAACGGTGTGTCCGAACGTCGTAATCGAACTCTCTTAGATATGGTTCGTTCTATGATGTCACTTACAGATTTACCGCTATCATCTTGGGGTTATGCATTAGAAACAGCCGCATTCACTTTAAATAGGGCACCATCTAAATCCGTTGAAACGACACCGTATGAATTATGGTTTGGGAAGAAACCTAAATTGTCGTTCCTTAAAGTTTGGGGATGTGAAGCCTATGTAAAGAAGTTACAGCCGGACAAGCTTGAACCCAAAGCGGAAAAATGCGTCTTCATAGGATACCCGAAGGAAACTATTGGGTATACCTTCTATCATAGATCCGATGGCAAAATCTTCGTTGCCAAGAATGGATCCTTTCTAGAGAAGGAATTTCTCTCGAAAGAAGTGACTGGAAGGAAAGTAGAACTCGACGAGGTTGTCGAACCTTCTCTCGAAATTGCGAGTAGCGCAGCACCGAAAGAAGTTCCTGTGGTGCCTGCACCAATTAGAGAGGAAGCTAATGATGGTGATCATGAAACTTCGGTTGAAGTTGCTACAGAGCCTCGGAGGTCAACAAGAACTCGTACCACTCCAGATTGGTATGATCCCGTTATGAGTGTCATGTTGGTGGATAACACCGATGACCCCGAGACATATGAGGAAGCGATGATGAGCCCAGATTCCAATAAATGGCAAGTAGCCATGAAATCCGAGATTGGATCCATGTACGAAAACCAAGTATGGACTTTGGTGGATTTACCGGATGGCCGGAAGTCTGTCGAGAACAAATGGATTTTTAAGAAGAAAACAGATGCTGATGGTAATGTTACTGTCTATAAAGCTCGACTTGTCGCAAAAGGGTTTCGACAAATTCAAGGAGTTGACTACGATGAGACTTTCTCACCGGTAGCGAAGCTAAAGTCTGTGAGGATTATGTTAGCAATCGCTGCATATTATGATTATGAGATATGGCAGATGGATGTCAAAACAGCATTCCTCAATGGAGATATTGATGAAGAGTTGTATATGATGCAACCCAAAGGTTTTGTCGATCCTAAAGATGCTAACAAGGTATGCAAACTTCAACGGTCCATTTATGGATTGAAGCAAGCATCCCGAAGTTGGAATCAACGTTTTGATAAGGTAATCAAAAGTTTTGGTTTTATACAAACTTATGGAGAAGCTTGTATTTACAAGAAAGTGAGTGGGAGCTCTGTAGCATTCTTAATACTATATGTAGATGACATATTGTTGACTGGGAATGATGTAGACCTTCTTAATAGTGTCAAGGAATATCTGAATAATAGTTTTTCAATGAAAGATCTTGGCGAAGCAGCTTACATATTAGGCATAAAGATTTATAGAAATAGATCGAGACGCCTAATATCATTGTCACAAAGTACATATTTGGACAAAGTTCTAAAGAGGTTTGGAATGGAATATAGCAAGAAAGGGTTCTTGCCCATGTTGCCCAATACGACCTTGAGTAAAACTCAAAGTCCGACAACGGCAGAAGATAGAGAAAGGATGAGTAAGACTCCCAATGCCTCAGCCATAGGATCTCTAATGTATGCCATGCTATGTACTAGACCCGACATTGCATATGCTGTTAGTTTAACTAGCAGATATCAAAGTGATCCAGGAGTGGATCATTGGACAGCGGTCAAAAACATCCTTAAGTACTTGAGAAGAACTAAGGATATGGTTCTTTCTTATGGAGGTGATGAACAGCTCGTTGTTAATGGTTACACCGATGCTAGTTGGAACACCGATCCGGATGATTCTAAATCACAATCCGGATACGTATTTATTTTGAATGGTGCAGCAGTTAGCTGGAGGAGTGCAAAGCAAAGCGTTGTGGCGAGATCTTCAACTGAATCAGAATACATGGCTGCTTCGGAGGCTTCACAAGAAGCGATATGGATGAAAGAGTTCATTACAAAGCTGGGTGTGGTTCCTAGTGCGCTGGACCCAATGTCTATCTACTGTGATAACATGGGTGCCATAGCCAATGCGCAAGAACCAAGGTCACACAAGAAGCTAAAGCATATCAAGCTACATTTTCACGCTATTCGAGAACATATCCAGGATGGGGATATAAAGATTTGCAAAGTACACACAGATCTGAATGTGGCGGATCCGTTGACTAAACCTCTCCCGAGGGCAAAACATGACCAACACCAAACTGCCATGGGTGTTCGGTATATTACCATGTTATCTAGATTAGATGACTCTAGTGCAAGTGGGAGACTGTTGGAGATATGCCCTAGAGGCAATAATAAATGTAGTTATTATTATATCTTTGTGTTTATGATAAATGTTTACATTCATGCTATAATAGTATTAACAAGGAAACATTAATACTTGTGTGATTTGTAAACTTAATTTGAAGTCCCTAGTATAGCCTCTATACTTCACTAGCTTGTTGGTTGATTAATGATTGTGGTTTACCTATCATGAACATTGAGATGTTATCAACAACAAGATCATATCGTTAGGAGAATGATATGGTGGACATACTCCTATAGATAAGCGTAGCATAAAGATCAAGTCATTTCAATAGTTCAATTGCTATATGCTTTCTGATACATAGTAACCTAATTCCTTCGACCATGAGATCATGCATATCACCTTTACCGGATGGATGCTTTGATGACAACAAACACCACACCGTAACTGGGTGGCTATAAAGGTGGCATTGAGTGTTCGGAAAGTATTGGTTGAGACACATGGATCAAGAGTGGGATTTGTCCATCCATATGACGGATAGATATACTCTGGGCCCTCTCGGTGGAATGTCATCCAATTAGCTTGCAAGCATGTGACTGGATCACAAGGGATCACATATCACGGGAATGAGAAAAGAGTACTTATCAGTAACGAGGTTGAACTAGGTATGCAGAGATACCGACGATCATAACCTCGGATAAGTAAACTATCGTGAGACAAAGGGAAATTGGTATCGTATGTAAGTGGTTCATTCGATCGCAAAGTAATCGTAGAAATATGTGGGAGCCATATGAATTTCCAGATTCCTCTATTGGTTATTGTTCGGAGAAGTGTCTCGATCATGTCCGCATAATTCACGAACCGTAGGGAGACACACTTAAGGATTTGACGTTGTTTTGAGTAGTTATGGTATTATGAGAAAGAGACCGAATGTTGTTCGGAGTCTCGGATGGGATCCGGGATATCACGAGGTGATCCGGAATGGTCCGGAGAATAAGATTCAATATAAGGAAAGTCCCGTTTCGGAGTTCGGAAATGATTCCGGTGAATGTTCTAGAAGGTTCCGGAATGTCCGGCACTCCGGGAGGGGGGAGGGGTACATGAATGTGTCATTACATATTGGAATGGTTGCATCATGTACTAAGTGTTCTTGCTGTTCCAAATAGAGGATTAAATTGACTCCTAAAACAGAAAAGTCAAATGTCCAGTTTGAAAGTCAAACGGCTAAAACAGGAAACTGTGGGAAACAAGCAAGAGGAGGCAAAACCGACTTGGGGGAGGAGTCCCTCCTCTCCAAGCCGGTGCACCACCCAAGGCCGACTTGGGGAGGGACTCCCCTCCCCTTGGCCGCGCCTCCCACCTATAAGAGGAGGGGCAGGGCCTCCTCCTCTAGACACACAAGTTCCTATCCTCTAATCTCCGGTTTAGAGCCGTTTTGGTTTAGAGCTTCTAATTGCCCTAGACTTCGGTTTAGAGCCTTCTAATTGGTGTGTCTAATCCCTAGACCACTAATATCCCTCTCTCATACTCCACCATACTCGCTCCGGCTTAAGGCGAAGCCCTGCGGGATCTCCCCTCTACTTTCGGTACCACGCCGTTGTGCTGCCGGAATCACGAGGAGAGTGCTACAACCTCCGCTGCCTGCTGGAACAAGGGAGAGGAAGGTCTTCGTCGAGTACCGAACGTGTGACCGACTGCGGGAGCGCTGCCGGAACGCAGCGCCGGAAGGATCGTCTACACGATCTTGAGATCGGGAAGAGTACGACTACATCACCCACGAGAATCCGCTTTCGTTAAACACTTTGGAATCTTCGAGGGTAAGTTATTCCATCGACTCGTTGCTACAATCTAGTAGATAGATCTTGGCTTGTTTGTTTGTATGCGATAGAAAATTTTTGTTTCCCATGCTACAAACCCCTACAACATGCTTGTTGCAGACGTTGATGTTTTCTGTTGCAAGCCTCTTGTTGTGTACTTCTTATGACGCGGGATAGTGAGATCGAAGAGGTCCAGGCCAACTTTACGCGACCTCGTTCGCGAGACCGGCTCCGCACTTGACGTGTGGCTTGTTCCACACATGCGGCTGGTGGATGCCAGTTTCTCTCACTATAGTAGTCATGGGATTTACACCAGATGTTGGCAATCATAATATCACCGTTGTGGCTTTCCATAGGTAAGAATCGTTCTTAGCTTGTTACTCCCATAAGCCACGTAAAACATGCAACAAAAAAGTAGAGGCGTCTAACTTGTTTTTGCAGGGAGTGTTTTGTGATATGGTATGGCCCAAGACATGATATGCATGATGTATGCGATGATCATGTTTTGTAATATTTTACGACTTGCATGTCGATGAGTACACAACCGACAGGAGCCATATGGTTGTCTTTATAATTGTGTATGACCTGTGTGTCAACTTCTTATACGCCATGTAATAGCTTTGCTTTATCACTAAGTAGTTAGCAATAGTTGTAGTTGCTGTTCGTGGTGGAGGCAATCATGGTGGAATGATGGAGATCATGCTGGCACGCACAAAATGGAGATCATTGCACGGAGATTGGCTATACCATGTCACATAAGATTATATGCATGTGATGTTTATCCTTTTATGTATCTTATTATGCTTAGATCGTGACGGTAGCATTATAAGATGATTCCTCACTTAAAGATCAAGATGAAATTGTGTTCTCCCCATGTATGCACCATCGCGAAAGTTCGTCGTGTTCAAGCACCTCGTGATGATCGGGTGCTATAAACTCTACGTTCACATACAACGGGTGCAAGCCAGTTTTGCACACGCGGAAATACTTGGGTTTGACTTGACGAGCCTAGCATGTACAGACATGGCCTCGAAACACACGAAACGAAAGGTTAAGCATGATTCATATGAATGATATGATAGACACTTTGTTGTCCACCATTGACCACATCTCTTCTCGTGAAGATCGGATTAGGTGTGGTGAATTTGGATCGTGTTCACTAAACAACTTGAGGGATGTTGAATTTAGTGGGAGTTTATCTAGTAATTTTATTAAGTTGAACTAGTTATCATGAACATAGTCTAAATTGTACTTGCAAATTTTGTAGATCAAATGGCTAAGTCCAACTTCAACTTCAACGTTTTTGCTGAGAAAGAAAAGCTTAAGAATAATGGGTCTAACTTCACCAACTGGTTCCGCAATCTGAGAATCATTCTCGCTGGCGGACAAAAGGACTATGTCCTTGAGAAAGCACTAGGTGACGCCCCTGCTATTGATGCACCGGCTGATGAAAAAGCTGTTTATCAGTCGCGGAAAGATGATTATGGAGTGATTAAGAGTACCATGTTGTTTGCTATGGAATCGGACCTTCAAAATAGTTTTGAGGAGTTCGCCGGGCCCTTTGAGATACTTGAGGAACTGAAAACCATGTTTCAGACTCAGGACCGTTCTGAGAGATATGAGATCTCTGAGAAGTTCTTTAACTGCAAAAATGGAGGAAGGGAGTTCCGTTAGTGAGCACGCCATTAAGATGTCGGGCTACACTCAACGTCTTGAGCAACTGGACTGCAAGATTCCAGAAGAACTCAAGATTGACAGAGTTCTGCAATCACTCCCTCCTAGCTACAAAGGTTTTGTAGTTACTCACAATCAAATTGGTTCCACTGATACGATCACTGAGCTCTTTGCTAAGCGGAAAGATGCGGAGGTGGACATCAAGAAAGATAATCATGTGTTGATGGTCAACAAGACCCCTAGCTTTAAACAAGGTAAGGGTGCAAAGTAGTCCTTCAAGAAAGGCAGCGTCAAGCGCGTTGTCCCTGCTGAGAAGAAGCTCAAGTCTGGACGTAAGCCGGACACTGAGTGTTTCTTTTGCAAGGACAAGGGTCACTGGAAGCGCAACTATCCGAAGTACTTAGCGGACAAGAAGGCTGGCACCATTAAAGGTATATTTGATATACATGTTATTGATGTTTACCTTACTAGCGCTCGTTGTAGTGCATGGGTATTTGATACTGGTTCAGTTGCTAATATTTGTAACTCGAAACAGGAGCTACGGAATAGACGTCGGCTAGCAAGGGATGAGGTGACGATGCGCGTTGGCAATGGATCAAGAGTTGATGTGATGGCCGTCGGCACGCTCTCCCTAGTTTTACCTTCGGTATTAGTTTTAAACCTTAATAAGTGTTATTATGTGCCTGCGTTGAGCATGAACATTATATCTGGATCGTGTTTATTGCAAGACGGTTATACATTTAAATCGGAGAATAATGGTTGTTCTATTTATATGAGTAACATCTTTTATGGTCATGCACCTTCTATGAATGGTTTATTTCTTCTGAATCTCGAAAGCAATGAAACACACATCCATAACATTGAGGCTAAGAGATGCAAAGTAGATAGTGATAATTCAACTTATTTGTGGCACTACCGTCTAGCTCATATTGGTGTAAAACGCATGAAGAAACTCCATTCTGATGGACTTTTGGAGTCTCTTGATTTTGAATCATTTGACACGTGCGAGCCATGCCTCATGGGCAAGATGATCAAAACCCCGTTCTACGGAATAATGGAGCGAGCAACAGACTTGTTGGAAATCATACATACCGATGTATGCGGACCAATGAGTGTTTCGACGCGCGGTGGGTATCTCTATTTTCTCACTTTTACTGATGACTTAAGTAGATATGGGTATATCTATTTAATGAAACATAAATCTGAAACGTTTGAAAAGTTCAAAGAATTTCAGAACGAAGTGGAAAACCATCGTAACAGGAAAATTAAATTTCTATGATCCGATCGTGGAGGTGAATATTTGAGTTATGATTTTCTCACGCATCTTAAAGCAAGCGAAATCGTTTCGCAACTCACGCCACCCGGAACACCACAGCGCAATGGTGTGTCTGAACGCCGGAATCAAACTCTATTAGATATGGTGCGATCAATGATGACTCTTACAGATTTACCGTTATCATTTTGGGGTTATGCATTAGAAACCGCTGCATTCACTTTAAATAGGGCACCATCTAAATCCGTTGAGACGACACCTTATGAACTATGATTTGGTGCTAAACCTAAGTTGTCGTCTCTTAAAGTTTGGGGATGCGAAGCTTACGTCAAGAAGTTGATGCCGGACAAGCTCGAACCCAAAGAGGAGAAATGCGTCTTCATAGGATTGAAGGGTTTCGCAGCATAGTAAATCAAAAAAATTCTACGGATGCGAACGGGAAAGCCAAGATCTAATCTAGGAGATGCAAACAACGAGGGGGGATAGATGAGATCTTCATACCCTTGAATATTCGCACAGCGGAACGTTCGACGGAACGTGGTTGATGTAGTCGTACTAGCCTTCTCCTCCTCGCTATCCGATCCGATCCAACACCGCAAGTGGCGATGCCTCCGAGAGATGCACACGTACGGCACCTCGACGTATCCTCCTTCCTCGGTCCAGCAAGTGGGGTGGAGAGATAGATTGGATCTACAACACGAGGGCGTGGTGCAAAGGTGGAGAGTTTCTGCGGCAGGGCTTCGCCTATGCGCAGTCAGGAGAGAGAGAGATCTGGAGGGCAGCAGGTAGGCGGCTAGGGTTCAAGGAGGGGTGGAGGAGGGCTGCGCCCCTGCCCTCTATATATAGGGGGCTGGCCGCCCCCCTTGGCCCCTCCTCCAAGCCCTAGTGCGGTGGCCCCAAGGGTTGGAGTGGGGGGCAAGTTTTCCCCCTCCTTCTAGAAGGTTTCCCTAGGGTTTGGCCGGCTGGGCCTATGGGGCCTTGTGCCCCTGGCCCAATGCGTCCAGGGCACTCCCTCGTAGGCCCACGCCCCCTCCCAACAAGTGGGGCCACGTTGGTCCCACTCTGGAAGGTTCTAGAAGCTTCCGATACAATACCGAACATTCTGAAACAATTCCAAAATCCAAAAACAGCGGGTTCGAGATCCAAAAACATTCTATCCTAGCGTCGAGACACGTTAAGTGTGTGACCCTATGGGTTCGAGAATATGCAGACATGATCTTCTATCAATAATCAACAGCGGGGTCTGGAAACCCATATTGACTCCCACATACTCATCGATGATCATATCGGATGAACCACGGTGCCAGAATTCAATTAATCCCATATATATATTCCCTTCGTCACGCGATATTTTACTTGCCCGAGATTCGATCGTCGGTATCGGCATACCTAGTTCAATCTCGTTCACAGCAAGTACTTTACTCGTTCCGTAATCCGATATCACTTTGTGATTAACTCCTTAACCACGTGCTTGCAAGCGGTGTTGATATCGATTACCGAGTGGGCCTGAAGTATATCTCTCCGACTTGGGAGGGACAAATCCCATCTCGATACATACAACCCAACAAGTACTTTCCGATCACCTGAGAGACACCTTCATGATCACCCTCTCATAGGATGACGTTTGATGACCTCAAAGCTTTCTTCCGATACCAGGGAGTTGCATTATCTCATGGTCTAATGAATACAATATTTGACATAAGAAAAAAACTTCGCAAAGATGAACACGATGACACGATCTAATTGCTCAGCTTGATTTGGGTCTGTCCATCATATCATTCTCGCAATGATATGATCTCATTATTAATCGACAACTCATGTCCATGGTTAGGAAACCTTAACCATCATTAATCAATGAGCTAGTCCATAGAGGCGTACTAGGGACACGGTGTTGGTCATAAACCACACAAGTATCAAAGTTTCCGCTTAATACAATTCTAGCATGGAATATAAACTATATCATGAACAAGAATTATAATAATAACATCTTTATTATTTCCTCTAGGGCATAATTCCAACAGTCTCCCACTTGCACTAGAGTCAATAATCTAGTTTACATCTGGTAACAATCTAACACCCATGGCACTAAGGTGCTGATCATGTTTTGCTCGTGGAAGAGGTTTAGTCAACGGATCTGCGACATTCAGATCCGTATGTACTTTGCTAATCTTCAGATCTCCATCTGTTATATAATCTCGAATTATATAAAACTTGCGGTTGATATGGTTGGTCTTTGGATGATATATTGGTTCCTTAGCCAGTGCTATGGCGCCAGTGTTGTCACACAATATCTCCAGTGGGTCCAAGACACTTGGAACCACACCAAGCTCAGTGATGAAGTTCCTGATCCAAACTCCTTCACTTGACGCTTCTGCAGCAGCCATGTATTCCGCTTCTACTGTAGATCCCACGATCACGCTTTGCTTGCAGCTTCTCCAGCTCACAGCTCCTCCATTCAAAATATAAACGTATCTTGTCTGAGATTTAGAATCATCCTTGTCGGTGTCGAAACTAGCATCGACGTAACCGTTTACGACGAGTTGTTCATCACCTCCATAGACTAAGAACATTTCTTTAGTTCTATTTAAATACTTTAGGATGTTCTTCACGGCTGTCCAGTGTTCCACTCCAAGATCAATTTGGTATCTGATCGTCAAACTAAGAGCATTGGACATATCCGGTCTAGTACATAGCATGGCATACATGATAGATCCTATGGCCGAGGCATAAGGCACTTTGCTTATAGCTTCTCTATCGTTTACCGTAGCTGGACACTGAGCCCTGCTTAATATCTTACCTGACAACATAGGCACTGAACCTTTCTTTGCCTTATCCATTCTGAACGTTTTTAGAACTTTGTCTAGGTATGTACTTTGTCTTAAAGCTATCAGGCGTCTTTGTCCATCTCTATAGATTTTGATGCCCAATATATAAGCAACTTCCCCTAGGTCTTTAATTGAAAAACATTTGTTCAAATAACTCTTCACATCGTTAAGCATGTCAATGTCATTTCCAATAATCAATATGTCATCCACATATAGTACCAAAAATGTCACTGAGCTCCCACTCACTTTCTTGTAGATACAAGCTTCGTAGCAATTTGGAACAAATCCAAAGCTCTTGATCACTTGATCAAAATGAAGGTTCCAACTCCGAGATGCTTGCTTCAGTCCATAAATGGAACGCTGAAGTTTGCACACCTTATCAACATCCTTAGGATCGACAAAACCTTCGGGTTGCATCATACACAACTCTTCATCAATGTTGCCATTAAGGAACGCAGTCTTGACATCCATCTGCCATATTTCATAATCATGAAACGCAGCAATTGCTAATAAAATCCGAATGGACTTAAACATCGCTACGGGAGAGAAAGTCTCATCGTAGTCAACACCTTGAACTTGTCGAAAACCTTTCGCGACAAGTCGTGCTTTATAGACAGTAACATTACCATCCGCGTCCGTTTTCTTCTTGAAAATCCATTTGCACTCAACGGCCTTTCGGTCGCTAGGAGGGTCCACCAAAGTCCATACTTGGTTTTCGCTCATGGATCCCAATTCGGATTTCATGGCCTCTAGCCATTTCTCAGAGTCTGGGCTCATCATTGCTTCCTCATAGTTCGCAGGTTCACTGTTGTCTACTAACAAGACAGTTAAGATAGGGTTGCCGTACAACTCAGGAGGGGCACGCGACCTTGTCGACCTGCGACGTTCAGTAGTAGCATCGTTCGAAGCTTCATGATCCTTGTCATTAGCTTCCTCTATTGTTGGTGTAGACGGCACTGGAACAATTTCAGGTGCTGCGCTACTCTCCAACTCAAGAGAAGGTTCAATAACCTCGTCTAGCTCTACTTTCCTCCCACTCACTTCTTTCGAGAGAAACTCCTTCTCAAGAAAGGATCTGTTCTTTGGGACAAACACTTTGCCTTCGGATCTTTGATAGAAGGTATACCCAACCGTTTCCTTAGGGTATCCTATGAAGACGCATTTCTCCGCTTTGGGTTCGAGCTTGTCCGGCATCAACTTCTTGACGTAAGCTTCGCATACCCAAACTTTAAGAAACGACAACTTAGGTTTAGCACCAAACCATAGTTCATACGGTGTCGTCTCAACGGATTTAGATGGTGCCCTATTTAAAGTGAATGCAGCGGTTTCTAATGCATAACCCCAAAATGATAACGGCAAATCTGTAAGAGACATCATTGATCGCACCATATCTAATAGAGTCCGATTCCGGCGTTCAGACACACCATTGCGCTGTGGTGTCCCGGGTGGCGTGAGTTGCCAAACGATTCCGCTCGCTTTAAGATGCGTGAGAAAATCATAACTCAAATATTCACCTCCACGATCGGATCGTAGAAATTTAATTTTCCTGTTACGATGGTTTTCCACTTTGTTCTGAAATTCTTTGAACTTTTCAAATGTTTCAGATTTATGTTTCATTAAATAGATATACCCATATCTACTTAAGTCATCAGTAAAAGTGAAAAAATAGCGATAACCACCGCGCGTCAAAACACTCATTGGTCCGCATACATCGGTATTTATGATTTCCAACAAGTCCGTTGCTCGCTCCATTATTCCGTAGAACGGGGTTTTGATCATCTTGCCCATGAGGCATGGCTCGCACGTGTCAAATGATTCAAAATCAAGAGACTCCAAAAGTCCATCAGAATGGAGTTTCTTCATGCGTTTTACACCAATATGACCTAGACGGCAGTGCCACAAATAAGTCGTCTTATCACTATCTACCTTGCATCTCTTAGCCTCAATGTTATGGATGTGTGTTTCATTGCTTTCGAGATTCAGAAGAAATAAACCATTCATAGCAGGTGCATGACCATAAAAGATGTTACTCATATAAATAGAAACCATTATTCTCCGATTTAAATGAATAACTGTCTTGCAATAAACATGATCCAGATATGATGTTCATGCTCAACGCAGGCACATAATAACATTTATTGAGGTTTAAAACTAATCCCAAAGGTAAAACTAAGGAGAGCGTGCCGACGGCCATCACATCAACTCTTGATCCGTTGCCAATGTGCATCGTCACCTCATCCCTCGCTAGCCGCCGTCTATTCTGTAGCTCCTGTTTCGAGTTACAAATATTTGCAACTGAACCAGTATCAAATACCCAGGCACTACAACGAGGGCTAGTAAGGAAAACATCAATAACATGTATATCAAATATACCTTTGATGGTGTCAGCCTTCTTGTCCGCTAAGTACTTCAGATAGTTGCGCTTCCAGTGACCCTTGTCCTTGCAATAGAAGCACTCGGTGTCCGGCTTAGGTCCAGACTTGAGCTTCTTCTCTGCAGGGGCAACGCGCTTGCCGCTGCCCTTCTTGAAGGGCTTCTTTGCACCCTAAACTTTCTTAAAGCTGGGGGGCTTGTTGACCATCAACACATGATTATCTTTCTTGATGTCCACCTCCGCAGCTTTCAGCTTAGCGAAGAGCTCAGTGATCGTATCAGTGGAACCAATCTGATTATGAGTAACTACAAAACCTTTGTAGCTAGGAGGGAGTGATTGCAGAACTCTGTCAATCTTGAGCTCCTCTGGAATCTTACAGTCCAGTTGCTCAAGGTGTTGAGTGTAGCCCGACATCTTAATGGCGTGCTCACTAACGGAACTCCCTTCCTCCATCTTGCAGTTAAAGAATTTCTCAGAGATCTCATATCTCTCAGAATGGGCCTGAATCTGAAACATAGTTTTCAGTTCCTCAAGAATCTCAAAGGGCCCGGGGAACTCCTCAAAACAATTTTGAAGGTCCGATTCCATAGCAAACAACATGGTGCTCTTAATCAGACCATAATCATCCTTGCGCGACTGATAAACAGCTTTCTCATCAGCCGGCGCATCTACAGCAGGGGCGTCACCTAGCGCTTTCTCAAGGACATAGTCCTTTTGTCCGCCAGAGAGAATGATTCTCAGATTGCGGAACCAGTTCGTGAAGTTAGACCCATTGTTCTTAAGCTTTTCTTTCACAGCAAAAACGTTGAAGTTGAAGTTGGACTTAGCCATTTGATCTACAAAATTTGCAAGTACAATTTAGACTATGTTCATGATAACTAGTTCAACTTAATCAAATTACTAGATGAACTCCCACTAAATTCAACATCCCTCAAGTTGTTTAGTGAACATGATCCAAATTTACCACACCTGATCCAATCTTCACGAGAAGAGATGTGATTTCAATGGTGGACAACCAAGTGTCGATCATATCATTCATATGACTCATGCTTAACCTTTCGGTTCGTGTGTTTCGAGGCCATGTCTGTACATGCTAGGCTCGTCAAGTCAAACCCAAGTATTTCCGCGTGTGCAAAACTGGTTTGCACCCGTTGTATGTGAACGTAGAGTTTATAGCACCCGATCATCACGTGATGCTTGAACACGATGAACTTTTGCAACGGTGCATACATGGGGAGAACACAGTTTTATCTTGATCTTTAAGTGAGGAATCATCTTATAATGCTATCGTCGCAATCTAAGCATAATAAGATACATAAAAGGATAAACATCACATGCATATAATTTTATGTGACATGGTATATCCAATCTCTGCGCAATGATATCCATCTTGTGCATGCCATCATGATCTCCATCACTCCACCATGATTGCCTCCACCACGAATAGCAACTACAACTATTGCTAACTACTTAGCGATAAAGTAAAGCTATTACATGGCGTATAAGAAGTTGACACACAGGTCATATACAATTATAAATACAACCATATGGCTCCTGCCGGTTGTGTACTAATCGACATGCAAGTCGTGAAACATTACAAAACATGATCATTGCATACAACATATACATCACATCTTGGGCCATACCATATCACAAAAACACTCCCTGCAAAAACAAGTTAGACGCCTCTACTTTGTTGTTGCATGTTTTACGTGGCTTATGGGAGTAACAAGCTAAGAACGATTTTTACCTACGTAAATCCACAACGGTGATATTATGGTTGCCAACATCCGGTGTAAATCCCATGACAACTGTAGTGAGAGAAACTGGCATCCACCAGCCGCATGTGTGGAACAAGCCACACGTCAAGTGCGGAGCCGGTCTCGCGAACGAGGTCGCGTAAAGTTGGCCTGGACCGCTTCGATCTCACTATCCCGCATCATAAGAAGTACACAAACAAGAGGCTTGCAACAGAAAGCATCAACGCCCGCAACAAGAATGTTGCGTTCTACTCGTGAAACACATCTACGCATAGATCTAGCTCTGATACCACTGAAGGGTTTTGCAGCATAGTAAATCAAAACATTTCTTCGGATGCGAACGGGAAAGCCAAGATCTAATCTAGGAGATGCAAACAACGAGGGGGGATAGATGAGATCTTCATACCCTTGAAGATTCGCACAGCGGAACGTTCGACAGAACGTGGTTGATGTAGTCGTACTAGCCTTCTCCTCCTCGCGATCCGATCCGATCCAACACCGCAAGTGGCGATGCCTCCGAGAAATGCACACGTACGGCACCTCGATGTATCCTCTTTACTCGGTCCAGCAAGTGGGGTGGAGAGATAGATTGGATCTACAACACGACGGCGTGGTGCAAAGGTGGAGAGTTTCTGCGGCAGGGCTTCGCCTACGCGTAGTCGGGAGAGAGAGAGAGATCTGGAGGGCAGCAGGTAGGCGGCTAGGGTTCAAGGAGGGGTGGAGGAGGGCTGCGCCCCTGACCTCTATATATAGGGGGCTGGCCGGCCCCCTTGTCCCCTCCTCCAAACCCTAGGGCGGCGGCCCCAAGGGTTGGAGTGGGGGGCAAGTTTTCCCCCTCCTTCTAGAAGGTTTCCCTAGGGTTTCCCCTAGGGTTTGGCCGGCTAGGCCTATGGGGCCTTGTGCCCCTGGCCCAATGCATCCAGGGCACTCCCTCGTAGGCCCACGCCCCCTCCCAACAAGTGGGGCCACGTTGGTCCCACTCTGGAAGGTTCTAGAAGCTTCCGGTACAATACCGAACATTCCGAAACAATTCCGAAATCCAAAAACTGCTTTCCCTTATATGAATCTTATTCTCCGGACCATTCCGGAACCTCTCATGATGTCCTGGATCTCATCCGAGACTCCGACCAAAAATTCATAAACCAATTATCCATTCTATCCTAGTGTCGAGGCACGTTAAGTGTGTGACCCTACGGGTTCGAGAATATGCAGACATGATCTTCTATCAATAATCAACAGCGGGGTCTGGAAACCCATATTGACTCCCACATACTCATCGATGATCATATCGGATGAACCGTGATGCCAGGATTCAATTAATCCCATATATATATTCCCTTCGCCACGCGATATTTTACTTGCCCGAGATTCGATCGTCGGTATCGGCATACCTAGTTCAATCTCGTTCACAGCAAGTACTTTACTCATTCCGTAATCCGATATCACTTTGTGATTAACTCCTTAACCACGTGCTTGCAAGCGGTGTTGATATCGATTACTGAGTGGGCCTGAAGTATATCTCTCCGACTTGGGAGGGACAAATCCCATCTCGATACATACAACCCAACAAGTACTTTCCGATCACCTGAGAGACACCTTTATGATCACCCTCTCATAGGATGACGTTTGATGACCTCAAAGCTTTCGTCCGATACCAGGGAGTTGCATTATCTCATGGTCTAAGGAATAAAATATTTGGCATAAGAAAACAAAACTTCGCAAAGATGAACACGATGACACGATCTAATTGCTCAGCTTGATTTGGGTCTGTCCATCATATCATTCTCCCAATGATATGATCTCATTATTAATCGACAACTCATGTCCATGGTTAGGAAACCTTAACCATCATTAATCAATGAGCTAGTCCATAGAGGCGTACTAGGGACACGGTGTTGTTCATAAACCACACAAGTATCAAAGTTTCCGCTTAATACAATTCTAGCATGGAATATAAACTTTATCATGAACAAGAATGATAACAATAACATGATAATTCTTGTTCATGATAAAGTTTATATTCCATGCTAGAATTGTATTAAGCGGAAACTTTGATACTTGTGTGGTTTATGAACAATATCGTGTCCCTAGTACGCCTCTATGGACTAGCTCATTGATTAATGATGGTTAAGGTTTCCTAACCATGGACATGAGTTGTCGATTAATAATGAGATCATGTCATTAGGAGAATGATATGATGGACAGACCCAAATTAAGCAGAGCAATTAGATCGTGTCA
This sequence comes from Avena sativa, assembly GCA_916181665.1. NCBI lineage: Eukaryota > Viridiplantae > Streptophyta > Magnoliopsida > Poales > Poaceae > Avena > Avena sativa. The sequence goes on from OV702279.1 coordinate 216,394,166, forward strand.
TCGTGTTCATCTTTGCGAAGCTTTTTCCTATGTCAAATATTGTATTCCTTAGACCATGAGATAATGCAACTCCCTGGTATCAGAAGAAAGCTTTGAGGTCATCAAACGTCATCCTATGTGAGGGTGATCATAAAGGTGTCTCTCAGGTGATCGGAAAGTACTTGTTGGGTTGTATGTATCGAGATGGTATTTGTCCCTCCCAACTCGGAGAGATATACTTTGGGCCCACTCGGTAATCGATATCAACACCGCTTGCAAGCACGTGGTTAAGGATTTAATCACAAAGTGATATCGGATTACGGAACGAGTAAAGTACTTGCTGTGAACGAGATTGAACTAGGTATGCCGATACCAACGATCGAATCTCGGGCAAGTAAAATATCGCGTGACGAAGGGAATATATATATGGAATTAATTGAATCCTGGCATCGTGGTTCATCCGATATGATCATCGATGAATATGTGGGAGTCAATATGGGTTTCCAAATCCCGCTGTTGATTATTGATAGAAGATCATGTCTGCATATTCTCGAACCCGTAGGGTCACACACTTAACGTTCCTCGACGCTAGGATAGAATGGATAATTGGTTTATGAGTTTTTGTTCGGAGTCTCGGATGAGATCCAGGACATCACAAGAGGTTCCGGAATGGTCCGGAGAATAAGATACATATAAAGGAAAGCAGTTTTTGGATTTCGGAATCGTTTCGGAGTATTCGGTATTGTACCGGAAGGTTCTAGAAGCTTCCGGAGTGGGACCAACGTGGCCCCACTTGTCGGAGGGGTGCGTGGGCCTACGAGGGAGTGCCTTGGCCGCTTTGGGCCAGGGGCACAAGGCCTCATAGGCCCAGCCGGCCAAACCGTAGGGGAAACCCTAGGGAAACCTTCTAGAAGGGGAGGGGAAGACTTGCCCCCCACTCCACCCTTGGGGCCGCCGCCCTAGGGCTTGGAGGAGAGGCCAAGGGGGCCGGCCAGCCCCCTATATAAGGTGGGCAGGGGGCGCACCCTCCCCTCACCCCAAACCCTAGCCGCCAGCTGCTGCCCTTCCTCTCTCTCTCTCTCTCCCGAATGCGTGTAGGCGAAGCCCTGCTGCAGAAACTCTCCACCATAGCACCACGCCGTCGTGCTGCGGATCCAATCCATCTCTCCACCCCACTTGCTGGACCAAGGAAGGAGGATACGTCGCGGCACCGTATGTGTGCATCTCTCGGAGGCGACGCCACTTGCGGCGTAGGACCGGGTCGGATCGCGAGGAGGAGACGGCTAGTATGACTACATCAACCACATTCTGTTGAACGTTTCTGCTGTGCGATTTCTTCAAGGGTATGAAGATCTCATCTATCTCTCTCGTTGATTGCATCTCCTAGATTAGATCTTGGCTTTCTTGTTCGCATCCGTAGAAGTTTTTTGATTTACTATGCTGCGAAACCCTTCAGATACCCCGTTAGGAAACTAACTCTCATAACAAAAAAAACTAGCTAGCTCGGATGACAATTGTTGAACCCAGTACAGTTCACGAGTTAATGTGCAAGTGACAACTACCAGCGTGTCCTGGACTTGGCCGTGCTGGTGGACATAGGCAACAACTCTAGTGGGGCGCTTCGCTTCGGTGCGGAGGAGGCCGGAGTGGCGGCGGCAGTCGGTTGTGCCCGACAGGGTGGTCTTGATTGCCTCCTGCAGATCAATGGCCGGTTGTCATGATGTTGACCTCGGGGGCATGAGGCACCCCCACGGATTCATCATGAGGTAGTGCTCGGTGGATCCTGACGAAGAGAAGCTGTGATGCATGTGGTGCACCCTGTTCTTGGGTCCTTGGAGGAATCTGGGCGAAAAATTACAACGGAAAAGTTGGTGCCGGCAGCGGCGGCATACCTACATCGTTTTGCTTCTTGGAGGTGATTGGCATAGAGCTCCTTCTACACCCTCGTGGGGTTTGAGATCTGCGGGAGAAATCCCTAGCTACGGGTCTTCGGGCAGGCGACGGTAGCGACGTCGCTCTCTTCTTGGAGGCGACGTCGCTCTCTTCTTGTACACAGCTTTTGTCATGTGCTTCTCTTCTCGTCGGGTTGGTGGATGTCAGGGTAGTGACCCCTAGTGGCTGGTATTTATGTACCGAGGCGGAAGACTCCGAATCCATGGCGGACAAAAGCTTCATGTGGCATATAATTTTTTTGCATGGCTTGGGTGACGATCTTGTGTCGAGGATGTCGGCTCGGTTGATGCGCCTCAAAGGAGGCGGTTGAGTTATAGGCCGGTGTGGCAGCCCCGGATGTTGGCGGTGGCCGTGGTCTGCTTAGCGTGGCGGAGCCGATGGATGTCGGGTGATACATCCAATTTGCATCACTATTATATATCATAATTTGCATCTATTCATTGATTTATGTCTTATTATGAGGTAATACTTATGTATTTTCATCTATTTATGCATGTTGGATGATTCTTGGAGGATGGACTGCCAGAGTCTGGATTCTGATGGAAAAAGAGGTGTTTTGATGCAATTTCACGAAGATCATAAAAATATGGGAAAATTATATTTTTCCGAAAGACGAAGGAAGCTAGAAGGGGAGGCGTAGAAGGGCCACAACCCCCTAGGCGCGGGCCCCCTAGGCCGCGCCTAGGGCAGATGTGGCCCACCTGCTCGGCCTCTGACTCTGTCCTCTCGCCTATATCTTCCTTACGGAACCCTAACACCAGGGGAGTGACCACAGATAGATTTTCGTCGCATCTGCGGGGCAGAAAACACCGAGAGAGAAAGATCTCTCTGGAAGACAGATTTCTGCCAAGGAAATTCCTTCCCGGAGAGGGGAGATCGTCGCCATCAACACCATAATCAAACTAGGCTTCATCGGGATCATCATCATCATCATCATCCACACCATCATCTCCACCAGCACCATCATCACCACTCCATCCCGCTGTAACAATTGTGTTGGATATTGCTTTAGTTCTCACGGGAAACTTTCCCGGTGTTAATTACTATTGTAGTTGATGCTTATGAGTGGAACCATTGGATTATTGTTTATGTTCAGATTGTTATCCATCACCATATCATCTTTAATCTTGATCCATATAATGTCTTGTGAGTAGTTCGTCTAGTTCTTAAGGACATGGGAGAAGTCATGTTGTTATTAGTGGATTTGTGTTGAGTTATTATTCAATGGTTTAGTATTTAAGTTGTGGTGCTATTCTTCTAGTGGTGTTAGTGAACGTCGACTACATGATACTTCACCATTTATGGGCCTAGGGGAATGCATCTATGACTAGAAGTCCACATTCAAGTTATCATCCGAACCCCCTCCAGTATTAAGTTGCAAGCAACAGACAACTGTTTTAAGCAAAGTGTGTAAGGTAAACACTCCACTTGTTCCATGAAAAAAAGACCATTGTTTTCTCCCTAGTAGCAACAGCACATCTACAACCGAAGAGATTTCTGTCACTTCCCTTGGAAACTAGAGGCATGAACCCACTATCGAACATAAATACTCCCTCTTGGAGTCACTAGCAACTACTTGGCCAAGATAGCTACTAACAACGGAGAGCATGCAAGATCACAAGAAACACAGACATGATAGAATCATAAAGACAAAACCATTAATAAATCTGACATAGTAATATCAAACACAACATGCATGATTACAAATAGATTAGATCTTGATCATGAACAGAGCTTAAAAGATCTATACATGAAAGCACAAAGGAGGAGATACAACCATCTAGCTACTACATGGACCCAAAATAAAAATATGGGGAAATTATATTTTTCCGGAAGACGAAGGAAGCCAGAAGGGGAGGCGTAGAAGGGCCACAGGGGGCCCACACCCCCATAGGCGTGGGTCCCCCTAGGCCACGCCTAGGGTAGGTGTGGCCCACCTGCTCGGCCTTCGACTCCGCCCTCTCACCTATATCTTCCTTACGGAACCCTAACATCAGGGGAGCGACCATGGAAAGATTTCTGCCGCCTCTGCGGGGCGGAAAACACCGAGAGAGAAAGATCTCTCCGGCAAACAGATTTCTGCCGGGGAAATTACTTCTTGGAGAGGGGAGATCGTCGCCATCAACACCATCATCAAGCTAGGCTTCATCAGGATCATCATCATCATCCATGCCATCATCTCCACCAGCATCATCATCACCACTCCATCCTGCTGTAACAATTGTGTTGGATATTTCTTTAGTTCTTAGGGGAAACTTTCCCGGTGTTAATTACTATTGTAGTTGACTACATGATACTTCACCATTTATGGGCCTAGGGGAGTGCATTGTGTATTTGGCTACTAATTGTGGGGTTGCCGGAGTGACAGAAACCTGAACCCCCGTTAGGACACCTTTGCACAAGGGAGTGTAGGATCTCAGAGTTTAAGGCTGTGGTTAGGTTTATATCTTAATTACTTTCCTGTAGTTGCGGATGCTTGCAAGGGGTTTAATCACAAGTATGTATTAGTCCAGTAAGGTCGGTACATTAGCACAGGTTCACCCACACAATACTTACAACACCAAAGAAGAGTACTCAGCTATTTGAAGCGAAAGCACTTGACAGAATTCCCATGTGTCCTCGAGAATGTTTGGTCCTTATAAGTATTTCCACCGGCTTGTCCTTTGCTAAGAAAGGATTGGGCCACTTGCTGCGTTTGTTCGTTGTCTTTGTTACTTGCTCTTTGTTTTGTTGCTTTATCAGAAAACCCCTAAAAATATGTTTGCTAAGTATTTACAGAGATTTCCTGCTCCATACTACTAGTCAACACCTTCTTCTCCTCGTTGGGATCAACACTCCTATTTATCGAAAGTACTGCGATACACCCCCTATACTTGTCGGTCATCAAGAATATTTTCTGGCGCCGTTGCCGGGGAGTGAAGCGCTATTGAAGAGTGGAACTGGTAAAGGAAACTTCTATTGCAAGTATTTCTTTTTGTTTCTGTTTGTTGCTTTGTTTCCAATATGGATAACCCACTTGGTTTTCTATTTGGGAAAACTACTACCACTGCTAGGGTAGTAGATGAACCACCACCTATTGAGATAGATCCTTTTAAGATGCCTACAAGTATTGTTGATCGTGTTATGGATAATTATTATTTAGTGGATGGAACTGTCCATCCTGGTGATCATTCGCTTTTTAGCCATGAATTATGCGGGTTGTTTAAGTGTGCAGGTATCACAACTGGACAGGTGAAGAAGAAGTTACTCTCCATATCCTTGAAAGGGAGAGCTAAAGAATGGTATAAGCTGCTGAAGAATAGACAATCCATGGAATGAGAGGGGATGACATCTCTCTTTTATTCTAAATTTTATCCTCCCAGGGAGATTCATAAGGATAGAAATCTGATATATAACTTTTGGCCTCATGATGGAGAGAATACAACTCAAGCTTGGGGAGATTGAAGTTACTAATGCTTAAATATCCTATTCATGAACTCCCTAACAATATTATTATCAATAACTTTTATGCTAGGCTTTCTCTTTATGATAAAGATTTACTAGATGCTTCTTGTGTTGGATCATTCACATGTATGAAGGAAGAAGCTAAATGAGATCTACTAGACCATATTCAAGAGAACACTGAAGCTTGGGAAAATGAAAAAGGAAGAAAGTTAGGTATAAACTATGATTATGAATGCATTAAATCTTTTATGAAAACTGATGGCTTCCGTGATATTAGTAATGAGTTTGGTCTTGATTCCCAAAGTATTGCCAATTGTTTTAAGGCCTTTGCCTCTTACATAGAAATTCCCAAGAAGTGGAATAAGTACCATGCACCTTATAAAGATGTTGTTAATCATGTTCCTGTTAGAAGTACTGAGGTTTGTACTACTAATCATAATTTGCATGAACCTCATGTTGAGAAAATACCTTTCCCAGCTAAGCTAAAGGAGTATTCTATGATTATTAGTGCAAATAACAAAGGTACAAAGAAAACTGTGGAGCCTGATGAGCAAATGCGTGTTGAACCTGTGGTAGTTATTGTGAAAGACCTTGTCACTAGAAATATAGAGGATGAGCACATTGTCTTCTGTGAAGACGCTTCTAGTATTATCTCTCATCCTAGTAAGGCTAGAAAAGCTAGTGTTCCTGTGTTTTCTGTTAAAATTGGTGATCATTGCTACTATGGTTTATGTGACATGGTGCTAGTTCTAGTGTTATTCCTTGTGAGCTTTACAGGGAAATTATGCATGAAATTGGTCCTTGTGAGCTTGAGGACATTGATGTGGTTATTCACCTTGAAAATAAGGAAACCATTTGCCCCATTGGTATTGTAAGAGATGTGGAGGTTCTTTGCGGTAAGATTAAGTATCCTGCTGATTTTCTAGTGCTTAATTCTGCAGTTAGCAAAACTTGTCCTATCATTTTTGGTAGACCTTTTTTGAGCACTTGTGGAGCTATTATAGATTTTAAGAAGGAGAAAGTTTTAACTAAGTTTGACGGAGATTCTTATGAGTTTAACTTTTCCAAATTTGCTAAAGCTCCTTATGAAAATAGCTTGCCTAATGAAGATTTCAGGATGGAACAACTTGCTTCTATTGATCCTGTTTATGACCTTGGACCTCTTTTTGGTGACTGTAAGTATGCTCATTCTGATGGTAAAGTTATTGCCAGTGATAGTTATATTGTCAAATTCATTCAAAGTGTTACTGAAAGTTATTATGAGAGAGGGAAACATGGTTCTATGCATCTCAATAATGTTAAGTTTCCCTGTTTTATGTTGAAAGCTTTGAAGTTGCATCTATTTTGTCTTCCTATGCTAGTGGCTTTTTGTTTCAACAATTCGTTTTCTCATGATACCCCCATTCATAGGGAGTGGGTTAGACTCAAATGTGTTGGTTATTTGCTTCTTGATGCTTTCTTTCACTTCAAATATTTATCTCCTTTGTGAGCATCTTTGAAATTTTCAAGCCTAACTTAAAGGCATTAAAGAAAAGTACTTGTTGGGAGATAACCCAAGAGTTTGGTCGAGTCTTGGAAGTTACTACCTCTGTAATAACTGATCCTTATCCTTTTTGTTTTGGTTTTTGTGTCAAGTTCAACTACTTTTGAGAAGTAGAGGAGTTGTGAAAAGTGGCTGTCCTGGGACAGATTTTTGTGCTGCATTGTAAAAATTCATGAGGGAGCTCAGTACTTCGGATGGAGCTTTATTTTTCTGTGCTTGTTCTCCAAGATGTTACCCAACTTTCATTAGTTTTTTACTTTTTGATTTGAGCAACAGAAGTTTTATGAAAAAATCAATATTTACCTGCTGGTTTGTTTTGACAGATTTCTGCCGTCATTTGCATTTGCCTCTTACAGAAGCTTTTGTTTTGGTGGATTTCAGTTGAAGTGTGAACTTAAAGGTTTATTGTTTTTGCTTACACTAATGTTGCCATTTAATTTTGTGTTTTTCCTAGTGAAGAAAGGAATTTCCAGGAGAAGAAGGAAATAAATCTGCAGAGTTCGTCTTTGAATAGGTAAAAGTGGTGAAGTGAAATCCCTATCTTTTTATATTTTTGATGTTTTTAATACATAAGGGAAGTTATGAGACAGAACAGAGGAGGAACCGGAGGCCAGGGTGGCCAAACCCACCCCAGGCGCGGGCTCCAGCTGGTCGTGCCTGGAGGGGGTGAGACCCCCCGAGCTCCGTCTCCGCCTCGTTTTCGTAACAGTACCTTCCTTATGCATTGAAACTTCGTAATATATAACCCCCGGATCCCCCGAGGTTCGTGCATCATGTTCTCGTCGTGTTTTTGTTTCGATATGTTTCTGTCAGGAAAACTTCTCAAGTTTAGAGCACCATGGCCTCCGCCAACAATAAAGGCAAGAAGCCCGTGGAGGAGATAAAGTTGGAAGAACAAACCGCCGCAGGGACAAGGGCAAGGAAACATACTTTTGTAGGAGCAATTAACATTGGGGATGCTTTTTCTCATAACATGCAGGAAATCATAGCCTTCGGTCCAGACTTTAGATACTGCCTTGAGGCAGTGGAAGACCTTCGATCCACTGATGAGTTTTGTGATAAGTACCGTGCTTTGAGGATGAAGGTGGATATACTTCAAGAGGAAAATAACAGACTTCGTAAGATGCTGGAGGATTTTCTGACCCTAGATAAGAGAACACCACTGAAGGATTAATTCATCATCAGGTTTGGCATCCCCTTGGCTTGTTCCAAGCTTGGGGGGAGTGCCGTGGTATCACCATCATTATCTTTTATCTTTTACCTTTTTAGTGGATTCATATCTATGGTAGAAAAGTTATCTTATAGTTTGGTTTGCATGTGTAAGTATCTCTCCTTTAGTTGGTTCTCTATGTATCCCTTGGTGTGAGTGCCTTTATGGAATATTAATGAGAAGTCTCATCTTTTACTTTTTGCACTTCTTATTTTAGTTTGTAATCTCTATTATATGATGGATCATGTTGATCAGTATTGGCATCACTTTGGGAGAATCAAGTAAATCTAAATTGGTTTTGGCAAACCGAGCTCTGGTCAGTAGCAACACCTTTTGAGGTTTGAAAGGAAAAGAGAAAAAGCTTACAAGTATTGTAAGGTTCCCAACCTTTAATAAGGTAGAGATCCCTGTGTTTACAATGCTAGTCCCTGGATCAATAGCTAGCATCCACAGTTAAGATGTAATATCAAGAAACAAAGGTCATAATACAACTTTATAACCAGGAATCAAATAATTTATTACATCTTACATAGCTCATTTGGCTATCTCATTACAATGCAGCAGAATATAACAATAGCATGGGGTCCTTCATCTTCAAAGTGCCACAGGCAGACATGTTGGTTGTAGACTTGTAATCCTATTTCACTAATATCAAACAAAACCTACAACATAACAAGTTATAGCCACAAGGGTCAATACATTTGAATTGTATTGGAAAGTGATACTATGGTAATATAGTGGAGTCTATCATCTATATGCATTTGGCTAAGTGGAGCTTAGGCTTGCTTTGCTCAAAATAGATTTTCCTTATCATTTGAAAACACTAAGTTTTTGCTTTGACAAAATCTTTCCCAAGGCATCTCCCAATAGAAATTGGTGATCCTTCAACCCTTGTTCAACCACAAGTTTTTAACTTAGAAATTGGGATGATGAGATTCTTGATAGCTTCCATGTCTTGATGCTCAAATTGTCCTTTACCAGGGACATGGCTAAGTACTTAGATTTTACACTCTGCAGAGGTGGTGCACTTTCCCCACAAGACTTGGTTTCCCAAGACAAGATCTTTCAGAAGCCTTCCCTTAGACCAGAATGGACGCGCTCCAACCTATCAAACCCCTACCACCAACTGTCCATTTGGCTAAGTTATTGCAACCTATATGATCCAGGCAGAGCCCATAATGCCAAGTGGCTGCACTTGAGGCTTCTCAACATTTGACATCTCAAATCTCTTTGTTCCTGGGTGGCTTTCCACAAGTGTGATACACAAGGTTCACCAGTCCCCTGGCCTTGTGTAACTACTCAACACAAACCATTCCTTCCATTCCACCCAGGTGATTCATTCACTTAGTTGTTTTATTAAACAAAACACAAGTCCTAAGACTTAGAAATTTTCCATAACATGATTATATATTCCACCCTTGTCTTTTATTAGCTAAGCTAAGCATGATAGTAGTAGGAATCTTAACTTAGGAAATTACTAAGGTTTCATCTACTAGGATTTCCCATGGCATAGTTTATACTTAGCAAAAATTCCATGCAAGTCCTACTTAGAAATATCACTAATGCATAGTGAAAATAATGAGACAAAAGTATGAAGCATCACTTGCCTTGTTGGTAGAGAGTATAAGTTCACTCCTTGTTCTTGCAATATTCACACTCTTCAAATCACTATAATTCAAGCAAACAAACAATATTTCAATCTACCATTCAAGCAATTCATCACATAAAATGATAGAAACAAAACAATGCATGCAAGCATGCTAAAGATTGTTTTATTTGTAAAAGTGGTTTCTAATGGGTCATAAACATTTGAAAACACCTAATGGTCATTTTATAAAGTGGCAAAACCATTTGCAAAAGATTTTACTTTGCAAACCATTTTTAAACCAAATCATTATTTTATGTGGTGAAGAAATGCTTTTAATAAGGCAACATTCTATAGAGTTCGCAAAATATGTTTTCAAACCATAAAACCTTGTGTTTAGGGTCAGAGAGTTTATTTCCAACACATTTTCCTAAAGGTTTCCTTCCAAAACCATTTTTAATAATTAAACCATATTTTTATTTGACTAGAAATGTTTTAAAACAAAGATTCATTATTTTATTTCACCAAATACATTTTTGAAACCACCAATTGATTTCTAGGGTCAGTAGGTTCAAAACAAACCATCTTCCAAAGGTTTTATCTCAAAAATCATTTTAGAACAAATTTTATATCCTAAACATGCATACACAAGTTTCTGTAAAAACAAACAATTTAACAGAAGATTTTTACTAAACAAAGTGCATGGTTGGATAGGGCTTGTTTTGCTGAATCCATTGATATAAAATTTGCAAAATTTGGACGTGTGGTTTGAAAGTTATGAATTTTTCAAAATTGATCATCTATTAGACATGTTTCTGTTTTTTAAAACAGATCTCAAGCCACGTGTCTTATTCCTATTCGCCCATACCGTTTCTTTCGGATCAGCTTCTCTGGCGCGTTGGATCTAAACAGATCGTGTGGCTCAGAATCAAACGTACCCCTTCGTTTAAGTTTCTTTCCTATCCACTAGATCGAGATCGGACGGCGCTTAGCATGTTTGCCAGAGAGGGGCGGCGCTGGCGGTGGCAGGTGGTGGCGGGGGCTCTGGCGGCGAGGTTGCTGGCGACACAAGGGGCTAGAGGGAGAGAGGGTTAGCTCACCAGGTTCGCTGCGCTTAGCCGATGCTCAGCGTGTTCTTGTCTAATGAAGGGGCGCTCGAGGTCAACCGGAATTCCTCGCCGTAGTTGTCATCGGCGTCTGATGCTTGCTGTCGTCGTCGATGGCAAACCTACAGGTTATGCGCGAATAAATGGCGAGCATCAGAGAACGCGCTAGATGATGGAGATTAAAATGGCTTGGGCTAGAGTGCAAGGCACGCACGGGTTCAGACGCTAGGGCTCACCGGAGTTATGCTCACTGTCGGGTTCTAGCAGAGGTTGTCAAAGGCGGGTCTACGAGGCACAAGAGGGTAAACGGAAATGTCAGTGAACACGTACGATAACAAGGTTTGCGATAAGGTAAACCAGAGAGCAAGAGAGGGTCGGGGCTCACCGGGATTCGTTGACGAACTCGTCGGAGCTGCGGCAGCGCGGGTCCAATTCGGAGCAGCCTGGGGGCTTACTGATTCGTGGAAAGGAGGAGAAGTGGGGAGGAGGCAGAGCGGGTTAAGACTGTAGGGTCCAGGGGGAGAATTAACCGCGCATTTAAACAAATTCAACCGAATTCATTTGGCCAGAAACGGCGAGGTGAGAGAAGGGGAGCAAACGGTCGCGAGGTTAGGGATGACGAGGGCATCGTTGTCATCGAGAGAGAGAAAAAGAAAGTGGGGTCCAGTAGTCAGCGACTGCGTGGGTCTGCTTCTGAGTGAGAAACGAATCGCTGCGGGGGAAGGGGGAAGATGGGCTGGGCTTAGTTGGGCCAGGCTAGTTGGGTTGCTTTGTTTCTTATTTTTTTCCTTCTCCTGTTATTTTTCTTTTTCCATTTTGATTTTTCTGTTTTGATTTCATTTAATCATTTCAAGCATCCATTTGAATTCAAACCCTTGTCAAATTTTGTGTAGCTTCAAAAACTGATTAATAAAACATTCTGAAATCATTTTAGAATTATTTATTTATTCTTTTTAAGGTCTTTTAATTATTAAAAATAGGCTCTAGTTTTAAATCAAATAAGATTTAATAATAATTTCAAACACCATTTAAATTTCTAAATCCTTCCAAAACTTTTCAGTAGGTTCTTATTCAATTATAAGGATGTCAAAATAGTTCACTTTGAATTATTTGGAATAATTTTAATATGATTTATAAATCATTTGAATTTGGTATTTGTTTTAATTCCAATGGATTTTAATATAGTTTTAATTCCCTAATTTTTATTTGCAAGATTTATTTTAGTTGAGTTAATTAAACAACTTTTATTCCACTTGGGTAAATTCCAAATATCTTTTTCTATGAATTAATTAATCATTCCAATAGGGGTTTGTCTTTATTTAAATGGAATTTGGTTTAAGCCATTTTATTTTTATTTTGGAAAATTCTTTATCCATTTATTTTATTTGGGTTTTGGATTATATTCATTCCATTTGTTTATGGCTTAGGCCAAGGTTTGATTTGGTCTTTAAATATTCTTTATTTAATATTTCTTTCTTCCTCTTATAAAATCCATATCTTTTATTTAGAGATCCAAACTTGGTGATTCTAATTTGTGAAGTCTTGTTTAATATTTATTTATCCTTTTAAATATATTTAGGATTATTTGCTCACCATTTGGTAAGGATTTTAGATAAGGGCTTTATTAGCTTTGGAAATTACTTTTCCTTATTTTATTAAATTCATAAGATTTTATTCATGGTTCCTAATTAAGTGAAACCAATTTGTATGGTCTTATAATATTTCTATTTGTCATTCTTGGTCATTTTGAAATGTTAGTTGACAAATTTTTATATGTATCAAATCCATAGGCTGGGAGATAACTTGGAAATGTTTTTATTCCATTAGGGTTTAAGGTTTTGGTTTATTTCTCAAGTGTTAAATTTCCAGATTGCATTTATGAAGAATGCATTCCACTAGATTTGAATTTATTTGGATTCAAATATTTAACCAAAGTTTGTTCAAGAAGGGATTTTAAGTTTCCATTTAGAACAAAAGTTTCTTTTCACCCTAAAAATCAAAAATAATTTATTTTGTTTATTTATTTTTTCACATAACAAGATTTGGAAAATCTTGGGATGTGACAGGTATTTTGTATCATCTATTTTCTTTCTTGTTGGCTCATAAGCTTAATATTTTTTATTTAAGATCTTTTGTGTCTTCAAGGAAGATTGCATGTTTGGCTTTATTACTTGTATGTTTGCTTGTTTCCTTCAACTCTTGTGCTTGCTACCTAGCCTTGCCAGCCAAAAACCTATTTTGAGAAGGCATACTTCTCATGCTTCCAATCCGTTTGAACCAAAACCTGTGCCATTTGTGTCCACCATATCTACCTATTAGCATTATTGCTATTCCAAGCAAATTCTCAAGCTTCATCTATCTTTCGAATTAAAAAGGATTTTGTTATGTGAAAACTAGTTAGTAAATCTCTCACGAACTTGATGGCACACCTTATTTTCCTGCCCCTAATAGACTTGAACCATTGTGTCATCAAAGTTGTATATGCTTGCACCTATACGTTGGAATTAGCAGAATCGTGTTGTCACGGGGAACGCTTTCAACATTACACTTGTACTTTGTACATAGTTGATATCATGCTCTTTTGTCTGTGGATGTCACCGGTGTGAAATAAAGAGCGAACTTGTAAGTCCATGGAGTTTGTATTTTGTGTTAGAGAAACGCCTAGGCCACTAGCCTAAGCCATGCCTAATCATGGTGGAAACTTTTAGCATCACCATAGTGAGCTATTTATGAAGCATCCTCAATAAAAAGCTATGCACATAGTAAATAAAAACATCGCTGAGGTGCTTACTGTCTGCTTGTCTTGTCATTTTGGTTATGGGATAGCTCCTGTACCATGTGCAAGGGGTACCCCGTTGGCAGTTCTCTATGATACGCATGTACTTACAATGACAAGAACTTACCGGTAACTGAAGTTGAGTAGCATGAGGAGTGGCCCTCATATTCAAGGGACATGAGATTGCCAACTTATATTTCGTTAAGCATATACTCCATCCTTGTTCACTTTAACCTTAATCATCTCAAGATGCCATGATAGGGGCAATGAGGGATCAAAGCTAGTAAGTACCATAATCTTTTGGAAGATCTTTATGACTTGTAATCCTACTTCCCTCTATGAAGGGACCTTTCTCCTATTTCCAAGTTGAGTCAGTAAACCTACTTCCTCTCTATCTCCAGCAAGCATTTGAGTTCTTGTGTTTCAAGAATTCATATGGTGATTTATTCACTCATGTTCTTTATCTTCCTTGTTTGCACAAAACTCTTATCTATTGAATATTACTTTGAAAGCCTTCATTGAAAAACCTTTTTGAGCAAAGAGTGCTCCTGTTTGAAAACTTCTACAAAAGCTTTATTTGTGAGACTGTTTGCCAGCTGTTCTCTGACCAAGAACAAGAGTTTGCCAATTCCAATTATGATTTATCTTTATGCCTCTCTATTGTGACTCATGTACTTGTTGCAAACTAAGTTATATAATGGTGAGTTGCCTTCTTCTATGAGTTGTGTAATGGTAAGTGTGATGCTTATTGTCCGTATTCTTTTATCGACACTTCACTTCATAAACCTGTGGACATGTTTACTGAGCTCAGTTTTTGCTTGGGGACAAGCGAAGGTCTAAGCTTGGGGAGAGTTGATACGTCTAATTTGCATCACCATTCTATATCATAATTTGTCTCTATTCATTGATGTATGTATTATTATGAGGTAATACTTATATCTTTTCATCTGTTTATGCATGTTGGATGATTCTTGGAGAATGGACTGCCGGAGTCTGGATTCTGATGGAAAAAGAGGTATTTTGATGCAATTTCGCGAAGATCAGAAAAATACCAGAAAAATATGGGAAAATTATATTTTCCCGGAAGACGAAGGAAGCCAGAAGGGGAGGCGTAGAAGGGCCACATGGGGCCCACACCCCCTAGGCGTGGGTCCCCCCTAGGTCGCGCCTAGGGCAGGTTTGGCCACCTGCCCGGCCTCCGACTCCGCTCTCTCGCCTATATCTTCCTTACAAAACCCTAACACCAGGGGAGCGACCACAGATAGATTTCCGCCGCCTCCGCGGGGCGGAAAACACCGAGAGAGAAAGATCTCTCCGGCAGACAGATTTCTGCCGGGGAAATTCCTTCCTAGAGAGGGGAGATCGTCGCCATCAACACCGTCATCAAGCTAGGCTTCATCGGGATCATCATCATCATCATCCACACCATCATCTCCACCAGCACCGTCATCACCACTCCATCCCGCTGTAACAATTGTGTTGGATATTGCTTTAGTTCTTAGCGGAAACTTTCCCGGTGTTAATTACTATTATAGTTGATGCTTGTGACTGGAACCATTGGATTATTGTTTATGTTCAAATTGTTATCCATCACCATATCATCTTTAATCTTGATCCATATGATGTCTTGTGAGTAGTTCGTCTAGTTCTTGAGGACATGGGAGAAGTCATGTTGTTATTAGTGGATTTGTGTTGAGTTATTATTCAATGGTTTAGTATTTAAGTTGTGGTGCTATTCTTCTAGTGGTGTCATGTGAACATCGACTACATGATACTTCACCATTTATGGGCCTAGGGGAATGCATTGTATATTTGGCTACTAATTGTGGGGTTGCCGGAGTGACAGAAACCTGAACCCCCATTAGGACACCTTTGCACAAGGGAGTATAGGATCTCAGAGTTTAAGGTTGTGGTTAGGTTTATATCTTAATTACTTTCCTGTAGTTGTGGATGCTTGCAGGAGGTTTAATCACAAGTATGTATTAGTCCAAATAAGGTCGGTACATTAGCACAGGTTCACCCACACAACACTTACAACACCAAAGAAGAGTACTCAGTTATTTGAAGCGAAAGCCCTTGACAGAATTCCCATGTGTCCTCGAGAACGTTTAGTCCTTATAAGTATTTTCACCGACTTGTCCTTTGCTAAAAAAGGATTAGGACACTTGCTCTGTTTGTTCGTTGTCTTTGTTACTTGCTCTTTGTTTTGTTGCTTTATCAGAAAACCCCTAAAAATCCGTTTGCTAAGTATTTATAGAGATTTCCTGCTCCATACCACTAGTCAACACTTTCTGCTCCTCATTGGGATCGACACTCCTATTTATCGAAAGTACTGCGATACAGCCCCTATACTTGTGGGTCATCACGGGGCGGCAGCCACAAAGCTTTGGCAGTGTTGAGGACGTCTATCTCGGGTCATGTGTGTGCGATAAGGTCGATCTGGCATAGTTCTCCTGGAGGTTTGTCTTCTTCAGCTAAGCTACGTTGGAGCGTCCCATGTCGACTCCCCCCATAGTGGTCATGATGCCTTCTCTCCAGCATGGGTGGGAGGTCGACTTGGCTCGGTGAGTCCGCCGCTCATTTGTTTCATGGGTTGTGGGTGTGACCATGTGGTGTTGGTGTTTGTTGAGAGGTTTTCGTCCGGTTTTCTACTAATTAACTGGGCATCTTCTTCTTAATTTAAGAATAAGGTCTAATTTTTTTTGCCTTATTTTCAAAAAAAAGTTTGTGACTAAAAATACAAAAGCTCACTACGAACTTTAATTCTGAAACTGGCCAAAAACAGAAGCTCAGAAACTAAGAATACAAAATTAAGTGGAATCCACATGCAAACAAGATCGGACCATAGTTTTTTTTCTTTGAACGTGGAGCGTTCCCGAAGTACCCAGAGCTGCATTAAACAAAATGTGGCAGGTACAAATTATAAAGAGGCCCTTTTACAATACTCGCACAAAGAACCTTACATTTAAAGATAAGGCCTCTTAACTTTCAAAAAGCCTCCTAGCACAAGAAAAAGAAAAGCAATCAGGTGCCTAGGAGAAGCCTCCGCCACCGGTCGCCGTCGACCTCTAGGTGTTTCCACTGCGAGATCCAAGAGGGAAAAGCGATCGAATGCTCTCTTCCAACTAAGAACCACTGCCAGCCAGCCACCTCAATGTCTCTAGGGACGAACCACTTGTTGACAAGGAGGTGACGAGCTCCGGCACAGGATTCACATAAGGCCTCCGTCGTGGAGGTAGAAGACGGGCCACCGTGCCGGCCAAAGATCACAGTGGCCACCCCGCCAGCCGCGTGTTCCGCTCACCGCAGGAAAGAAGGCCACCAGCGCTCATAAAGCCACTTCAAGAAGCCACCATCATTCCCCTCACCACCATGGCCGGCCAGAAGGATGAGAGGCATCAGAAGGGTTGAGGAGCACTGATAGCCATGTCCGAGCTTTATGCCCGAGCCGTCGGAGTCGCACGTCTCAACACTGGCTCCAACCAAAGGAGCATTGTGAGAGAGGTCAACCCGCAACCTCCTGGCGCCGCTCGCCTGCGCCGCGGAGTAGCTCGAAGGTGCCATATCTTTCCACCACACGTCAGACCCCACCCAACTCCCCCGCCTCCATAGCCGGCAGGGGAAGGATTGGGTCTTGCTGCCACCGCTCGACATCAGCACCCGAAACAGCTTTATTCAACGAAGCGTTGGTCACCGCCATCATCGCCTGTCCACTGTGGACCAAGAGAACGCCGACGAGAAACCCTAAAAATGATCAAATCTTGATGCACAGATCTCGGCCTCCGATTCGATCTAGGGTATATAGCCCACTACCGACACTTAGCCACTACATCTACCTACCATATATACTCTGGCACCACCCCTTTGCCACCTCCAACCAGCCTCGCCGGTGAAGGGAGCTCGGGGGCAGCCCGGTTTCTCCTCTAGGACGCTCAGAATAGAAAGGGACGGGAGCTACATGAGAGAATAGTGTGTTTCATTTTTCTTCCTTTTCAACCGAAGCGTCACGACTCACAAGTGATCGGACCATAGTGACTTGAATTCAAATGGTCGCTTATGCAACTGTATGCAGCGAAGCCTACCAAAACATTAAAAGTCCAATCAGGAAAGAGATGGGCCCATCATTAATAATGACATTTTGGACAGCCAAAATAATGCACTGCATGCAGCCGTGCAAGGAAAATAACACGATTCCACTGAATTTTGACAGCGTCTGACGACTCACTTTCCCCACCCTTCTCGTCTCTTCCACCAGCCCCCCCTTGAGAGTCGACCCTAGCCTTCCGGCCCGATATGAAGCTCCCGTCGACGGCGATGCCGGCCGGCGGAGGCGGAGGAGAGGAGCTGGACTAAGTAGAGTAGATGGTAGGTGTAGATGTTGTAGTTTGTGTGCCGTAGTGCCGACTGGGAGTAGGTCGCCGGGCTCCATCGGCCGGGTCTGGTGCGTCCTCTGCTTCGTCTTCCTCAGCACGCTTCTCTGGTGGCAAGAGCGGCGGCGCGGTGGAAGCTCGGAGCGTGGCATCTCCGCCAATAAGGCCGTCTTCCCCTTTTCTTGGAGGCCGTCCGTTCTGACGCCTTGCCGCGGTGTCAGGCGGTCGCCGGAAACGCTCTGGGCTGCGCCATCGAGGTGGTGGCCAGGCGCTGGATGCGGAGCTGGTGAAGCCCCCTTCAATAAGCGGTTCTACTTGGCGTGTCTTCCTCGCTACCATCTCTGCTTGCCTCTCCAAGCTCGTGGCAGGAGCTTTGGATCTGACGGTGAGCCTGTTTTCCTGATGCGATGTGGGTATGCCTTTGCTGCTCTGGTTCTTCTGCTGGATTCGCTTCCCTTCTTCTCTTCAAGCGCCAAGGCGGCGATGGATGAAGAAGCTGTCCAATTGGGCGATGTGCTGGAGCGGTGCTGGAGTTCGAGAACCATCCTGATTCGGAGCATATCCTCTGCTTCTTGCAAGATGCAGAATTTCTTGGCCAAGATGGCTACGCCGGTGAGCTCCGGCAAGATTTCAACCTCCACCGAGAGGCCCTTTTCGGGCGCAGCTGTTGAGGGCATCGCCGGGCCAGATGCAAGTGGTTGCGTCCCCGCACCTGGCCATGGCTGCAACATGCTGAGCTCGCTGCTCCACAGTGGAGAAGAGGAAGGACTAGATTGTAATTCTCAATCTCTTAGCAAGGTCCTTTCTACATATGCCAAGGACCTATGTGTTATTTCTTATTTTATGAGGTCCTTTGTAATCTTTGTACCCCTCCACTGCTGTTTCAATATATGGTTCTAGCCCCTTCGGGGCACTCCACCGTTCAAAAAAAAAAACCGAATTTTGACACAACTATATGCAAAATCAAAACATGCAGTCGGGTGTTCTCTCTTTGCACAATCTATACTCGCGTTGCGTGTAGCGCCAAAGGAGGCCGGAATACAACTTGAGCTCTTTCATCTAACCTCGCCTTTCTAAACTTGTACAAATTCGTATTATCTCGAACACAAGAACGGCTCAGATAGTTTGATGATATACCGTCATAATTAGTATAAACATGTATATGTAGCTCTGTATAAAACCCATATAGCCCAATTAAATTATATAACTTTTTAGCAAAGGTATATATATACTAGTACGCCTGTATACAAACAAACAAAAAGTACGCCGGATTCGTATCCACACGGTGGTAGTGGTGACGGTTGGGTCCGGCGACCCGATGACTTGGTCTGGCCAGTGCATGCCTCGACTTGGGCCTTGTAGGTCTGTGTTGGCAGGGCTGACGCGACGGCGTGCAGATGGGGGCGGCGACACGCGAGAGCTTGGTGGCAGAGGCATCGCGTGAGAGATTGGCCGCGGCCGGCCGGACAGTCTGACCGAATGTCCGGGGACAGGCTAGACTGTTCCGATGTGCTGCCCAGCATCTTGTATGGCGCCGACGGTAGTCGTCACGATGGTCGGGGGTGGCAGTGATTGGATTGGAGCGGTGGGTAGGTCGCAGTCATGTGTGAGAAAAATGTCGTATAACTACATATCCCAATCCATACACTTATATATATAGTAATATTTGGTTCATATTTGAATATATACGTGGTTGTATTTATACGAATTTACGACATAGGGGTTGTACTGGAGATCACACAACGTGTTAACGTCACACCGGAATCACAGAACGTGTTAACGTCACAATACATTGTCTATCGTGGCAAACAGGAATTCTATGAAAAAAGATGATAAGTACGTTTTCTAATCACCACGGTACTCTCACGTGTAGTGTTGCTACTGGATTCCGGATACGGTTTCTCTGCCCAGGCCACCGGCTGCGTTGATACGGTGACAAACTAATCTACTCCTACCTCCTGGAACTCTTAGGCAACATCACAATGGCGGGCAAGAGAAAAAGAAGAAGAACGAGGAAGGGTGACCAGCAGGAAAAACAACCGGACTGGCTGGCGCTCACCTCCGATCTCCTGGAGCCTATCGCCCAAAGGTCCCGCGATGCCATCACCGGCGTGACCCCGTTCCGCTCTGTCTGCCAGACATGGCGCACCGCGTAGGGGAAGCTCCTCGCTTGCTGCTTCCTGCCCCTGAGAGTGGATCTACTCCTTCCCGCGCTGGCTCAGAGTACATGCTTGTCTTCCCCCTGTCTCGTGGATGGTCGATCGTTGTTAATGCTCTAGACGCGTCCTGCCATCTCTCGCACCTCAAGACGGGCACCACCGCCCCTCTGCCCAAGACCAATGCCGTTCGTGATGACAAGACCTCGTCCAACATCAGGCACATAACATACGTGCACCACACCGACCCCAAAAGGAGGCGGAGACATGGCAGTCATTCATACTGGTATTTTGGGACCAAAATCATGATCGATACCGGCTCCGTTCAATCATTCTTCCCAACCTACCAAGAATTCTCAGATGGGTTCCGCTTCGCCCTCCATATCCCGCCCGGTAATATGGCAGCAAGCATAGAAAACATGAGGATCATCATGTGCCATAGCTATTTGTTGGGTTCAAGGAAGGCCATGGTTCTTTGCAGGCCCGGAGATGCGGCCTGGACGAAGCTCCCAAAATCCCCCTCTTATGGCTGGGAGTATGTCGACCTGGCCTACTTCCAAGCGAAGATTTATGGCCTAGAACGCGACGGTGACACATCGGTGTTTGACGCCAATACACTCGACTTCCTATACTCGGTTGATGCGCCACAATCGACGTCCAGGCTTTTCTCCGTCTTATACCCCTCCTCCGAACTTGAACCGGTTGTGTTCGACTACTTCAATTTCGTCGCATTGCCAAGCAAGCTACTTCTGATTGTTACCAGAGTCGAATCACTAGAGCTAGAAGGTTTCACCTTCTTTGAGTTAGTGCCTGGCAATGGCATGCCCTCCTGGAATAAGGTAACTGGAGATGCCATCGGTGGCAGCTACGATGTGTTCGATTGCTACCATGCCACCTTTAGCCACAATGCAGTCAAAAGAGGATCTCGGATCTATTATGTTCTTGGCCAGAGGCAGAATCCCAACACATCGGCATACTGCTATGAGATAAATGATGGCAAGATGGAGTGCGTGTACCGCTCAACGGACGATAGTGGTGAGTATTCAACCAAGCCTAGTTGGTTTGTTCCTTAGCCCATGTTGGTTTTGCATGTGCAGAGTGTGGTGCACTACAAGTTCCATGAAATACTTTCCTAGAGACGTCTTTGGGTATCCTTAATGTTCAAGTAAATTTTCTTTTGTAACTCGGCCTACTATGGGTTGTGTTTAGCTAACAAATTCGTCATGTGCTAATATTCATATGGCAGTTTTTTTCCTCTTCTATTCATATGGCGCTATTTGACACCCAGGGTGTAGAATAGTTATTCTACACCCACCCTCTATCTTTAGAACCGTATATTATTTTTACGTCACGTAAATTTTGTATTACTTCGTAAGTCGAGAAGAACATAATAAAATTAAGAAATGATATAATTATTTTTGTTTACACGCCGTAAAAAAATTGGACATAAATACATATTTTTGGTGTTTTTTACACTATAATGACTCATAAACATTTTTTTTGTCAAATTTTTTGGTTGTGGTGAATAGATGAACATAATTATTAGTATATAAAACATAATTTTTTCAATCTAACAATGTAAAAATATGTTGGATGCAAAATAACTATTCTGCACCCTGGGTGCTGAATATATATATATATATATATATATATATATATATATATATATATATATATATATATATATATATATATATGGTATGCCCTAGTACCCCGGAGGAAGCATCTCATACCACAAACTTGCTTTGAGATTGGTACCACAAGACCTCCCCTTTTCTTTTCTCTTTTGAACAATCTTTTTATAAAAACATTTTCTCTTACCATCCACATGACATAGACAAGCAAAAGAGGAAACTTGGGGTACTTTTGCAGTTCTAAAAGAGTGTATTTTGCAGCCCTAGTATGAAACCATTTTGAAAATGCATGCAAAATTGGGTAACGATATGTTCTGCCAAGCCCAGTGTGCTCTGCTCCTGCTGCCAGCCCGCTGCAAGCATGTGCATGTCGTTGCAGAAAAAGGCACACGGTTTAAATTTCAAACGTTAAGTACCGGTGTATCCAGTTCAGGCCAAGCTTGCAGAAGTGACAGTCGTCCACTGTAGCTACCTGAGTAACTATTGGTGCCTTGCAAGCTGAACCATTTTTCACTTCCCAGATATCACACTGAACCATATCAAATGCCATAATATACAGCAGTGATGATGGACAAACAAAATGGACTAACTAACATGCAGATATGACACTTTTTAGCACCCATTATATGGCACGTTCCACACCATAATTGTAGTCGGCACCACAATTCAAACCATTAAGCACCATTTTCAATAGGCACATTTTTATGTCAATCTAAGTAACACAGCCATTAAATAAATAATATTTTGCTCCTGTCAAAAATATTCAGCACCATGTCTTAACTTGTCAAGCACCATGTACACTTGACCGCGAGGTCAAGGAACCTCTATGGATCGTGGTTGGCATCATGGAGCTCCGGAGTTTCCAGATCGGCACAGCACCACTTGCATGAGGACGCTCCGTCCACCCGCACAGCTGCCAGACCACGCATCGCAGCACTGTTAAGTATCTCACAAACCAGTGCAAAGAGGGTATTCATAGATAGACAACAAAAATCTTCAGCAACACATACTCCGGCGGAGAAAAGATTAGAAAACAAGTGCACACTATAGGTGTTATTCCAGAGTATATTCACTTGGCACTAAGAATTGGAAGATCAAGTACCTAGAAAAATAATCCAGTTAACATGCAAAGTTATCTGGCACTAGTCAGATTACCAAGCACCACACCAAAATATGCAACATGTACCAGGCTACAGTAGGCAACATGTAGTTCGAACCACGATTCAGCGCCTGTGCATTAATAGTTAAGCACCTCAATCGAACCAATTTAGTACCAGCTGTTTCTAATTTCAGTAGCTTCTCTCGGTGTAGATAAATAGGCGTCGATTCCGTACCGAACAAATCTCCATTAAGCAACAAGTGTTCAAACATTCAGTAGTAAGAGTTTAAACATTCAGTACTTTGGAATTAGTGATTCCGTACCTTCAGAAAAATTCAAGCTTTCCTTCAGTACCAATAGCACCATCGCTATAACTAAGTTATCTTCACCAGGTCAGCTTGCAAGGCTGCAACCTGAAAATTCATCAAAAGATTGCAACTCTTGATAAGTTAAACAAGAATACGATGCAACCTACCAAATCAGGCAGCTAGTGTTGAATATTCAGATAATTACCCCTGTTGTAACCGTTGCCAATTGTAACTAGTAGTCCCTAGTCTTCAGGAGTAGCGCTAGTCTTCAGGCGTGCATGCACACGATCCCTCACACCTTCCTGTAATCACCTATATGTACATCTGTCGGCATCAATAACAACTGTTGATTAACTCTGCAATCTATCTTGGTATCAGAGCAAGTTCCTTCTCCCATGGACACCGCCGGCGCCCAAGCCACCACCCCAAACTCCTCCAGTTCTTCTGCCCCTGCCCTCAATCCTCTCGACACCGATCCTCAAACTGCCCTCCAGCAGCGCCAGCCCATGCGCCCTCGTGCTCCTCCCAGCCCCCACGTGGGCGATCCCCTTTTTCCTCACGACGGCACGATGGCTCCCGTCGCACACACCATCAACATGGCGGCCCCTTCGCTGCCCTCCGACTCTCTCGCCCGCCTCCCCTTTCCCCTCTCCATCCACGACGTCCACATCGAGCAATTCATCAAGTTCACCGTCGACTCAACCGGCAAGAACTTCACCCGCTGGCGCAAGATCATCCTCTTCCAGCTCGCGCGCTACAACGCGCGTGACCATGTTCTGGACGGCGCCGCCTATGCCCGCGCTGACGAGGCGTGGCGCCAGGAGGACAGCACCATCGTGCTCTGGTTCTACGGGACCATCTCCGAGGCGCTCCAGGACATCATGCTCGACCCCGACTGCACCGCCTACGACGCGTGGACCCGCCTCCACACCTTCTTCTATGACAATCGTGAAGGACAGGCCATGGACCTGAACACCCAACTCCACGACATGCCGCACGGCGACCTCTCGATCGACGAGTACTGTCGTCGCCTAAAACACATCGCCGATCAGCTCGAGGAGGAGGACGCGCCGATCTCCGATCGTGCCCTGACCATGAAGATGATCGATGGGCTGGGCGAAAAGTTTGAGCTCCAGGCGGAGATCCTCACCAACATGACGTCGTACCCGACGTTCGCCCAGGCCCAGTCACGCCTCCAGCTCGCCGAACGCAAGATGGCGCGCAAGGCTCGAGCGGGCAGTGCACAGGCCCTTGCCGTCCACACCAGTGGCGGACGCGGTGCCTCCCGTCCCGACTCTGCCGACCGTGGCAGCAACATCTCGCAGGGCGGCGTCGGCCGTGGGCAAGCCTAAGGCAACCGCGGTGGGTACCAGCCAACTGCCGGCGTCAGCCCCAACTATCGGGGTAAGAATCCCATCCCAGGGTACCAGCCAAGCGGCGGGCGCGGATTCACCGGTCGGGGAGGCAACAACTCGCAGCAGGTCGGCGGCTTCCCCGGCGGACGCGGCGGCGCATCTGGCCAGCAGCCGTGGATGGGCTACTTCGCCCCGATGAGTGCTCCCTGGCCACCGCCGCGTGCTCCCTGGGTCCCCTCCAACTCCGCCGGCGTCCTCGGGCCACGTCCAGGGCACCACTCCCAGGCATACCCCGTCATGTACTCTGCGACGCCACCTGCTCCGTCGCCGTACACATGGGACCCCACCGCCATGCTCCAGCAGTCTGCCTCCTACGGTTCGGCCTTCCCTCCGCACGGTGAATGGGTGATGGACTCCGGTGTCTCATCCCACGTCACCGGCAACCAAGGTACCTTAACGAAGTCTCATCCCTTATTAGCTCGTGATTCTTCTCGCATAATAGTTGGCAATGGGTCTAGTGTTCCTGTCACAGCCACTGGCACCACACACCTCACCACTCGTCCCTTTTATCTCAACAATGTCCTAGTCTCTCCCCACAGTCAAGAATCTAATCAGCACTCGTCGTTTTGTTCGTGATAATTCCTGCTCTGTCAAGTTTGACGCTTACGGTTTTACTGTGAAGGACTACAGGACCAAGACCCCCCTCATGAGGTCAAATAGCGATGGCGATCTTTACCCTTTCTTCGGGAACCTCGGCGACTCCCAAGCTCATGCACTCTCCATTGCCACCAACAAATTATGGCACCGACGCCTCGGCCATCCTAACTCTCAAGCTTTATCTCATTTACCCTTAGACTTCCTTCAAACTTGTAATAAAACCCAGTACAAGTCCCCGCTATGTGAGGCTTGTCAACTAGGCAAACACACGCGTCTACCATTTTCCCTTTCTTCTTCCCGTGCTAGTGCTCCCTTTCATTTGATTCATTGCGATTTATGGACTTCGCCAATTGTCAGTTTCTCCGGCTATAAATATTACCTTGTTCTACTTGATGATTACACTCACTTCTCCTGGACGTTTCCTTTACGCAACAAATCTGACACGTGCGCCACTCTGCAACGATTCTTCTATTTTGTTCATACTCAATTTAGTGTGCCCATTCGTTGTATGCAGTGTGATAAGGGTGGTGAGTTCCTCAACGAGCACTTACGAAACTTCTTCTCTACCCATAGACATTTAATATTCATCGCCAAATGAAATCGGTCTTGTAGAAATTTCCTTGTAAGGCAATATACAACAGCTATAGTAATGCATGAACGCTCAGTAGAACTAAGTGATTTCATAAATTTGAGAAATTAGAACCACAAAGCAACAATATCTTGAGCTCTCTAAGAAAATAAGCACACTAGCACTGGGAGTAACTGTGAAGGAGAACTACTGAAGCATAACAACCACTGTTAAGCGCCTCTTCAGGTTTCATCAATAAGCAGAACATCATAAACAATTATTCAGGTGCAGACAAGACATTATTCAGTAACCGACAATTAGTCATCAAGCACCACCAGAACTTAAATTCAGTACCCAAGGATGCAAGGTTCCAGCACCTAGATGATAGTTGGTGTAAAATAATCTTCATATTTTCATTTATTGATCGGTACAAAAAATATACAGAGGAGCACCTACAGCGCCTAGTATTAGACTTCATCACAGTAGACGAAGGAATGACACGAGAATCTGAATCTAAACTTTTGAGCATCACAAACTTGCACTGCAATATTTCTCCATTGAAGGGGAAAATAAAAATCTGAACCGAAAGAAGCACACTAGCTGTTCTTTTTTTTAAATGACTAATTGCTCTTTCTTGGAAACACATGTATGCACAACAAACTCTCTAAATACAAGTCTCTTCAGGTTTCATCTAACATCAGATGTATGCACAACAAACTAGCTGGGAAAATAAATCTAGCTGGGAATGATTTCATAATTACTCTGATGAAACCAATAATTTAACATATGAATGAACTGCTAGTCTGCAACTTATTTATCTAGATATCATCACTTCTTCAGGCGCGTGCGAGGAAGCCGGCGCCGCGTGCAGCAGGGGGGACAGCAGAGTTTGATCACCGGTGGAGAACGAAGGGGCACCGGCCTTGTGCTGCTCGCTGATGTGCAACCCAGGTCATCGCCCTTGTATGGGGGACCGAGCTGCTCGCTCCTCCCGGCAGTGGGAGCGAAGAGGGAGAGCGACGACGCAACTCTAGGCCATGACGACGCGGGGGACACCGACGTGCAGGCGAGGGACCTGGGGGAGTGGATGGCGGCGATGCAGATGGTACCCGGCGCGCAGATGGTACCCGTCGTGCTGCCAGGCGGTGGATGTCGAATGACGGTGGGGAACGAGAGGAGCCAGCGACGGAGACGGTTGGGTGAGGGAGTCGCTGCACGACGGGGAGCCGCCTGTCCTGGCCAGCGGGAGGGTCGCCGGCGCTGTGGCACCGAATCAGGGTGGGGATCGGGAGGTGAGCCGGCATTGGAGATGAATCTGGGGAGAGATACCAGCCATGCGAGCTTCGCGGGTTCGGGAGGGGTCTGGACGGGAGTGGGCCGTGGGAGGAGGTGATATCTAGGACAGAGCGGACTGGGGCTGGTGCTACTTATTGGGGATCGACAATGGTCACCTGCCCTTCTTGCGCGTTGTGTTCCCGTGAGCTCTGCGGCGATGGCATGATAGGCAGGCCGGACCTCAGACGGGGGCAGGCAGCTGACACTTGCAGCGCAAGACCGACAGGACGCAGACGGAAAGGCCTCGACCGAAATTCCTCTTCGGGATAATGGGCACGGTTGATAAAGAGAAAAAGAAAACATAAACTCTAGGTCAACACGGATCTCCAAGCCACGGACGGTGCAAGATGCTTCCTTCACAGAGTACAGGGATACCATGTGTTTTGTCTATATATATATATATAAATATATATATAAACCCTATTCACCATCCTGGGTGCAGAATAATTATTTTGCACGCAATATATTTTTATGTTGCTAGAATGAAAAAAATTATATTTTGTATATGAATAATTATGTGTATATATTCACCACAACCGAAAATTTTGACACAAAAATAAAGTTTATCGGTCATTATAGTGTAAAAACACCAAAAAATACGTATTTTACATCATAATTTTAGACGGCATGTACACAAAAAAATTATGTCATTTCTAAATTTTCTTATATTCTTCTCGACTTACAAAGTAAGAAAAAATTTACGTGACGTAAAAAATAACATACGGTTCTAAAGATAGAGGGTGGGTATAGAATAATTATTCTACACCCTGGGTGTCAAATAGCGTCACTCTCTCTCTCTATATATATATATATAGTGGATTGGACTCCACAAATCTAAGTCACTTCTCTATTTCTGTCACTGCATGGCATGCAAAAAACTTAAATCGCTGAGCTAATAAAGAACAAACCAGGACACTTTGTACCCAAGAGATATAACTACCAACACCTCACTCCAATTAGTGTTCTGGACATGAAACTCCGGCCATGAAGCGCCCACTCCAGATCTCGGTCAGAGGAGGGAGATGGCGGTGAAGTGGGAGAGAGAAGAGGAGGACGCCGATGCGGCTGATGCCGCCCACCATTGTCGGCCATAATCCCGTTGCACCCCTTCCTCGGCGGCATCCGGCCGCCGGCGAAAGAGTCAAGCAAGAGCACGGGAGAGGGGGGAAGAAGTCCACAAAGCCCCCCCTATCTATTGGGTTTGAGACGCTAACCCCCATATGTTTAAACTAGGTCACTTAACCTTCCTAACTATCCAAAACCGGACATATTACCCTCTCAAGGTGCTAATGGCTGTTTTGACAGTGGTTTTAGTCCACGGTTGACTCTGGTTTTAGCCATGTGTACACATGCGTCAGTCAATTAGTCCACGCGATTTTCTGCACACCTGGCTGCCAAAACAACATTTTGACATTGCCTGATCAGTCCACGTGAGTTTCTGCACACCCGGCTGCCAAAAACAAGTAATTTGGGTCAGATAAATCAATCATATGGATATTAACAAGTACCATGGTGCAATGTTGTCGTTTACTAAATCATCTGTGTCTTGATATGTCAATAACAACTATATACAGAAACATTGCAGCTAGCTATGTAGAGGTAAAGTAGAGCAATACATTTGAACCATAATAAATCATACGGGTTGCAGTCTTGATGCATGGTCGTATATGTGCATAGTCCCCGTCGAGAAATAGTTGATTTCTGACCATATTTTCAGTATAACCCAGCCTTTTTTAGTATATGTGTGTGCGAGAGTTAACTGAATTTTCAACATATGTGCATTGAATTTTGTGTCAAAACCCGCCTTTTTCAGTCCAACCGGATCATATCTCAATTCTCCACCTAATCAAGCACAAGAACAACATAAATAACTTGCCATCACGGTCTACTTGCCCTTGCCCTAAATCAACACCTCAGAATTCTTTGGGGAAAAACGGTGTCGTGGGAATGACCACGGCAGATGCTGAAATCGGCAGCGAGTAGTAGAACATGGGGCAAGGGCGGCCAACCATCTGCGGTGCGAGATGAGGGCGGAGACACAGGGTTTTACCCAGGTTCGGCCCCCCGGAGGGTAAAGACCTACTCCTGCTAGATTGTATTATGATGGAAGTACAATGGGGCGAGCTCGGCGGCTAGGCAGCGAGTCGCTTGGGTGGATGATGGAACGTATCCTCTACACGCTCTCTAGGGAGGTTTATATAGACTCACCCCCCTAGGGTTTACATATCTCAACCGAATCAGTTAAGGTTTCGGTAATCATTTAACCTAATCCGACTGGGCCTATCTACTCTCCTGGGCCTTCAGCTTCCAGTCGCTTGAATCTATGCCAGGTCTTGATCCAGTCGTCGTCCTGCAGGCCCACTCGCCAGTTCCTGGGCCGGTCGGAAACGTCCTGCTGGGTATACCCCGGTAGGCATATCCCCATCAGTAGTCCCCGAGGCCGTCGTTGATTGGTCGCAGGTGTTCGTTGGCAGTCGGAGTATACGGGTCCAATGCGGACGCCCAGTCGAATCGGCGGCGGACTCCTGAATAAAGGAAAAAACCAGTTATTCTAGTCGCAATGACAGCGGTCAGTCGGGTCGCAGCTCAGCGAACGGTTCGGCGAAATGTTCAGTCACTGTTGTAACGATCGGGTCAGCGAGTTGAATGGATGAAGTTGGACCGTCAGATGCAGTCAAAACTAGCCGATGGGGTAATCCAACGGTAACTTTGGCCTAATCACCGCGTAGTAACGGCTCCCGGAATTGGCGGGTAGCAACCGCTATATAAGGGAAATGGCAGGCGATCGGGGAACCACTCCTTCGTCTTTTCCTCCGATTTCGCCCATCTCCGTTTTCCTCCGCGTCGCGATTCAATCGATCCAAAAAACCTTCGACCTCCACGAACCTTTCAGCCAATGTCCCCCTCCACCGAACCATGGGGCAGGCCCAAGTGCACCAGAGCGCTACTGGCATCCTTCGAGGAGGCCGGGATCCTGCGCGCCGGCAGGTGGCGCATCCCCGCGGCCGGAGAGGTGACTCCGGACCCGCGCGAGGGAGAATTCATTTGCTTCACCAGCCACCTAGAGCGGGGGCTAGGGTTTCCCACATCTCTCTTCTTCCGGCGCTTCTGCGCCTTCTACAAGATCCAGCCGTCGGACCTGGGCCCGCGCAGCATCGAGCGGCTCGCCATTTTCGTGGCGTTCTACGAGTGCTATCTGGGATGCAGGCCCTACTTCCCCTTGTGGCAAGATCTATTCCACGGGTGGATCAGTCGTGAAGAATCAGGCGGCCCAATGCTGGCTGCGGGCGGCCTGACGTTTCAGTTGAAGTCAAAGGCCTCCTTCTTTGACCTGATGCTGCCTGCCAAGGCGGCAAGCTAGTGGAAGAAGTCCTGGTTCTACGTCACCGAGGCGACCCCAGACGGCGAGGTAGCGATCCCAATGTACTCCGCCGACCGGCCCGAACCGCGCCGACTCCAGGTCGGAAAGCTCCCAGTAGACCAGCGGATGGTCGTGGACGAGATGCTTCAAACCATCCGCGGCCTGAAGAAGAAGGGCCTTCAAACCATCAATCTGTACAACTGTTGGCTCGGGAGGCGACTTGTTCCCCTGGCCCGCCGCGACCATTACATGTACGAGTACACGGGTAGGGAGGACTCGACGAAATCCTGCCTCGCCGAGTGGAAACTCGAAGACTACGTCCTGGCGCTGAAGAAGATCACCCAGGCAGCATACCTGGACGCGAAGGCTGGGGTCGCCCCCTACACCACGAAGCATCCAGCTCTGACGGTAAGTCGCTGTCTTCACTACCATTCGCAATCGCAGTTGATGCTATCGCGGTTATATTGATACTGTCTCGTGCCTGCTGCAGTTATTTCAAGTGGTGGAAGGGTGGATCCCACCCGCGGACGACGAGAACTCGAGCTCGTCTGTCCAGGACGGGGGCGAGTCACCTCCTGCCAAGGGTGGCGTCGGGAGCGACGCGAGTGATGATGACGACGATGACGACGAGCCCAGGGAAGACGCCGCCCCGATGGTTCGCAAAACTCACGGGCAACATCAGCGTGAACTCGAGGCGAGTAGAAGCCTCGAACGTCACGACGATGACGACGACAAGCTTCCCGAGCACACCTCGCGTGGTGAGGCTACACCATCAAAAAAGAAGAAGGAAGTGAAGGCTCCACCAAAGAGGAATACGAAGCCGGCGAAACAGGCATCTCCGCCTTGTTCGGCGAGTAGTTCTGACGCCACCAGATTGGCCAAGGATGAAGCGCCGCAGATGACAGCAGCGCCGGATGCCGCCCTAGATGAGGTACCTCTGGCCTCGCTTCCACCCCTATTCGCCCCTGTCTCTGGGTTGAGGGCTACTCCAGCCGCAACAGCTTCACCTCCCAGGAGAACTCCTGCCGATGTTGTCTCGGAGGCTCCTGTCGCGTCCTCGTCATCGAAGAGGCCTTCCGTGTCTTGGGCACGTGATGTTTTTGAGATGGGCCTCAGTCGGAAACTGGGCCCCGAACTGGAGAAGCCGACCAGTATCCGCACGAGATTGCGGTTCATACTAGTCGCCAAGTAAGTTTTGTCCTACTTCTTGTCTTTCGTTGTACTCGGACAACTTTGCTTACATCGTTATGTCACAGGACTGGAGTTAAGAAGATCGGCCACCCTTCCGTGGCCAAGGTGCCACCAGTCGTTGCCGAAGAGGACCCCTCACGGAAGAGGAAGGCTGATGAAGTCGCTGCCCCCGCGGATAGTGCTAAGAAGGACAAGGGCGACGACGTCGTCACGGTCTCTGACGACACGACGGTCGCTCCAAGTGATCCTCCGACTGCGACGGAGGTGGCCGTGAAGACCAAGGAGGGTGTTTCCTCGCCTGGTATTGCCGAACCGACTCCTAGTGGCGCTGGAGCGTCCGCCGCGACCTTCCCCCGCTTCATGGCCAAAGCGGCTACAGCGAGTGGTACAAAACCATCGAGCCGCGCACCTGGGGTCGCCGAAACGGAGGTCGAGCAGCGCCGTGGGCACACTCCAGCTCTTCTCGCATATGTGGACGCGCTTCAGCTCCATGGCATGCTGGGCGCAGCCATCCAGGTATGTCCAGTCCCCGAGGATCGGGCCACTGAATTTCAGTGGTCAGATTCTTTTGGTGTTTGTTTTTATTTGTAGCACCCAGTACCCGAGTGTCCAGTCGCTGAATTTCAGCGGGTGGGCACTTAAGATTTTTGAGCTCCAGTCCCCGAGTGTCCAATCGCTGAATTTCAGCGGGTGGGCACTTAGGATTTTTTATCTCCAGTCCCCGAGTGTCCAGTCTCTGAATTTCAGCGAGTGGGCACTTAGGATTCCGTTGTTGTTAACTGTTTAATTTGTGCACAGGGCTTGCAGCGTGAATCAGCCGACCGGCTTGCTGCGAAGTGTCGCGTGGAGAAGAAACTAGTTGCCGTTCAAGAGACGAACAAGGGACTTCAGGCGATCGCTGCCAAGGCAGAGGAGGTCCGTCAGGGCCTTGTCCCGGCGAGTGAATGTTGGAGATATGCCCTAGAGGCAATAATAAATGTGGTTATTATTATATCTTTGTGTTTATGATAAATGTTTACATTCA
This sequence comes from Avena sativa, assembly GCA_916181665.1. Taxonomy (NCBI): domain Eukaryota; kingdom Viridiplantae; phylum Streptophyta; class Magnoliopsida; order Poales; family Poaceae; genus Avena; species Avena sativa. The sequence goes on from OV702279.1 coordinate 216,426,820, forward strand.
TGCTATAATAGTATTAACAAGGAAACATTGATACTTGTGTGATTTGTAAACTTAATTTGAAGTCCCTAGTATAGCCTCTATACATCACTAGCTTGTTGGTTGATAAATGATTGTGGTTTCCCTATCATGAACATTGAGATGTTATCAACAACAAGATCATATCGTTAGGAGAATGATATGGTGGACATACTCCTATAGATAAGCATAGCATAAAGATCAAGTCATTTCAATAGTTCAATTGCTATATGCTTTCTGATACATAGTAACCTAATTCCTTCGACCATGAGATCATGCATATCACCTTTACCGGATGGATGCTTTGATGACATCAAACACCACACCATAACTGGGTGGCTATAAAGGTGGCATTGAGTGTTCGGAAAGTATTGGTTGAGACACATGGATCAAGAGTGGGATTTGTCCATCCATATGACGGATAGATATACTCTGGGCCCTCTCGGTGGAAGGTCATCCAATTAGCTTGCAAGCATGTGACTGGATCACAAGGGATCACATATCACGGGAACGAGAAAAGAGTACTTATCGGTAACGAGGTTGAACTAGGTATGCAGAGATACCGACGATCATAACCTCGGATAAGTAAACTATCGTGAGACAAATGGAAATTGGTATCGTATGTAAGTGGTTCATTCGATCGCAAAGTAATAGTAGAAATATGTGGGAGCCATATGAATTTCCATATTCCTCTATTGGTTATTTTTCGGAGAAGTGTCTCGATCATGTCCGCATAATTCACGAACCGTAGGGAGACACACTTAAGGATTCGACGTTGTTTGAGTAGTTATGGTAGTATGAGAAAGAGACCGAATGTTGTTCGGAGTCTCGGATGAGATCCGGGATATCACGAGGTGATCCGGAAATGGTCCGGAGAATAATATTCATATAAGGAAAGTCCCGTTTCGGAGTTCGGGAATGATTCCGGTGTTTTCATCGGGAATGTTTTAGAAGGTTCCGGAATGTCCGGCTCTCCGGAGGGGAAGGGGTACATGAATATGTCATTGCATGTTGGAATGATTGCATCATGTACTAAGTGTCATCGTTGTTCCAAATAAAGGATTAATTCAAATCCTAGTTTGAAAAGTCAAATAGCTAGTTTGAAAAGTCAAACGGCTAAAATTGGAAAGAGGAAAAGAGGAGGAAGTGGGAAACCGAGTTGGGGAGGGAATCCCTCCTCCAACCGGCGGCGCCCCCTCCAAGTCGAGTTGGGGAGGGACTCCCCTCCCTCCCCTTGGCGCGGCCGGCCCCTCCACCTATATAAGGAGGGGCAGGGCTCCCTCCTCTAGACACACAAGTCCCTCACTTCAAACCCTAGAAGCTGCAGCCCTCCATAGCCGCCGCCACCCCCTAGGGTTTTGCCCTAGCCGCCGACTTGGGGGTCCCCGGAACCCTAGCCGCCGGCTCTAGCCCCTCCTCCTTGGTGTGTCTAAACCCTAGATCGCCGAGGAGCTCTCTCATACTCCACCATACTCGCTCCGGCTTAAGGCGAAGCCCTGCGAGATCTCCCCTCTACTTCCGGTACCACGCCGTTGTGCTGCCGGAATCGCGAGGAGAGTGCTACAACCTCCGCTGACTGCTGGAACAAGGGAGAGGAAGGTCTTCGTCGAGTACCGAACGTGTGACCGACTGCGGGAGCGCTGCCGGAACGCAGCGCCGGAAGGATCGTCTATGCGATCTTGAGATCGGGAAGAGTACGGCTACATCACCCACGAGAATCCGCTCTCGTTAAACACTTTGGAATCTTCGAGGGTAAGTTATTCCATCGACTCGTTGCTACAATCTAGTAGATAGATCTTGGCTTGTTTGTTTGTATGCGATAGAAATTTTTTGTTTTCCATGCTACGAAACCCTACAGTGGTATCAGAGCCGTGTCTATATGTAGATCTGTTGCACGAGTAGAACACAATGGTCATTGTGGGCGTTGATGCTTTTATTGTCGATTGCTTCTTGTGTACTTTGCATCTTGCGGTATGTTGGGATGAAGCGGCCCGGGCTAACCTTACATGACATCGTTCATGAGACTTGCTCCACGCTTGACATGCAACTTGTATTGCATAAGTGGCTTTGCGGGTGCCTGTTTCTCCTAGCATAGTTAAGATCCAATTTACAACGGGTGATTAACAATACTAGTATCAATGTTGTGGTTCATGTTCGTAAGTTAGAACGACACTTATCGAAAGCCCCAAAACCACGTAAAATATGCAAAGAAAGTAGAGGCGTCTAACTTTGTTTTGCAGGGGTGTGCAGTGATGTGATATGGCCATGATTGTGATTATATTTGATGTATGCAATGTTCCTTATTGTAAGTTGGCAACCGGCAAGAGCCATATGGTTGTCTTTAATTTATGTTAAGACCCGCGTGTCTATTCAAAGTAGTTGTAATAGTTGAAGCCGGTGGACGACAACCATGGAGTAGCGTCATTGACCTTGATGCAATGCCGGTGATGATGGAGATCATGTTCGTGCTTGAAGATGGAGATCGGAAGCACAAAGAAGAAAGGCCATATCATATCACATATTATGAATTGCATGTGATGTTAATCCTTTATGCATCTTGTATTGCTTAGTAGACGACGGTAGCATTATAAGATGATCCCTCATGCACATGAATTTCAAGTCATAAAGTGTTCACCCTTAGTTAGCACCGTTGCTAAAGCTTGTTGTTTCGAAGCACCACGTGATGATCGGGTGTGTTAGATTCTGCAAGTGTATACAACGTGAGCAAGTCAGATTTGCTCATGCGGAAACTAAGGTTTGATCTTGACGAGCCTAGCATGTACAGACATGGTCTCGGAACACGGATCACCGAAAGGTAAAGCATGAATCATATAGTAGATATGATGAACATGACGATTGTTCGCCGTTGAAACTATATCAACTCTCGTGATGATCGGTGTTGATGTAGTGGCTTTGGTTCGTGTGATCACTAAAACAATGTGAGGGATGTTGTTTTGAGTGGGAGTTCACCTAGATTAACTTTATTATTAATTTGAACTCAATTTGTCATAAACTTAGTCTAAACTATTGCAAATATGTTGTAGATCAATGGCAGCCCCTACCATCAATTTTAATGCGTTCCTAGAGAAAGAAAAGTTGAAAAACAATGGAAGCAACTTCGCGGATTGGTTCCGCAATTTGAGGATTGTCCTCACAGCTGGTAATTTGACCTATGTGCTGGATGCACCGCTGGGTGACCCACCTGCAACTGATGCTTCCGATGAAGTAAAGAATGTTTACCTCGCTCGGAAGAATCAGTACTCCATAGTTCAGTGTGTATCTTGTATGGTTTGGAATCGGAGCTTCAGAAAAGGTTTGAGAATTCAGACCCATATGATATTGTCGAGGATCTCAAATTGATCTTTGAGACTCATGCGGCAATTGAAAGTTATGAGGCTTCTGAAAAGTTCTTTAACTGCAAGATGGAAGAGGGCAGCTCCATCAGTGAGCATGTGCTTAAGATGTCTGGGCACGCAAACAAACTTCAAAGCTTGGGTATAGTGATTCCTAATGCTTTGGGGATTTACCGTGTCCTCCAATCACTACCACCAAGTTACAAGAACTTTGTGATGAACTACAACATGCAGAACATGAACAAGCAGTTGCCAGAACTGTTTGCTATGTTAAAGTCTGCAGAAGTGGAGATCAAGAAAGAGCACCAAGTGTTGTTGGTCAATAAGACCACCAAATTCAAGAAAGGCAAGTCTAAGCAGAAGGGACACTTCAAGAAGGGTGGTAAGAAAGTTACCACGCCGGCGAAGAAGACCAAGGCTGGACCTAAGCCTGAAACTGAGTGCTTTTACTGCAAGGGAGAAGGTCACTGGAAGCGGAATTGCCCAAAGTACTTGGCGGATCTGAAGAACGGCAACATCAAGAAGAAAGGTATATCTGATATACATGTTATTGATGTGTATCTCACTAGTACTCGTAGTAGTGCCTGGGTATTTGATACTGGTTCGGTTGCTCATATTTGTAACTCGAAACAGGTGCTGCAGAATAAACGGAAGCTAGCGAAGAACAAGGTGATGATGCGCATGGGAAACGGATCAAAGGTTGATGTGATCGCGGTCGGCACGCTACCCCTTCATCTACCATCGAGATTAGTTTTATACTTAAATAATTGTTATTTGGTGCCTGCGTTGAGCATGAACATTATATCGGGATCTTGTTTATTGCGAGACGGTTACTTGTTTAAGTCCGAGAATAATGGTTGTTCGATTTAAATGAGTAATATGTTTTATGCACATGCACCTTTGATAGATGGTCTATTCTTATTGAATCTCGATAGTGGAAATACACATATTAACAACATTGAGGCTAAACGTTTGAAATCAAGCGATAATTCGACCTATATGTGGCACTGTCGTCTTGGTCACATTGGAGTGAAACGTATGAAGAAACTCCATTCCGATGGACTTCTTGAATCACTTGATTTTGAATCACTTGAAAGATGCTAAGCATGTCTGATGGGTAAAATGACTAAGACTCCATTTTCTGGTATGATGGAGCGAGCTACAGACTTATTGGAAATCATACATACCGATGTATGTGGTCCAATGAGTGTAGCATCGCGCAGTGGTTATCGTTATGTTCTTACCTTCATGGATGACTTGAGTAGATATGGGTATATCTATTTCATGAAACATAAGTCCGAAACTTTCGAGAAGTTTAAGGAGTTTCAAAGTGAGGTAGAGAATCAACGTAACAAGAAGATTAAATTTCTACGTTCTGATCGTGGAGGTGAATATCTAAGTTACGAGTTTGGCGAGCATTTGAAGAAATGCGGAATACTTTCATAGTTGACACCGCCGGGAACACCACAGCGTAATGGTGTGTCCGAACGTCGTAATCGAACTCTCTTAGATATGGTTCGTTCTATGATGTCACTTACAGATTTACCGCTATCATTTTGGGGTTATGCATTAGAAACAGCCGCATTCACTTTAAATAGGGCACCGTCTAAATCCGTTGAAACGACACCATATGAATTATGGTTTGGGAAGAAACCTAGATTGTCGTTCCTTAAAGTTTGGGGATGCGAAGCCTATGTAAAGAAGTTACAACCGGACAAGCTAGAACCCAAAGCAGAAAAATGCGTCTTCATAGGATACCCAAAGGAAACTATTGGGTATACCTTCTATCATAGATCCGAAGGCAAAATCTTTGTTGCCAAGAATGGATCCTTTCTAGAGAAGGAATTTCTCTCGAAAGAAGTGACTGGAAGGAAAGTAGAACTTGACGAGGTTGTCGAACCTTCTCTCGAAATTGCGAGTAGCGCAGCACCGGAAGAAGTTCCTGTGGTGCGTGCACCAATAAGAGAGGAAGCTGTAGCACCCTCAGAATCGGACCTATGCAAGTTTTAGCGAAACCCGCCAAACCCGCATAGAAACGATTCAAAGGTGCCCACCAGGCACTTTCGTGCGGGTGGAAAACGAAGTAATAACATTACACAACAGTCCTCGATGGGACCCACCGAACAGATATATATAACAGCGACTCAATGAGTCAAGAATACAGATATAATATACAAAGATCCAAATCACCTTGAAAATGATAGAGCGTCCGACTACGGACAAGATGCAAATTGAGCTAAGAGCCCTGATGAATAACCGATGGCGTCCATAACCCTGCCCAGGCCAAGCCGGAAGGGTAACCCTGCTAACGACGTCGATCTCAAAACCTGCTTAAACAAAAGGGGTGCCGACAAAGGGCAAAGGAAAAAGAGGAGCGTCAGTACTGAGGCCAGTACACGGCGAGACTAGAATTCGGCGGTCCTCGCCTACATAGGTATGGTGGACTGAAGCGGCAGCGGCAGCATGCACTAGACAACCTATAGAGACTCGATACAACTGTCGGCTATCAGAGAGGGATAAGAGAGACCTATCCAGAACCAACCTGATACTAACTTCAAGCAAACCCATCCTGGTGTTTCCCCCTCGAGACCAAACGAGGAAGTCAACCGAGGAACTCACATAGTTGGCAGTTTTATTTATTCGGTTATCGTTGTAGCAATTACTAGTCAGGTATAGATAATCATCCTGATAAAATAAGCAGTGGACCCTTTTAGTTAATCATTCCGTTGTAGTTGCGACACTTACTAGTCAGATACAATTAGCATGAGATAACCCAAAACCCAGCAGTTGTTGGTACTTTTATTTAGCCATTCCATTGTAGTTGCAATACTTACTAGTCAGGTACAATGGTCGCAAGCGACAACCCAAACAAGCAATTGTTGGCAGTTTTATTTAGCCATTCCATTATAGTGGAGCTGCTTACTAGTCATTATAAAGTCAAATTTATAGCACTACTTTAGTTATAGTTGTCTATGATCGAGATACTGTGCTCCAAGTCGTCCATAACCGCGGACACGGCTTTCAGAAAGTTTTACCCGGCCGGGGTGCACCAATAGCAACACACACTCGATCAACCTCGGAAAAACCAAATGAAAACCCAACGAGGCTTTCACGACAAAGCAATCACAGGATTCAGAAATATTTCAGGGGGCCACCCCTTGAAGTAGACCCGCAACGAAGCCGGCCGGCTCCGAGACGGACTCAAGGTTGTGGGGACGGCTGTGAACGACTGGGAACCCAAAACTGGGCTTGTCGACACCGCGGAATCGTGCCACGATCCTAAACAGTACGGTGTGCTCCTCGCTTAATCGTAAATAAAGCAGTAAAGCATGGCATAAGTACAGGATAGTAATAAAACCGCAAACTAGTTTGTGGCCCCAAGAAATAAGAATGAATCAAGCTTTGGCTCAGGGGGGGTCCCATAAGCCTCCCGGATGTGGATAGCGCGATAAATCAAGGAACAGGTATCAAGCACTCGGGGTCCTACGGGACACAAGTGGACGGTTAACAACCAAATAACATCTATTGCCCACCTGTGCATCTGCTTACCTACTTCAATTTTTAGTTGTTAAACAATAATTAAAGTGAACAATAATTAAAGCCATGAGCATCTCCAACATTCAACGTGCGGCAATACTCCAACAACTGTGGTACTCGACGACACGCCACAACACTTGAGCAAGCGACTACGACGCGCAGGTCCAACTATCTACCAAAACAACAGGTAATAGGAGGTGTCCAAGGCAATATAAGGCTGTAGGGGATATCACGGGTACGAAACTAGAGCAACGCAACACAGATAGCAATAGATCAACAGGAGGGAATAAATACTATAAAAGTAAGATAGGTAGAAAGGGGGAGATGCTCGCCTGAAAACATTGTCGAAGGTTCAACCGAAGATCGGGGCGAAGCTCACATCAACTCAACGGCCCAATCCGCGAAGAAGCAAAACACTAGAACAAACACCGGATGCAATATTTAATACTACGGCAAAAGATCGGGCATGATGCATGTATGATGTATGGCATGGCAAAGATGCGATGCAAATAGGCCATATTAAGCGGAACCGGGGTCCCGACTATTAAATATATGGTTCAAGTTATTTAGAACCCCCGCAATTAAATGTTGGATTAACATGGCAAAATATAATACCGGTTCGATGCACAGATTTGAATGAGGCCAATATGAGACTAGATTTGCCCGCATATGGGCCCCATATTTAATTAGGTGAATCGGCATAAGGCCCCCAAACCACAAGACAAGTATGCATGCATGAACAATTATTATGCAACAGGTTTATATTTCATTTATTAAATAGGGCTCGGGAAAAGGTTCACATATTAGGGGGTCTCGACGAACTTGGGGTTCCGGGGGTTCGGGGTTCGACAGGGCTCAGGATTCGACGGAAGCGGTCTCGGCAGGAACATCTCGAACATCGGAGTAGGTCTTGTCGCAACCGGGAAGCAGGACTTGGTTCGGCGTCGGGGGGCGCATCGGGTTCTTCCGGTTCGGTGTCGTTCTTATCGTCGCGAAGATCTTGTCGAGTCCACGGATCGGCCGGTTTTGTCGTTCGGAAGTAGAACTGGTCGTCCTTGTGGCGATCTTGGCGTCCTTCAGGTTCGGGTCCTGGCGCTTTGGATCGATCTTCGGGGTCCGGGAAGGCGACCTTGGCGCTCGGGTTCGGCGGTATCGGTCTTCGGACTCCGTGAACGTGGCATCGGATCCGCATCTATGAAGGAGATCTTGGCGCGGCACCGGGTTCGGGATCTATCTTCGGCTTCGGGGAACGGTCTTGCGGTCCGTGAGGGAGATCTTGAGGTACCGACCTCTCTAGTTCCGGTCAAAGTTCTCGGCAACCCGGGATGGAGAGTTGTCGTCCCGTGAAGATAATATTGTCGAGGTAGCCCATCTCCCCACGCGTCCACCACATGCTGTACACCACTATCATTGCAGAGAGCCGACACGGCAGGGACATGGTCAACTCCAAAAGCATCAGGATTGCCTGCTGCAGCGGAGCAGCAACGCCTACACAGAAGGGACCGGCGGGGGACTGCGGCTCTGCATGGGGTCACCAAGGATGACGACAACAGGTAGGAGGCCGGCGGTTGCCCATGGCGCAGGGAGCTTGGCCGGAGCGCGCGGGGGCCGGCGAGGTCGACGGGGCGCTGGAGCCCGAGAGCGGCGAGCGGGGGGGGGGGGGGGGGCGGCTCGAGGCCGGCGAGGATGGAGGAGGCCGACGACGGCCTGGAGCGGAGGAGGCGAGGAGGCAGAAGACGCGCCGGCGGCGGGCTCTGGCCGGAGAGCAGAGCGGCGGTGACCGGAGGGAGGAGGAGAGGCGGCTCGGCGGAGCGCCGCGGCTGCCGGAGCAGAGGCGGGGAGGAGGGTTCGCGGTGGAAGCGGACGGAGGCGGTCGCTGGCGGGAGGGGAGAGAGGCAGAGCAGGAAGAAGGAGGGTGGGAGGCTCGCGCGAGGTAGGTGGGGAGGGCGTGAGCGGGCGCGTCGGTGGGGAGCTTGATGGAGGGGGCGCCGGCGATGAGGGAGAAGGGCGGGGAGGCCGAGGAGAGAGGGGGTGGTGCGTCGGTGGGAGGAAGAGGGAGCGAGGCAGAGCAGGAAGAGAGAGGGAGGAGAGCGGCAGGCGCGATGGGTGGGGTCGGGGGCGGGTTCGCTCGGGGGGAGGCGGACCTGGGGAGGGGTGCCAGGGGAGGTGGTTGGTTCAGGTGGGGTGGGATCCCGAGTGGGGAGGCAGCGTGTGTGGTGTGCGTGCTGTGTGGTGATGGGTGTGGTGGGTGGAGTTGGAGGTGAGGTGGCAGAAGATGAGTGGAGGGGGGAATGGCCAAGGCTGATGTGGTGAGAGCCGATTGGAGGGAGTGATGTGGCTGGGGGTTTGGGGTAGACTAGGACTAGGTAAGAAAAGACTTCTGGGTGGCTGATTGATGAGGTGGCGGAGCTGAGGATGAGGTGGAGGGACGGTGAGGTGGAGGGCACCGGTTGGTGGGTAGGTTAGGACTAGGTAGGAATAGGAATTAGGGCGTCTGGTTTAGGTGGACCGTTTTAATACTGGGGGTGGTCGACTGGGTCGAATCGTCCCGTTCGACTGCCCCACTAAAAATAATTAAATATTTTATTTATTTCAAACAGGGCTTTTGCCAAACCAATAGCAGACAAAAATAAATAATCCGGAGACCCGGGTTTTGTGTTTGAACAAACACGGGGCGTTTAGAAAACAAGAACAGGTTTTTCCGCAAATAGTTTTATGCAAGCAAATGCAAGATGATGACGATGCTCAAATGCAATGTGGCATGATGACATGAGCATGCGGTCATGATGATGCAATGCACAAAAATCAACGCGATTTTCTAGTAGTGGTTTTGCGGGATGCCACAGAAGCTAATGATGGTGATCATGAAACTTCGGTTGAAGTTGCTACAGAGCCTCGGAGGTCAACGAGAACTCGTACCACTCCAGATTGGTATGATCCCGTTATGAGTGTCATGTTGGTGGATAACACCGATGACCCCGAGACATATGAGGAAGCGATGATGAGCCCAGATTCCAATAAATGGCAAGAAGCCATGAAATCCGAGATTGGATCCATGTACGAAAACCAAGTATGGACTTTGGTGGACTTACCGGATGGCCGGAAGGCTGTCGAGAACAAATGGATTTTCAAGAAGAAAACAGATGCTGATGGTAATGTTACTGTCTATAAAGCTCGACTTGTCGCAAAAGGGTTTCGACAAATTCAAGGAGTTGACTACGATGAGACTTTCTCACCAGTAGCGAAGCTAAAGTCTGTGAGGATTATGTTAGCAATCGCTGCATATTATGATTATGAGATATGGCAGATGGATGTCAAAACAGCATTCCTCAATGGAGACATTGATGAAGAGTTGTATATGATGCAGCCCAAAGGTTTTGTCGATCCTAAAGATGCTAACAAGGTATGCAAACTTCAACGGTCCATCTATGGATTGAAGCAAGCATCCCGAAGTTGGAATCAACGTTTTGATAAGGTGATCAAAAGTTTTGGTTTTATACAAACTTATGGAGAAGCTTGTATTTACAAGAAAGTGAGTGGGAGCTCTGTAGAATTCTTAATACTATATGTGGATGACATATTGTTGATTGGGAATGATGTAGACCTTCTTAATAGTTTCAAGGAATATTTGAATAATAGTTTTTCAATGAAGGATCTTGGCGAAGCAGCTTACATATTAGGCATAAAGATTTATAGATATAGATCGAAACGCCAAATATCATTGTCACAGAGTACATATTTGGACAATGTTCTAAAGAGGTTTGGAATGGAAGATAGCAAGAAAGGGTTCTTACCCATGTTGCGCAATAGGACCTTGAGTAAAACTCAAAGTCCGACATCGGCAGAAGATAGAGAAAGGATGAGTAAGACTCCCTATGCCTCAGCCATAGGATCTCTAATGTATGCCATGCTATGTACTAGACCCGACATTGCATATGCTGTTAGTTTAACTAGCAGATATCAAAGTGATCCAGGAGTGGATCATTGGACAGCGGTCAAAAACATCCTTAAGTACTTGAGAAAAACTAAGGATATGGTTCTTTCTTATGGAGGTGATGAACAGCTCGTTGTTAATGGTTACACCGATGCTAGTTGGAACACCGATCCGGATGATTCTAAATCACAATCTGGATACGTATTTATTTTGAATGGTGCAGCAGTTAGCTGGAGGAGTGCAAAGCAAAGCTTTGTAGCGAGATCTTCAACTGAATCGGAATACATGGCTGCTTCGGAGGCTTCACAAGAAGCGATATGGATGAAAGAGTTCATTACAAAGCTGGGTGTGGTTCCTAGTGCGCTGGACCCAATGTCTATCTACTGTGATAACATGGGCGCCATAGCCAATGCGCAAGAACCAAGGTCACACAAGAAGCTGAAGCATATCAAGCTATGTTTTCACGCTATTCGAGAACATATTCAAGATGGGGATATAAAGATTTGCAAAGTACACACAGATCTGAATGTGGCGGATCCGTTGACTAAACCTTTCCCGAGGGCAAAACATGACCAGCACCAAACTGCCATGGGTGTTCGGTATATTACCATGTAATCTAGATTAGATGACTCTAGTGCAAGTGGGAGACTGTTGGAGATATGCCCTAGAGGCAATAATAAATGTGGTTATTATTATATCTTTGTGTTTATGATAAATGTTTACATTCATGCTATAATAGTATTAACAAGGAAACATTGATACTTGTGTGATTTGTAAACTTAATTTGAAGTCCCTAGTATAGCCTCTATACATCACTAGCTTGTTGGTTGATAAATGATTGTGGTTTCCCTATCATGAACATTGAGATGTTATCAACAACAAGATCATATCGTTAGGAGAATGATATGGTGGACATACTCCTATAGATAAGCATAGCATAAAGATCAAGTCATTTCAATAGTTCAATTGCTATATTCTTTCTGATACATAGTAACCTAATTCCTTCGACCATGAGATCATGCATATCACCTTTACCGGATGGATGCTTTGATGACATCAAACACCACACCGTAACTGGGTGGCTATAAAGGTGGCATTGAGTGTTCGGAAAGTATTGGTTGAGACACATGGATCAAGAGTGGGATTTGTCCATCCATATGACGGATAGATATACTCTGGGCCCTCTCGGTGGAATGTCATCCAATTAGCTTGCAAGCATGTGACTGGCTCACAAGGGATCACATATCACGGGAACGAGAAAAGAGTACTTATCGGTAACGAGGTTGAACTAGGTATGCAGAGATACCGACGATCATAACCTCGGATAAGTAAACTATCGTGAGACAAAGGGAAATTGGTATCGTATGTAAGTGGTTGATTCGATCGCAAAGTAATCGTAGAAATATGTGGGAGCCATATGAATTTCCATATTCCTCTATTGGTTATTTTTCGGAGAAGTGTCTCGATCATGTCCGCATAATTCACGAACCGTAGGGAGACACACTTAAGGATTCGACGTTGTTTGAGTAGTTATGGTAGTATGAGAAAGAGACTGAATGTTGTTCGGAGTCTCGGATGAGATCCGGGATATCACGAGGTGATCCGGAAATGGTCCGGAGAATAATATTCATATAAGGAAAGTCCCGTTTCGGAGTTCGGGAATGATTCCGGTGTTTTCATCGGGAATGTTTTAGAAGGTTCCAGAATGTCCGACACTCCGGAGGGGAAGGGGTACATGAATATGTCATTGCATGTTGGAATGATTGCATCATGTACTAAGTGTCATCGTTGTTCCAAATAAAGGATTAATTCAAATCCTAGTTTGAAAAGTCAAATAGCTAGTTTGAAAAGTCAAACGGCTAAAATTGGAAAGAGGAAAAGAGGAGGAAGTGGGAAACCGAGTTGGGGAGGGAATCCCTCCTCCAACCGGCGGCGCCCCCTCCAAGCCGAGTTGGGGAGGGACTCCCCTCCCTCCCCTTGGCGCAGCCGGCCCCTCCACCTATATAAGGAGGGGCAGGGCTCCCTCCTCTAGACACACAAGTCCCTCACTTCAAACCCTAGAAGCTGCAGCCCTCCATAGCCGCCGCCACCCCCTAGGGTTTTGCCCTAGCCGCCGACTTGGGGGTCCCCGGAACCCTAGCCGCCGGCTCTAGCCCCTCCTCCTTGGTGTGTCTAAACCCTAGATCGCCGAGGAGCTCTCTCATACTCCACCATACTCGCTCCGGCTTAAGGCGAAGCCCTGCGAGATCTCCCCTCTACTTCCGGTACCACGCCGTTGTGCTGCCGGAATCGCGAGGAGAGTGCTATAACCTCCGCTGCCTGCTGGAACAAGGGAGAGGAAGGTCTTCGTCGAGTACCGAACGTGTGACCGACTGCGGGAGCGCTGCCGGAACGCAGGGTCAGAAGGATCGTCTACGCGATCTTGAGATCGGGAAGAGTACGACTACATCACCCACGAGAATCCGCTCTCGTTAAACACTTTGGAATCTTCGAGGGTAAGTTATTCCATCGACTCGTTGCTACAATCTAGTAGATAGATCTTGGCTTGTTTGTTTGTATGCGATAGAAATTTTTTGTTTTCCATGCTACGAAACCCTACAGTGAACTGACGGCGGCTCAGTCTGCAGTGAGTTTGGCCGAGAAGCGGATCGCTGACCTTGAGCACGAGCTTAAGGAAGCGAAGGCGGAGGCGAGTTCAGCGGATGGGCGAGCCAGAGCTGCTGTTACGGTTGCCGCTGAAGAGCGTAAGGTCTCTGAGGCCCTTGTTGCTGGGCTATAAGACGACTTCTCCTCTCTTCAAAGCTTCATCACGGGCCTCCGCCGTCCTTTGATTGGTAAATTTGCCTGCCTCTGCCTGTAGTAGCTACATTGTGAAATCGTCGTTGTACTTACTGCCGACCCCTGTCCGCAGGTCGGATTATCGACAGCTCGGAGGAGGCGCAGTCGTATGACGCGCGGCAGTGTGTGGCCACTTTGGTCGACTCGGCCACGTTGTTTGCGGCCTGCATTCGAGCGTATCTTCAAGAGATGTCACCCACGGAATTGATTCCCAGCGATCTCGTCGAAGTATGGTGGTATCTGGAGAAGGCGCCGTCAGTCGTCGAGTTCATGACGCGGTCGGCATTCCGGCGCGGGGCGGCAACGGCGCTTAGCCTTGGGCTTGCCCACTTCTCGGAGGACTTCGACCTTGACGACGTGACGAGTGGCTACCCCTCGTCGACAGGCTCGGTGGAGATTGCCGAGGTGCTGAAGCTGACGGACCGGGCCGCGGTATACTCCGATCGCGTCTGGGCGATGGGAGATCTCATCCCTTATCAGGAGACGACTGTCGCGCCCAACGATCCCGAGCCGCCGCACCGGGACTTTAAGGTCGAGCGGCCCTTCCGTGCGGCGATGGCGGGTGAGTTGACGACATACCCGTCGAACCCGTACACTCCCTTCATTCGCAACCGCAAGGGTGGCGGCGAGTCGACGTCGAAGCTTGCGGAATAGAAACATTGTGCCCTGGGGCGTTAGTAGCAATTTGGCCATTGGGCTCAACTTGTATTTTGTAACGACTTTGTTCTGCTGTAATGGAATTTCGCGTTATTTTGGGAAGTGTCTTGCGATTTTGATTGCTGGTTGGACGAGTCCCTGAGCGCGTCCGCCCTTTTTATGGGGTTTACCTCGTTCGTTATGTTTGTGTGGTTTTGAACGTTTTGTCAGTTGTTTTGTTATTGAGGTCGACTCGCCCGAGCTTGGAAAGCCAGTCGCAGGGCGACTCCCATGAGTGATCTTCACTTGACCTTTTTCCCTTGAGCGAACGAGGTCGGGTAGCCGAGTCCCCGAGCGTGGTACTTGGTGGTTCTAGTCGCGGCTCTAGGGTGGGTGAGGTCTGCTCACGTTAGAGTGAGCGCATCACTCCTGCCTGACCCGTCGGGTCAGTCGCATGGCGAGTCCTGGGCACGCTCTCATACTTGGCGTTTTTCCCTAGTCGCTCGCGCTTAACTGGTCGTCAGTCCCCGAGCGTGGTACTTGGCCGTTCGAGTCGCTGTGTTGAGGATGCGGAGGATCATAGTCGCTGTGAGGAGCGAAGGCAGTTGTCTTGGCTCGTTAAGCCAGTCGAGCTAGGCGACTCCAATGGGGCTCCGGGTAGGCGTTTTTCGTGGACGTTATGAGTCCTGGGGTAACCCAGTGCCCTCGTAACGCACTACTTGGCCGTGCCAGTCGCTGTACCAGAGGTTGACTTCTGCAGTTAGCTTGACGCTGTTATTATGAGTGCGAGTGGCACAAGACACGGAGAGTAGATGTAATTTGCGAGAACCAATTATGTTTTATTTCATAGCTAGTGGAGGGTACATGTGTGGAGTTCTAGGAGTAGAACTTCCGTAGGAGGTTTACATTCCACGGTCGCTTGACGTCGAGTTTCCTGTCTCCGCGGACGTTGATGAGGTAGTAGGCGCCGTTGCCGAGTACTCGCCCGATGGCGAATGGTCCCTCCCACGGGGGGTAGAGCTTGTGCATGCCCTTCTTGTCCTGGATGAGGCGTCGCACCAGGTCGCCTTCTTGGAAAGTGCGAGTCCTCACTCGCCGGCTATGGTAGCGGCAGAGTCCTTGCTGGTAGATGGCAGTGCGGGAGCGAGCTAGGTCGCGTGCCTCGTCGAGTTGATCGACTCCATCCTGGAGTGCGAGTTCGTTTGCGGCCTCCGTGTAGTGGACAACCCTTGGAGAGTCGTGCTCTAGGTCGGTGGGCATGACTGCCTCGGCACCATACACCATGAAGAAGGGGGTGAACCCTGTTGACCTGTTGACAGATGTGCGGATGCCCCAGATGACGGAGGGTAGCTCCTCTATCCAGCACCCGGCGGTGCGCTCGAGTGGCACTTGGAGCCGTGGCTTCAGGCCATGAAGGATGCTCTGGTTGGCTCGTTCCGCCTGGCCATTGGACTCTGGGTGGGCGACTGAAGCAAGGTCGAGTCGGATGTGGTGTTCTTCGCAGAACTCGGCCATGGCTCCTTTGGCGAAGTTGGTGCCGTTGTCCGTGATGAGGCTGTTTGGGAACCTGTAGCGATATATGAGCTCGCGTAGGAACTTGGTGGCGGTCTTCCCATCGCATTTCCGGACTGGCTTGGCCTCCACCCACTTTGTGAATTTGTTGAGCGTGACCAGGAGGTGAGTGAAGCCGGAGGGGCCTTTTTGAAAGGGCCTACCATGTCCATACCCCATACGGCGAACGGCCAGGTGATGGGGATTGTCTTGAGCGTCGAGCTCGACACGTGGGTCTGGTTGGCGTACTTCTGGCACCCGGCGCACCGCTGGACAATGTTGACAGCGTCTGCGTGTGCGGTGGGCCAGTAGAAGCCGTGTCGCATAGCCTTTGCGACCAGAGAGCGGGCGCCGGCGTGGTGGCCGCAGTCGCCGGAGTGGATGTCGTGGAGGATTTTGCGTCCTTCAGCGGGTTGGACGCAGCGTTGGAACACGCCGGTCACGCTGCGCTTGTGGAGCTCGCCATCGATGATGACGAAGGATTTGCAGCGGCGTGCTATCATCCGGGCGTCTGTTTCGTCTACTGGCAAGATGCCTCCCTCTAGGTAGGCGATGTACGGTGTAGTCCAGTCTTCTGGCTCGGCGATGAGTGCGACCAGGGCTGCCTCTGGTTGCAGTAGGACTCCGATGTCGATCTCCCTTGGGGGAGAGATGGAAGGCTTGGTGTGGTGTCGAGGAAGATGCCGGCGGGTGGTGCGATTCGAGCCGAGCCGATACGAGAGAGTGCGTCGGCCTCCTCGTTTTTCCGCCTATCGATCCACTCGACGGAATAGCCTGCGAAGTGTCCGCCCATCTTGTCCACTGCTTGGCGATATGCCGCCATGGTGGGGGAGACGGCGTCGCAGGTGCCGGCGACTTGCCCAGCGACGAGGTCGGAGTATCCGTAGCAGCATAGGCGGTTGACATTCATCTCCTTGGCGGCTCGCATGCCGTGGAGTAGTTCCTCGTACTCGGCCATGTTGTTGGTGCAGGGGGTGAAGTCGAGGCAGAGGACGTAGCGGAGCTTGTCGCCCTTCGGGGAGGTCAGCACGATCCCTGCTCCTATGCCGTCTGCATTCTTGGAGCCGTCGAAGTGCAGACTCCAATAGTGGAGGTACGATAGTTTTTCTGGCTGCTAGGCCTCTTCCCAGTCGACGATGAAGTCCGCGAGGGCCTGCGACTTGATCGTTTTGCGCGGCTCATACTTGATGTTGTGGACGCCGATCTCGACGGCCCACTTGGCGACTCGCCCGGTCGCCTCACGGTTGCGGATTATGTCCTGCAACGGTGCTGAGGAGACGACCGTGATTGGGTGCTCCTGGAAGTAGTGCGGCAGTCGCCGCTGTGCTCTGAAGACCACGTATACCAGTTTCTGATATTGCGAGTATCGCTGGCGCGACTCGGTGAGGACCTTGCTGATATAGTACACCGGTCGCTGCACTGGGCGCTCCTTTCCTTCCTCTGGTCGCTCGACGACCATGACGGCGCTGACGACGCGCTCGGAAGCCGTGACGTAGACCAGCATGGGCTCCTTGTTGACGGGGGCGGCGAGTAGCGGTGCTGCGAGTAGCACCTTCTTGAGGTCGCGGAGCGCGTCGTCCGACTCCTTATCCCACTGGAAGGTGGGGTTCTTGCGCATCAGGCGGTATAGGGGCATCGCCTTTTCGCCCAATCGGGGGATGAAGTGACTGAGAGCCGCGACTCGCCCGGCTAGCTTCTGGACGTCGCGCAGGCACTCGGGTTTGCCGAGCCGAGCGATCGTGTCGATCTTGGTGGGATTCGCCTCGATCCCGCGTTTGGAGACGACGTGTCCCAGTAGCTGCCCTGCTGGTACACCGAAGGTGCATTTGCCTGGGTTTAGCTTTGTCTTGTATTTCCGCAGGTTGGCGAATGTTTCCGCCAGGTCGGCGAGTAGGTTGCCCTGGCGAGCGGACTTTACTACCACGTCTTCGATGTAGACGTGGATATTGCGGCCAATTTGGCTCGCAAGGCACTCCTGCATACACCGCTGGTAGGTCGCCCCGGCGTTCTTGAGGCCGAAGGTCATGGCGGTGTAGCAGAAGGCTCCGAATGGTGTGATGAACGCTGTCTTCTTTTCGTCCTCAACGACCATTTTGATCTGGTTGTATCTAGAGTAGGCGTCGAGGAAGCATAGTGACTCCGAGCCCACGGTGGAATCGATTATTTGGTCGATCAGCGGGAGGACGAATTGTTCCTTTGGGCAGGCGCTGTTTAGGTTTGTGTAGTCGATACACATCCTCCAGGTCCCATTTTTCTTCTCGACCAGGACTGGGTTTGCCAGCCACTTGGAGTATGTGATTGGCCGGATGAAGCCTGCAGCGAGTAGATGCTGCACCTCCTCGGCGATGGCTCGGCGGCGCTCTTCATTGAAGGGCCACAGCGACTGCTTGACAGGTCGCACTTTGGGGTCGGTGTTGAGTTTGTGCTCAGCGAGTTCCCTAGGGACACCAGTCATGTCAAAGGGCTTCCATGCGAAGATGTCCCTGTTCTCACGGAGGAACTCGATGAGCGCGCCTTCATATGCTGGGCTCATGCCCGTCCCGATCGTCACCGTCTGGCTGGAGTCGCCTGGGACCAGCTCGACGGTGCGGGTATGCGTCGTTTCCTCGAAGGCTGAGGTGTTGCCGCCCTCCGAGTTGGGCTTCTTGAGTATAGTGGGGTCGTCGTTGTTGACCCCTCTCGCGTACTTGGCGAGCTCGTCGGCGTGGTTGGCCTCAGCCGCGATGACGGCGTCGGCGGGTTCGGCTCCTTTGGCCTCGCACTCGGCGGCCATGTCGGGGTCGCCATGTATGGTGATGACGCCACGCGGTCCAGGGAGCTTCATCGCGTTGTACGCGTAGTGGGGCGCCGCCATGAACTTGGCGAACGCCTGGCGCCCCAGGACGCAGTGGTAGGGGCTGTCAAAGGGCACTAGCTCGAATACGATCCGCTCGGTGCGGAAGTTTGCTGGTGTGCCAAAGGTGACTGGCAGCGTGACCTTGCCGATCGGGTACGCCTTCCGACCGGGGACGATGCCGTGGAACATGGTGTAGGTCGTATCGACCATCGACTGCGGGAGTCGCAGTCGCCTGAAGGTGTCCAGGTACAGGATGTTGATGGAGCTGCCATCGTCCATCAATGTCTTGGGGAGCCAGTAGTCTCCCACCTTGGGCTTGAACACCAGGGCGACTCGGCCTGGGTACTCGATGTGTGGCGAGTGGTCCTTGCGGCTCCAGGTGATGGGTTGCTCCGACCAGTTGAGGAACTGGGGAACGTCCACCTGGGACACCGCGTTGACAGCGACGGCGCGGGAGATGACCTTCTTCTCGCGCTTCGTGTTGAAGCCTGTGAAGGTGTGGAGCGAGCCGGCCACGCTGCCGAATTTTCCGCCATTTGGCGGGTTGTTGTCGGGGTCCTCCCGCGCTCGCCGTGCCTTCTCGATCTCCTTGAGAGAGTGGCAGTCGGCGGTCTTGTGCGTGGCGGGCTTCCCTTCCCTGTTGTGAAACGCACAAGGTTGGTTAAGGAGGGCCGCGGGGTCGAACCTTGGTTTCGCCTTGTATTTGCCGTCGTCGCGGCGTTGCCCCCCGTTGCGGCGGAAGCTCTTGGGCTCGCGTTGCGCGTGCCCAGCGTTGGAGACGAAGTCGACTCGCCCGTCACTGCGGCGCTTGCCGATGAGGCGAGTGTTGCTGTAGCGTAGATCGGACCGTCGTCCGTTGTCCTTGCCGTTCGTGCGAAGTTGCCCTCCCGACTCGTCGTCGGTTTCCTGGTTTGGGTCTTCCTCCGCGTATATTTTGGCGATCTCAAGGAGGTCCGGTATGTTGTCGAGTGTGCGGTATGCTCGTTTGAGCTTGGCAACCAGGGGCTCGTAGCGGCACGAGGTCTTGAAGCAGTGGATTGCGGTGTCTGGGTGGATACCGACCGTGTTGTACCATAGTTCTTGACATCGTTGGACCCAACTGCGGGTCGACTCGCGAGGTCCCTGGACGCATCGTTCCAGGTCCTCGATGGTGGTGGCGCGGGTGTATGAACCCTCTAAGTGCCTGACGAAGGCGTCGCGCATCTCTTCTCAGGAGTCGATGCTGTCCGGGGGGAGAGTGTTGATCCACTGCCTGCACGCCCCCTCCATCACCAGGGGGAGGTAGCGGGCGGCGAGTAGATTGGTGTGGCCGGCGATCCCCATTGCCATGAGGTAAGTGTCCAGCCACACAGAGGGATCGTACGTGGGGTCGTACTTCTCTATTTCCTTCGGCGCTTTGAAGTTTGGTGGGTACTTCTCGCCTCGGGTCATCGGTCCGAAGCAGTTGGGGCCGAGTCGACTGAGTGACCCCATTGGCTCGCCGTCGCGGCGATTGGTTAGGGTGTGTCGCAGGTCGTCGGGCTGGCGTGCGCACCAGCTTTGGTTGTTGATGATGTGGGTGCGGGCGTCGACGGGCTGACCGTTGGCGGCGACGAAGTTGGTCGCTGGCCTGGGGTCGTTGGTGGAGAGTGCCGCGTTCGCGGGTCGGTGTTGGAGCTGCAGTGGTTCGGGTGGCGGGCAGTTGAGGGTGTTTGCCGCCAATGGACGACCGCTTGAGGCCGCTCTGCTGCCCGATGAACGCGAGTACATCCGACCCTGTGAGTCGACGCCTGCGTTTTGTTGCTCGACCGCCTTTGCGAGTAAGGCCTTGACGTATTGGATCTGTAGGGCGCCGTCACCGGTGGCCGTGATGTTGTCGGCCGCTGCTCGGCCCGCCATGAGGTTGTCCATCGGGGTGGAGAACAGTGGTAGGACGTTCGCGTCTCGCTCCCGTGAGGAGACCACGATCCGCGACTGGTCCCTGGGGGGTGCGAGGTTGGGTGGAGGTGGGGCCCCATTCGCCGTCGACCCTGGTGGGGGCCGAGCGCTTCCTCCTGGTGGCGCGTTCTCGCAGATCGCGCGCTCGGCCACGCGGGCCGGTTCGTTCTCGTCGTCGAAGTTCAGGGCGCGCCCCTGGACGGTGGGGTTCAAGCGCGACCTGATTCGCTGTTGGTGGTAGCGCGACAGCTCCTGCGCCGTCACCTGCTCGAGGCGAAATTTTTCGCGCTCGGCTTGTTCCTTGCAGACTGCTTCCGCCAGCTTTAGGCGGAGTTCCTCGACCTCCGTTGCCGTTGCGTTGGGAGGGATCGGGTTGGATAAGGGATCCTCTGGTGGGTCGGGCCAGTCGCCATGTAGGTCACGGCGTGGCGACCGGTCCCGTCGCGGAGATCGGCGGAGTTTTCTGACCCGGAGTTGAAGTCAAAGATCCCAAGGATGGAGGGATCCTCGAAGTCTCCAACGTTGGAGACCTGGGTGATGGAGCCTGCGGGCGAAGCCGCGATGATGGATCCGGCGAGTGACGCCTGGGTCGCCGAGTCGGCGTCGTCGTTGAGGGCCGCGTCTTCCGCGACTGCGGTGGTTTCGGCCACGTCGCTGTGGGTCGAGTTGTACTCGGAGGCGAGGTGGTGGATCGTGCGGACCTGGCTCTTAGAGAGCCGGTCGCGTGGCGGCGACTCGCGGATGCGAGCCGAGTCCTCCGAGATGATGACGTCGGTGAGGCCGACGAAGAGGCTGATCGTGCCGACTGGCAAGATCATGCTATGCGTGACGGGTCGCGCCGCCGGGACGTAGCTGCTCGGCAAGATCTGGAGCATCTCGCCGATCGCTATCATGCGACCGGTGGCGACCGACTTGTTAATGGGCAGATTGGATCTCGCCGCAGAACACCGGCCAGGCCCCACGGTGGGCGCCACTGTCATGGGAATGACCACGGCAGATGCTTCAATCGGCAGCGAGTAGTAGAACATGGGGCAAGGGCGGCCAGCCATCTGCGGTGCGAGATGAGGGCGGAGACATAGGGTTTTACCCAGGTTTGGCCTCCCGGAGGGTAAATACCTACTCCTGCTAGATTGTATTATGATGGAAGTACAATGGGGCGAGCTCGGCGGCTAGGCAGCGAGTCGCTTGGGTGGATGATGGAACGTATCCTCTACACGCCCTCTAGGGAGGTTTATATAGACTCACCCCCCTAGGGTTTACATTGAAGGGGTTCGTAGCATGGAAAACAAAAATTTTCTATCGCATACAAACAAACAAGCCAAGATCTATCTATTAGATTGTAGCAACGAGTCGATGGAATAACTCACCCTCGAAGATTCCAAAGTGTTTAACGAGAGCAGATTCTCGTGGGTGATGTAGTCGTACTCTTTCCGATCTCAAGATCGCGTAGACGATCCTTCCAGCGCCACGTTCCAGCAGCGCTCCCGCAGTCGGTCACACGTTCGGTACTCGACGAAGACCTTCCTCTCCCTTGTTCCAGCAGGCAGCGGAGGTTGTAGCACTCTCCTCGTGATTCCGGCAGCACAACGGCGTGGTACCGGAGGTAGAGGGGAAATCCCGCAGGGCTTCGCCTTAAGCCGGTGCGAGTATGGTGGAGCTTATGAGAGAGGCTATTAGTGGTCTAGTAATTAGACACACCAATTAGAGGGCTCTAAACCAATTAGAAGGCTCTAAACCGAATAGCTCTAAACCGGGGTTTAGATCTAGGGTTTAGGTCTAGAGGATAGGAAGTAGTGTTGTGTCTAGAGGAGGAGGCCCTGCCCCTCCTCTTATAGGTGGGAGGGCCGGCGCCTAGGGGAGGAGTTCCTCCCCAACTCGGCCTAGGGAGGCGCGCCGGCCAAGGGGAGGAACTCCCCTCCAACTCGGCCTCCAACTCTCCTCCTCTTTCCACTTTCCGAAAACTGGCAGTTTGACCGAAAACTGGCAGTTTGACTTTTTCAATTAGGATTTGAATTAACCCTTTATTTCGGACAGCGAGAACACTTAGTACATGATGCAATCATTCCAACATGCAATGACACATTCATGTACCCCTTCCCCCTCCGGAGTGCCGGACAATCCGGGACCTTCTAGAATGTTCCCGATGGAAACACCGGAATCATTCCCGAACTCCGAAACGGGACTTTCCTTATATGAATCTTATTCTCCGGACCATTCCGGATCACCTCGTGATATCCCGGATCCCATCCGAGACTCCGAACAACATTCGGTCTCTTTCTCATAATACCATAACTACTCAAACAACGTCGAATCCTTAAGTGTGTCTCCCTACGGTTCGTGAATTATGCGGACATGATCGAGACACTTCTCCGAACAATAACCAATAGAGGAATCTGGAAATTCATATGGCTCCCACATATTTCTACGATTACATTGCGATCGAATGAACCACTTACATACGATACCAATTTCCCTTTGTCTCACGATATGTTACTTATCCGAGGTTATGATCGTCGGTATCTCTACATACCTAGTTCAACCTCGTTACTGATAAGTACTCTTTTCTCGTTCCCGTGATATGTGATCCCTTGTGACCCAGTCACATGCTTGCAAGCTAATTGGATGACATTTCACCGAGAGGGCCCAGAGAATATCTATCCGTCATATGGATGGACAAATCCCACTCTTGATCCATGTGTTTCAACCAATACTTTCCGAACACTCAATGCCACCTTTATAGCCACCCTGTTACGGTGTGGTGTTTGATGACATCAAAGCATCCATCCAGTAAAGGTGATATGCATGATCTCATGGTCGAAGGAATTAGGTTACTATGTATCAGAAAGCATATAGCAATTGAACTATTGAAATGACTTGATCTTTATGCTACGCTTATCTATAGGAGTATGTCCATCACATCATTCTCCTAATGATATGATCCTGTTGTTAATAACATCTCTATGTTCATGATCAGGAAACAATGATCATATATTAACCAACAAGCTAGTTTAACAAGAGGCTTTACTAGGGACTCTTATTTTAGTTTACAAATCACACAAGTATTAATGTTTCCGGTTAATACAATTATAGCATGGTATGTAAACATTTATCATAAGTATGAAGATATGATAATAACCTATTTTATTATTGCCTCTTGGGCATATCTCCAACAGTCTCCCACTTGCACTAGAGTCAATAATCTAGTTTCGAACCTTTGTGTATTCAACACCTATGGCTTTCCAGTGTTGTATGTACACGATTGCTAGTGGTCAACTGATCTCCAGATCTGACACTTCCAGGTCCGTGTGTAATTGCATGTCTTTGCGTCTGTACGCATCACTCATTCTCTAATGAGATGGCTTTGTATAAATTTGGTCTTTCGGTGTGACCTTTAGTTCTTTGGGGTTAAAACATGTTGACAATATTGTCGTACAATATATCTTCATAGTATTATCCCGCTGTGAACTACACCTAGTTTGATAACAAACTACTTGACACAAATGCCCTCTTTTGCTGCTATAATAGCAGTCATATACTTAGCCTTTTGTTGTAGTATCTGTCACAATGTCTTAACTTTGGAAATCGTCCAAATCCATTATGGAACTCACTTTCCATTATATTGTGCCACCCTTAGTTTAGATTGAGATAAACTTAATTTGTACTTTGTGACAAAGCTAGTATCAATGTAGTACTTTTACAATGAACTAACCATCTATTTGTCACTTCTACAAATATTATACTCTTAGTTCTTCCAAAAGATCATAAGAATATCCTTACTATTGTCCAATGATCATCTTATGAATCATTCTGGTATATGCTCATAATATTTATAGCATAGGACACATCTGGATTCGTACATATCACAGTATGATTGATATAAATACTCTTTGTGATTTCATACATCAAGTATCAATCTATACTTAAATCTTTGTTTCACTTACCAAGTGTCAATACACTTGAATATATCATCAACATTGAACTCTTTCAATCCTTTCTGTGCAACAAGAACCTTTCTTGTAGTTTCTATATTGAATTCATTCAATATCTCGTCTATGTACTTCTGGCACAACCATATTAGCGTCTATTGATGCCAAATATTTGGGTTTTGCCTAAGTCTTTCATCGGGATGAAATTCTTAATATGTGTTAATAAAAGATACATTATTTCCAATCAACAATATGTCTTCCACATAATGTATTAGAAACATGTCTTAGCGCTCCCACTTAATTTCTTGCAAATGCAAGCATCTTCATTGTCTCTGATGAAATTAAACCCTTTTAACAGTTTCATCATAGTGAAGATTCCAACTCCGCTATGCTCACTCTAACCATTGAAGTTTGCATATGCTTTTAGCATCCTTTGAATTAACAAAACCCTATGGACCGTGTTTATGCACATGTCCTAGGTAACGATTCTATTAGAAGAACTTGTTTTGTTTATTCAACTATCATATAACAAAATTATATGTAGTGATTGCTACATTAATCCGTCTAGACTAAATATCACTATGATAGATCAAATCTTGTCATAGTCAACCTTTGAACATTGTT
Source organism: Avena sativa (assembly GCA_916181665.1). Classification (NCBI taxonomy): domain Eukaryota; kingdom Viridiplantae; phylum Streptophyta; class Magnoliopsida; order Poales; family Poaceae; genus Avena; species Avena sativa. The sequence continues at coordinate 216,451,987 of OV702279.1, forward strand.
GTGAATTCTTTCCCAACATGTCGACTATTTCTTTATAGATCCAGACACAACTACAAGGTCTTACACCTTTCTCGAGGGTCCTTCAAGTTCAAAACTTGATTTCTCGTGTATGGAACTATCACGGATTATATGGCTTCAAGCCATTTGACGGAGTCAGGGCCCATCATCGCTTCTCTGCATGTAGTCGGTTCATTATTCTCAAATAATGATTCAACCCTCAAATCTTGGTATTTGATTGTTTACCCGATCTACTTGTTTCAATAGGAACTTAGATCTCCGTGACCACAACCTTTGAGGCACGTGAGCCATGAGCATTGTTGCTGCCTCCGAAACACTTTTCGGCGCTGCGCAACTCTGCACATATAGCTAAGGTTCTTTTAACCTTATCAAAGTTCTATTGTCCTCCCACTTAACTTTTCACGAAAAATTCTTTCTCAAAGAAACTTTGACGTTTTAAGTGACAAACACTTTTGTCTCCGATGTTATGGAGGAGTACTTAACAGTTATTCGAAATAACATACAAAGACAGGTTCATCCGACTTTGGTTGCAAACATCTTTCTTATGCATAGCATACCAATGTTTAAGAAAGGACAACTTGGGTTTTATCCCAAACCATAACTTTATATGGTGTCATTTCAACGGATTATGATGGAGCTCTTTTCAGAGGAAAAACGGTAATCACTAAAGCTTTTAATCTTTAAAATACAATGGCAGTTTTATGAATTACACCTTTCGATCTTACCATGTCAAACAAGGTTCAATTACATATCTCGAACGCTCCATACTCTTATGGTGTTTCGGGAAATGCAAATCCACGGAACGATTCCTTAAATCTTAGGTATTATGCTAAACTTGTAACTCAAATATCTTCCTTTATGATCTTTATCATAAACTGTTTATATTCTTGTTACAATGATTTTGCACTTCATCTTGAAAGTCTTTGAACTTTTCAAATGTTTCATACTTCATCCTTATTAAGTAAATATTCATATATTCACTCAAATTTTCGGAGAAAGCATATGAAGTTGAAATCCATCGCTCTTGACTACACATAATGGACTTCGTACAACAATATGTACAAGTTCCAATAAGCTAGTCATTCGTTCCCTTTTGGCCTATGGACGAAGTTTTAATTATCTCTAGGAAAGTTTCACAAGCGTCATTTGATCAAAATCAAATAGACTCCAAAATTCCATCCATATGGATTTTTCTTCATGTTTTCTTTCCAATATAATTTTAAACGGCGATGTCACTTCCTAAGTGATCTTTCAATCAATTTGTCTTTCGACATTTTAGCACTAGTTTTATGGATGTGATTTCTCCAACGAGATTTGTGAATCATCCATCTTTTATGGATTACGGCAATTATTTGAACAACCCTTTTGTTCTCATAATACCCGATAAAACAAATCTTTGAAGGCAAGCTTTGATGTTTAACGAGCAACACAATAACCCTTTATTTGTTCTCGATGAACATCATCACATATTCTTTTGCTAGTTACTTAGGCCATTGTAGTTCATGAATTGTGTTGTTTCGTATGACGATTCACACCAACAAATTCAGTATCAAATACTTAAGAACCACATTGTTTAACAAGCAAAGAATATAGCCATAACATGTATATCATCTATATACTTAAACTGAACGATTCTAGTCTTTTCTTTTCTGCCATATATTTATGAGATTCTCTTTCAGTATCTCCTTTTCTGTTTGAAAGAATCTATCAACATCAATAGTGGAGTCATACATATGACACATAATCCAAAGCGTGTATAGTTAAATACCAATGTCTTTGGACTTGCACTTTGAAGTAGATCACCATCATCAAATGTTTGGTGTTCTTTCAAATTCCTTTCTTTAGTAATCTCTTGGTGTAGTAAACATTTTACCTACATCAAATATTCACCCTTATCATGGAATCGTCCATGATCAAGCTACTTTTAGCTTATAACGATGAATTATGAGTATAATGTTGCTATCCAAAACCTTTCGGAGGATTAGGACAACAAGTGTCTCCAACCTTTTTGCAAATTCTCATCAAAATATGAGAACATGAACTTTGCCATATTATACTCTATCAAGTTGTAACCAAAACTTCGTTTCAGATATCACAATATCTTCCACACATCATGGTTTCTGAAACAACTCTTTCAGATCCTAGATAACCTTGATATTAAGGGAATCCTTTGAATATCAAGAATCACGGATACAAACATGATACTTATATACTAACACTTGGAATTGTTACTCTTGATTTAATACTAATTATTAAACTTCATGGAGTAACCGGAACTTACTGAAAGTTTGCAATAGGAATTTTTAAACTTTAGATTAACACTTAAAACAATACGATACCAGTTCGTAAAGTATCTAACCAGAATTCTATAGTTCTATCATCTCAATTATAACTAAGCGCAAGGTGGTAAACGGATGCCAATGACTACAACAACTATGCAAATTCACTTTGATTTAGTTTATGATAAATTGAGTTCTAATTAATAATTAAATTAATCTAGGTGAACTCCCACTCAAAACAATATCCCTCACATTGTTTTAGTGATCACACGAACCAAATCCACCACATCAAAACCGATCATCACGAGAGTTGATATAGCTTCAATGGCGAACAATCAACATGTTCATCATATCTACTATATGACTCATGCTCTACCTTTCGGTAATCCGTGTTCCTGAGGCCATGTCTGTACATGCTAGGCTCGTCAAGATCAAACCTTAGCTACCGCATAAGCAAATCTGGCTTGCTTACGTTGTATTTACCCGTGGAATCAAAGACACCCGATCATCACGTGGTGCTTCGAAGCAACAAGTTTTAGCAACGGTGCTAACTAAGGGCGAACACTTTAGAACTTGAAATTTATGTGCATGAGGGATCATCTTATAATGCTACCGTCGTCTACTAAGCAATACAAGATGCATAAAGGATTAACATCACATGCAATTCATAATATGTGATATGATATGGCCTTTCTTCTTTGTGCTTCCGATCTCCATCTTCAAGCACGAACATGATCTCCATCATCACCGGCGTAGCATCAAGGTCAATGACGCTTCTTCATGGTTGTCGTCCACCAGCTTCAACTATTACAACTATTTTGAATAGACACGCAGGTCTTAACAGAAATTAAAGACAACCATATGGCTCCTGCCGGTTGCCAACTTACAATAAGGAACATTGCATACATCAAATATAATCACAATCATGGCCATATCACATCACTGCACACCCCTGCAAAACAAAGTTAGACGCTTCTACTTTCTTTGCATATTTTACGTGGTTTGGGGCTTTCCATAAGTGTCGTTCTAACCTACGAACAAGAACCACAACATTGATACTAGCATTGTTGATTACCCGTTGTAAATTGGATCTTTACTATGCTAGGAGAAACAGGCACCCGCAAAGCCACTTATGCAATACAAGTTGCATGTCAAGCGTGGAGCAAGTCTCATGAACGATGTCATGTAAGGTTAGCCCGGGCCGCTTCATCCCAACATACCGCAAGATGCAAAGTACACGCAAAGCAATCTACAATAAAAGCATCAACGCCCACAATGACCATTGTGTTCTACTCGTGCAACAGATCTACATATAGACACGGCTCTGATACCACTGAAGGGGTTCGTAGCATGGAAAACAAAAATTTTCTATCGCATACAAACAAACAAGCCAAGATCTATCTATTAGATTGTAGCAACGAGTCGATGGAATAACTCACCCTCGAAGATTCCAAAGTGTTTAACGAGAGCAGATTCTCGTGGGTGATGTAGTCGTACTCTTTCCGATCTCAAGATCGCGTAGACGATCCTTCCAGCGCCACGTTCCAGCAGCGCTCCCGCAGTCGGTCACACGTTCGGTACTCGACGAAGACCTTCCTCTCCCTTGTTCCAGCAGGCAGCGGAGGTTGTAGCACTCTCCTCGTGATTCCGGCAGCACAACGGCGTGGTACCGGAGGTAGAGGGGAAATCCCGCAGGGCTTCGCCTTAAGCCGGTGCGAGTATGGTGGAGCTTATGAGAGAGGCTATTAGTGGTCTAGTAATTAGACACACCAATTAGAGGGCTCTAAACCAATTAGAAGGCTCTAAACCGAATAGCTCTAAACCGGGGTTTAGATCTAGGGTTTAGGTCTAGAGGATAGGAAGTAGTGTTGTGTCTAGAGGAGGAGGCCCTGCCCCTCCTCTTATAGGTGGGAGGGCCGGCGCCTAGGGGAGGAGTTCCTCCCCAACTCGGCCTAGGGAGGCGCGCCGGCCAAGGGGAGGAACTCCCCTCCAACTCGGCCTCCAACTCTCCTCCTCTTTCCACTTTCCGAAAACTGGCAGTTTGACCGAAAACTGGCAGTTTGACTTTTTCAATTAGGATTTGAATTAACCCTTTATTTCGGACAGCGAGAACACTTAGTACATGATGCAATCATTCCAACATGCAATGACACATTCATGTACCCCTTCCCCCTCCGGAGTGCCGGACAATCCGGGACCTTCTAGAATGTTCCCGATGGAAACACCGGAATCATTCCCGAACTCCGAAACGGGACTTTCCTTATATGAATCTTATTCTCCGGACCATTCCGGATCACCTCGTGATATCCCGGATCCCATCCGAGACTCCGAACAACATTCGGTCTCTTTCTCATAATACCATAACTACTCAAACAACGTCGAATCCTTAAGTGTGTCTCCCTACGGTTCGTGAATTATGCGGACATGATCGAGACACTTCTCCGAACAATAACCAATAGAGGAATCTGGAAATTCATATGGCTCCCACATATTTCTACGATTACATTGCGATCGAATGAACCACTTACATACGATACCAATTTCCCTTTGTCTCACGATATGTTACTTATCCGAGGTTATGATCGTCGGTATCTCTACATACCTAGTTCAACCTCGTTACTGATAAGTACTCTTTTCTCGTTCCCGTGATATGTGATCCCTTGTGACCCAGTCACATGCTTGCAAGCTAATTGGATGACATTTCACCGAGAGGGCCCAGAGAATATCTATCCGTCATATGGATGGACAAATCCCACTCTTGATCCATGTGTTTCAACCAATACTTTCCGAACACTCAATGCCACCTTTATAGCCACCCTGTTACGGTGTGGTGTTTGATGACATCAAAGCATCCATCCAGTAAAGGTGATATGCATGATCTCATGGTCGAAGGAATTAGGTTACTATGTATCAGAAAGCATATAGCAATTGAACTATTGAAATGACTTGATCTTTATGCTACGCTTATCTATAGGAGTATGTCCATCACATCATTCTCCTAATGATATGATCCTGTTGTTAATAACATCTCTATGTTCATGATCAGGAAACAATGATCATATATTAACCAACAAGCTAGTTTAACAAGAGGCTTTACTAGGGACTCTTATTTTAGTTTACAAATCACACAAGTATTAATGTTTCCGGTTAATACAATTATAGCATGGTATGTAAACATTTATCATAAGTATGAAGATATGATAATAACCTATTTTATTATTGCCTCTTGGGCATATCTCCAACATACATATCTCAACCGAATCAGTTAAGGTTTCGGCAATCGTTTAACCTAATCCGACTGGGCCTATCTACTCTCCTAGGCCTTCAGCTTCCAGTCGCTTGAATCTACGCCAGGTCTTGATCCAGTCGCCGTCCTGCAGGCCCACTCGCCAGTTCCTGGGCCGGTCAAAAACGTCCTGCTGGGTATACCCCGGTAGGCACATCCCCATCAAACAGGATTCCACCCGTTCATACACCTAGGGGGAACAGAACGAACATGTAGACCTCGTGGCGCGGCCCTCCAATCTTCAAATCCAGGCGCCGATCATGCGCCTAGCCGAGAGCGGAGCAGAGAGGAGGAGCGGCATGGGGTTATGTGCTTTCACCGGACCAGGTTTCGGTCCCTGACAAACACATTTGTACACATGGCTAAAACCAGAGTCCACCATGGACTAAAACCGCTGCCAAAACATCCATTAGCATCTTGAGGGGGTAATATGCTTGGTTTTGGATAGTTAAGGGGGTTAAGTGACCCATTTTAAACATATTGGGGGTTAGTGTCCCAAACTCAATAGTTAGGGGGTTATGTGGACTTCTTTCGGAGAGGGTGCTGGTATTGGGGGCTAGTGGGATTGAGAAGAGGAGGTCAAGTGGGAGAGAGAAGAGGAGAACGCCCCTGCGGCTGATGCCGCCCACCATCGTCGACCACAATCCCGTTGCTCCCCTTCCTCCGCAGCATCCGGCCGCTGGCGAAAAAGTCAAGCAAGAGCACGGGAGAGGGGTGATGATATTGGCGACTAGTGGAATTGATAAGAGGAGGTGGACTGTCACCGACTAGTAGCGGTATGAAGTAGTAGGTTTTTTTCTTTCAAATATGATCTTTTTGCAAAACTTTAACCAAATTTGACCCCCTTTTCGAAACTAATTCGGAATCTGATCCCTGAGGTCAGCGCCATTTTAAACGGAGCCGAAGTTATACAGGTCGGTGTCAACACATGACAGCAGGGGCAACGTAGGAAGGTCGGCGCCGTTTAACACGAAGCTGACGTCGGCGCCATTTTAAATGGAGCCGACCTCCTTCGGTTCAGTTTTCTGACATGTTAGCGCCGACCTGTAAAACTTTGGCTCCATTTAAAATGGCGCTGATTTCAGGGGTCAGATTCCGAATAAGTTTCGAGGAGGGGTCAAATTTGGGCAGATTTGACAAGAAATATAAGTAGTAGCATGATGGTAGTTATGAGGGCATATTAGGTATTCCACCTATGTTGGTATTTTGTAGTTGGTTTGGTCTATATGAGCATACGATTGTATCCAGTTGCAAATCAAGAAATATGAACCCTAACTTAAAAATATATATAAAAACCCTAATTTTATCATTTATCTTCTGCAATTTATCTTTGATTTAGTTACTACAAGTTATCTTTTTATCTGCAATTTCACTCGAATCCTAATTCTTCTTGATCCTCTTTCTGTCAGATCCATCAGGATCCTGACAAAGTGGTATTAGAGCAGTTTGATCGATCGGACATGCATCCCTTCCTTCCCTCCCTCGTCTTCGTCACCGATTGCGAAATTTCTTTCTCGGCGGATTCTTCTTTGCTGGTCAGATTCACGACCATGGCGAACGCACCTTTTTCCTTCGTCTATAGCCTGCCATATGCCTACCCCCACGCGCTGCGTTACCCACCACCGGCGTCTAGCTCCTTCCCCACCCTATCCCCTTTCCCCTCGGCCTTCTCCTACATCGACACATACCCCTACCCGCCTCCCGCCTCCACGTACACACCCGCTCTCGCCTTCTCCAGATCCGACACCCTCCCCAATCCCCACCCAAATCGACCCAAAGTGGCTATACGTTGCTCACATTCCAATCCATAGAGACCTCCATCACACCGGCTTCCCCAACACCCGCTTTCGGCTCCTTCCCTAATTCAGCGTACGCCTCCATAGCCATCTTCACTAGTGCGCCTCTTCCCTCACCGGACCTCTAGCCACCAAGCAAGTTGACCAGCGGATGTGCACCGGCTGGACGCCCTGTGAAGCAGCTGCACACGCACGAGGTTCTCCGCACGGTGATAAAAAGGCCAGTGCCTTCCTCGGCAAGAAGCTCGTCCACGAGCACATGGGTCCTGAGATCCTCGCCAACATGGCCTCCACCCACCACTGCGCCGGAATTAAGTCTAACTTTGACTCGCTCCAAGGTGCATTCTCAAAAGTATAAAATTTAGTCTCACAATGAGCAGTGTCGATGGGCATGCAAACTGTTGGGCCACGGTCCGATAAACAAAACTTTTATCTAACGCGGTGCTCTCAATATCCATCTCGGGTAATAGGACACGAGATCTACCACTAGACCGCAGGTGCAGATTATCGATGAAGCGCGTCAGTTGATGTAGTGCCGATCGATCTCACGAATAGATCATTGATCTTGCGAAACTCCTCGAGAATATACTCTTCCCTGGCAACAGCTCGCTCCTTTTTCGACTTCCAGACGTCGGCGTGACCTCAGATGACAAGATCATCCCTCTCCAAGATTCGGATGTGGTCACGTAGCAAAGGTAACTGCAACGCTTCACTCGCAGACGGAGGGGCAGCATCCCCGACAGGTGATGGAGTCACTTAGTCAACATTCGAAGGGTCCTAAGAGGCGCACAAGTGACAATATATAAGGACAATGCAAACAGGCAACAGGGGAATAACAAGCATATATTCACATCAAAAGAACCACTACATGGTGATCACAAGAGTCATCTAGTACAAAATATTACAAGTACTACAACAAAAAGCAAATGCAAAGCTACAAGGATAACTACGCAGGGGAAGGACCCTCGGGAGGAGCCGCATCCGAAGCAGCTGCAGACTCCGAGGCTCGTGCCTTAGCCACCCGCTGCTGATCTAACGTATAGGTGCCTAGAAGATCAATCAGGGAGGGCCATAGTGCTTGCAGCGTGAAGCGAAGGAAGCAAACGCTACCTCGGCGCCATCAGCCGCCACTGTCATCTTGGAGATGATCTGGCTCAGATTCAGCTGCGCGCCGGACGCCATTGCCATTGCTAGGCCAAGGGTAGCACCCACACCCTTCTGGGTCTTCTTATAATCCGCAGGTGTGTTCCTCGCCAGCGCCTTTGCCAGGGAGTCAACGTCATCGAGGGCTACGCCCTTAGGGAAGATCTCCAGGTAGAAGCGGCTGAGAACCTCCTTGGCCTTGCCCAGCGTCTCAATGGTGGAGCTGCAACGGTCTTCGACCGCAGCTACCGCATCCGCGAGGGGATCCCCATGGTCCAGAACATTGCGATCAAACGCAATGCTAGTGGCATCTGCAGGACATGCGACGAAAGAATGTTCGTATCAAATAGAAGGAGCAAGCAAAAACTTAGGAGAAGTACAAAAAATGGTGACTCACCCGATAGCGCCTTGGCAGCAGCCATAAGCTTCTCCGTCATTGCCTTATCCTGGGAAGCAACAACAGCCATAAGTTGCCTCTCGCGCTCCTGGGCCTCCTGCTTGAAGAGCTCAAGGACTTCCATAGCGTCCTTCGCCTTGGTATCCGCCTGGCTCTTCTCCTTTCCAAGTGCATCCAGTTTGTGGAGGACATTGTTATTTTCATCTGCCGAAAGCAAAAAAAGAAGAAGAATAAAAACACAAACTCTGACACGCGTAGTTGCAACAGTACAAGGTGTTCAACACTCACTTTAGAGCTCCTGAAAGCTTTCCTCCAAGGACAGGTATTGTTATCCGATGCGCTGTAGGTCACGCATGACTGGCTGCAGTAAGAAAATGAAGGTAAGAGGAGTATCATACGACTCGGGGGCTCGAACAATAGCACTCTAATAACACTTACGTGGGCACCTGAAGATTCCGAAGGCACAGCTTATGTCTTCCAGGCAACAACTGCACGAGTCCTTGGCTTTGGGGAACTCGACGCTTTGTCGCTGGAGTTGGCCGGCATCTTCGGGGAGGCCACGGTAGCCTCAACGCTCATAGCCTTCGACTCCCCCGCCATCTCATCAAGTTCATCCTTAAGGGATTCACCTGAGGAGGACCTCCTGACACAGTAGAAACAAGCAAGTCAGTCAAAGAACCAAAATAAGCTAATAATTAGCACATTGAAAGAACGTAGGCATAAAAAATACTTACGAAGGGATATCGAACAGGTTCACAAGCAACGATGTCTTTCTCTTCTTCTTGGCTGGCGGCTGAGGAGCTACTGCTCAAAGGGGAACAACAGGAAAAGGGGAGGTAGCACCGTCACCCAGATCATGTTGCTCCAAATGTGCAGGCCCTTGCAGGGTCAGCAGCGTCGAGGAATCCGATCTTTCGCTTCGGGATCTCTTCAGAGACTGCCCGTCGCTACGCTTGGGGGATTCTTCTTGTGTGGGAGACTGAGCCAGGGGAATGGTGGACTCAGACTCTGCATCTCCGCCATCTGGCACCTTCGAATATTCCTCAGGAAAAGGGGACAGCATGCCCGCAACTATGAATTCCTACACACCCAAAAATATTCCAAATCAAATAAGGGATCAAGCAAGAGGCTCTCGATAGCTACAATACATGATGTGTGAGTAGCTCATACCCGAGGGACCTTGTTCATCGCACTGAACGGTGCAGTCGATGACTCCGCTGGCAATGCCTCATCGGCCTTGAACTTCAGCAGAGGCATGAGCGCCCTGTCGAGGTCTATCGAGGAAAACTCCTCACTCGAAATCCTTGTGAGGTCATTGGCGCCAGCATATAGAAACATCAGGTGTGCCCTCGCCTGGAGAGGCTGCACCCGACGCTTGAGAAACGTCCTGATGATGTCGATGCTGGAGACCTCCTTGCCTGGCACCAGCTGGAGAGCTTCCACTCGTTGGTACATATGTTCAACCACCTCGGACTCACCCGCAAGAACTTTGTTTGAACACGAGCATTTGCGGGAAATCACTTTGTTGGCGTCGAAGGGAGCAAGACTATAGTGTTGGCCGTCGAGATTGGAGTCGCGAAGATAGAACCATTTGTTCCTCCATCCTTGGACAGATTCACAAAGGTCGAAAGAGAAGTATTGGACATTGGGGCGGATGGATATCCCGCACCCGCCGATCTCGTAAACACCGCTGGTGCCAGATTGCCTCTTTAGGGCGTAGAGATTCCTGAATAGGCCCAAGTGCGGCTCGATTCTGAGCCAGCACTCGCACAGCGTGATAAAGCACGCAATGTGCAAAAGGGAATTGGGCATCAACTGGTGAAGTTGTAGCCCATAGAGAAAGAGGAACCCACAAAGAAATTTGTGGGCAGGAAGGGACAAACCTCAGATGAGGAAGCCATAGAAGACAACAATGAAACCCTCAGGAGGACGCATGATTACCTCCAATTTCGGGAGAACGGCGTCGCCGTTCTCCTACGAGATTAGGTGCGACTCACGTAGGCGACGCAGGTCCGCCTCCCTCATGGCCAGTCACCGCCAAATGCCATTCATGAAACGGCCGACGCTAGAGGTCTTCTTGGCGGCACCCGCAGTGCTTGTCCCAGCGGTGGCGGTGGCGGCAGATTTCTTCGATTTGCCCATCTTGCTAGCATAGCGCGCGATGAAATGGTTTGGTCTTGATTTTGATGGTGCATGTCACCTCAAAAATTATTCTTCTATCACTTTCCTACTCGAGGACGAGCGGGAGTTAAGCTTGGGGATGCTTGATACGTCGGAAACGTATCTATAAGTTTTGATGTTCCATACTTGTTTAGTATCTACTTTGCTTTGCTTTGTCTACACTTTGAGGTGTTTTTATATGTTTTCTGGTACTAACCTATTAACAAGATGCCATCGTGCTAGTTGCATGTTTTCTTCTGTTTTTGGTTCTAGAAAGGTAGAAAATCAATATTCTCGGAATTGCACGGGACACATGCCAAAGTCAATATTTTACCGTGGGGAACACGGAACCAGAAGACGAGACAGAGGAGGGCCTCGAGGGGTCCACACCCCCTGGCCACGCGGCCAGGCCTGGCCCGCGTCTGGGGGGTGCAGCCACCTCGGGCACCCCCTCGGCCTCCCTCTTCACCTATAAGAAGCCCCCGATGCCTAAACCCTAAGGACCCGATCAATATTCCACGAAACCTTCTGTAGCCTCCGCCACCATCATCCATTGATCGGGGGGATCTGAAGATCTTCCTGGCACCCTACCGAAGGGGAGATCATCCCGAAGGCCTTCTTCTTCATCATGCCAGCCTCCGTTATGAAGCGTGAGTAGTTCCACCTTGGACTACGGGTCCATGTAGTAGCTAGATGGTTGTATCTCCTCCTTTGTGCTTTCTTGTCTAGATCTTGTGAGCTCCGTTCATGATCAAGATCTCATCTATTTGTAATCATGCATGTTGTGTTTGTGAAGATCCGATGGATATTGATATTACTATGTTAGATTGATTAATGGTTTTGTCTTATTGATTCTATCATGTTTGTGTTGTTTGTGAACTTGCATGCTCTCCGTTGTTAGTAGCTATCTTGGCCAAGTAGTTGCTAGTGACTCCAAGAGGGGGTATTTATGCTCGATAGTGGGTTCATGTCTCTATTTAATCTAAGGGAAGTGACAGAAATCTCTAAGGTTGTAGATGTGCTGTTGCCACTAGGGAGAAAACAACGGTCTCTTGTTCATGGAACAAGTGGATTGTTTACCTTACACACTTTGCTTAAAGCAGTTGTCTATTGCTTGCAACTTAATACTAGAGGGGGTTTGGATGATAACCCAAAGATGGACTTCTAGTCATAGATGCAGTTGGATGGCGGTCTATGTATCTTGTTGTATTGCCCAATCGAATCTCATAGGATCTTGATGTCTAGTATTGCATTGTTTATGCCTTGCTCAGTCATGTCAATTGCCCTGCTGTAATTTGTTTACCCAGCATGCCATGTTTGTTTATCTAAGGAGAACACCTCTAGTGAACTATGGACCCTGGTCCAATCTTTACCATTGATACATCTTCCACTGTTACTGTTTACTTATTGCAAACCACCATTACCTTCCACACCATACAGTTAATCCTTTGTTATAGCAAACCAGTGAGATTGACAACCTCGCCGTTCGTTGGGGCAAAGTCTTGAGTTTGTGTTGTGCGGGTCTCCAAGTTGCTAGAAGCACCTTTGAGTCATTTCCTTCCTCCTACTAGTTCGATAACCTCGGTTTATTACTGAGGGAAAACTTGTTGCTGTGCTCGTCATACCTTGCTCTTGGGGTCTCCCAACGAGGCGTTGAACATGCCATCATCCCTAATGGTCCGCGTGAAGATATGGAGGATTTCACCTTACCTCGTCGGGCTCTCATGTGGATCTCCCTCAGATGATGCCGTTTGAGCATCGAACCAAGCTTGCTCATGATCCTCTTTCTGCTGGTTCGCGCTTCCGTCGGGACCTTCCCCGTGCTCTTCCTCGCAAGAAAGGACTTGCCCATTTCTTCAACAGTCTTTGGTATATGTGTCGCTCTTCGTTGGATGTTGCCCATTGCAGCTTGGAGCTCAGTCAGGAGAATAGGAGGCAGCACAATGCTTTCTTGACAGAACATGGTCGCCCAGTGCTAGACTTGGGCAATGCTTTGGCTCCTGTTCCTTATATCAACTTCGAGAAGCCACCGTTAGATGAGGACATGTTTCGGGGTTTTGATCCATCAATGTTCACCGGGTTTGCCACTTCCAGTTCCTCTCAACGTCGCGCTATACCTACATGGAATGATGATGAGGATGAGGACGAGGATGAAGAGGAGGGTGACGAAGACGAAGAAGAGGAGGAAGAAGCCGATGATGATGAAGATGAGGACAACTTTGCTGGCTAGATCGTTTTCTCTACTCCTTTCTTCCTTTTTGATCTCGATGCCAAAGGGGTAGAGAGAGTAGAGTCGCTTCCTTCATGATTCGCCTCTTGCACAAGCCCTCCTTTGTTCGTTTTCCTCTCATGGGCTTGTGCTTTTATTTGCTCTATCGAACTATTTGTGTGTGTGGTTGGACAATTCTGCAGTTTTCTTATTGTACTTGGATTTCCTATGACTATATGCTTGCTATTATGTGCTAGATATCTGTGTATCTAATCATATCATAATATCTCTTTTTGAATCTAGCTCGGTTTTTCATCGTTAACTAAAAAGGGGGAGATTGAAAGGGCAAATAGCCCTTATCTAGTGTTTTGGTTAACTATGTCATCGAAGCTAGAGAGTTGTAACACCCTCAGAATCGACCCTATGCAAGTTTTAGCGATTCCTGCCAAACCCGCATAGAAACCATTCAAAGGTGCCCACCAGGCACTTTCGTGCGGGTGGAAAACGAAGTAATAACATTACACAACAGTCCTCGATGGGACCCACAGAACAGATATATATACAACAGCGACTCAAAGAGTCAAGAATACAGATATAATATACAAAGAGCCAAATCACCTTGAAAACGACACAGCGTCCAGCTACGGACACGATGCAAATGGGGCTAAGAGCCCTGAAGAATAACCAATGGCGTCCATAACCCTGCCTAGGCCAAGCCGGAAGGGTAACCCTGCTAACGACGTCGATCTCAAACCTGCTTAAACAAAAGGGGTGCCGACAAGGGCAAAGGAAAAAGAGGAGCGTCAGTACTGAGGCCAGTACACAGCGAGACTAGAATTCGGCGGTCCTCGCCTACATAGGTATGGTGGACTGAAGCGGCAGCGGCAGCATGCACTAGACAACCTATAGAGACTCGGTACAACTGGCGGTTATCAGAGAGAGATAAGAATGACCTATCCGGACCCAACCTGAAGCTAACACCAAACAAACCCATCCTGGTGTTTCCCCCTCGACACCAAACGAGGAAGTCAACCGAGGAACTCACACAGTTGGCAGTTTTATTTATTCAGTTATCGTTGCACCAATTACTAGTCAGGTATAGATAATCATCCTGATAAAATAAGCAGTGGGCCGTTTTAGTTAACCATTCCGTTGTAGTTGCGGCACTTACTAGTCAGATACATTTAGCATGAGATAACCCAAAACCCAGCAGTTGTTGGTACTTTTATTCAGCCATTCCGTTATAGTTGCAATACTTACTAGTCAGGTACAATGGTCGCAAGCGACACCCAAACAAGCAATTGTTGGCAGTTTTATTTAGCCATTCCATTATAGTGGAGCTGCTTACTAGTCATTATAAAGTCAAATTTATAGCACTACTTTAGTTGTAGTTGTCTATGATCGAGATACTGTGCTCCAAGTCGTCCATAACCGCGGACACGGCTTTCAGAAAGTTTTAACCCGGCCGGGGTGCACAAATAGAAACACACACTCGATCAACCTCGGAAAAACCAAATCAAAACCCAACGAGGCCTTCACGACAAAGCAATCACAGGATTCAGAAATATTTCAGGGGGCCACCCCATTAAGCTACCCGCCACGAAGTTAGCTGACTCCGAAACGGACTCAAGGTTTGGGTATACGGCTGTGAACGACTGGGAACCCAAAACTGGGCTTGTCGACACCGCGGAATCGTGTCCCGATCCTAAAAAGTACAGGTGCTATCTGTCGCACAATTTAAATAAAGCAGTAAAACATGGCATAAGTACAGGATAATAAATAAAACCTCAAACTAGTTTGTGGCCCCAAGAAATAAGACTGAATCAAGCTCTGGCTCAGGGGGGTCCCATATACCTCCCGGATGTGGATAGCGCGATAAAACAAGGAACAGGTATCAAGTACTCGGGGTCCTACGGGACACAAGTGGGTGTTCGGAAACCAAATATTTTCTATCACCCACCGATGCCTCTGCTTACTTCAATTTTAGTTGTTAGACAGGAATTAAAGTGAACGATAAGTAAAGCCATGATCATCACCAACATCATCCTGCGGCAATACACCAACAACTGTGGCACTTGACGCCACGCAAAAACACTTGAGCAAGCGACTACGACGCGCAAGTCCAACTATCTACCAAACAACAGGTAATAGGATGTGTCCAAGGCAATATAGGGCTGCACTGGATATCACAGGTACGGGAACTAGAGCATCGCAAACACAGATAGCAAAAGATCAACAGGAGGGAATAAATACTATAAAAGTAAGATAGGTAGAAAGGGGGAGATGCTCGCCTGAAAAACATTGCCGAAGGTTCAACCGAAGATCGGGGGAAGCTCACATCAACTCAACGGCCTTGTCCGCGAAGAAGCGAAACACTAGAATAAACACCGGATGCAATATTTAATACAACGGCAGAAGATCGGCATGATGCATGTATGATGTATGACATGGCAAAGGTGCGATGCAATTAGGTCAATATTAAGTGGAACCGGGGTCCCGACATTTAATTAGGTGGTTCATGTTGTTTATCTACCCCGCAATTTAAATGTTGTATTAACATGGCAAGAGATAGCACCGGTTCGCTACACAGATTTAAATGAGGCCAATATAAGGCTAGATTTGCCCGCATATGGGCCCCATATTTAATTAGAGGTGAATCGGCAAAAGGCCCCCAAACCACACAAATATGCATGCGAGATGAATGATTAATATGCAACAGGTTTTATATTTAGCATTTATAAAATAGGGTTCGGGAAAAGGTTCACACATTAGGGTTCGGCAGATCTTGGGGTTCCGGGGTTCGGGGTTCGGTCTCAGGGTCCGGATCTGGGGTTCGGTCTCGGCGGGATCGTTCTCGGATAACTGAGGTCGATCTTGGCGTCCCGGGAAGAAGGGGCTTGGTGCGGCGTCGGGGCGCATCGGACCCGCCCTGGTCGGTGTCGTTCTTGTCGTTGCGAGGCTCTTGTCGGTACCGTGTACCGGTCGGTCTTGGCGTTCGGGATGCAGAACTCGGTGTCCGGAACGGAGTGCTTGTCGCCCCGGGGTCTCGGGTTGAAGAACTTGGCGCGCCCGGGTTCGGTCTTCGGAAACTCGGCGTCTTTGAATCCGGGAACTTGGCGTGCCGGATCGGTCGCGGATCCATGAAGCAGATCTTGTCGGGGCCTCATGTCGCTCTTGGGTTATCATGTGCAATTGTCGGTCTTGTTCGCGGATGAACTTGACTTGACGGTTCGATGTCGTTGCAGCGCTTGGCGCCGGCGGGATCGGCCTTCGGATCTTGGCAAGAACCCGGGACAATCCATATACTAAACAACACACAGAGCGTTTGCTGCAAGACAACAGGGACGAACATGTGCGACTCCAGCTTGGGTCGGCTTCCCTAGAACCGGCCAGAACCTGCAGGGGGGGTAACGCGACAGCGGTTGGAGAGGTGGCCGGCGACGGCGGTTCGCGCGGCCTAGGGCCCACCAGGGACAGGCAGACGGAGGCCAGCTTGGCAACGGGGCAGAGGGCCTGGCGGCGGTGTCTGCGGAGGAGGGGCCAGCTGCTACGGTGCCACGCCGGGCAGAAAGGGAAGGCCGACGCGGCGACGGACGGTGGCGAACAGGGTCGACGACGGCGGGGCCTCGCGGCCAGAGGAGGCGGCCGGCGGCGAGGGGGAGAGCGGAGGCGAGCGCAGCGGCCGGAGAAGGCCACGGGCGGCGGGGAGGAGCTCGGTCCGGCGGGGCTCGAGGCAGAGGGGGAGGCAGGGGGGAGGCGCTGGAGGCGCGCGGGGTGGCGGAGGAGGCGGGCCGGCGAGGTGCTCTGCGAGGGGAGGACGACGCCGGGGAAGGAGGGGCGCAGGGGCCGCGGACGCTGGCGTGGGGCGGAGCTCGGGCCGGCGGCGGCGGGGAGCACTGCGGTGGGCGCGGCCGGCGAGACGGAGGGGAGAGGGAGAGGCGAGCGAGGCGAGGTGGGGGTGGAGGAGCAGGCGGCGTGCGCGGGGGCGGTGGGTGAACAGATTTCTGTCCTCCACCAAACAAATTTGTGAGGAGTTTCTGTAACTCGGATTGATCTCAAAATTTACTAATAAATACCCCAGTATGTTAGCTAACTTTTGTTAGTTCAACACTTTTTTATTTGAGCAACAAAAGATGTTCGAAAAAATCGGTTTCTACCTATTGGTCTGTTTTGACAGATTTCTGCCATTATTTGCATTTGCTTCTTATTGATTTATTTTTGAGTTCTCTTCAGGTAAATTGAGCTTTTTGAAGGAGTTATTACACTAGCTTGTGTTTTTAGTGTAAATCCTTGCTGTTCCAAAGCTTTGACAGAGGTCTAATATCTTTTGAATACACTAATGTTGTTAATGAAGATTGTGTGAAGTTTTGTATGAAGGAAAAATTTCAGGTGTAGAGGGAGAATGATGCAATAAGATGAAGAATGGACAAAAGCTCAAGCTTGGGGATGCCAACATGGTGTCACCCCAAGAAATACCCAAGAGGTACAAGCGTCAAAGCTTGGGGATGCCCAAGGCATCCCCTTCTTCATCAATAAAAAGCTCAGGTCTGTCTAGACACTTCGTTTTTATTGTTTCATGCACAGTTGTGTTGTTCTTGGAGCGTCTTAGTTTTTGTTTGCTTTGCTTAGGTTGTTTAGTTTGCTTGAATAAAGTAGTTTGGATCCCTGTTCTCGCTGTGTTGTTTTGCAAATAAGTTGCTTGGTGTTGGAAAGGAGTAGTAAGTTCTTGCTTGAAGTGCAAGAGGAGCTTGCATTGACTGTGACTTAGACTTTAGCATGACATGGTAGGTGTTGTTTTGACCTTATGCTTAGTGAATATTGATGTAACATGTATTGCTCCAAACAATTGGGATTGCTTAGTGTGCCTTGAATAAATTATGCGTTGTTTTAGCATGCAAAAGCATAGTATTGTGGTATTCTCCTTTGATGCTCTGCTTGGGTTGACTTGGCACATGCCCACACCATGTTATGACTATGACAAGTCACCATTAGCCTCCATGATCATTTAGTCCTTGACTTGTAGTACCACTCTTTGCTTTGATTAGTATGCTTTGTTGCATTGCATGATTATGGACATTATTGCTCTCTTAGTTGGTTGCTCCCAGTCTTTGCTAGCCTCCACTTGTATGAGTAAATTCTAATCATGCTTCCAACTCCCAAGAAACCAAGTTTTTCCAAAGTGTCCACTATAAATTCCTATGCATGGTGTGTTACACCATTCCAAGTATATTCTTGTTTTCAACCATCTTCCAATTAAAAACTATTTTGTTATGTTAAAACTTAGTGATTAAAGCCATCACGAACTTGATGTCACAATTTATTATTTGCCCCTAATAAACTTGAACCATTGTGACAACTTTGTTGTATATTTGCACTTATAAGTTGGAATTAGCAGAACCGTGCTGTCACGGGGAACGTTTTCAACATTGCACTTGTACCTTGTTGTACTCAGTTGATATCATGTTCTTTTGTCTATGGATGTCACCGGTGTGAAATAAAGAGGGAACTTGTAAGTCCATGGAGTTTGTATCCTGTGATAGAGAAACGCCTGGGCCGCTAGCCTAAGCCATGCCTAATCATGGTGGAAACTTGCAGTATCACCATAGTGACATCTATGAAGCATTCTTCTTATAAAAAAAGAGACACATTGAGAAAAGAGGAAAGAGAGAAAAAAGCACCATATTCCCATGGTACATAAGAAGAATTGCTGAGATGCTCATTGTCTGCTTGCCATGTCATTTTGGTTATGGGAAAGCTCTTGTACCATGTGCAAGGGGTACCCCGTTGGCGGTTCTCAATGATATGCAAATACTTACAGTGACAAGAACTTACCTGGACCCAAAGTTGAGTATGCATGAGGTGTGGCCCTCGTATTCAAGGGGCATGAGATTGCCAACTTATACTTCGTCAAGCATATACTCCAGCTTTGCCACTTTAAGCTTAACCACTTCAAGATGCTTATGATAGGGGCAATGAGGGCTGAAAGCTAACGAGTACCATAATTTTTGGAAGCTCTTTTTGACACTTTTAATCCCTGCTTCCTTTACAAAAAAGGCCTTTCTTCCACCACTATTGAGTCTCCACCTTCTACCTTTAGGCACCATTAAGAGAGCATAGTTGTCATTCTATGTGCAGTGTTACAAAGCTTATTAATTGATGCATATTGTGTTATTACTTTTTCTTGTGCTACTTATTTCTAGTCACCCTTGTGAACTTTGCAGGTGTCCTATGCATCTATATTGCTACTCTATGAGGGACAAGCTGATTACCACTATGATATGTTTTCTGCATGTGAAACAAACAAATGTTTTTCAATGCATGTTATTCATGATCTTTGTTTGTAGCTTGGCATGCATATTTACTATGTCCTATTGTTAGAACTCCATCTTTCATGCACATGTTTAGAGTTCTTTGATCCCAGCTTTCAATGCTTGGATCTTTATTGTGAGGGTGCATGTCACCTAAAAAATTATTCTGTTTATCACTTACCTACTCGAGGACGAGCAGGAGTTAAGCTTGGGGATGTTGATACGTTGGAAACATATCTATAATTTTTGATGCTCCATGATTGTTTAGTATCTACTTTGCTTTACTTGTCCAAACTTTGAGGTGCTTTTTACATGTTTTCTAGTACTAACCTATTAACAAGTTGCAATAGTACCAGATGCCTATTTTCTGCTGTTTTTGGTTTCAGAAAAGTTAGTAAAGAAATATTCTCGGAATTGGACGGGACAAAGGACAAATTCAATTACTTTCCGTGGGGAACAAGAAGTCCAGAGGAGAGCCAGAGGGGCTAGCCAGGGAGGCCAGACCCACCCCAGGCGCGGGTGAGCCCCATCCCGCGCCTGGCTAGGTTTTGGTGGACCTGATCACCTCCTCGGTCTCCCCCTTCGCCTATAAGAAGCCCTCGATGCAGAAACCCTGAGTACCGGATCAAATATCCACGAAACCACCTTAAGAAAGTCTGGCCAAATAGATAGCCAGGGACAATGCCGGTGAGCACTTTGAATGTACTCGCAAACCACCTTAAGAAGACACTAATAAAAGATATGCAATATGGATGTGGTAGGATAGCACCAAGAGAGGTTCTTTTATAAACTAGTTTCTCTTGTAGATATAACATGTCTCTATATCCTTGTTGAAAAACTTTTGTAAAACAGTTGGAAACCCTTTTGAAGAGTTTTAAGAAAACACCAGGATTGGTGATACATTGGAAACGTATCTTTAATTTTTGATGCTCCATGCTTGTTTAGTATCTACTTTGCTTTACTTGTCCACACTTTGAGGTGATTTTTCCATGTTTTCTGGTACTAACCTATTAACAAGTTGCAACAGTGCCAGATGCCTGTTTTCTGCTGTTTTTGGTTTTAGAAAAGTTAGTAAAGAAATATTCTCGGAATTGGACGGGACAAAGGACAAAGTCAATTACTTTCCGTGGGGAACAAGAGAGGAGAGCCGGAGGGACAGCAAAGCGGGCCAGACCCACCCTAGGCACGGGTGGGCCCTACGCCGTGACTGTCTAGGGTTTGGTGGCCCTGGCCGCTTCCTCGGTCTCCCCCTTCGCCTATAAGAAGCCCCCGATGCAGAAACCCTGAGTACCCGATCAAATATTCATGAAACCGTATGTAGCCGCCGCCACCATCATCTCTAGATCGGGGGGGATCTGAAGTTCTTCCCGACACCCTGCCAGAGGGGAGATCATCCCAGAGGCCTTCTCTCCGGTATGATGTGTGAGTAGTTCCACCTTGGACTATGGGTCCATGTAGTAGCTAGATGGTTGTATCTCCTCCTTTGTGCTTTCATGTATAGATCTTGTGGGTTCCGTTCATGATCAAGATCTAATCTATTTGTAATCATGCATGTTGTGTTTGCAGGGACCGATGGATATTGAGATTATTATGTTGGTTTGATTAATGGTTTTGTCTTTATGATTCTATCATGTATGTGTTGTTTGTGATCTTGCATGCTCTTCGTTGTTAGTAGCTATCTTGGCCAAGTAGTTTCTAGTGACTCCAAGAGGGGGTATTTATGCTCGATAGTGGGTCCATGCCTCTAGTTTCCAAGGGAAGTGACAATAATCTCTTCGGTTGTAGATGTGCTGTTGCAACTAGGGAGAAAACAACGATCTCTTGTTCATGGAACATGTGGACTGTTTACCTTACACACTTTGCTTAAAGCAGTTGTCTTTTTCTTGCAACTTAATACTGGAGGGGGTTCGGATGATAACCTGAAGGTGGACTTATAGTCATAGATGCAGTTGGATGGCGGTCTATGTATCTTGTTGTATTTCCCAATTGACCTCATAGGATCTTGCTGACTAGTAATTGCATTGTTATGCCTTGCTCAGTTCCTGTCAATTGCCCTGCTGTAATTTGTTTACCCTTCATGTTATGTTGTTTATCTAAGGAGAGCACCTCTAGTGAACTATGGACCCTGGTCCAATATTTACCATTAATACATCTTGCACTGTTACTTGTTTACTTGCTCCAAACCTTTACCTTCCACACAATACATTTAATCCTTTGTTACAGCAAACCGGTGAGCTTGACAACCTCACTGTTCGTTGGGGCAAAGTCTCGAGTTTGTGTTGTGCAGGTCTTCGCGTTGCTTGCAACACCTGTGTGACGTTTCTTTCCTCCTTCTGGTTCGATAACCTCGGTCTCAACTTAGGGAAAACTTGCTGCTTGCTGATTCACACCTTGCTCTTGGGGTTCCCAACAGGCTATGCGTAGACAGTCGTCAATTGTGTCACCCATTTGTTTTTCCTTCCGGCCATCTCATGAACAAACTCCTTCCTCCTTTTCCCGACCATATCATGGTCAAATCATTTCCAAGCCATTGTTTTTCCAAATTCCTTTTTGAAAACAAAACCAGCACCGCTCTACAACAACCTTCCCAACCGTCCATGACCGTGGACATGGCTATTCGAATAGATTTACACACTGCAGAGGTTGTACACTTTACCCACACCATCCGATTACCCATCCCTAATCTACACCGATCGTGGGTCGAATAACCGATCAAGACCTTCCGGATGCCCTCTCCGATACAAGTTCCTACCCTATGAGGTTAATCCCCTCAAAACCGGGATGCCCTATATAGTCACAAGCCAACCAGAGCGTGTTTTGCACCTTGCAGGGTGTGCGCTTTCAATGAGGGGTTCATAGTATCGTCTGGCCGCCATTAGACGGTATTTACCTTCCCTAGACCGATGTTTCACAAAGGCCTTTACAGCAGAAAGCCCAGCCTCCGGGAATTTGTTCTTCCCCGTATTATTTTGAGACACCTATACCGGATTAGACAAACTTCCAGCCTAGCCCCGTCCCATTCCAGAGTAATGTGGTTGCACAAGTTAATTGTTCTAGCAAAACTGCAAAGAACCGGGTCCGTTTTCATAAACATTTTTCCTCCATCATTTGTCCGACCATTTTGTAAACCAAAAACCTTTCTCATTTTCAACATCACTTGGTATGCCAAGCCTCACCAAGGTTTTCTCATAAAACATTTTTTGTAACCTTTTTCAGGGGTCTTCCCATCGCATAGTTTTTGCTTTGGCTAAAACAGGGTTTCCAAAGGGGCATGGTGTGTTACACCATCTATCATACTAGGGGCGGGTGCGTATGATAATATGGGTTGTACCTAATGGTACTAAGAGGTAATGGTTTGGAGGAGCCAAACATTTTCCACATAAAACATAAAATAGTGAAACAATGCAATTTGCATAAATGAGTAGATAAAGAATGCATAGGTAAAATAATAGGACAAGGCATATGAACAATAAGGTGGCTTGCCTGTGACCAGAGATATGTCCCGTGACTTCTTTAGAATACCAGAAAAATAATAATGATAGCGAGAATAACGCTCCGAGGCTTCCTTCTTTTCGACGGCACACAATCGCAACTATCGGCGTTATCGAGCATACATGCAAACAAACAACACCAGATTCAGTACAAGGAATACAAACATCAAACCATACAACACTCAAATGATAATTAAATGATATACATCAGTAGGGTGTTGGAGGTATGGTTTCATTGGATTGGGAGAAGATTTGGAGGCATAGGAAAAAGGGATCCTTTTGGATTTAAAGTCTAGGAACTAGCTAAGAGAGGGTTTTTGACCAAGGGCTTTATATCTATGATACATTGTATAAAAATGATACCCTCGGATAGGTATTGATAAAATGAATCCAACAAAAGTGGTTTCACTATTTTATCAATTTCCATTGATTTATAATGATTTTTATAGTGGATAAAACTCTAGTTTTAGGAAATAATTCACCAGACAAATTCTGGAGCTCCAAAAATTATTTCCTTGAATTATTAGGTAGTATTTGATGGAATTATTTAATAGGAGTTTGAATCACCTCAAAACAATTACTAAAATGCCCTTGAGAAATTACCAAAGATAGTAATAGATCCGGCCCACCAGGGCAAGATCTGTGGGCACGATCTAATTTTCAAAATGGAAAGAGCAGGGCCCGTCTAGCAGTGACTGGGGGAGGATGAAGGGGTATTGTCGAATCTAGGCCGTCTACGTAAATAGGATTAGACGGCACCGGCTCATCTCCTTCCTTTAATGGAGGTGCACGCGGTGGAAAACCTAGGGGAGACGGCGTGCATGGGGATTCTCATCTGGGGCTCGGAGAGGGGCAGACGAGGGCGCAATGTGACGCGGTCCACCGTGGCGACCACAGTGATTGGCTTCAAGGCCCCATTCGGTGACCGGGGGCGTCTCGCATGGGGGTGCCGGCGGTGATGCTCGGAAGCTCGTCAGAGAGGGTGCTAGGGGCATGGAGGAGGGTCGGGGAAGGTCCAGGGTGACGCGGAGCGGCACCACGACCACGGTAAGGGGTGGCATGGGCGGTGTTGACGACAGGGACGAGCTCACTTGAGGGAGGCCGAAAGGGAACTCGCCAGTGGTCGATGGCGACGCCTGTAGAGGTGGTCCTAGGCAAGGAGAGGAGTAGGGTTAGATTCAGCGGGGCTAAGGGAGCTCAACAAGCTACCATGCAGCGGTAGGGGATCAGAGGATAGGGTTCACCGGCCAGATCTTGGAGAAGGCCGAGGCTCCTAGTTCTCCTCCTCTCGAGCAGGGCAGAGCATGGGAGAGGGTGGGGGTGATTTGGGGTGGTTGGTGAGAGATGGGGAAGCAAATGGAGTGGAGAAGGGGGCTTGGGGTGGCCTAGGGCCTTTTTACTCGAGGAGCAAGGGTCCATGGTGGACATTGCCTATGGAGGAGCTAGGGCAAGTCCGGGGGTTGCTCATTGGGTGCAATGGGCGATGGAGAGGCATGTGCGGGCCATAGAAGGGGCAAAGGGGGAGGGGTTTGTCCTGGTGTGGAGATATTTGCAAGACAAGGCATGAGGGCACACATCTCTCATATACTCTCTCCAAGAGGTACAAGACAAAGGCTACAGTGCCTTGCTACAGTGATTTCGACCAGAGGAGGTGGGAGCTGCTGGAGATATGTATTGGGCAAGCTTGGGTATGGGATTGAGTTGGAATGGCTCATGTCTTGATCAAGGTTCCAATTTAGTCATAATAATGATCATGAAGTAAATTTCTAAAATTTGATCTTGGCAAGATGAGGTAAACATGATGGTAGCTATATATGGTCAAGAGAAACCTCCAAGAATTATTTGGGATTTTTCAGAGGATTTTTAGTTCACTAAAAATCATTTATTCAAAAAGGGCAGAAGTAGATTATAGAAGCTAATGTAATATTTTTATATTAGACAAGGTTGGTTTTTGATGTGAAATTGTTCTGAATACCATATTACACATTAGAGAATTTTATTGGAATTTATTGAGGTTGAAAAGTGTTTTTAAGGAATTATTTCTTGTTTGTGCCATTTAAGAAAAAGGGCAAAACGAATTAATAAAAAATCTCAAAAATATTTATTTAATTTTGAGTTGGGAAGATGGGTATGATAATTAGGAATCAAATGTGCCTTAGGTTGGCAAGGTGATTTGGAGAAAAACAAACTTGTCTTTGAAGACAAGGTTTGGAGGATTTTGCTAGAAAAAGAAATTAATTAGTTTTAGGCTCCAAATAATTATGGGAATTATTTTGAAAATGATTATATTCAAGGTAGGTGATGTAAACTTGATGTATGCATCATGGTCAACCTTGAGTTTTGAATAAATGTGGTGAAAGGGATGGAAACTAGATTTGGGAGGATCTAGGGTTTGGTTATTTTATGCCACCTAAACAGGGTTGTATTTGTGAGCTCAGAGCTCACCTTGGTACAAGGGAGATATGGATAGCTATAAAAAGTTATGTATATGATCAAGGAAGCAAGAGTTGGGCTTAGTTGGATTTGAGGTGGTTTAGGGGTGATGGCAAACTTTGTTGAAAATAAGGCTGCATATCATATACATCAGGTAGCCTCCTAAACCATGTGGGTTTAAGAAGCACAAAGCTTAAATGTAAACAAGGGAAGTGGGGGTTGATAGTACATGGTTAGTAGATCATAACTATGCAAAGATTTGGTCAAGGGGAGGTGGCATATAGATGTGAGCTTCTGCCAAACTAGGCAAGATGATAAGATTTGCAGAGAGGATTATTATCTTGACTACAAAACCATCAGGGATGAGTGGGAATTAGAAGGGCTTAGCCAAGGGAAAGAGTGGAATTTGGTAGTACTAAGTATGTACTACAAGATGGTTCAAGTACATTCTCAAGATTGGAAAAGGTAGAGCTCCAAAGATTGAATCTAGATAAGAAATCCATACTTAGCCATTTTGGCAGATTTGGGGTTTTAGACTAGAGTACTAGTGTAGATTATTTCGAGTGGATGCTAGGTTCCAATTTCATGATAAAAGGGATGATGTTGATGTGTTAACTAGGTAGATAGGACCCATGCTTAGATTGGGTCTCCACTGAGTTGGAAACTATCAGAATGGCTTATCCCTGGGTTGATATGATTAGGAGATGAGATGATCACCTTAGTGGCTTAGGATAGATCCAGACTTGTATGCTTGATATGAGATTGATGATCACAAGCATAGATTGGGTCCTAAGGGATGAGCTACTAGGTTAGCTCACTCTAGTTCCTAAGCAAACCATGCAATCAGCAGATCAAGGCAATTCATCTTATCAAACTTATCCAACTACTACTAGGGTTACCATCAAGCCTAGCTTGAGGTAGGGATGGGTATTTTGAACTGGTTATGTTTTGAAGTAATATAAGTACCTCTTGGTATTTCTACCAAGATTGGAATGAGGAGGTTTTGAATAAAGGTTTTGGAAAACCTAGGGGTAAGAGTAGTTGAGAGTTCTATCTTGAAAACATAAGGAGATTATATTTTAGTTCTCCATAGTTTTGTTAATAGATCTAGTAAAATATTTTTGGTTTTGTCAAAGTCATCTTGGCTCAGGTTTTGAAATGCTAGAACATTTGAGAATATGAAAGATGAGCCAGGACATCTCTTTTGTAAAATAGCTTTTGTCAACTAGTGTTGAGATAAGAAGTATAGCACCTAATACACAATCAGTAGCATGAACACAAGCAACAAGTAAACAACATTGCACATGTAACAAGAAAAAGTTTTTGTTCCCCCTGATTTTTGCCTTCTGGACAACAAATCAGGGTTGCTGAAATTGGGATGTTATAGACCTTTCCCCCTTAAAATAATATCGTCCCAAGATTAGGGAGGAGCAGGGTTGGGTGATAACATCCGCTTAACAATTTCAGCGGTGGAAATTATTAGACACTAACAAGTTTTACAGCTGGCTGGCACGGGTAGTTACAGATCAGAGATGAGTGGCTTCGGATTGAGCTTCTTAGATTAAACAAATGTATTTTCCCCTTAGGACGATTCGAGGTAGGTTAGCGTTGACAGGGTCCTGTCTTATTGTGGCGAGACGGCGAGTTGAGCCTTCTTAAATACTTTACTGCTGAAGTCAGCTTCTCTGCCTTCTTGGTCTTGAAACGTCGGAAGTGCTGGCTGGGTTGTCGACTCTGTGAGTGGAGAACTTTCCTGAAGTACCTTCTGATTCTGGTGAAGTGCCGATTTCCATTCTTCTTGCAGGGTTGGTGGTTCGGATTTTGCCGGGGTGGTCATCACTTAACGATAACTAGTGTTCGACTCTAGGGTTCTATCGGGTTTTTGGGTGGGAAAGACGCAGTCTGAAAGACGCAGTCTTTTCCCATTAGAGCGACATTAGGGGTTTCCGGTGGAGTCACCGAATTTCTTGATTGGAATCGTATGCTGATGCTGGGGGGGAAGGCGTTGCACCTTTCGTCCAAGGGTGGTTATCTTGTGTCGACCTTGTAAAAACCACTTCGTGGGAGGAGTCGATGCCACTTCTTGAGTTAGGAGTTCTACTGGAGAAGGCGTGTACTAGCTTTCGAGTAGTTAGTTCTGAGCTAGTTAGGTGTCCGATGGGTTGGAGGATGTCGTTGGAGGTTGGTGGTCTAGAATGCAGTCCTTTAGAAGGGGTCGTTTCGGGTTCGGTCTGATGCAACGTCGTGGGTAAAACATGCAAAGAACAGCATCATTCTTGCATATCATCCAGCAGGGTCCATCCAGAATTCAGTGGATTTGCGTCGGCCAATGGTGAAGGTACTTGACGTCTTACTGAACATGTTTCGTGACGATCCGTCACTAGCTAGAGGTTGGAAAAGTGAGTTGGTAGGGTACGAAGGACTATGTCGAGAGTGCTCCTTGAATCTTGTAGCCGTCCTTGGAGTGGGTACCAACTTTAGTTATGGTATTTCCTCGGGGGTATGAGGGACATTCAGCTCTTCAGCAGTGAGGGTCGTGCCTTCTATGATGTTTTGCTTCGACGAGTGGATCTCCCGGGGGTGGTGACTTGAAGAGGGGTTGATACTCGTGAAGGGGACAGTTCTTAATTCTCCGACTCAGGGTTTGCAGATTCGGAGGTCTTCTTCGGGGGGGGGGGGGGGTCGTCAATAGCAGAAGCAGAGAAGGGGCTTCGCGATGTCCTCAGAGAAACTTGATGTCTTCGGTTTCTTTCTCCTCCTTGGGGAGTAGTATTGACGGCATCGTAAAGCCTTGTTGTCTTAATTCTGAACGTCTTGGTTGTTGGGAGGATCGAGCAGACTTATGGAGATTGTTGAGGATGTCTGTGTTCTGTTCCTCTGACGACTCCTAAGGTGGTGCTTGGGGCAGTTTCTTGGATTGGAGATCTTCCTAGATTATCTCCTCGTGGTCGGTCTTCTGGAATTGAGTGGAAAGACGCAGTCTTCCACCTTAGAGCTTTACTTGGGGTCATCGAGGTTGGGGTAGATCCTTCATACTGGGGCCTAGGCGTGACACTTGAGTTGAGGTCTTCGAGTGACGCCTTATTGTGACTACCTTGCTATGGTGGTTATCTAATGAAGTCATAAGGGTTAACTAGGGGTAGATTTAGCGGTTATCAACGCTTCTTCTTGGTCCTTAGTTGAGATGGAGGCATTTTGGCTTCAGATGGTTTGTCTTTGCTTGAAATCTTGTGTTGCTTTGGGTCGTTGACGGAGTAGA
Source organism: Avena sativa (assembly GCA_916181665.1). Taxonomy (NCBI): domain Eukaryota; kingdom Viridiplantae; phylum Streptophyta; class Magnoliopsida; order Poales; family Poaceae; genus Avena; species Avena sativa. Next base: position 216,480,766 of record OV702279.1, read on the forward strand.
CTCGTTGTCTTCGGACCTCTTTATCTTTAGGATACTAGGGGCGTTGGTGTTATGGAGAGGACTTACCATTGATTTGGCAGAGGGTTAAATCGGGTCATGGCCATTTGGGGGAGATTAGAACTAAGGCACGAAGTGGGGTTGTCGAGGAGTTCTTTATGTGGCCATCCTGATAAGGAGAGGTTTCCAGCTATGGGATTGCGAGTGTTAGCATTAGGCTACGCCAACGGGGTGGTCAAAACTTTAGTATCGGATGATCCAAAACAGATAAGCAACACATTCCAAGCATCATAATAAGCACATGAAAAGCAAACAAGGCGTACCATCGGTACTAAGGGGTTACTACGTGCCATAAGGGGAATCCTATATTAGGGATTCTAGTCCTAGGTACGGACGTTACTGGGGGTGTTGACTTCTATCTTGCCACCTATTGTTGTCAGTGCCGTACTTGATCAATTTGGGGGAGATGAAGGACTCCATTAGTAGGGCGATCTTGTAGTATCTTTCGTCGTTGGTAGCTCCTTTGGTTTGCTTGTCTCAGTGTCTCTTTGTGGCATCCCGCAAAACCACTACTAGAAAATAGCGTTGAATTCGTGCATTGCATCGTCATCATCATGCATTGTTTGCCTAAAAACTATTTTCGCAAAGCCTGTTTTTGTTTTCTAAAATGCCCCGTCTTGTTTTCAAATTCAAACCCGGGACTCCGGATTATTTGTTTTGTCGGTTTTCGGGTTGCAAAGGCCCTGTTTTAAATAAATACAACATTTAATTATTTTTAGTGGGGGCAGTCGAACGGGCCGATTCGACCCGAACGACCACCCCTAGGAATTTAATCGGTCCACCTGAAACCCCTAGTTCACCCAATCCTAAACTACCCACCCCTCTGGCCACCTCACCCCGGCCAATCCCCACCCGACACGTCACTCTGACCCAAACTCCTACCCACTCCCTAGCTGCCACGTCACCTACCCCTCTCCCCTCCCCACTCTCTCTCCACCTCTCTCACCCAGCCGGCCACACACACCCACACACGCTGCCCCACCTGCCAGTCCCACCACCCGCACCCTGGCCCCCACCTGTCGGCCCTGCCACCAACCCCACCGGGCCCACCACTCCTCTCTCCTCCCCCACGCGCCTTCTCTCCCTCCCCGCGTCCTCTCCCTCCTCTCTGAGCCTCTCCCCCACCCGTCCTCCAACCGCCCGACGGCACCGCCTCCTCTCCCGCCTCAGGCCGGCCTCGCCCCTTCCCCACCGCCGTTCACCACCCTCTTCCCTCGCCTGCGGCCCCGCCGCCTGCGCCTTCACCGCCGCCCGAGAACCTCCCCCGACGTGACCGCCCGCCACCGCTCCTTCCCCCTCCCCCTTCGAGCTCGCCTCCGGCCAGGGCCGCCGCCGCCGCTCGGCCCTCCCCGACAACCGCCGCCGCGTGCTCCCGCGCCGGGCCCCGCGCCACCAGACCCCTCCTCCCTCAGCCGCCGTTCGCCATCGGTCCGCCCCCTCCGGCAGCACCCCCTCCGCCGCCGCCCTCCTCCTCTTCTGCGGCCGTTCCGGCCCGCCCGAGCTCGCCGCCCCACCGCTAGCCCCGGCCGCGGCCGAGCTCGCCCCGAGCTCCGCGCCCCGCCAAGCTCCGCCCCGGTCGCCGGCCCCTCCCCGCTCTGGCGAGCACCGCGCCAACCGCCCGCGGCCCTCTCCCTCTGCAACCGGCCGCCCGAACCCCAAGAGAAAGGTGTGAAGCAGCACAGCAGCAAGTTTTCCCTCAGTAGAGACCGAGGTTATTGAACCATAAGGAGGAAGGAAACGTCACACAGGTGTTGCAAGCAACATGGAGACCTGAACAACACAAACTCAAGACTTTGCCCCAATAAATAAGTGAGGTTGTCAAGCTCACCGGTTTGCTGTAAAAAAGGATTAAACATATGGTGTGGAAGGTAATGGTTTGCAGCAAGTAAACAAGCAACAGTGGAAGATGTATCAATGGTAAAGATTGGACCGGTGTCCATAGTTCACTAGAGGTGCTCTCCTTAGATAAAAAACATGGCATGAAGGGTAAACAAATTACAGCAGGGCAATTGAGAGGAACTGAGCAAGGCATAACAATGCAATTACTAGTCAGAAAGATCCTATGAGATTCGATTGGAGAATACAACAAGATACATAGACCGCCATCCAACTGCATCTATGACTAGAAGTCCACCTTCAGGTTATCATCCGAACCCCCTCCAGTATTAAGTTGCAAGCAACAGACAACTGCTTTAAGCAAAGTGTGTAAGGTAAACAGTCCACATGTTCCATGAACAAGAGACCGTTGTTTTCTCCCTAGTAGCAACAACACATGTACAACCGAAGAGATTTCTGTCACTTCCCTTGGAAACTAGAGGCATGAACCCACTATCGAGCATAAATACTCCCGCTTGGAGTCACTAGCAACTACTTGGCCAAGATAGCTACTAACAACGGAGAGCATGCAAGATCACAAACAACACAGACATGATAGAATCATAAAGACAAAACCATTAATCAAACCAACATAATAATCTCAATATCCATCGGATCCCCGCAAACACAACATGCATGATTACAAATAGATTAGATCTTGATCATGAACGGAGCTCACAAGATCTATACATGAAAGCACAAGGAGGATATACAACCATCTAGCTACTACATGGACCCATAGTCCAAGGTGGAACTACTCACGCATCATACCGGAGAGAAGGCCTCCGGGATGATCTCCCCTCCGGCAGGGTGCCGAGAAGAACTTCAGATCCCCCCGATCTAGGGACGATGGTGGCGGCGGCTACAGACGGTTTCGTGGAGATTTGATCAGGTGCTTAGGGTTTCTGCATCGGGGGCTTTTTATAGGCGAAGGGGGAGGCCGAGGAGGAGGCCAGAGGGGCCACACCCCTCCCAGGCAAGGGCCCACCCCTGGCCACGCCTAGGGGGAGTCTGGCTGCCCTGGCCCGCTTCTCCGTCTCCCCTCTAGACTTCTTGTTCCCCATGGAAATAATTGACTTTGACGTTTGTTCCGTCCAATTCCGAGAATATTTCTTTACTAACTTTTCTGGAACCAAAAACAGCAGAAAACAGGCAACTGGCACTGTGGCAACTTGTTAATAGGTTAGTACCAGAAAACATGTAAAAAGCACCTCAAAGTGTAGACAAAGCAAAGTAAAGTAGATACTAAACAAGCATGGAGCATCAAAAATTATAGATACATTTCCGACATATCACACATCCCGCCCACAAATCTCACGAATCTCCATCCCCGGAATCTCTACACCAGATGGTCATTGCCACCATCATCGGTCTCCTCGTCCTAGTAGCCTTCCTGTGGATATACCTGTCCATCTAAACCAATATTTTATCGTGTGCGACCCTAAGGGAATCAACAAGTCTTTATGCATCTAAAGGGAACAACCTGAGGGTGACGCAATTGTAGCAAAAATAAAGCCTAGCAGTTCTATAGATACACACTACAACGTTCGCCTAACCAATGATAGATAGACGCTCGTTAAATAAATAATAGTGAATTACTCAATAGATATATATCAACATAAATAAACATCGCTCGCCCACCTCCCCGTCCCCAAACAAGAAGGCGGAAGAACATCCCATCTGTTGGCATTTTTTATTAATTATTCCATGATTATTACACTATTACTAGTCAAGTTTTAGTCAATTTAAAAGTGGTACTTTAGTTATGCTTGTCTATGATCGAGAAACTGTGCTCCAAGTCGTCCATAACCACGAACACGGCTTTCAGAAAGATTTACCCTGCAGGGTGCAAAATTAGCAACACACGCACGATCAACCTCAGAAAAACCAAATGTAAACCCAACGAGGCATCACGATAAAGCATTCACAAGATTCATATTTGATTTCAGGGGCCACCCCACTAAGCAACCCACGAGGAATTTGGCTGCCTCCGAGACGGACCCAGAGGTTTATGTCAATGGCTGTAAACGACTGGGAACCCGAAAGTGTGACTAGGCTTGTCAATACCGCGAAAACATTCCACTTTCCAAAATAGTACAGTAGTAAACGCTCCTCGAACAATAGTAGTAAATGAGCAGTAAAGTATGACATAAGTACAGGATAGTAATAACACCCCAAACTACTTGTGGCCCCAAGAAATTAAGTATGACTCAAGCTAGGATTAAGGAGATTCATGGTTCCACATGCGGATAGTGCGATAGTCAAGGAACAAGAATCAAGTACTCAGGGTCCTACGGGACACAAGTGAGCTTAAAGAACCAAATAGCAGATAATGCTCACTGGTGCCTCTTTCATTAGTTATCCCATTACTACTCAATTCAGTTATTTAGGTACCTCATTGTTCAAAGACACTCACAAACCTTACACATGCAATTCTATGACTCGCATGGCTCAAACAACTCATATAGGAATGGCTCATAGGATGGAGGGAACAAGCTTCGATGGGGTTTAAAAGTAAAGGCTATGCAATACTTGGGATTCAATTTTATTCGTGACGTAATTATGATGCAAGAATAAGATATATGTAATAGGTAGTATATGTAGTGCAAGCATGGAGAAATGCTTGCCTGACAGTTCAGTTGCAGAATAAGATGGCTCCAGGTAAAACTCCTGATAAGCTTCTTGCTCGGCGTCTATCCAGATAAAAATCAAACACACAAGAGGCCGAAATAAATACATTGCACAATCATATAAATCATATGCAACAATAAACCAAGTATGCCATGATGGAATGATGCACAATTTACATGGCATAGCATAGTATGACATGGGTGAGGTGTGGGGTACAAGATGAAAGTATTTTATTAAGTTTTTAGTCATGTTTTGCTCACATAAATATCGCTGAACGTTTAATATTTATATGATGCAAACTTCAATTCATATCATGGAATGCATATTTAGAACATGCTCGTTGAGCTAATCAATTTAGACATATCATTTGTCAAATTCAGAATTACAGTTTTGAAGTTATGCAATTATTAAGAAATGAGCATTTATTAACATTTAATAATTCGAAAATTTTAAAATGCTCAAATGATAATATAAATAGCATAAACATATTCCTCACATTTTTATGATTCAAAAACATACATTATTCAATTTATTTGAATTTATAATTTAAATTATTATTTAAGCCAAAGTTATTTAAAATGGGTCAAAGTCAAGGTTTGACTAGAGAGAGTCAACTTTGGTTAGATTGGAAAACATGGTTGAATTCATCTCTAAAAAATATTTATTTTTCAATTTGGAATCATTTTCAAATTCCATACAGATTTGTATTTATGACAATATTTGTGAATTTGAATAATTGAATTAATAACAGGATCGTTCAAAGGAAGAAAAAAAGGCAATTGGGCCACCGGGTTGCTGGAAGTAGCTCGTGGGTGGGGGCTAAGGAACTGGGCTGGACCATCTGCGCCACCGTGAGCAGGACTGCGGGGAATAACGGAATAAATGTCCAGGGTGGTTTTCGCAAAAGTTCCTGGATGCTCCGAATGTCCTGACGACACTGATAACGTATTTTTCGCGAAAATTGCTAGCTTTCCCCACCTTGCGTCGACAATGGAGAGCAAACTATCAGGAATTATGCAACTCTGTAAAAACAAGAGATTTAGAGTATATCACGGGCTTCATCTTTCGTAAAAGAACCAACAGCGAATAGGGGATGTATCGGCGCAAAAATTGCGGAGAACATGGCGAGTTTCGTCGGCTTAAACTGACAGAAATTTCAGAGGAGCTGCAGTGATCTGGTGATCTTTCGCGGATGATTTTGAGAGCTGTAGGGAACGAATCGAGGTGGGGTTTTCTCTGATGTGAAGTCTGATCTACCGAGCACAATTATCTTGTTGAAAATTTTGCCCGAGGAGGTTTAGATTATCGAGAAAAAACTGCAGAACAGGGACCTGCAGCTGTGGTGGCTCCTGTGCTAAAGTGGCCACGCGCGGCTGGAGTTTGCCATAGCGCGACGCGCGCGTGTGCTGACGGGTGTGTGGGCATTCGACGGCGAGCGAGCGCGCCTGCGGCGATGGAATTTAGGCTAGAGAGGTGAGGTGCGTCAGGGCACTCTAGGACGGAGGCAAGGTCAAGCCGGCGGTGCTCACCGGGGTGTCGCGGAAGACGGAGTTGTGGACGGCGAGGAGATGGTGCCCGCGTCGGCAGCGAGCAGCATAGCATAGCGGGGTGGTTCCGGCCGGGGGGAATTGATTATAACCCCCTCAGTCCTCATATATCCCCTTGTTAGTCTGCCTCACTTACTAGTACTCGTACACATGCAACGCACGTGTAATAACGACATTAATAAATATATGTGTGAAACCATGTACGGTGATACATGGAAGAACAAACAATCTCGCACTAATTTGGCATTGGACGTCAAAGGGTAAACAGAGTTTTTTGTCTCATGGAGCCTATCACTATCATCTGAAATGAAGTTAGGTACTAACAAAACTAAATGTGGAAGCGGTGATATTTGGCTGCCGGCTGAGATGAAGTCCAAATATGCAGCGTTTACTATATGCCCACGGCTGATGATGTTATCCTTGATCCGAGCGCCGGTTTTTGGCAAGAGGAGTTGGTACTGATTCCATATTTTTTAAGGAAAAGTTACAAGTGATCTCTGTCTCTCTAGTAAAAGGAAAAAAATAAGTCAATTATTCCTTCCTCTAGCTAATTCAGATTGACATGAGAACCAACTAAAATTATAAGTTTCAGATGTTTAGCAACCAATTGATGTCAGCCTTTCTTCATAATGATAAAACCAATGAGATACGGATATAAAATTTCATTAATGGAACAATGTAACCAAAAACAACAAAGAATATGAAAGAATAAGAAAACAACACATGAATTATTAGTTCCATTCTCACGTATCTAGATGTAAGAAACTCTAAGATCCCTTTAGAGTCCCACATGTAGCCTTATTCTTCTTTTCTTTCAATGACATCAACAAAATACACATATGCCTATCTTTATGATTGCAACATGTGATGCGCACTTCAGGAAGGCTTTGAGCAGCAACCATGTTTCCTTCTTTTGGAGTACATGTTGCAACCAAGGGTCATTGTATAATTTATAATGCATTACCTACAAAATTATTCTTCCTCGGGAAAATGGAAATACTCTAACAGTTATAGTATGATGCAGGAATGCAAGCACCCAACATATAATGCTTTGCTATTGGGAAATTTCAAAATATTGTCTCAACCCTACTACAAAGTAGATCATAGGGGAAATGGAAGCGACATCGTCAATGATATTATCATCTAATATTAACCCTAAAGCTAAATGGAGGAACTTCACTCGGAATGTTCAAGAATTACATTTATGAAAGTTTCAAAGACATCATCACTATCTTCTAGTTACTAAACCACAACGGGTGCATCTTCGATGAAAAATTCAACACCTCTAAGTGCAGGTTTTGAGCAATTCATGTAGTCCTTTATCACAACTCCGTACAATTAGGACACATTGGAACTCAAATCAACAAGCTATCCGGAAAGTTCAAATAATTGTGATAAATTTGTGATAACCCTGTTATATCAGTGGAGACCGCCGACATTAAACATATGCTCCAACAGTTTGGCAATGTTTTCATATTACAAGTTGGGGTATGCCAATCCCAATATTTGTATCAATTTTTTTTTGAGTTGCTATAGCTATAGAAGCCAACCTGTATATATTGATTGTGATACAAATTAATAAATTAACCACATTTTCAAGATTCCGTTTGTAAGGCAAAAGAGAAACATATGGATGTACACTTAACTTTGATAGTAAGCTGGTATGGTAGTCAAAAGTTATGGCATGTCTGATCATAATAAAATACAAAACAGAATTGCAACCTATAGTGTAGTTTTGTAACATCCCAGCATTTAGCAACTAACGAAGGGTAGATTTAGGAATATGGAATGTTGCATGCATTCATTTGTGAAAATGTGGGTAAATTTTTGCCAAATCAAAAGCTTAAGTGATCAATGTTTCTTTCATACTTTGAGATTAGGTTTAGTCTTAAAGGGTGATTGCTATAGACTTTGATATGATCTTTAAGGGATTATGTGTTTTAAAATAAATTTGAATTTTAAACTTAAGTGTCTGAATTATAATTCAAATAAATTAGGGATGAGTTTTGAATCTTAATTTAATTAAGAAATAAATATTACAACTTAAATTCTATCCAAAAAAATAATGAATATGAAACTTATTTCATATCATCAATATATAATCAAGTTTCAAAATTAAAACTTAATGAAATCATCCACACAATTCACAAAAGTAAATATATAAAGAATAAGAATATTCTTTATTAATAATAATGTAATCTTTATTACAGCAGAATAAAATAAAGATTACAACATAATAAAAAGAAAATTACAAAAATATGAAGAAGATTACATTGGACTATTTACTAACTATTCTATAAACGAAAACCTAATCTAAAATCTTCACCTTTATATCTGTACCTGCAAAACAAACAGAAAATATATAAAGAAATAAAAGGTTAGAGTTAGTATTATTTTCTCTCAGACGTGTCAGTGAAGTGCACTAGACAGATTCATCATTGAGAAATTTATATAAAAGGGGAAAGTTTCACCAATATGAAAGAATCCATCTTTCATAAATTTAAAGCCAGAAGTCAAATGACGGCCAAGAGGGACAAATCCACCAGCCAGGTGAAAGTAACCAGGTAATAGTAAGTTTCAAAATTCTGAACATATCCACAAGTGCACAACAAGCACACAGGCAGGACACACACTAACATGCATGTGGTGTGTTGTCAACCTCACAGAACAGCCCCAAACTCACAAAACCACAAGCACAACCATGGAGAGGCACTGGTGCATCACTCCATTGTTTACACCAAGAATAACCAGCCTAGACAACAGCTTACCAAGCACATTAGCCAAACCAAACCACCAAGGATCAACCAAACAACACCAGGATGGTGACATAGGGAGGGGGATGGATCAGGTGGATAGCAAGATCAAGCCCAGGAGCTAGGAGGAGAAGATTAGCTCAAGATCAAGCACAAGATGTAGGGGTTCGTAGCATGGAAAACAAAAATTTTCTATCACATACAAACAAACAAGCCAAGATCTATCTACTAGATTGTAGCAACGAGTCGATGGAATAACTTACCCTCGAAGATTCCAAAGCGGTTAACGAGAGCAGATTCTCGTGGGTGTTGTAGTCGTACTCTTTCCGATCTCAAGATCGCGTAGACGATCCTTCCGGCGCCACGTTCCGGCAGCGCTCCCGCAGTCTGTCACACGTTCGGTACTCGACGAAGACCTTCCTCTCCCTTGTTCCAGCAGGCAACGGAGGTTGTAGCACTCTCCTCGCGATTCCGGCAGCACAAAGGCGTGGTCCCGGAAGTAGAGGGGAGATCTCGCAGGGCTTCGCCTTAAGCCGGAGCGAGTATGGTGGAGTATGAGAGAGAGCTATTAGTGGTCTAGGGTTTAGACACACCAATTAGAAGGCTCTAAACCGAAGGCTAGTGCAATTAGAAGCTCTAAACCAAAACGGCTCTAAACCGGAGATTAGAGGATAGGAACTTGTGTGTCTAGAGGAGGAGGCCCTGCCCCTCCTTTTATAGGTGGGAGGGGCGGCCAAGGGGAGGGGAGTCCCTCCCCAAGTCGGCCTTGGTTGGCGCGCCGGCTTGGAGGGACTCCTCCCCAAGTCGGTTCCAACCACCTCTTGCTTGTTTCCCACAGTTTCCTGTTTTAGCCGTTTGACTTTTAAACTGGTCATTTGACTTTTCTGTTTTAGGATTCAATTTAATCCTTTATTTGGAACAGCAAGAACACTTAGTACATGATGCAATCATTCAATATGTAATGACACATTCATGTACCCTCCCCCCCCGGAGTGCCGGACAATCCGGAACCTTCTAGAACATTCCCGATGAAAACACCGGAATCATTCCCGAACTCCGAAACGGGACTTTCCTTATATGAATCTTATTCTCCGGACCATTCCGGATCACCTCGTGATATCCCAGATCCCATCCGAGACTCCGAACAACATTCGGTCTCTTTCTCATAATACCATAACTACTCAAACAACGTCGAATCCTTAAGTGTGTCTCCCTACGGTTCGTGAATTATGCGGACATGATCGAGACACTTCTCCGAACAATAACCAATAGAGGAATCTGGAAATTCATATGGCTCCCACATATTTCTACGATTACTTTGCGATCGAATGAACCACTTACATACGATACCAATTTCCCTTTGTCTCACGATAGTTTACTTATCCGAGGTTATGATCGTCGGTATCTCTGCATACCTAGTTCAACCTCGTTACCGATAAGTACTCTTTTCTCGTTCCCGTGATATGTGATCCCTTGTGATCCAGTCACATGCTTGCAAGCTAATTGGATGACATTCCACCGAGAGGGCCCAGAGTATATCTATCCGTCATATGGATGGACAAATCCCACTCTTGATCCATGTGTTTCAACCAATACTTTCCGAACACTCAATGCCACCTTTATAGCCACCCAGTTACGGTGTGGTGTTTGATGTCATCAAAGCATCCATCCGGTAAAGGTGATATGCATGATCTCATGGTCGAAGGAATTAGGTTACTATGTATCAGAAAGCATATAGCAATTGAACTATTGAAATGACTTGATCTTTATGCTACGCTTATCTATAGGAGTATGTCCATCACATCATTCTCCTAATGATATGATCATGTTGTTAATAACATCTCTATGTTCATGATCAGGAAACCATGATCATATATTAACCAACAAGCTAGTTTAACAAGAGGCTTTACTAGGGACTCTTATTTTAGTTTACAAATCACACAAGTATTAATGTTTCCGGTTAATACAATTATAGCATGGTATGTAAACATTTATCATAAGTGTGAAGATATGATAATAACCACTTTATTATTGCGTCTTGGGCATATCTCCAACAGTCTCCCACTTGCACTAGAGTCAATAATCTAGTTTCAAACCTTTGTGTATTCAACACCTATGGCTTTCCGGTGTTGTATGTACACGATTGCTAGTGGTCAACTGATCTCCGGATCTGACACTTCCAGGTCCGTGTGTAATTGCATGTCTTTGCGTCTCTACGCATCACTCATTCTCTAATGAGATGGCTTTGTATAAATTTGGTCTTTCGGTGTGACCTTTAGCTCTTTGGGGTTAAAACATGTTGATAATATTGTCGCACAATATATCTTCATAGTATTATCCCACTGTGAACTACACCTAGTTTGATAACAAACTACTTGACACAAATGCCCTCTTTTGCTGCTAAAATAGCAGTCATATACTTAGCCTTTTGTTGTAGTATCTGTCACAATGTCTTAACTTTGGAACTCATCCAAATCCATCATGGAACTCACTTTCCATTATATTGTGCCACCCTTAGTTTAGATTGAGATAAACTTAATTTGTACTTTGTGACAAAACTAGTATCAATGTAGTACTTTTACAATGAACTAACCATCTATTTGTCACTTCCACAAATATTATACTCTTAGTTCTTCCAAAAGATCATAAGAATATCCTTACTATTGTCCAATGATCATCTTACGAATCATTCTGGTATATGATCACAACATTTAGAGCATAGGACATATCTGGATTTGTACATATCACAGTATGATTGATATAAATACTCTTTGTGATTTCATACATCAAGTATCAATCTATACTTGATTATTTGTTTCACTTTACCAAATGTCAATACACTTGAATATATCATCAACATTGAACTCTTTCAATCCTTTCTGTGCGACAAGAACCTCTCTTGTAGTTTCTATATTGAACTCATTCAATATCTTGTCTATGTACTTCTGGCACAACCATATTAGCGTCTATTGATGCCAAATATTTGGGTTTTGCCTAAGTCTTTCATCGGGTTGAAATTCTTAATATGTGTTAATAAAAGATACATCATTTCCAATCAACAATATGTCTTCCACATAATGTATTAGAAACATGTCTTAGCACTCCCACTTAATTTCTTGCAAATGCAAGCATCTTCATCGTCTCTAATGAACTTTTAAACTCCTTTAACAGTTTCATCACAGTGAAGATTCCAACTCCGCGATGCTCACTTTAACCATTGAAGTTTGCATATGCTTTTAGCATCCTTCTGAATTAACAAAACCCTATGGACTGTGTTATGCACATGTCCTAGGTAACGATTCTATTAGAAGAACTTGTTTTGTTTATTCAACTACCATATAACAAATTATATGTAGTGGTTGCTACATTAATCCGTCTAGACTAAATATCACTATGAAAGATCAAATCTTGTCATAGTCAACCTTTGAACATTTTGTGAACTCTTTCCCAACATGTCGACTATTTCATAGATGTAAAACATCCATGTCTATTTCTTTATAGATCCAGACACAACTGTAAGGTCTTACACCTTTCTCGAGGGTCCTTCAAGTTCAAAACTTGATTTCTCGTGTATGGAACTATCACGGATTTTATGGCTTCAAGCCATTTGACGGAGTCAGGGCCCATCATCGCTTCTTTGCATGTAGTCGGTTCATTATTCTCAAATAATGATTCAACCCTCAAATCTTGGTATTTGATTGTTTACCCGATCTACTTGTTTCAATAGGAACTTAGATTTCCGTGACCACAACCTTTGAGGCACGTGAGCCATGAGCATTGTTGCTGCCTCCGGAACACTTTTCGGTGCTGCGCAACTTTGCACATATAGCTAAGGTTCCTTTAACCTTATTAAAGTTCTATTGTCCTCCCACTTTTCTTTTCACGAAAAATTCCTTCCCAAAGAAACTTGACGTTCTAAGCGACAAACACTTTTGTCTCTGGTGTTATGGAGGAATCAACAGTTATACAAAGACAGGTTCATCCGACTTTGGTTGAAAACATCTTTCTTATGCATAGCAAACCATTGTTTAAGAAAGGACAACTTGGGTTTTATCCCAAACCATAACTTTATATGGTGTCATTTCAACGGATTATGATGGAGCTCTTTTCAGTGGAAAAACAGTAATCTCTAAAGCTTTTAATCTTTAAAATATAACGGCAGTTTTATGAATTATACCTTTGATCTTACCATGTCAAACAAGGTTTAATTACATATCTCGAACGCTCCATACCCTTATGGTGTTTTGGGAAATGCAAATCCACGGAATGATTCCTTAAATCTTAGGTATTATGCTAAATTCTGTAACTCAAATATCTTCCTTTATGATCTTTATCATAAACTGTTTATATTCTTGTTACAATGATTTTGCACTTCATCTTGAAAGTCTTTGAACTTTTCAAATGTTTCATACTTCATCCTTATTAAGTAAATATTCATATATTCACTCAAAATTTCAGAAAAAGCAAATGAAGTTAAAATCCATCGCTCTTGACTACACATAATGGACTTCGTACAACAATATGTACAAATTCCAATAAGCTAGTCTTTCGTTCCCTTTTGGCCTATGAACGAAGTTTCAATTATCTCTAGGAAAGTTTCACAAGTGTCATTTGATCAAAATCAAAAGACTCCAAAATTCCATCCACATGGAGTTTCTTCATGTTTTCTTTTCAGTATAATTTAAACGGCGATGTCACTTCCTAAGTGATCTTTCAATCAATTTGTCTTTCGACATCTTTAGCACTAGTTTTATGGATGTGATGTCTCCAACGAGATTTGCGAATCCATCTTTTATGGATTACGGCAATTATTTGAACAACCCTTTTGTTCTCATAATACCTGATAAAACAAATCTTTGAAGGCAAGCTTTGATGTTTAACGAGCAACACAATAACCCTTTATTTGTTCTCGATGAACATCATCACATATTCTTTTGCTAGTTACTTAGGCCATTGTAGTTCATGAATTGTGTTGTTTCGTATGACGATTCACACCAACAAATTCAGTATCAAATACTTGAGAACCACATTGTTTAATAAGCAAAGAATATAGCCATAACATGTATATCATCTATATACTTAAGCTGAACAATTCTAGTCTTTTCTTTTCTGCCACATATTTATGAGATTCTCTTTCAGTATTTCTGTTTGAAAGAATCTATCAACATCAATAGTGGAGTCATACATATGACACATAGTCCAAAGCGTGTATAGTTAAATACCAATGTCTTTGGACTTGCACTTTGAAGTAGATCACCATTATTAAATGTTTGGTGTTCTTTCAAATTCCTTTCTTTAGTAATCTCTTGGTGTAGTAAACATTTTACCTACATCAAATATTCACCCTCATCATGGATTTATCCATGATCAAGCTACTTTTAGCTTGTAACGGTGAATCGCAAGTATAATGTTGCTCTCCAAAACCTTTTGGAGGTTTAGGACAACTAGTGTCTCCAACCTTTTGCAAATTCTCATCAAATATGAGAACATGACTTTTGCCATATTATACTCTATCATGTTGTAACCAATACTTCGTTTCAGATATCACAATATCTTCCACACATCATGGTTTCTGAAACAACTCTTTCAGATCCTAGATAACCTTGATATTAAGACAATCCTTTGAATATCAAGAATCATGGAGACAAACATGATACTTATATACTAACATTGGAATTGTTACTCTTGATTTTAATACCAACTATTAAACTTCATGGAGTAATCAAAACTTACTGAAAGTTTGCAATGGGACTTTTAAACTTTAGATTAACACTTCAAAACAATACGATACCAGTTCGTAAAGTAACTAACCAGAATTCTATAGTTCTATCATCTCAATTATAACTAAGCGCAAGGTGGTAAACGGATGCCAATGACTACAACAACTATGCAAATTCACTTTGATTTAGTTTATGATAAATTGAGTTCTAATTAATAATTAAATTAATCTAGGTGAAGTCCCACTCAAAACAATATCCCTCACATTGTTTTAGTGATCACACGAACCAAATCCACCACATCAAAACCGATCATCACGAGAGTTGATATAGTTTAAATGGCGAACAATCAACATGTTTATCATATCTACTATATGACTCATGCTCTACCTTTCGGTAATCCGTGTTCCTGAGGCCATGTCTGTACATGCTAGGCTCGTCAAGATCAAACCTTAGTTTCCGCATGAGCAAATCTGGCTTGCCCACGTTGTATACACTTGCGGAATCTAACACACCCGATCATCACGTGGTGCTTTGAAACAACAAGCTTTAGCAACGGTGCTAACTAAGGGTGAACACTTTATGACTTGAAATTCATGTGCATGAGGGATCATCTTATAATGCTACCGTCGTCTACTAAGCAATACAAGATGCATAAAGGATTAACATCACATGCAATTCATAATATGTGATATGATATGGCCTTTCTTCTTTGTGCTTCCGATCTCCATCTTCTAGCACGAACATGATCTCCATCATCACCGACATTGCATCAAGGTCAATGATGCTTCTCCATGGTTGTCGTCCACCGGCTTCAACTATTACAACTACTTTGAATAGACACGCGGGTCTTATCAGAAATTAAAGACAACCATATGGCTCCTGCCGGTTGCCGACTTACAATAAGGAACATTGCATACATCATATATAATCACAATCATGGCCATATCACATCACTGCACACCCCTGCAAAACAAAGTTAGACGCCTCTACTTTCTTTGCATGTTTTACGTGGTTTGGGGCTGTTAAAAAGTGTCGTTCTAACTTACGAACATGAACCACAACATTGATACTAGTATTGTTAATTACCCGTTGTAAATTGGATCTTAACTATGCTAGGAGAAACAGCCACCCGCAAATCCACTTATGCAATACAAGTTGCATGTCGAGCGTGGAGCAAGTCTCATGAACGATGTCATGTAAGGTTAGCCCGGGCCGCTTCATCCCAACATACCGCAAGATGCAAAGTACACAAGAAGCAATCGACAATAAAAGCATCAACGCCCACAATGACCATTGTGTTCTACTCGTGCAACAGATCTACATATAGACACGGCTCTGATACCACTGTAGGGGTTCGTAGCATGGAAAACAAAAAATTTCTATCGCATACAAACAAACAAGCCAAGATCTATCTACTAGATTGTAGCAACGAGTCGATGGAATAACTTACCCTCGAAGATTCCAAAGCGGTTAACGAGAGCAGATTCTCGTGGGTGATGTAGTCGTACTCTTTCCGATCTCAAGATCGCGTAGACGATCCTTCCGGCGCCACGTTCCGGCAGCGCTACCGCAGTCGGTCACACGTTCGGTACTGGACGAAGACCTTCCTCTCCCTTGTTCCAGCAGGCAGCGGAGGTTGTAGCACTCTCCTCGCGATTCCGGCAGCACAACGGCGTGGTCCCGGAAGTAGAGGGGAGATCTCGCAGGGCTTCGCCTTAAGCCGGAGCGAGTATGGTGGAGTATGAGAGAGAGCTATTAGTGGTCTAGGGTTTAGACACACCAATTAGAAGGCTCTAAACCGAAGGCTAGTGCAATTAGAATCTCTAAACCAAAACGGCTCTAAACCGGAGATTAGAGGATAGGAACTTGTGTGTCTAGAGGAGGAGGCCCTGTCCCTCCTTTTATAGGTGGGAGGGGCGGCCAAGGGGAGGGGAGTCCCTCCCCAAGTCGGCCTTGGTTGGCGCGCCGGCTTGGAGGGACTCCTCCCCAAGTCGGTTCCAACCACCTCTTGCTTGTTTCCCACAGTTTCCTGTTTTAGCCGTTTGACTTTTAAACTGGCCATTTGACTTTTCTGTTTTAGGATTCAATTTAATCCTTTATTTGGAACAGCAAGAACACTTAGTACATGATGCAATCATTCAATATGTAATGACACATTCATGTACCCTCCCCCCCCGGAGTGCCGGACAATCCGGAACCTTCTAGAACATTCCCGATGAAAACACCGGAATCATTCCCGAACTCCGAAACGGGACTTTCCTTATATGAATCTTATTCTCCGGACCATTCCGGATCACCTCGTGATATCCTGGATCCCATCCGAGACTCCGAACAACATTCGGTCTCTTTCTCATAATACCATAACTACTCAAACAACGTCGAATCCTTAAGTGTGTCTCCCTATGGTTCGTGAATTATGCGGACATGATCGAGACACTTCTCCGAACAATAACCAATAGAGGAATCTGGAAATTCATATGGCTACCACATATTTCTACGATTACTTTGCGATCGAATGAACCACTTACATACGATACCAATTTCCCTTTGTCTCACGATAGTTTACTTATCCGAGGTTATGATCGTCGGTATCTCTGCATACCTAGTTCAACCTCGTTACCGATAAGTACTCTTTTCTCGTTCCCGTGATATGTGATCCCTTGTGAGCCAGTCACATGCTTGCAAGCTAATTGGATGACATTCCACCGAGAGGGCCCAGAGTATATCTATCCGTCATATGGATGGACAAATCCCACTCTTGATCCATGTGTTTCAACCAATACTTTCCGAACACTCAATGCCACCTTTATAGCCACCCAGTTACGGTGTGGTGTTTGATGTCATCAAAGCATCCATCCGGTAAAGGTGATATGCATGATCTCATGGTCGAAGGAATTAGGTTACTATGTATCAGAAAGCATATAGCAATTGAACTATTGAAATGACTTGATCTTTATGCTATGCTTATCTATAGGAGTATGTCCATCACATCATTCTCCTAATGATATGATCCTGTTGTTAATAACATCTCTATGTTCATGATCAGGAAACCATGATCATATATTAACCAACAAGCTAGTTTAACAAGAGGCTTTACTAGGGACTCTTATTTTAGTTTACAAATCACACAAGTATTAATGTTTCCGGTTAATACAATTATAGCATGGTATGTAAACATTTATCATAAGTGTGAAGATATGATAATAACCACTTTATTATTGCCTCTTGGGCATATCTCCAACACAAGAGTCCAGCAAAACCAGATCAAGATCATCACCAACTTACTCCACAAACATCAAAGTATGTGGTGAGTTTCATAAAACCTTCACATGATCTAATCATCTTATTTAGAGAGAAGCATGTGTTGTTTTATAAAACAAACCCTCAGAAAGCACCCAAGTGGGGTGAATCCATCATAGGGATTTAAACTCTAAAAGTAAACAACAAAATACCTGGATCCAGCCAGAGCTCAGAGCAACATCATTTCTCTGGATTAGGCTATATGTTACAATTCAAGCCTAAATATATCTATGATCTATTTCTAGGCACATCCCTAAAGGAAGGGTAGCACCTTAGAAACAAATCTTTGGGATCCATAGAATGATCAAGCTCACTATCATTTTTCCAAGATTTGATTCAAAAACAATAGCTGGTACCACTATCAGGCCTATCTATATGAATCAACTAGATAAGATCTGAATCCCTAAGCCTCAGACCAACATCATTTGGTCTTAGGGAATTCAGAGAAGGACATCTCTATTTATCTTTCAAAGACAAGTTTGTCTTAAGCCTAAAACAACCCAATCAATGGGTTAGAATCAAACTTCTGTGCCATACCATGATGGTGTCACAAGAACAATCCATTATGAATCAGGACAGACATTAAATCATCATAAATTCGGACAATCAACTCACTAATCATTTTCATGTTAACACAGGAATCATAACTAGGAGATTCCTATATTAAACTTCACTATTTGAGATCATGATGATCTCAAACCACACACTTGTTCTAAGCCAACAGAACTAGAACAGTGATTTTATTATATCATAACCATGATCATAAACCCAGAGATGACAGTGAAAACCTACCAAGTCACTAACTTAATCAAACATGATTCCCAAGCAACTATATCATCTGAATCAGATGCAATCCAAGCAAAAAATCATCTAGTAAGCCACCATAAACATCATAGATCATCTTAAGCAACAAGCCTCATGCCAATAATCATTTAGCATGTGTACAGACCATCCAAACATAATTCAATTCATCCAATACATGATCAATCATATAACAGGAACCCTAAATGGATAATCATCTCAATCTGAATCAGATAGTAGCCAGAGAGGACACTTCCAGCATCTAGCATCGAATCAGCAAGCACAGAGAGCACCAGGGGAGAGGAATGAAACTCACTGTAGGTCCTCGCTGAAGAGTAGAAGAGGAAGCAGAGGGGCCGACGACCATGGCGGCACGGGGAGCACCCTAGAGGGGGCGCTGCAACCCGCACGGCTCCACGGCAGTGACCCTGATCACGATTAGAGGTGCAGAGCAACACCTCGACGCACGACGACTACGGCAGCACCTGGATCCATGCCAACCCCCAAACCCTAGGGTTCGGGATGGCATCGATCCATTGCAAGTGAGCCCTAGGCTCGAATCCAATTGGATGGAACGAACGGGCATCGTCGACAACCCCCTTTTGCACCACGACGGCAACCAGAACGGCCTACGGCGACGGGAATCGCCGGTGGCGGCATCGCCGACCACAGGGTCGGGGTCAGAGGAGGAGAGGATAAGCTCGAGGGAGAGAGAGAGAGGAAGTGAGGAGTGGGCCGAGTTGGGCCAAACCCTTCGGGGTGATCCTTTTGTCAATAACTAATGGGCCACTAGGGCCCAATAAGTATAACTAGCCTAGAAACCTTTTCAGGCCTGTTTTAATAAAAAAGGAAAAGACCAAAATACCCCTGGACTTAATTAAATCTTATAAAATAAAATAAAAGTCCAAAAATTATAAGTAAAATATTTTTGGATTCATAATAATCCACTCTATATAAATAAAATAAGATATAAAATTTTGGACATTTAAATTTTTATAAGAATTTTGTAAATTATATATAACTTATGGAATTTTACAAAATTATTGAAAAATGATAAAAATAAATAAAAATCACTTTCATTATATATTAATATTATAGTATTTTTGAAAAATACTAAATAAATATTTAATAACAATTTTTAAAATTTTTTAGGGTAAAACAGTAGGGCAAAAAACCCCACTGCAATTTTTATATATTATAGAGAGTTACAAAAGAGTATTTACAAACTCAATCCACCTCAAATAAGAGGGATAACATTCTAAGCAGCTATCTCCTGTCTAAATTAATTTCAATCCAATCTTTGAGGCCCTGATAATACTTCTTCTTAATTCTATACAGGACCCATCTTAATTCCTGAGCTACAATAGCTTTCCATTCCTCAAGCGAAGCATGCTGATTATTGAAGATTTCATTATTTCTGCAAATCCAAAGGCCCCAAGCTCCAAGTATAAGAATTTCCATTGCAAAAGGGACATTAAGATCATTTTTAATACTGGCTAAAGCTTCAAAAAGATTTTGATCAGCCACTTGGACATGCGAAATTTCGGCCCAGCAAGCTCTTGCAAAAGGGCAGTCCCAAAATAAATGTAGGATGGTTTCTTCACTAATGCAGCCATGGAACACACATTCATAAGATGCCAGAGAAAAACATTTCCTTTTCAGAAGGTTTCTTGTGTTGAGCCTATCAAGCAGTAAGAGCCAGAAGAAGAATTTGTGCTTTTGCTGACAGGAAGATTTCCACAACCAAGAGAAATGTGGCTGTACAGGTTGGCAACCAGATAAGGAACAATAAGCCTTTTTGACCGAAAAATTACTACCCCAAATGTAACTCCAGTTATCAGTTTCCCCCTGCCTGCCAGTATTAAGAATTTGCTCAAGATTTTGATATTCCTGGTAAGCTTGCTGTGACAGAGGGAGGTAAAAAAGATCCTGAGTATTTTTAGTATGCAGGAACTCACTGACAGAGATGTGAGGGTTTTTTGCATAGGAGAGGAGATGAGGAAGCTTATGTTGAAGACGACTATCATTCCACATATCAGATCAGAGAAGTGTGGATTTTCCATCTCCAACCAAGCACTTTGCAAGTCCTTTAAAAATGTCAATCAATTTCAGATGAGCTTTCCACCAAAAGGATCATAACAATTTTTAATGTGTAATAGATAAGTCTTAAAATAATTATTAAATCAATAAAAGTCAAATAAAAAGGAAATAAAATAAAATAATTCAATATATGCTATAAATATTAAAAAGTAATATTTATAAATGCTTTATTAAAAGGCACCTTATATAGGGAAAATGCATATAGAATTAAATAATGCATTACATTACTTGCATAATCATTTTGCTTTTTTAAATATCGTCCTTACCGGGCAATAATGATGTTTTTGTAGACATAGAAGCTCAAGGTCCAGTGCAAGCATCAGACTTCATTACCTTGCCATCACAAGGCAAGTTCATCACTTGCTCATGTCCTTTGAAGAGTCTTTATCAAAGTATTTGCAAATTGTGTGTTATCATATATATTATAAAAGAAAGAAAATATTATTTTCACAAATAAAGAAATTATATATATCATCCTAAGTGATGATATAATGGAGCAATGGAACTTAGGGTTCTAGTTGCAAACAATTATGATCAAGTAGGGACTTAATAACCCCTGACATCAGTGATTCTAGCGCCGTATATTACGCGTTAGCCATGAGATTTGGAATGGGACAGAGAAGTCAGCTATATCTTCTTCCTCTCGCATGAAGCCGGATGTGCAGGTCATGGTTGTTATCCTCATAGCGTGCATATTAATTGGTCATTCGTAGAGGATATGCAGCATATGGGTGGGAACCCTCATCGTCCCCCGATAGTTCTGGCATCTTACGGTTTGTCCAAACCATTGCCGTAATTAATTATGTGGGCATGGTGTACACCAAGGAGGCATGAGGGGTCGCGAAGGGGGCAGTGATTGGTTGGACCAACTACTGGGCCCCACATCATGGAATTGTGGATGGGAAAGTACGCTCGGTTGTGCAACAAGGAGTTGATCTCTCATGGGTAAAGTAACGCACCTCTGCAGAGTGTAAGAATTGTAACTTGTTACTCCCTGTTCCGGGAAGGATCTACGAACACAGCAGGAAAGGAACTCCATGAAAGTTCTGGTCAACCTGTGAAGGCTGATTGTCATAGTTTTTTCAGAATAAAATCAATCTTTGAAGAAAGATTTACAAAAATTGCATAGTGCCAAGGATTTATAATCCGAGGTGGTAGTTAGAGCATCAAACTTCCCACCTTTCATATAATGAACTTGTTGGGTAACGTTGTTACTCATTATTTCCTTTGATCCCTTGCTTAGACTCTGAGGATCCCGAAGACGTGCCAATGTATGCAGCCGAATGCCAAGAAGATGTGTTCTACGAGGAACCTGATCTGTCCGGAGGATTTGAAGGAGTGGATTACGAAATCCTCTATGGTGTCGATGATAACGAGTCCAACTAAGTATTCCCAGTTAGTAGTAACCAACGGAGCCGAGTAGCATGAACTCTATAGAATAAGCTGTTGAGCTCAACTCCTCATCGGAGTTGTTACTTTTAGATTCCACTAAAACACTTTATATTTTGGTTTGTAAGTTGAATCTTTTGGAAGTCTTGAACTTCCTGTATTGTAATAATAATAATGTGTGTACTTTTGTAATATGGACCCGCAATGTTTCTATTGTACCACTCTGAGGGATGTGATATTTACGGAACGGTGTTCTATGGATGTCATGTCAACGATTGTAGTGTACTACACATGAAGTGGTATGCCGGGTCACCGCAGTTGGTATCAGAGCAAATTGCTTTGACCTTAGGTTTGAAACCTAGTAAAGGGTATTACCTGTAGGAAAATTAGCAACGATGAAGAATTCTCTAAAAGTAATAAAATGGGTATTAAAATGCAAATATTCTGTTATATATTTTAGTGCGATAATTCTTTGTTATGGTGCAATATATCATTTGATACTAACAAAAATTATTTTTCTGATATACAGAGATATGGCACCAAAGTTTCCAAAACAGACTTTGGTAAGGAAAGAGGAGACTCTTAATGATTATCAAGGATCATTCACAGACCAACTTCGTCAACTTTTAAAGCTCTTTAGTTGTCCAACCAGAATTCCAGTGAACACTATCACTTACCTTGATGGCCGGATGTTATCCAAGTATCGTGTGAGTATCCAACTTCCATAGAAGCTTGGATTATATCACGATCTACCTATAGGAGAAGGTAGGAGTCATTTAGCAGCATATCATGTTGCTGTTGTGGAGGTGATAGCTAATATCCGGGAGCAGAAAACCAAGGAGTTAAAAGGTAGCACATTCTCTGTGATACCTCATGATTCTATAGACTTGGGGCCTATACCGGATCATCTTACTTTGGTTAAGAAGCATCCTAAGTTAGCTTCCAAGTTTATGGATTGATACGGAACAGTAGTTGCGTATGTTTATAAGACCCATCAAGTGATTGTTGAAGACAAAACTGACATGTTAGAGGATCTAACCGATCCGGAAATGAGGAAGCAGTTAGCATTCCAGCTAGAGAAAGAAGCAAGTAGTAGTGCAACACCTATCTTTAAGGATATACCCATAGATCCTGAATCTTTTATACCATATCCTTATTCACCAAGACCTGAACCTATACATGATCCTACTATGGATATGCGGTATGCAGTACCACAGGGCTGAGAGGATGGTTCTGACTCAGAACTTCCTATTGAGAATTCGGATGGTTGGAGAATGGGATCATATGATGTATCTCATGAACACCAGATGTCCACAGATGGTTCTGATAGAAATGTTGGACAATCTAGTTGGATGGGGTGCAAGGATGAACCCTAATAATAGTAGTAGAAATACCATGTCAATAGATAATCAGGATGCAGAAGAAGATCCTGAGGAGAGAGTGTTTGAATCATCAACATCTTCTCAAAACCCAGGGAATATACATTATCCAGTGTTTAATTATCTTGCCCACGAGAGCACCTGGGAAGCAGTAGGATCTGCGTATCCTGTTGACAACTCAAGAAATGAAGCTCAGGAGATGCAGGTTGGAGATAATGTCGAATATGTTTCTGAAGACTTTTCAGCTGAGCTGGAGGGAGTCAATGCGCTCAGCTTGAGTAATGACTCAAGTCCTAACACTTCAGATACAGAGTATGTTCCTTCTGGAAGGCCATATGTTCCACAAACTGTGCGACGAACAACACATCATCACGGTTGGACATCAGGCATGTACGATGAGCAAAGTTACTACCAGAAGGAGACAATTAGTTAGTAGTATCAAGTACCGTGTATTGTACCCCAAGTAATAAGGTAGTTTTGTGATTATACCTATATGGTATATGTTGTAATGACTTTGTATCATTATGATATTATGTAAAAATATGTGAAATGCATATTTGGATTTTCTTTGGATCTTCATTGTGTGACTAGTTCTATGCGTAAAGTCGAGCTTAGAACACATGTGCATGATGTAATTATGAGTATTCGCTTTATGTTGCAGGACTAGAGGGTCATGGATACGGGTGTAGGAATGGAAACTGAGAAGCAGCGGATGGAGCGAGAGGCCAAGGAAAAGGCCGATGCAGATGCAGCAAACCAAGAAGCATTACCACCACCACCAATGAGGTCATTAATGGAGCAGAATTTTATGCAATGCATGCAAATGATGCAAGAGACCTAGAACAAGTTCATGGAAGAGCTGCTGGGACGAGCAAATCAGAGGGCACCTGAAGGTGGAGGAGTGAGTCTATCTGATTTCCAGAATGCAAGACCGTTACCTTTTGCATAAGCTCCTGAACCAATGGATGCAGAGGACTAGCTAGCAGATACTGAAAGGAAGCTAAAAACTTTAGGTTGAAATGATGAGGAGAAATTGAGGTATGCAACTCATCTTCTGACTGGATCTGCAACATCATGGTGGGAAAATCATTTGGCCATGCAACAACCAGGAAGAGAGTTTACCTGAGAAAAGTTCAAGCAGAGATTCCGTGAATATCATGTTCTGGAAAGTGTTATGGAGCTGAAGCGGAAAGAATTTGAGGAGCTTCAGCAAGGATATACGAGTGTCATGAAGTACATCCGGGAGTTTAGTCAACTATCTCGCTATGCTGAGGAGGATGTCAACACTGAAGAGAAGCGGAAGATGCGTTTCTTGCATGGATTAAATACATTTGTGAAGATGCAGCTAAGGTTAGCCAATAAGCAAACTTATCAGCAGTTGTTGGATGCAGCCATTACTTTTGAAGATGACTACAAGAATGTCCAAGAGGATCGGAGGAAGAGAGCCAAAAAGGAAACTAAGAGAATTCAGGCAAGCAAACCTAAACCTAACCTGGAGTTCAAACCTCGGAATAGGAATTATGGCAACAACAACAATAACAATAACAAGGGCAGTGGTGGAAATCAATCCAATCTGAGAAGGAATGTTATTTGTAACAATTGTGGAATTCCAGGGCATTTCCAGAGGGAATGCAAAAGGCCTGTAGTGATCTATTACGGTTGTGGTCAGAAGGGGCATATCAAGCCAGATTGTCTGAGCAAACCACCTGGAGGATGGCCTACCAAGGGAGGAGGACAAGCCAGTGGAGGAAATGGACAACCCAATAAAGGAGGAAATAATGGCAAGAACAACAATGGCAAGAGGAACCGACCTACTGGGAAACTGAACTGTGCAACCCTCGAGGAGGTGGATAATTCAGAGCATGCAGTGATAGGTACGCTCAATATCCTTACCAATCCCGGCAAAGTTCTATTTGATACTGGTGCAACTACTTCATTCATTTCTGAAGAATTTTGTGATAAGTTCGGGATTAGAAGGGCAACGTTAGAAAGTCCTATGACCGTAGTTACGACAGGAGGGAATGTGATTGTACGCCACATAAAGCAAGATCAGGTTATCTCGATCTATGGTTGTACATATTTCGTAGACCTTTATGTGATTCCTTTTAAGGGAATTGCAGTAGTGCTGGGGATGGATTGGATGATGGAACACGGAGCTCAGATAAATTGTGAGGAGAAAACTGTCTCAATCAAAACTCCAAGTGGAGCAAGCATAGTTTACCAAGCAGATAAGCATAGTCATATCATGGTGGATCTGCAGTTGAATTCAATGAAAGAAATTAAATTGGAAGAGATTCCTATAGTTAATGAATTCCAATATGTTTTTCCAACAGAGCTACCGAGAATGCCACCAGATCGGGAGATAGAATTCACTATTGACCTAATTCCAGGTACAACACCAATAGCTCAAGCACCATATAAAATGGGACCCAAAGAGTTGAAAGAACTCAAGGAGCAAATTTATGAGTTAGCTAGAAAAGGATTTTTACAGGAAAGTGTATCTCCATGGGGAACACCAGTAATCTTTGTGGATAAGAGATATGGTGGAAGACGGATGTGTGGTGATTATAGAAATCTGAACAACGTGACTATCAAGAATAAGTATCCTTTACCAAGAATTCAAGATTTGTTTGATCAAGTGAAAGGAGCTGGAGTATTTTCAAAGATCGATTTAAGGTCTGGATACCATCAAATAAAAATCAAACCAGAAGATGTTCCAAAAATAGCATCTGTCTCTAGATATGGACACCATGAGTATCTGGTAGTACCATTTGGTTTAACCAATGCACCGGCAATATTCATGAATATGATGAACAAGATTTTCATGCCATATTTGGACAAGTTTGTCATAGTATTTATTGATGATATTTTGATATATTCCAAGGATAAGGAAGAGCATGCTGATCATTTGAGAATAGCATTGCAGACTTTAAGAGAACACAAACTTTATGCTAAGTTCAGTAAGTGTGAATTTTGGCTTGATGAGGTAGAATTTCTCGGTCATGTGATCAGTAAGGATGGAATTGCTGTGAATCCATCTAAAGTTCAGTCAGTACTAGAGTGGACTACACCGAACAATGTGAAGCAAATTCGAGGTTTCTTAGGAATGGCTGGTTATTATCGGAGATTCATTGAAGGTTTCTCCAAAATAGCCGGACCAATGACCAAATTATTAAGGAAGAATACACCATTCAAGTGGTATGAGAAATGTGAAGCAAGTTTCCAATAGTTGAAGACTAGATTAACCACAACTCCAATCTTAGCAGTTCCTGAAACAAGGAAGGACTTCACAGTATACTGTGATGCATCTAAAGAAGTTTTGGGTTGTGTATTAATGCAAGATTGGAAAGTGATTGCTTATGGTTCAAGACAATTGAAACCACATGAAGTCAACTATCCAACTCATGATTTAGAGTTAGCAGCAGTAGTTTTTGCACTGAAAGGATGGAGGCATTTTCTTTATGGAGCCAGATGTGAGTTATACACTTACCATAAAAGTCTCAAATATTTCTTCACTCAAAAGGAATTGAATATGAGACAGAAGCGTTGGTTGGAACTAATCAAGGATTATGATTTAACAATCAACTACACCCCAGGGAAAGCAAATGTTGCAGCAGATGCTTTAAGCAGAAAGAGTGCAGATATTCAGCCAAGCAATAGGGAGTTACCAAAAGAGTTACAAATGGACTTGGAAAGATTAGAGCTTCAATTTATCAGAACAGAGGTTCTTGGAGGATTAGATACTATGCAGGTAGTTGCAGAGCATGATAGTGATCTTAAGCAAGAAATTTTTAGACATCAAGAAGAAGATCCTTTTATTGCTGAGGAAATTCGGAGGATATCTCAAGGGAAAAAAATCAGTTTTTCGCCTTGGGGATTATGGGTCTTTATGGTTTCAAGACCGTCTTTGTGTTCCAGATGTGACTGAGATTAGAAATGTCATACTCAAAGAAGCACATGAAACACCATATTCTATACATCCAGGGAGTACTAAGATGTATATGGATTTGAAAGAACTATTCTGGTGGAATAACATGAAAAGAGATATTGGTAAATATGTATTTGAATGCCATACTTGTCAAAGGGTGAAGGCTGAACATCAAAGTCCAGCGGGACCATTACAACCCTTGGAAATTCCTGAATGGAAGTGGGAAGAAATAGGTATGGAGTTCATTACAGGATTGCCCATGACACCAAAAAGGAAGGATATGATATGGGTAATTGTGGACAGAATCACTAAGAGTGCACACTGTATTCCGGTGAATCAAAAGGATAATGCCGAGAAGTTAGTTGAAGTATATGTCAAAGAGATAGTAAGTAAGCATGGAGTACCCAAAAAGATCGTAACTGATAGGGGATCAGTGTTTACTTCAGCATTTTGGAAGCAATTGCATGAAGCATTTGGTTCAAAGTTAGATTTCAGCACATCATATCATCCGGAGACGGGAGGTCAAACTGAAAGAACAAATCAAATACTAGAGGACATGTTAAGAGCTTGTGCACTTGATTTTGGAGGAACATGGGAAGATCACCTACCATTGGCAGAATTTTCTTATAACAATAGCTATCAGAGTAGTCTGAAGGAAGCTCCATACCAAGTTCTGTATGGAAGGAAGTGTAGATCACCAATATGTTGGTATGAACCTGGAAGCAGCAAAGAATTTGCGCCAGATTATATCAAGGAAAGACAAGACATCACTGATAAGATAAGGGATAGACTGAAAATAGCCCAAAGTAGGCAGAAAAGTTATGCGGATCAAAGTCGAAGATCATGGCATCCAGAGGTGGGAGATATGGTCTATTTGAAAGTAAGTCCAATGAAAGGGGTGAAAAGATTCAGAGTTAAGGGGAAATTGAGCCCAAGATACATCGGACCATTCAAGATACTGAGTCAAAACAGAGCTATAGCTTATGCTTTAGAGTTACCATCAATATTGGCTCAAGTGCATAATGTTTTCCATGTGTCACAACTTCGCAAATGTTTGAAAGTTCCAAACGATGCAATCACACCCCAAGAGATAGAACTACAAGCAGACCTGACCTATATTGAAAAGCCTTATAAGATTTTGGAAGAAAACTGGAAAAGATTAAGGAACAGAGCAATCAAATATTGCAAGGTATAGTGGGAACATCACCCTGAAAGGGAAGCCGCATGGGAGAAAGAAGAGGATTTAAGAAAAGCCTATCTAGAACTGTTCAGGTACATCTCCACAAACTTCGGGACAAAGTTTAATTTAAGGGGGGAAGTCTGTAACATCCCAGCATTTAGGAACTAACGAAGGGTAGATTTAGGAATATGGAATGTTGCATGCATTCATTTGTGAAAATGTGGGTAAATTTTTTGCCAAATCAAAAGCTTAAGTGATCAATGTTTCTTTCATACTTTGAGATTAGGTTTAGTTTTAAAGGGTGATTGCTATAGACTTTGATATGATCTTTAAGGGATTATGTGTTTTAAAACAAATTTTAATTTTAAACTTAAGTGTTTGAATTATAATTCAAATAAATTAGGGATAAGTTTTGAATCTTAATTTAATTAAGAAATAAATATTACAACTTAAATTCTATCCAAGAAAACAATAATGAATATGAAACTTATTTCATATCATCAATATATAATCAGGTTTCAAAATTAAAACTTAATGAAATCATCCACACAATTCACAAAAGTAAATATATAAAGAATAAGAATATTCTTTATTAATAATAATGTAATCTTTATTACAGCAGAATAAAATGAAGATTACAACATAATAAAAAGAAAATTACAAAAATATGAAGAAGATTACATTGGACTATTTACTAACTATTCTATAAAAGAAAACCTAATCTAAAATCTTCACCTTTATATCTGTACCTACAAAACAAACAGAAAATATATAAAGAAATAAAAGGTTAGAGTTAGTATTATTTTCTCTCAGACGTGTCAGTGAAATGCACTAGACAAATTCATCATTGAGAAATTTATATAAAAGGAGCAAGTTTCACCAATATGAAAGAATCCATCTTTCATAAATTTAAAGCCAGAAGTCAAATGACGGCCAAGAGGGACAAATCCACCAGCCAGGTGAAAGTAACCAGGTAATAGTAAGTTTCAAAATTCTGAACATATCCACAAGTGCACAGCAAGCACACAGGCAGGACACACACCAACATGCATGTGGTGTGTTGTCAACCTCACAGAACAGCCCCAAACTCACAAAACCACAAGCACAACCGTGGAGAGGCACTAGTGCATCACTCCATTGTTTACACACAAGAACAGCCAGCCTGGACAGCAGCTTACCAAGCACATTAGCCAAACCAAACCACCAAGGATCAACCAAACAACACCAGGATGGTGACATAAGGAGGGGGATGGATCAGGTGGATAGCAAGATCAAGCCTAGGAGCTAGGAGGAGCAGATTAGCTCAATATCAAGCACAAGAGTCTAGCAAAACCAGATCAAGATCATCACCAACTTACTCCACAAACATTAGAGTCTGTGGTGAGTTTCATAAAACCTTCACATGATCTAATCATCTTATTTAGAGAGAAGCATGTGTTGTTTTATAAAACAAACCCTCAGAAAGCACCCAAGTGGGGTGAATCCATCATAGGGATTTGAACTCTGAAATCAAACAACAAAATACTTGGATCCAGCCAGAGCTCAGAGCAACATCATTGCTCTGGATTAGGCTATATGTTACAATTCAAGCCTAAATATATCTATGATCTATTTCTAGGCACATCCCTAAAGGAAGGGTAACACCTTAGAAACAAATCTTTGGGATCCATAGAATGATCAAGCTCACTATCATTTTTCCAAGCTTTGATTCAAAAACAATAGATGGTACCACTACCAGGACTATATATATGAATCAACTAGATAAGATCTGAATCCCTAAGTCTCAGACCAACATCATTGGTCTTAGGGAATTCAGAGAAGAGCATATCTATTTATCTTTCAAAGCCAAGTTTGTCTTAAGCCTAAAACAACCCAATCAATGGGTTAGAATCAAACTTGTGTGCCATACCATGATGGTGTCACAAGAACAATCCATTATGAATCAGGATAGACATGAAATCATCATAAATTCAGACAATCAACTCACTAATCATTTTCCTGTTAACACAGGAATCATAACTAGGATATTCCTATATTAAAATTCACTGTTTGAGATCACAAACCACACACTTGTTCTAAGCCAACAGCACTAGAACAGTGATTTTATTATATCATAACCATGATCATAAACCCAGAGATGACAGTAAAAACCTATCAAGTCACTGACTTAATCAAACATGATTGCCAAGCAACTATATCATCTGAATCAGATGCAATCCAAGCAACAAATCATCTAGTAAGCCACCATAAACATCGTAGATCATCTTAAGCAACAAGCCTCATGCCAATAATCATTTACCATGTGTACAGACCATCCAAACATAATTCAATTCATCTAATACATGATCAATCACATAACAGGAACCCTAAATGGATAATCATCTTAATCTGAATCAGACAGTAGCCAGAGAGGACACAGCCAGCATCTAGCATCGAATCAGCAAGCACAGAGAGCACCAGGGGAGAGGAATCAAACTCACCGTAGGTCCTCGCTGAAGAGTAGAAGGGCCGACGACCATGGCGGCACGGGGAGCACCCCAGAGGGGGCGCTGCAACCCGCACTGCGTCACGACAGCGACCCTGATCACGACTGGAGGTGCAGAGCATCACCTCGATGCACGACGACCATGGCAGCACCTGGATCCATGCCAACCCCTAAACCCTAGGGTTCAGGACGGTATCGATCCATTGCAGGTGAGCCCTAGGCTCGAATCCAATTGGATGGAACGAACGGGCGTCTTCGACAACCCCCTTTTGCACCACGGCGGCGACCAGAACGGCCTACGGCGACGGGAATCGCCGGCCACAGGGTCGGGGTCAGAGGAGGAGAGGATAAGCTCGAGGGAGAGAGAGGCAGTGAGGAGTGGGCCGAGTTGGGCCAAACCCTTCGGGGTGATCCTTTTGTCAATAACTAATGGGCCACTAGGGCCCAATAAGTATAACTAGCCCAGAAACCTTTTCAGGCCCGTTTTAATAAAAAGGAAAAGACCAAAATACCCCTGGATTAATTAAATCTTATAAAATAAAATAAAAGTCCAAAAATTATAAGTAAAATATTTTTGGATTCATAATAATCCACTCTATCTAAATAAAATAAGATATAAAATTTTGGACATTTAAATTTTTATAAGAATTTTGTAAATTATATATTCCTTATGGAATTTTACAAAATTATTGAAAGATGATAAAAATAAATAAAATCACTTTCATTATATATTAATATTATAGTATTTTTGAAAAATACTAAATAAATATTTAATAACAATTTTTAATGTGTAATAGATAAGTCTTAAAAGAATTATTAAATCAATAAAAGTCAAATAAAAAGGAAATAAAATAAAATAATGCAATATATGCTATAAATATTAAAAAGTAATATTTATAAACGCTTTATTAAAAGGCACCTTATATAGGGAAAATGCATATAGAATTAAATAGTGCATTACATTACTTGCATAATCATTTTGCTTCTTTAAATATTATCCTTACCGGGCAATAATGATGTTTTTATAGACATAGAAGCTCAAGGTCCAGTGCAAGCATCAGACTTCACTACCTTGCGATCACAAGGCAAGTTCATCACTTGCTCATGTCCTTTGAAGAGTCTTTATCAAAGTATTTGCAAATTGTGTGTTACCATATATATTATAAAAGAAAGAAAATATTATTTTCACAAATAAAGAAATTATATATATCATCCTAAGTGATGATATAATGGAGCAGTGGAACTTAGGGTTCTAGTTGCAAACAATTATGATCAAGTAGGGACTTAATAACCCCTGACATCAGTGATTCTAGCGCCGTATATTACGCGTTAGCCATGAGATTTGGAATGGGACAGAGAAGTCAGCTGTATCTTCTTCCTCTCGCATGAAGCCGGATGTGCAGGTCGTGGTTGTTATCCTCGTAGCGTGCATATTAGTTAGTAATTCATAGAGGATATGCAGCATATGGGTGGGAACCCTCATCGTCCCACGATAGTTCTGGCATCTTACAGTTTGTACAAACCATTGCCATAATTCATTATGTGGGCATAGTGTACACCAAGGAGGCATGCGGGGTCACGAAGGAGGCAGTGATTGGCTTGGACCAACTACTGGGCCCCACATCATGGAATTGTGGACGGGAAAGTACGCTCGGTTGTGCAACAAGGAGTTGATCTCTCATGGGTAAAGTAACGCACCTCTGCAGAGTGTAAGAATTGTAACTTATTACTCCCTGTTCCGGGAAGGAGCTACGAACGCAGCAGGAAAGGAACTCCATGAAAGTTCTGGTCAACCTGTGAAGGCTGATTGTCATAGTTTTTTTCAGAACAAAAATTGCATAGTGCCAAGGATTTATAATCCGAGGTGGTAGTTAGAGCATCAAACTTCGCACCTTGCATATAATGAACTTGTTGGGTAACGTTGTTACTGATTCTTTCCTTTGATCCCTTGCTTAGACTCTGAGGATCCCGAAGACGTGCCAATGTATGCAGCCGAATGCCAAGAAGATGTGTTCTACGAGGAACCTAATCTGTCCGGAGGAGTTGAAGGAGTGGATTACGAAATCCGCTATGGTGTCGATGATAACGAGTCCAACTAAGTATTCCTAGTTAGTAGTAACCAACGGAGACGAGCAACATGAACTCTATAGAATAAGCTGTTGAGCTCAACTCCTAGTCGAAGTTGTTACTTTTAAATTCCGCTGAAACACTTTATATTTTGGTTTGTAAGTTGAATCTTTTGGAAGTCTTGAACTTCTGGTATTGTAATAATAATAATGTGTGTACTTTTGTAATATGAACCCACAATGTTTCTGTTGTACCACTCTGAGGGATGTGATATTTACGGAACGGTGTTTCGTGGATGTCATGTCAACGACTATAGTGTACTACATATGCAGTGGTATGCTGGGTCACCGCAAGTTTATATATTAATATATCAGCATTCGTATGTATGACATAAATGGCTACACATATACGTGGACGCCGAACTCGGGCCACTGGGCTAGGCCCGAGTTTTCACGGCTCGGGGCGAGCTGGGCTCGGCCCGGTGCTGTCGGACCAAGTCGAGCCTCCGCTGCTCGACCGTAGTGAGATCGAGCTGTCTCGGGCTCGGCCCGATCCGTCTTGTTATTTTTTTCCATAGCCCCCTTTCGAATGTTTAAGTATTAATTCTATCATCTAATGACAAATTAGTTGTTAATAAATAGATTAAATGGGAGTAAAATATCCTCCCATGTATTCTCTTCACGGGACTTCCTGTTGGTGGCGACGGAAGTCAAAAGCCCAAAAGTGGAGGGTGCAGGCCATGTGCGTACAGCTCCTCCCGTCGGCGGACGGGCCACAGCGACGGATGCTGCGCGGTGGGCCGCAGTGGCGGAAGTATCGATGGAGCTCCGTCGTCCGCTGCATACGCCAAGCCGGTGTGGGGCTGTGTTGGAGAGGAGCTTGTGCTGGCCGGCGGCGGGAGGAGCTTGGGCTTGTCGTCGGGAGGAGCTTGGGCTAGCCCCGCTGGTGAGAGGAGCTTGGATGGGGCCACCGGCGGGAGGAGATTAGGCTGGGGCCGGCGGCAGGAGGAGCTTGGTTGGGGGGCACCGGCGGGAGGAGCACCGGCAGGAGGATGCGAGCGAAGGTCCCTCGCGGGGTGGTGTTCTGGTGGCTGTTTCTAGGGAAAAGAAATCTGATAATTGTTGTTAGTCTCTTAATTATTCAGCAAACACACAAAAGGGTGCTATAGATGATAATTAGAGCAAGAAGGAGGGGCTATAAGTGAGGCAGACGAACAAGGGGGTCTATGAGCAAAGTCAGATGAACAAGCGGCCTTCTCCTCCTCGCTCCATGTGGGAGACGTCGAAGGCGAGCACGGGGCTTCTTCTGGCACGAGGACGACGGCGGCGGCGGCTGCGCTCAAGCAGGCGCCGGAACTCCTGCAGGCCTGCACATGGCGGCGGCAACAGCGGTTTCTTGGGAGAGGAGGAGAAGGTGAGGGATGGGGAAGAAGTGGTTGGGGCTAGGGTTGATGCCGCTGCTTGCTTTATGCATAAAGCGAGGAGGACACAAACTGGCGATCACGTGAGCTACCCGGAGAAGACTGACAGGAGAAGTAGACAGGTGGGGTTTAGCTAGGAAGAGATTGGGTAGCTGATAGGTTTGTGAGTAGATGGAAAAAAAGAGAGATGGATTAGCTTGTATGGAACAAGAAAAGGAATGGAGTTTGATTAGAGTAGATAACTTAGATAGGTTTTCTTTTTCTATTACTTTCTTTATATTTATTTTTGTTTGTTTCCAAAACAAGTTAAGTGGATAGGCTTCAAAAGAAACACTTGGTTTAAAGAAAACAATAAGGCAAAGATGGGGATTGTAAGATGAACATTGAGATTTACTAGATTTAGAACCAACTTGGATGAAGGCAAAGCAACAAGCTTTCCCACCAAAAATACAAATTAATTCAAATAAAAGAAGATGAGGGAAAGTTTTGCATGGGCCATGCATATGGTCAAATGAACGATGACTAGTTGTGAAAACAACTAGAGGGCAATGTGGCTATATCACCATGCATGCATGCAAATTTGAAATAAACCCCACATAAGCCAACAAGCTTACATAACATATGAGGATAAATAGTATTACACATATATGAGGCTAAATGACCATATTAGTGTGTGTTTACCCACTATATCAACTTGTAGCCAAATTTAACCGCATACATGAGCATATAGTAACCAGAACCATATGGGAGTTTGATAGAAGCATTTCTATTCACATGACATGCAAAGGTGTCCATGAGGCTCCCCGTATTCAATATTGTGAAAACAACATAGGCCATATATGGGAGCATGATAGAAGTAGAAGTGGATCCTTCCAAACACATATGAGTTAGAGGTAATAACCAAAGAAATGCAATTCTCATATATATCTTGGATGGTGGGATTATAAGGTGATGACAAGAAAGGTGGTGGAGTTAGAATAGATATGCCCACAACTCAACTTGGGCATCAAGCAATTTATCAAGAAGCAAATACAATATATCAAGAGGTAACTACAAGTGATACAATATGTAATGCATATGTGATAAGAACCAAATAGAGGGGTTTTATATGATGCTCAAATGCAAGGTGGCATGGTGACATGAGCATGATATAATGATGATGCAATGAATGACATGTAGGAAGGAGCAATATATACTAGGCAAGTATCATTGCAATTGTCAGACAATTGGGATGCTACATACTCCATACCACTACTATTCCCTGACACTGAGGGCCTGAGGCAGCGGTTACTGGTGCACAAGTACTGCAAGGCCTCGTCGTGCGGCATGCCACAACCATCGTCGTTGGCGACACCTGTAGCGGCAGGTACACGCGGATTCCTTTGTATGTTCTTTAGGTTCCTTTTTTCTCGAACTTCCAGTGGGTCTCTACATACTTTGGGAATTATTTGTGCTCTGTCAGGGATGAGGCATTTGACCGAGCAGCTGATGTGCGTGTGTGTGTCAACTACTCAATCCACTGCGTCAATCATTGATGTTATTTGGTTGTTGCTTTCTTCTCTTTGGAACCAACACATCATATTTACTATGCTGAGTTTTCAAACATACAAGAAACAATTTGAACCAAATTAGACATGAATTGCTGAGTTTTCTTCTTGTTTACTGTTTTGATGATAGCCACAAATTTAATCAATCAAAGCGTCACTTATTTGTAGTCTATCAAGTCACTTATGCAATCAGCTGATATGGCATCATAACTTACCGAAAGCTCTTGGGATGAGAATAGAGTAGGCAATTTTTGCTTTTCTTTTAAGTTTACCAAATTGTCTCATCATATTTTACTCCATGGCTCCCTGCTCTAGAAAAATGAGAGGTATTATAAATTAGCCGGGGGAGAAATATTAGTACACATATAATAATCTAGGTTCCCAAGTCGAATGATTGAGTAATTCCTTGCAGAAGGCATACTATAATATTATGGTTGACTTTCTTTAAGAGATAGTGTTTCTAAATGGTTTGAGGCTTCAAGTGACCTCAATCTAAAGTTTGATTATGTCTTATTTTATCTCTTATCTGTATCGATCATGGGATGAATCTTAGTGTCTTTTATTATCAACTATTGTCCCTATTATTTCAGTGCAGTCTTCCTACTATCTCCATTGCATTTTTCAAGATCATTGCATGAATTGCAAAGAGGTGCTTACAAGTTTTATTGACAATAGGATAGTTCAAACCTCGACGCTTGCATGGTCACAGTTAGGATCATACTATGTTTGATTATTGTGTATTTGCATTAATTTTTGGCTACTTTTACAGTACCTTTTACTGGTCATGGGAGAGGGAGCAGTATGAATTGAATGAACGCTCCAGATTGACCGAAGAAGATTAGGCCCAGCAAGCCCATCATGCAAAATTGTTGGGGTTTATTTTCTGTCTAACACATAGGATCATCCCACCTCGTAGGCGGCCAAGGACTAACCGCCCACACGGCCGATACACACCACCACCTCCACACGCCATCGCCGCCATCACCGCAGCCTCTAGCTCGCACATGGCTACCGACCATGCGCCCTAGCACCCCTCCGAACCCCACCTCCACTCTCCAAATCTGCCTTCACGGAGCCACCGCCGCCGCCATCCCACACGACGTTGTCGGCGTGGTTCCGATCTCCCCGACGGCATCCAGATTGCTGGCATCAAGTATGTTGCTTGCCGTCTTTGTTCCTTAGTTGCCACTGATACGTCAGAAACGTATCTATAATTTTTGATGCTCCATGCTTGTTTAGTACCTACTTTGCTTTGCTTTGTCTACACTTTGAGGTGTTTTTATATCTTTTCTGGAACTAACCTATTAACAAGTTGCCACAGTGCCAGTTGCCTGTTTTCTTCTGCTTTTGCTTCCAGAAAGACAGAAAATTAATATTCTCGAAATTGGACGGGACAAAAGACAAATTCAATATTTTACCGTGTGCAGTGTTCCAAAGCTTATTGATTGATGCATATTGTGATATTACTTGTTCTTGTGCTACTTGTTTCTAGTCACCCTTGTGAACTTTGAAGGTGTCCTATGCATCTATTTGCTACTCTATGAGGGACAAGCTGATTGCCACTATGCCATGTTTCTGTATGTGAAACAAACAAACGTTTTTCAATGCATGTTATTCATGATATTTTTTTTGTAGCCTTTCATGTTGCATGCATAATTACTATGTCCTATTGTTAGAACTCCATATTTCATGTACATGTTTAGAGTTCTTTGATCCCAGCTTTCAATACTTGCAAATGGTTTGATCTTGGTTTTGATGGTGCATGTCACCTCAAAAATTATTCTTTTTATCACTTACCTACTCGAGGACGAGCAAGAGTTAAGCTTAGGGATGCTTGATACGTCGGAAACATATATATAATTTTTTATGCTCCATGCTTGTTTAGTATCTACTTAGCTTTGCTTTGTCTACACTTTGAGGTGTTTTTATATCTTTTCTGGAACTAACCTATTAACAGGTTGCCACAGTGCCAGTTGCCTGTTTTCTTCTGTTTTTGGTTCCAGAAAGGCAGAAAATCAATATTCTCGGAATTGGACGGGACAAAAGCCAAAGTCAATATTTTACCGTGGGGGACACGAATCCAGAAGACGAGACGGAGACGCAAACCTGGGCGGCCGCACCCCCTAGGCGTAGGTGGGCCCCACCCCGCGCCTAGGTAGGGTGTGGGACCCCTGGCTGCCTCCCAGCCTCGCCTCTTCTCCTATATGAAGCCCCCGATGCAGAAACCCTAAGTACCCGATCAATATTCCACGAAACCTTCTGTAGCCGCCGCCATCGTCGTCCCTAGATCGACGGGGATCTGAAGTTATTCCTGGCACCCTTCCAAAGGGGAGATCATCCCGGAGGCCTTCTCTCCGGTATGATGCGTGAGTAGTTCCACCTTGGACTATGGGTCCATGTAGTAGCTAGATGGTTGTATCTCCTCCTTTGTGCTTTCATGTATAGATCTTGTGAGCTTCGTTCATGATCAAGATATAATCTATTTGTAATCATGCATGTTGTGTTTGCGGGAATCCGATGGATATTGAGATTATTATGTCATATTGATTAATGGTTTTTTCTATTTGATTCTATCATGTCTGTGTTGTTTGTGATCTTGCATGCTCTCCGTTATTAGTAGCTATCTTGGCCGAGTAGTTGCTAGTGACTCCAAGAGGGGGTATTTATGCTCGATAGTGGGTTCATGCCTCTAGTTTCCAAGGGAAGTGACAAAAATCTCTTCGGTTGTAGATGTGTTGTTGCTACTAGGGAGAAAACAACGGTCTCTTGTTCATGGAACAAGTTGATTGTTTACCTTACATACTTTGCTTAAAGCACTTGTCTGTTGCTTGCAACTTAATACTGGAGGGGGTTCGGATGATAACCTGAAGGTGGACTTCTATTCATAGATGCAGTTGGATGGCGGTCTATGTATATTGTTGTATTGCCCAATCGAATATCATAGGATCTTTTTGACTAGTATTGCATTGTTATGCCTTGCTCAATTCCTGTCAATTGCCCTGCTGTAATTTGTTTACCCTTCATGCCATGTTGTTTATCTAAGGAGAGCACCTCTAGTGAACTATGGACCCCGCTCCAATCTTTACCATTGATACATCTTCCACTGTTACTTGTTTACTTGCTGCAAACCATTATCTTCCACACCATACGTTTAATCCTTTGTTACAGCAAACCGGTGAGCTTGACAACCTCACTGATTCGTTGGGGCAAAGTCTTGATTTTGTGTTGTGGAGGTCTCCGTGTTGCTTGCAACACCTGTGTGACATTTCCTTTCTCCTACTTGTTCGATAACCTCGGTTTCTTACTGAGTGAAAACTTGCTGCTGTTCTCATCACACCTTGCTCTTAGGGTTTCCAACGAAGCGTCCCACAACAGTGTTGGGCGTCATCAAGCTTTTTCTGGCGCCGTTGCCAGGGAGGCTAAGGACGTCTTCACTAGGGGAGTCCTTCACTTCCTTTCTCTTTACTTTGTTTTTACTTTTCTTGGTTTTGTTTGCCTCTTTTCAAAAACCCCCAAAAAATAGCCTAGTTTGGTTTGCTTGCTTTATTCAAAAACACAAAAAAAATTAGTTCCTGCTCTAGCTGCTGCTGCTGTTTTTGGCTTGCCCACCTTTGCCAAAATGAACTCTGTTGAGAACACCAAGTTGTGTGACTTCACTAGCACGAACAACAATGATTTCCTTAGCATACCCATTGCTCCACCTGCTCCTGATGCTACCTTTTATGAAATTAAGCCTGCTTTGTTGAATCTTGTGATGAGAGAGCAATTTTCTAGTGCTAGTTCTGATGATGATGCTGCACATCTCAATAACTTTGTTGAACTTTGTGAGATGCAAAAGTATAAGGATGTAGATGGAGATATTATTAAGCTCAAGCTTTTTCCCTTCTCCTTGAGAGGAAAAGCTAAAGATTGGTTGCTATCTTTGTCTAAAAATAGTATTGATTCTTGGACTAAGTGCAAAGATGCTTTTATTAGAAAATATTATCCTCCTGCTAAGATTATATCTATGAGAAGTGACATTATGAAATTTAAACAACTTGATAATGAACATGTTGCTCAAGCTTGGTAAATAATGAAATCTTTGGTTAATAATTGTCCCACTAATGGACTCACTGCTTGGATGATTATCCAGACTTTTTATGCAGGTTTGAACTTCTCCTCAAGAAAAGTATTGTATTTAGCTGTTGGAGGTACTTTTATGAGCATCACTTTGTATGCTGCAACTAGACTCCTTGATAATATGATGGTTAACTACTCTGAATGGCACACTGAGAGAGCTCCACATGGTAAGAAGGTAAATTCTGTTGAGGAAACTTCCTCTTTGAGTGATAAGATTGATGTTATTATGGCTATGATTTTTAATGGGAAAGCTCCTCTAGATCCTAATAGTGTTCCCTTAGCCTCTTTGGTTGCTCAAGAAGAGAAAGTTGATGTGAACTTCATTAGAAACAACAATTTCAACAATAATGCCTATAGGAATAATTTTGGTGGTAACAACAATTATAGGCCTTATCATCCTAATAATGGCAATTCCTATGGAAAATCCTACAACAATGCTAGAAGTGCCCCCTCTGAACTTGAAGTCATGCTCAAAGACTTTATTAGTAAACAAACCACTTTCAATAAGGCTATAGAGGAAAAGCTTTTAAATGTTGAGAAAAATATATTCTCTTTGTCTGAAGCACAGTCCTCCTTGATTAATAAAATGGATGCGAAACCTGAAGCTATGGAAAATACGTTTGCTACTTCTCATGCCATACAAGTTACTATTGATGAAAATGTTAGGTTGTTAGATCAACTTCATTCTAAGTGGGAAAGGAAAGCTGAAATTGATAGAAACAATAGTGTGTGCACTATTACCACTAAACCACAAGTAGTCCCTATTCCTCCTCCTAGTATGCCTAAACCTATTGAGACCACTACTAGTGATGCTAAGTTTGGTTTTGATATTGATGGTTGCAATATTTCTGAGGTAATCATGTTCCTACAAAAGCTGTAGGGGTTCGTAGCATGGAAAACAAAAATTTTCTATCGCATACAAACAAACAAGCCAAGATCTATCTACTAGATTGTAGCAACGAGTCGATAGAGGAACTCACCCTCGAAGATTCCAAAGCGGTTAACGAGAGCAGATTCTCGTGGGTGATGTAGTCGTACACTTGCCGATCTCAAGATCGCGTAGACGATCCTTCCGGTGCTGCGTTCCGGCAGCGCTCCCGCAGTCGGTCACACGTTCGGTACTCGACGAAGACCTTCCTCTCCCTTGTTCCAGCAGGCAGCGGAGGTTGTAGCACTCTCCTCGCGATTCCGGCAGCACGACGGCGTGGTACCGGAAGTAGAGGGGAGATCTCGCAGGGCTTCGCCTTAAGCCGGAGCGAGTATGGTGGACTATGAGAGAGCCTTGGTGATCTAGGGTTTAGACACACCAATTAGAAGGTGCTAAACC
This sequence comes from Avena sativa, assembly GCA_916181665.1. Taxonomy (NCBI): domain Eukaryota; kingdom Viridiplantae; phylum Streptophyta; class Magnoliopsida; order Poales; family Poaceae; genus Avena; species Avena sativa. The sequence continues at coordinate 216,522,391 of OV702279.1, forward strand.
AGCGGCTAGGGCAATTAGAAGCTCTAACTCGGCGGCTTGGGAGAAATCCCTAGGCTGTGGCTAGGGTTTAGGTTTAGAGGGAGGCAACTTGTGTGTCTAGGAGGGGAGCCCTGCCCCTCCTCTTATAGGTGGAGGGAGGCGCGCCTGGGGAGGGGAGTCCCTCCCCAACTCGGACCCAAGGTGGGCTGGCGGTGGGAGCAGGAACTCCTCCCCCAAGTCGGTTTCAAACCTCCTTCTCCTCTTTCCCAAAACTAGCCGTTTGACTTTTAAACTAGCCGTTTGACTTTTCAAACTAGGATTTGAATAAACCCTCTATTTGGTACAGCGATGACACCAAGTACATAATGCAATCATACCAACTTGATATAACACATTCATGTACCCTTCCCCTCCGGAGTGCCGGACATTCCGGAACCTTCTAGAACATTCCCGATGAAAACACCGGAATCATTCCCCAACTCCGAAACAGGACTTTCCTTATATGAATCTTATTCTCCGGACCATTCCGGATCTCCTCGTGATATCCCGGATCCCATCTGCGACTCCGAACAACATTCGGTCTCTTACTCATCATTCCATAACTACTCAAACAACGTCGAATCCTTAAGTGTGTCTCCCTACGGTTCGTGAATTATTCGGACATGATCGAGACACTTCTCCGAACAATAACCAACAAAGGAATCTGGAAATTCATATGGCTCCCACATATTTCTACGATTACTTTGCGATCGAATGAACCACTTACATACGATACCAATTTCCCTTTGTCTCACGATAGTTTACTTATCCGAGGTTATGATCGTCGGTATCTCTGCATACCTAGTTCAACCTCGTTACTGATAAGTACTCTTTTCTCGTTCCCGCGGTATGTGATCCCTTGTGAGCCAGTCACATGCTTGCAAGCTAATTGGATGACATTCCACCGAGAGGGCCCAGAGTATATCTATCCAGCATATGGATGGACAAATCCCACTCTTGATCCATGTGTCTCAACCAATACTTTCCGAACACTCAATGCCACCTTTATAGCCACCCTGTTACGGTGTGGTGTTTGATGTCATCAAAGCATCCTTTCGGTAAAGGTGATATGCATGATCTCATGGTTGAAGGAATTAGGTTACTATGTATCAGAAAGCTTATAGCAAATGAACTATATTAAATGACTTGATCTTTATGCTACGCTTAACTATAGGAGTATGTCCATCATATCATTCTCCTAATGATATGACCCTGTTGTTAATAACATCTCTATGTTCATGATCAGGAAACCATGATCATATATTAACCAACAAGCTAGTTTAACAAGAGGCTTTACTAGGGACTCTTTTATGTTTACAAATCACACAAGTATTAATGTTTCCTGTTAATACAATTATAGCATGGTATGTAAACATTTATCATAAGTATGAAGATATGATAATAACCACTTTATTATTGCCTCTTGGGCATATCTCCAACAATCTCCCACTTGCACTAGAGTCAATAATCTAGTTTCAAACCTTCGTGTATTCAACACCTATGGCTTTCTAGTGTTGTATGTACACGATTGCTAGTGGTCAACTGATCTCCGGATCTGACACTTCCAGGTCCGTGTGTAATTGCATGTCTTTGCGTCTCTATGCATCACTCATTCTCTAATGAGATGGCTTTGTATAATTTTGGTCCTTTGGTGAGACCTTTAGTTCTTTTGGGGTAAAAACATGTTGATAATATTGTCGTACAATATATCTTCATAGTATTATCCCACTGTGAACCACACCTAGTTTGATAACAAACTACTTGACACAAATGCCCTCTTTAGCTGCTATTATAGCAGTTATATACTTAGCCTTTTGTTGTAGTATCTGTCACAATGTCTTAATTTTGGAACTCATCCAAATCCATTATGGAACTTACTTTCCATTATATTGTGCCACCCTTAGTTTAGACTGAGATAAACTTAATTTGTACTTTGCGACAAAACTAGTATCAATGTAGTACTTTTACAATGAACTAACCATCTATTTGTCACTTCTACAAATAATATACTCTTAGTTCTTCTAAAAGATCATAAGAATATCCTTACTATTGTCCAATGATCAACTTATGAATCATTCTGGTATATGCTCATAACATTTAGAGTACAGGACATATCTGGATTTGTACATATCACAGTATGATTGATATAAATAGTCTTTGTGATTTCATACATCAAGTATCAATCTATACTTGAATCTTTGTTTCACTTACCAAGTGTCAATACACTTGAATATATCATCAGTATTGAACTCATTCAATCCTTTCTGTGCAACAAGAACCTTTCTTGTAGTTTCTATATTGAACGCATTCAATATATCATCTATGTACTTTTGGCACAACCATATTAGCGTCTATTGATGCCAAATATTTGGGTTTTGCCTAAGCCTTTCATCGAGATGAAATTCTTAATATGTGTTAATAAAAGATACATCATTTCCAATCAACAATATGTCTTCCACATAATGTATTAGAAATATGTCTTAGCGCTCCCACTTAATTTCTTGCAAACGCAAGCATCTTCATTGTCTCTGATGAATTTAAACTCTTTTAACAATTTCATCATTGTGAAGATTCCAACTCCGCGATGCTTACTTCAACCATTTGAAGTTTGCATATGCATTTAGCATCCTTTGAATTAACAAAACCCTATGGACCGTGTCATGCACACGTCCTAGGTAACAATTTTATTAGAAGAACTTGTTTTGTTTATTCAACTACCAGATAACAAAATTATATGTAGTGGTTGCTATATTAATCCGTCTAGACTAAATATCGCTATGAAAGATCAAATCTTGTCATATACAACCTTTGAACATTGTTGTGAATACTTTCCCAACATGTCGACTATTTCATAGATGTGAAACATCCATGTCTTATTTCTTTTATAGATCCAAATACGACTGTAAGGTCTTGTACCTTTTCAGAGGGTCTTTCAAGTTCAAAGCTTGATCTCTCGTATATGGAACTATCACGGATTTTATGGCTTCAAGCCATTTGACGGAGTCAGGGCCCATCATCGCTTCTTTGTATGTAGTCAGATCATTATTGTCAAATAATGATTTAACTCTCAAATCTTGGTATTTGATTGTTTACCCGACCTACTTGTTTCAATAGAAACTTTGACCTTCGTAACCACAACCTTTGAGGCACGTGAGCCATGAGCATTGTTGCTGCCTCCGGAACACTTTTCGGCGCTGCGCAACTTTGCACATATAGCTAAGGTTCCTTTAACCTTATCAAAGTTCTATTGTCCTCCCACTTATCTTTTCATGAAAAATTCCTTCTCAAAGAAACTTGACGTTCTAAGCGACAAACACTTTTGTCTCCGGTGTTTATGGAGGAATACTTAACAGTTATTCGAAATAACATACAAACACAGGTTCATCCGACTTTTGTTGCAAACATCCTTTTTATGCATAGCATGCCAATGTTTAAGAAAGGACAACTTGGGTTTTATCCCAAACCATAACTTTATATGGTGTCATTTCAATGGATTATGATGGAGCTCTTTTCAGTGGAAAAACGGTAGTCTCTAAAGCTTTTAATCTTTAAAATATAATGGCAGTTTTATGATTTACACCTTTGATCTTACCATGTCAAACAAGGTTTAATTACATATCTCGAACGCTCCATACTCTTATGGTGTTTCGGGAAAATGCAAATCCACGGAACGATTCCTTAAATCTTAGGTATTATGCTAAACTTGTAACTCAAATATCTTCCTTTATGATCTTATCATAAACTATTTATATTCTTGTTACAATGATTTTGCACTTCATCTTGAAAATCTTTGAACTTTTCAAATATTTCACACTTCATCCTTATTAAGTAAATATTCATATATTCACTCAAATTTTTGGAGAAAGCATATGAAGTTGAAATCCATCGCTCTTGACTACACATAATGGATTTCGTACAACAGTATGTACAAGTTCCAATAAGCTAGTCATTCGTTCCCTTTTGGCCTATGAACGAAGTTTTAATTATCTCTAGGAAAGTTTCACAAGCGTCATTTGATCAAAATTCAGAAGACTCCAAAATTCCATCCACATGGAGTTTCTTCATGTTTTCTTTCCAATATAATTTAAACGGCGATGTTACTTCCTAAGTGATCCTTCAATCAATTTGTCTTTCGACATTTTTAGCACTAGTTTTATGGATGTGATTTCTCCAACAAGATTTGTGAATCATCCATCTTTTATGGATTACGGCAATTATTTGAACAACCCTTTTGTTCTCATAATACCTGATAAAACAAATCTTGAAGGCAAGCTTTGATGTTTAACGAGCAACACAATAACCCTTTATTTGTTCTCGATGAATATCATCACATATTCTTTTGCTAGTTACTTAGGCCATTGTAGTTCATGAATTGTGTTGTTTCGTATGACGATTCACACCAACAAATTCAGTATCAAATACTTAAGAACCACATTGTTTAATAAGCAAAGAATATAGCCATAACATGTATATCATCTATATACTTAAACTGAACAATTCTAGTCTTTTCTTTTCTGCCATATATTTATGAGATTCTCTTTCAGTATTTCCTTTTCTGTTTGAAAGAATCTATCAACATCAATAGTGGAGTCATACATATGACACATAATCCAAAGCGTGTATAATTAAATACCAATGTCTTTGGACTTGCACTTTGAAGTAGATCACCATCATCAAATGTTTGGTGTTCTTTCAAATTCCTTTCTTTAGTAATCTCTTGGTGTAGTAAATATTTTACCTACATCAAATATTCACCCTTATCATGGAATTATCCATGATCAAGCTACTTTTAGCTTATAAAGATGAATCATAAGTATAATGTTGCTATCCAAAACCTTTTGGTGGATTAGGACAACTAGTGTCTCCAACCCTTTGCAAATTCTCATCAAATATGAGAACATGACTTTTGCCATATTATACTTTATCATGTTGCAACCAAAACTTCGTTTCAGATATCACAATATCTTCCACACATCATGGTTTCTGAAAAAAATCTTTCAGATCCTAGATAACCTTGATATTAAGACAATCCTTTGAATATCAAGAATCATGGAGACAAACATGATACTCATACACTAACTCTTGGAATTGTCACTCTTGTTTTAATACCAATTATTAAACTTCATGGAGTAACCGGAACTTACTGAAAGTTTGCAGTAGGACTTTTAAACTTTAGATTAACACTTCAAAACAATACGATACCAGTTCGTAAATTAACTAACCAGAATTCTATAGTTCTATCATCTCAATTATAACTAAGCGCAAGGTGGTAAACGGATGCCAATGACTACAACAACTATGCAAATTCACTTTGATTTAATTTATGATAAATAGTGTTCAACTTTTAATCATATTGCCGTTGAACTCCCACTCAAAACAATATCCCTCACATTGTTTTAGTGATCACACGAACCAAATCCACCACATCAAAACCGATCATCACGAGAGTTGATGTAGCTTCAATGGCGAACAATCAACATGTTCATCATATCTACTATATGACTCATGCTTTACCTTTCGGTGATCCGTGTTCCGAGACCATGTCTGTACATGCTAGGCTCGTCAAGATCAAACCTTAGCTTCTGCATGAGCAAATCTGGCTTGCTCACGTTGTATACACTCGCAGAATCTAACACACCCGATCATCACGTGGTGCTTCGAAACAACGAGTTTTAGCAACGGTGCTTACTAAGGATGAACACTTTAAAACTTGAAATTGTGTGCTTGAGGGATCATCTTATAATGCTACCGTCGTAAACTAAGCAATACAAGATGCATAAAAGGATTAACATCACATGCAATTCATAATATGTGATATGATATGGCCTTTCTTCTTTGTGCTTCCGATCTCCATCTTCAAGCACGAACATGATCTCCATCATCACCGGCATTGCATCAAGGTTAATGATGCCGCTTCATGGTTTTCGTCCACCAGCTTCAACTATTACAACTACTTTGAATAGACACGCGGGCCTTAACAGAATTTAAAGACAACCATATGGCTCCTGCCGGTTGCCAACTTACAATAAGGAACATTGCATACATCAAATATAATCACAATCATGGCCATATCACATCACAGCACACCCCTGCAAAACAAAGTTAGACACCTCTAATTTTCTTTGCATGTTTTACGTGGTTTGGGGCTTTCAATAAGTGTCGTTCTAACTTAGGAACAAGAACCACAACATTGATACTAGTATTGTCAATCACCCGTTGTAAATTGAATCTTAACTATGTTGGGAGAAACAGGCACCCGCAAAGCCACTTATGCAATACAAGTTGCATGTCAAGCGTGGAGCAAGTCTCATGAACGATGTCATGTAAGGTTAGCCCGGGCCGCTTCATCCCACCATCCCGCAAGATGCAAAGTACACAAGAAGCAATCGACAACAAAAGCATCAACGCCCACAATGACCATTGTGTTCTACTCGTGCAACAGATCCACATATAGACACGGCTCTGATACCACTGTAGGGGTTCGTAGCATGGAAAACAAAAAATTTCTATCGCATACAAAAAAACAAGCCAAGATCTATCTACTAGATTGTAGCAACGAGTCGATAGAGGAACTCACCCTCGAAGATTCCAAAGCGGTTAACGAGATCAGATTCTCGTGGGTGATGTAGTCGTACACTTGCCGATCTCAAGATCGCGTAGACGATCCTTCCGGCGCTGCGTTTCGGCAGCGCTCCCGCAGTCGGTCACACGTTCGGTACTCGACGAAGACCTTCCTCTCCCTTGTTCCAGCAGGCAGTGGAGGTTGTAGCACTCTCCTCGTGATTCCGGCAGCACGACGGCGTGGTACCGAAAGTAGAGGGGAGATATCGCAGGGCTTCGCCTTAAGCCGGAGCGAGTATGGTGGACTATGAGAGAGCCTTGGTGATCTAGGGTTTAGAAACACCAATTATAAGGTGCTAAACCAGCAGCTAGGGCAATTAGAAGCTCTAACTCGACGGCTTGGGAGAAATCCCTAGGCTGTGGCTAGGGTTTAGGTTTAGAGGGAGGCAACTTGTGTGTCTAGGAGGGGAGCCCTGCCCCTCCTCTTATAGGTGGAGGGAGGCACGCCTGGGGAGGGGAGTCCCTCCCCAACTTGGAACCAAGGTGGGCCGGCGGTGGGAGGAGGAACTCCTCCCCCCAAGTCGGTTTCAAACCTCCTTCTCCTCTTTCCCAAAACTAGCCGTTTGACTTTCAAACTAGCCGTTTGACTTTTCAAACTAGGATTTGAATAAACCCTCTATTTGGTACAGCGATGACACCAAGTACATAATGCAATCATACCAACTTGATATAACACATTCATGTACCCTTCCCCTCCGGAGTGCCGGACATTCCGGAACCTTCTAGAACATTCCCGATGAAAACACCGGAATCATTCCCCAACTCCGAAACAGGACTTTCCTTATATGAATCTTATTCTCCGGACCATTCCGGATCTCCTCGTGATATCCCGGATCCCATCCGCGACTCCGAACAACATTCGGTCTCTTACTCATCATTCCATAACTACTCAAACAACGTCGAATCCTTAAGTGTGTCTCCCTACGGTTCGTGAATTATGCGGACATGATCGAGACACTTCTCCGAACAATAACCAACAGAGGAATCTGGAAATTCATATGGCTCCCACATATTTCTACGATTACTTTGCGATCGAATGAACCACTTACATACGATACCAATTTCCCTTTGTCTCACGATAGTTTACTTATCCGAGGTTATGATCGTCGGTATCTCTGCATACCTAGTTCAACCTCGTTACTGATAAGTACTCTTTTCTCGTTCCCGCGGTATGTGATCCCTTGTGAGCCAGTCACATGCTTGCAAGCTAATTGGATGACATTCCACCGAGAGGGCCCAGAGTATATCTATCCGTCATATGGATGGACAAATCCCACTCTTGATCCATGTGTCTCAACCAATACTTTCCAAACACTCAATGCCACCTTTATAGCCACCCTGTTACGGTGTGGTGTTTGATGTCATCAAAGCATCCTTTCGGTAAAGGTGATATGCATGATCTCATGGTCGAAGGAATTAGGTTACTATGTATCAGAAAGCTTATAGCAAATGAACTATATTAAATGACTTGATCTTTATGCTACGCTTAACTATAGGAGTATGTCCATCATATCATTCTCCTAATGATATGACCCTGTTGTTAATAACATCTCTATGTTCATGATCAGGAAACCATGATCATATATTAACCAACAAGCTAGTTTAACAAGAGGCTTTACTAGGGACTCTTTTATGTTTACAAATCACACAAGTATTAATGTTTCCTGTTAATACAATTATAGCATGGTATGTAAACATTTATCATAAGTATGAAGATATGATAATAACCACTTTATTATTGCCACTTGGGCATATCTCCAACAAAAGCTAGCTAGAAGTCCTGATGCTAGTGATATGCATGTTGCTTTCACCAAACACATTATAGATGCTCTTGTGAGAATTAAGGAAGAGAAGCTAAAACACAAAGCTTCTATTCCTAGGAAAGTAGAAGATAGTTGGGAACCCATTATTAATATGCAAGTGAATGACTTTGATCTCAAAGCTTCATGTGATCTTGGTTCTAGTATCTCTATTATGCCTAGGAAGATTTATGAAATGCTTGATTTTCCAACGTTGGAAGATTGTTATTTGGATGTCCCACTTAATGATAATGTTAAGAAAAAGCTCATGGGGAGTATTAATGATGTTCTCATTATGCTTAACAATGCTTATGTCCCTGTGGATTTATATGTTTTGGATGTTGAATATAATGCTTCTTGTCCTATTACTTTGGGAAGACCCTTTCTTAGAATAGTTGGTGCCATCATTGATATGAAAGAAGGGACCATTAAATATCATTTTCCATTCAAGAAAGGTATTGAACACTTCCCTGTGAGGAGAGAGAAGTTGCTTTTTGCTCCTCCATTGAAAGCAAGGTTTGATGTTAATGCTTCCTCATTTGAAAATACTTGATTCTTCTTGCTTCTTGTGCCTAACTTAAAGGCGTTAAAGAAAAGTACTTGTTGGGAGATAACCCAAGAGTTTCCTTGAGTCTTGGAAGTTATTACTTCAGTAATGACCTCTCGTTTTCCTTTTTGTTTGTTTTTTGTGTCAAGAATGACCTCTAATGAGGGAAGTAAGATTTGGGGAGTTGCTGTCTTGAAACAGATTTCTGTCCTCCACCAAAACATTTAGTGAGGAGTCTCTGTAACTCGGATTGAGCTCAACATTTACGAATAAATCCCCCAGCATGTTAGCTAACTTTAGTTAGTTCAACACTTTTTTATTTGAGCACCATAAGATTTTTAAAAAAATTGGTTTCTACCTGCTGGTCTGTTTTGACAGATTTCTGCCATTATTTGCATTTGCTTCTTATTGGTTCCTTTTTGAGTTCTCTTTAGGTGAATTGAGCTTTTTGAAGGAGTTACTACAGTAGCTTGTGTTTTTAGTGAAAAGCCTTGCTGTTTCAAAGCTTTGCCAGAGGTCTAATATCTTTTGAATAAACTAATGTTGCTAATGAAGATTGTGTGAAGTTTTGTATGAAGGAAAAATTTCAGGTGTAGAGAGAGAATGATGTAATGAGATGAAGAATGAACAAAATCTCAAGCTTGGGGATGCCACCCCGGTTTAACCCCAAGAAATATCCAAGAGGTACAAGTGTCAAAGCTTGGGGATGCCTAAGGCATCCCCTTCTTCATCAATAAAAAGCTCAGGTCTGTCTAAACACTTTGTTTTTATTGTTTCATGCACAAGTTGTGTTGTTCTTGGAGCGTCTTAGTTTTCGTTTGCTTTGCTTAGGTTGTTTAGTTTGCTTGAATAAAGTAGTTTGGACCCCCGTTCTTGCCGTGTTATTTCAAATAAGTTGATTGGTGTTGGAAAGGAGTAGAAAGTTCTTTCTTGAATAGTACAAGAGGATCTTGCTTTGATTGTGACTTAGACTTTAGCATGACATGCTAGGTGTTGTTTTGACCTTATGTTTAGTGATTATTGCTGTAGCATGTCTTGTTCCAAACAATTGGGAATGCTTAGTGTGCCTTGAAGAAATTATGTGTTGTTTTAGCATGCAAAAGAATAGTATTGTGGTATTCTCCTTTGATGGTTTTCTTGGGTTGACTTGGCACATGCTCACACCATGTTATGACTATGACAAGTCACCATAGCCTATATGATCATTTAGTCCTTGACTTGTAGTACCACTCTATGCCTTGATTAGTAATGATTTGTTGCACTACATGATTATGGCCATTATTTCTCTCTTAGTTGGTTGCTCCCAGTCTTTTGCTAGCCTCCACTTGTATGAGTAAGATCTACTCATGCTTCCAACTCCCAAGAAACCAAATTTTTCCAAAGTGTCCACTATAAACTCCTATGCATGGTGTGTTACACCATTCCAAGTATATTCTTGTTTTCAGCTATCTTCCAATTAAAAACTATTTTGTTATGTGAAAACTTAGTGATTAAAGCCCTCACAAACTTGATGGCACACTTTATATACTTTGCCCCTAATAAACTTGAACCATTGTGTCATCTATGTTGTATATGCTTGCACTTATACGTTGGAATTAGCAGAACCGTGCTGTCACGGGGAATGTTTTCAACATTGCACTTGTACTTTGTACTCAGTTGATATCATACTCTTTTGTCTATGGATGTCACCGGTGTGAAATAAAGAGGGAACTTGTAAGTCCATGGAGTATGTATTTTGTGTTAGAGAAACGCCTAGGACGCTAGCCTAAGCCATGCCTAATCATGGTGGAAACTTGAAGCATCACCATAGTGAGCTATCTATGAAGAATCCTCAATAAAAAGCTATGCATATGGTAAATAAAAAGATCACTGAGATGCTCATTGTCTGCTTGCCTTGGTTATGGGATAGCTCTTGTACCATGTGCAAGGCGTACCCCGTTGGTGGTTCTCTATAATATGCAAATACTTACAGTGACAAGAACTTACAGGTGACTGAAGTTGAGTAGCATGAGGTGTGGCCCTCGTATTCAAGGGACTTGAGATTGCCAACATATACTTTGTCAAGCATATACTCCATCTTTGTTCACTTTAACCTTAATCACTTCAATATGCTTATGATAGGGGCAATGAGGGCTGAAAGCTAACAAGTACCATAATTTTTGGAAGCTCGTTTTGAAACTTGAAATCCCTGCTTCCCTTTGTGAAGGGCCTTTCTTCCACCATTATTTGAGTCTTCACCTTCTACCTTTAGGCACCATTAAGAGAGCATAGTTGGCATTCTGTATGCAGTGTTCCAAAGCTTATTGTTTGATGCATATTGTGATATTACTTGTTCTTGTGCTACTTGTTTCTAGTCACCCTTGTGAACTTTGAAGGTGTCATATGCATCTATTTGCTACTCTATGAGGGACAAGCTGATTGCCACTATGTGAAACAAACAAACGTTTTTCAATGCATGTTATTCATGATCTTTGTTTGTAGCCTTTCATGTTGCATGCATAATTACTATGTCCTATTGTTAGAACTCCATCTTTCATGCACATGTTTAGAGTTCTTTGATCCCAGCTTTCAATGCTTGCAAATGGTTTGATCTTGGTTTTGATTGTGCATTTCACCTCAAAAATTATTCTTTTTATCACTTACCTACTCGAGGACGAGCAGGAGTTAAGCTTGGGGATGCATGATATGTCGGAAACGTATCTATAATTTTTTATGATCCATGCTTGTTTAGTATCTACTTTACTTTGCTTTGTCTACACTTTGAGGTGTTTTTATATATTTTCTGAAACTAACCTATTAACAAGTTGCCACAGTGCCAGTTGCCTGTTTTCTTCTGTTTTTGGTTCCAGAAAGGCAGAAAATCAATATTCTCGGAATTGGATGGGACAAAAGCCAAAGTCAATATTTTACCGTGGGGGACACGAATCCAGAAGACGAGACGGAGACGCAAACCAGGGCGGCCGCACCCCCTAGGCGCGGGTGGGCCCCACCCCGCGCCTAGGTAGGGTGTGGCCCCCCTGGCCGCCTCCCAGCCTCGCCTCTTCGCCTATAAGAAGCCCCCGATGCAGAAACCCTAAGTACCCAATAAATATTCCACGAAACCTTCTGTAGTCGCCGCCACCGTCGTCCCTAGATCGGGGGGATCTGAAGTTCTTTCCGGGACCCTGCCGGAGGGGAGATCATCCTGGAGGCCTTTTCTCTGGTATGATGCGTGAGTAGTTCCACCTTGGACTATGGGTCCATGTCGTAGCTAGATGGTTGTATCTCCTCCTTTGTGCTTTCATGTATAGATCTTGTGAGCTCCGTTCATGATCAAGATCTAATCTATTTGTAATCATGCATGTTGTGTTTGCGAGGATCCGATGGATATTGAGATTATTATGTCAGATTGATTAATGTTTTTGTCTATTGATTCTATCATGTCTGTGTTGTTTGTGATCTTGCATGCTCTCCGTTGTTAGTAGCTATCTTGGCCAAGTAGTTGCTAGTGACTCCAAGAGGGGGTATTTATGCTCGATAGTGGGTTCATGCCTCTAGTTTCCAAGGGAAGTGACAAAAATCTCTTCGGTTGTAGATGTACTGTTGCTACTAGGGATAAAACAACGGTCTCTTGTTCATGGAACAAGTGGATTGTTTACCTTACACACTTTTCTTAAAGCAGTTGTCTGTTGCTTGCAACTTAATACTGAAGGGGTTTCGGATGATAACCTAAAGGTGGACTTCTAGTCATAGATGCAGTTGGATGGCGGTCTATGTATATTTTTGTATTGCCCAGTCGAATCTCATAGGATCTTTTTGACTAGTATTGCATTGTTATGCCTTGCTTAGTTCCTGTCAATTGTCCTGCTATAATTTGTTTACCCTTCATACCATGTTGTTTATCTAAGGAGAGCACCTCTAGTGAACTATGGACCCTGGTCCAATCTTTACCACTGATACATCTTCCACTGTTACTTGTTTATTTATTGCAAACCATTACCTTCCACACCATACGTTTAATCCTTTGTTACAGCAAACCGGTGAGCTTGACAACCTCACTGATTCGTTGGGGCAAAGTCTTGAGTTTGTGTTGTGTAGGTCTCCGCGTTGCTTGCAACACCTGTGTGACGTTTTCTTCCTCCTACTGGTTCGATAACCTCTGTTTCTTACTGAGGGAAAACTTGCTGATGTGCTCATCACACCTTGCTCTTGGGGTTTCCAACGAAGCGTCCCACGACAGTGTTGGGCGTCATCAGCCACCACAATCGATTAGTGCGATTTTCTCTTCCCAGTGCTTGGACGCTGCTACATAGGTACTATAATATACAGGCAGCTGAATTTCCTAGGTTGGGTAAGATGCGTTTTTTTATTCATTCATGTACTCCATACTAGATCAACAAATTGTTTTCAAGCATAATTTTTTTACAAAGAACACTGAACCAATCTACAGTTTTCTAGTGACCCCTTTGTGTGAACCTAACTCAGTTCTAGCTTGTGATGTTAGGTCAATTAGAGAAACTACTCTAGTTGGTACCTTAAGACACTGAACTTTGAATTAAAATATGGTTTGATCTATCCATAGTTTCGAGATACTCTCCAAATAAAAGTTGTAGGCCTTGTTTCTATCATTGTTTAGCAAGCATCGATCATTTATTGATCTGTCCAGTAAATTTTCTGCATGCAGTGATCTGATTAGCAAATTTAGGCCCTGATTAGCAAATTTTGGCCCTGCTAGCTTCCTAACAAAATTATAGGTTAAACGCAACAATTGTGGGTTGAGTTTTCTACATACTAAATCACGTCTTGTTCGCTAGATTCCATGTTGAGTTTTAATTCTTATGAGAATATTAAGTGGTATGTCCTGTGTTGGACAGATCTGCAAGCATGTTTGGAATTCAGAGTTGAGTGATTTCAGTTCTTGATTCTCTGAATTTGTGAACATTCAATATGTGAGGAATATCTTATTGTTCTTGAGACATAATAATTGATTCTACGGTTGAGCTGGAAAGTTCTTTTCAATGATATTGTTGTTCATCAGACAAAGTTATTGATTCTGGCTTCAAATTCTATCACATTTTGGACCATCTACCCATGATCTCAACTATGTAATAAAATTTGTTGCATATCTGCAATTAGGAAAATCACCTGCTTTCCATCTTGCACATGAAGTTGTCTATTTTTAGACATTGATTTACTTGACTAGTAACATGAATATTACTTTTTATGATGGCAGTTTTTAGACATGGGATGGTCAATGCGCTGGCTTGGAGGAGCGTGAAGAGTACCGCTGTGTTTGGTGTTAGAAAGGAAGAGGTGAAATACTTGTCAGGCACCAGCATGAATTGTCTCGGACAAGTGGTAGAAACATAGATGTGGTTGGACTAGGAATTTGTAACCCTTTCAGTGTTAGAAAGGGTTCAGTGTTTTGAGTTGGTGACAAGTTTGCTGGGTACTGGATTAGTATTTTAGATGTAGCTGGATCAGGTGCTCATGTGACTATACTAACGTGTTTATGTTTGATTTGATGAGACTTGTACTTGTGCCCCTGGTAATTGTGTTATTTGGTACTCAAAAAATAGTTATGTTATTGGCAGATCATGTTCTACTTAGTACCGATGGTTATTTGTAGGTCGGTTTTTTAGCTTGCAAATGAACATACAGACACCATACAGAGCATGTCCAAAGTGCCTTCAGTCTAATGTTACCAATGTACAACCCCATCAAGTTAATGGGTTGCTAATTCGAGAACGTAATGTTACAGAAGAGAATGTACTTTCTTATGCTAATCCTTAGCTCTTTCGTACAAGTAATATCGCTAGATCTTTTGTACCGGTAATATTTGGGTGTTTCAACAATTCTTGTAGGTTCAACTGGTTATTCATCATTCTGAACTTCCTAGCAAGATAATTATTGTTTCGACCAAAATGACATAATGTTGTACTGAGAAAGAAACAAAGCTCCTACTTCCCAGCCTAATCTGCCCCTTCTCTTTTGCATTCCCCCCGATGGAGTACTAGGCTACTAGCTGTTGGGGGATGTGGCCAGGGAGGTTGCCGCCAAGAGGAAAATGACCGCCCTAAGGTAAACCACCGTGCTATTTGCGGCCCTTCTCCTTCCGTTGTTGACTACGATGAGATCCATGATCCCATTGGCGCTCATGGCCTCGCACCTTGCCATGCCGTTCCAGGCAACCGCCACCGGGAGCGCTCCGGCAAACTTCCTAGTCACTGCCACGGCCAGCACAAGGGGTGTGAAATTTTTTGGTGATATTCAATCTTCAGTTTGAAGTAAGAAGACCTGATAGATGGATAAAAATATTAAACCTTGAATATCAGACACTATTTTCACAGTAGTGATGGGGTAGATAATATATGCAAAGATCCTCACGAAAGGGAACTCGAGTGTTGCAGACAAGTGTGAGGTTTTAATGCAAATTAAATAGTTGAGTGGATATTACTAATTTAATTCACTATAGCAAAAAAGGTAAGACTAAGTAGACAAAGGTATGTTTCTACAAAATATAGCTAATACTTGTTTCTCTACCTATCATGGAACATAGAGTAGAACAAAGCAGACACATAAATAGGAAATTTACGCTCAATCAGCCCCCAAGCTAGCGATTCAATTTCTTCACATAAGAAAATTCTGACTATGTTGAATATGTTATAGGAAACTCCCAAAAAATGATTCTATTTGACTGATACTGTAAAAAAAAAACACCTGTCAACTTAAGTATAACGGCTGCACAATTTATTTATCCAAACACATTCCGAACAGTCACTGAAGCTCTCACAAAGGAAATCACTACTCGGCTAAACTCGGTTAGATGTTTTGACATATCCTATACTTAATTCCAGTTGACAACAAATGATACCGAATCTAGGTTTCCATCACTAGATAATATGGCTTGTAATTTCACAGTGATTAGTACAATAACTACCAAGTCTCAACGTACTGCCTAATAGGGTAGAAGTTAATCAGCATATTCTCCACAAAGTACAAACCATGGGTAATAACTTACATGTTTATGTTTATAATAAAACCATGGGCATGCAATATTCAGAATCAATCGATCCAAACATGATGTTGAAATATAAATTCGAACTGAATAGTTAAGGTGATTTGTGTACCTTCAAAAAGAGATTCATTGAAGTCCCGATTTGGTCAGTTTCATCAGTTCATTGTTTCATGTTAAATTTAGGCAACTCCCTTTTCAAAGAGTGACATTGAAGCTTTGCTTGCAGGTTCTTCCATTATGACTTGCCAATCCCAAAGAAGCTGAGTAGCACAAACAATACTTGGCTCTTGCCATGCAAACCAGATGTCTGATTTCTGACCGAATTGCATGCCCAGAACACTGATTGAAGCTTCCGACAAGCGAAAAAAAAAGAGATACTGCTGATCTTAAGAAAGTCCGAAGAAGCAAATTTTCCAAACCTAAAGCATTACGGAAATTCTATTCTCAGACCAGTTGCTGGTTTGCAAAACCCGGCAGAAGATGTAAACGCGTGTTGTGAGCCAGCTTAGAATCATATCAAAAATTTAAAATGTCTTATAAATCAAACCATTTGTCCGATTTAAGATCCATTTTCACCGTTGAACTAGTCGCGACGAGATCTTCAAAACTAGATCCAATGTTGATATGTTTCGAGAAAAAAATTTAAAGCAAACGGTTATCCACCCTAAACACATGAGTTATCTATGTCATAATATATAAGTTATCAACCCACTAACACATAAGTTACCCACCATATAAACATGTTGGTAGGGTGTTCTTGCATACGTATTGAGCAAGTTTAATTGAAACATCGTAACCTAGTTATTAGGACACTGAGACTTTATTATCATTAATGCGATAGCGTCGACCCGATTAAGACTCGGTAACCTAACACCCTTCGAGGCTTTGTCATCTGTATTTCACGGTATCGGTGACGAAAGACAAAGTCGAGGCGCTAGATTATTGGTTGCATGGTGGGTGAGCATAAGACCACGTTTATTTATATCCTATGCAAAATAAGATTAGATTTAGTTCCTTTAAAAAATATATGTTTGATGTTTGACACGTTAGTCTTTCGAGGTTGAGTACTTCGTATGCTGTAAGAGTGGCGACTGGCGGCGAGGCCGAGCCGTTAGAATAACTTTTTATATTCTATCCGTGGATAAAATTTTATAGTGGTAGATAATTTACATGTTATTTTGTGGGTAACTTACATGCTAAACCCTGGATAACTCTCGTGTTACTGATGGATAACTTGTGGGTAAACAGAAAAAGATACCCATCCTAAGCATGTGATTCGTGGGTAAATTTTATAGTGGTGGATAACTTACATGTTGAAACCCGGATAACTTGCGTGTTACGGATGGATAACTTTTGGTCCAAAAAAAAGTTATCAGAACATACCATCATGGAATCTAGTTTTAAAGATCTCGTCATGACTAGTCTAACAGTGAAAACAGATCTTAATTCGGACAAACGGTTTGACCTAGAAAACATTTTGAAGTTTCATTTTTGAATTAAGCTGACTAATTAAAAATATTGTCCTTTAGTACTTAGCAAGGCACCCTGCATGCATTTGCTAGACTCGGACGTTCGCCAGATTTTAACTTTGTCAGACCAGTTGCTACCAACGTCCAAGCATTATTAAAAAAGTATGTCTAGACATACAGCAGGTCATAAGGTAATAAACAATGAACCTCGTTGAGGGCGAAAGAGAGAACTAGAGATCCAAACACTGCAGGCTTTAGAAACTAACTTGTAAACATATTTCAGGGGCAGGCTTAATACCAACATGACATATTTTACAGGAGCACTAGTTTCAGTATCAGCCTCCCTGCTAATAACTGAAGCAGAAACTACTACAGAATTTGCTCTGCTTTTAGGATATATATAAATCATGTTCTGGATTTTGATAAAACAAAATCGCTTCCTAGAATAAACAAAGTGAAATCTCCTATCCCCGGATCTATTCCCGTCATTATAAACTTATGCATCCCAATTTGCAAATAAACTACCACCTGGTACAGCATCATCCGACTGCAACGTCCCCTAATTGGCATAAAAAAGTATGATACTGCATGAACAATATTTGATTGATGTGAATGTTACCTGATGCAGTAGCAGGTCTTTGTTGAATCGATCAGCCGCCACATCCCAGACATTGTCCACGTGGTGTCCAGCCTGCTGATGGCGAAGTAGAGAGGCAGGCCGGCAGCATCAACCTCGACACTAGCAGTGCCAGCTTCTCACCGGTGCGCTCTGTGACGCCTTCCTCTTGGGTCATGGCCAACCTAAACACGACGCGCCGAACACGGGGTGCACGCCGATGGCGTCGGTCACGGCGCCCGAGAGGAGCGTGCACGCGACGGCGACGGAGCAGGCGAGGTCACCGTATCAATCATACTGTCGATGAGAGGGCGGACTCCGTGGCTGCCGCTCCAGGTGGCCCTCGACGCACCCGAGCGTGACGTGGAACCCCACCACCAACTCCTTGCGCACGTCAGCATCCCGCAGCACGTCCTCGTCGGCCATCCCAGACAGCGGCCGCGCATCCTCTAACCCTGCTCCCGAAACAGCGTGACGAGCTCGGTCGCCTTGGCGATCGAGGAGCGTGGCGCCGTGGGATCTTGGAAATGGGGCGAGGCCAAGGGCTATTGTTGGGCTAGAAGGACGAGGGAGGATGGTAGGTGGAGATAGTGGTGTAGGAGTCATATTTGCCAGCGGGAGGGACCGAGGCGGCGGTGGCGCCGGACCTGCGCATCAGATGTCGGCGGCGCGCCACCATGCACCTAAGGTCGAGTCTTTTTTCCCGAACGATAGCAGTAGCAACTTGGGCTCTGTTGGGCTGGGGGCAGTCTACGGGTGCAGTGCAGATTTTCTCATCGGGAGGTCAGCAGTATGAATCATACCGGTCATGTTTTTCACACAAGTATGAACTGTTGTGGACCGTTGAATGGACCAAAATGGATGGCTGTAATTCATTAGAAGGTACCATAAAACAACTCTGATTTTTTAGGTCATAAACATTAGTAAAAGCCTTGAGATGGCAAGATAGTTTAAGAGATGATTTATTCTGGACATGCATGGTGAAGGTGTTTGTTTCTATGATTTATCATGGTGTAATATGTTTGATGTCCTCCAGAAGCTTGCAAGTTCAAATTGTACTTTGATAAATAAAAATTGGTCCATAGTAGTTTTGTTTAGTTAATAGACTATAGTTGAGATTGTGTATTGAACGGCTCCAACCTCCAACTAATATTATGTCATTGTATTGTTTATCGTCAAATAAAACTGAATGCGGATATTTTATATGTGAATAATGTATGCAAGCATGATGCTTGTTCTTTTGTGGTAGGGTGCTTGTTGTTATGCTCACTCCAGAAAGTAGAATATAACGGTCATTGGAACACCCTATTTATACTTCCATTTTAGGATTGTCCATGTTACATCTAGGCTCTTATGTGCTTAGGTTCTTATCTGGAGTACAGTTCTATTAGCATATATTTATACTTTTGGTTGAAACTCAGAGAGACAGAGAGTGTCCTCTCTCATACTTGCCAGTTCAAAGGCTAGCTGATCACCAAGGCTTTAATATCTATACATGTAAGGTCTCTACCCTTTTTCATTCTCTGTCTCTCAATCACTGCATGTTTTCATGAAGGTGCTTAGGCTTTGAGGCATACTATAGCTACTCAATCTATATTAGGTAAGCGACATCTTTGGGATATATCCTAATTATTATTATTGGTTATGTGGCATTAGTGTGTATAGTCAATACAGGTTAATTTTATGAAGGTTTTGGCATCAGAAACTTTTGTAACATAGCTACATGTTAGCAAAACTGATCTGTACTTATTTGGTTTTTTCCTTTGGTTTACTCCTGATTCAAAAGTGTAGTTACTCTTTGCTAATTGCAGGTTTGTATCCTGCCATCGTTGTTTGGCATTAATTCTTTCATAGCCCGTAGGCATTTGTAAAGAAGGAAACTATCAGTTGTTTCTGTCAATGACTTGCCAAAAACTTCCAAGCAAAAAGGAAAACAACCGGAGGCATACAAGACTATATGTGCCCCAACTCCCATCTACCTATACTTATGTGAGATTTAGAGCTATCTACTCTTTGGTTATGATCTGAATATAATATATTTATGAAATTTCCCGTTTTATTTGCAGAATGGTTTACCAAGTGAAAATATTAGCTATTAGCTTCCGAAGATTCTTTGCTAATACAATAAATCATTTAACCAGTTTCCCATCATTCGGTTCTCATCTTACTCACTTATGATTAATTATCCAGTGATACATACTCTGCTTACGTCACACTGCTACAATAGTTAGGTATGAAATCGAAATTCAAATACAAAGTTTCACCGTTACGTTAGTAGCATGCTATGTTTTGTTCAGTATGTCTCTCTTCCATATAAAGGATATCATAACTCTTTGAAACTACTACTATTAACCCTATTCCCTGCCAAAGATACAAGTTACTCCCACCACTGAGAATCTTTTCCTTAGATTTCTTTTGAGCAATAGAATATTGGAAATCGAGCCAAATGAGTTGTTAGTCCTTTGAGATGAATGAAACGTATAGATGCATGGATGATGTTCTCAGTGGTTCATCAATTGACATAGCTCATATTTCCATGGTCTGTTCTGCATTTCCCCTATATAGCATCGTTCATCTATTCCAAGTTTCAACGACTCAAGCTAGCTTATACTCAATAATTTTCTAAGCATGTATACTTTTGAAACCTTCACATCAATGGTATGGAGCTTGCTTTCTACGTCATGGCCCTATAGTTAATTGCTCTATTGTGAGTGTATTACTATTTCTTCATTCTTTATTTGTGTAGAAGATAAGAATATGGGTACAAAGAAATATGCTGGATCATTCTTAGTAGCTACCGAAACACCGAAAGCAAAGAAAAAAAACTCTTCTTCTGGTAAGTGCATTGTTGTTTAGATTAATTTGTTGCATGCGGATATTACCAGCGGGGAGCCTCAAGTAACCGCCAAGCCTCACCAGTAGGGTGGCAAGCGGCACCCGCATAATGACCTGCAAAATCAAAATATAGGTAAAAATGGATCACGTGAGCTAGCAAAATTAGAGAAGGATTAGTGAAAAAGCAGTGTCGTAACATGTCCCGCTTCCCACCCTACTCACCAGCCATTCTGACAACTAATGTGGCGCTGGTGATCTTCCAGCCATACAACTTGGAGCATGAGCGGTCGCTTCTCCATGTTGCAAATCCAGTTGCTAATAGCCATTTAGTACTGTCACCTTTATATAGGGTATTTAAACCTTTTTGACACCCATGCCCGACAGAAATGCAGTATGCCTTTTATGTATCTCCGAAGAGATCTATGCTCCTTATGAATAGGGAGTTGTGCTTCGCTTCCATCTTGCCAGTGTCGATCCCGGTCTTAGCTATCGACGTGTGGTTGCTTTATTTATTTCTTTTTAGACTGCCCACCTTGCCGATGTTCATGCCCTGAATCGACGATGGATCGACCCACCTGACTAACACTTTTGACTTGTGACGACGCGACTCATTCATCGCCTGCTAACTCGGCGAATCCACATAGGAAATATCTGCCTTTGGTGCTTGGTTTTATGAGCATGGGACTAGGAGAGAAAGTTCCTTGATTCTAAAGAAAATAGCATTTAGGGCCAGTGGATGCAAGGAAAGACATGGATAATAAAAGATGCAATACTAATGTTTCTATTTCTAAATATAAGAGCTCTTGGGTATACCTGGTCATGTCTCGGGTTGGGCTAGAAAAGGCCCACGGGTGAAAAGTCAGGCCCAAGCTTGGCCCGGCAAAAAACCTAAAATCCCAACAGGACAGGCGGCCGGGCTCTCCCTTAATTCGTTGTTTCGGTCTGCCCAAGCCTGGACCGGCCGTCGGGGCGAAAATCTAGGCCCAAGCCCGGCCCAGGCAGTCTGGGCTGCCCATGCCCATCCATACTGTCTTGGGTGGTCATTTCGAACTCCCAAAACGCCTTATATTTAGGTATTGAGGGAATAGAAGAAAAGGCAAGAACCTAGGCAGTGTTCAACTTTATTGAGGTGAACGCAAGGCGTGTCACACGTGCGTGAATAACATTCATATGTCCGGGTGGAACACGCGCGCTGTCTCGCACGACAAAAATACCAGGAACACAACCCAACAAAAGATCCATGTAAAACCAAGTGAAACACATTAATTTTTTTCAAAGCGATCCTAGGGATCGAATTTCATTACCATCACAATAACGAAACACAGGTAAAGCAGCATCCGGGTGCAAAGGGAAAAGAGAAAATGAGTTCGCCGCAGGGCGCCTCTTGATAGCTACCCTCGACATAAATTAAAATCAAACAGCCACCAGTCAAATCCATCAAATATTTCAAAAGCATAATCATCACAAGCATTGTTTGACAGGAGCTCATCAAACGCTTGGACACTCTGTTCACCATCTTCATTACTCCTGGCATCCTAATTATCATTTCCTCGAAAGACAGCAGGGTCAGTAGCTGAGTTAGCAAGGATTAAGTACTGCATCACCACTAGCTCGCATCACCGTTTGGTCAGAAGGTCTGTGTTACCCTGCCCGGCATTTCATAAGGACAGAAGCATAGCATATTAGTTCCAACAGAGATGAGATCAACTTACCATAAAAACGAGCCATATTTCTAATTTTCCAAATCTCCCAGCAAATAGCAGCAATGACAGTAATTTGTACCCATAAAATGGGCCACACGGCGCCATACATATTTGGCAGCAGAGCATTAAAATAGAAGATGGTGGATACTTTCATCCTGATCGCAGAACTGATATTTTGCATTTCCCACACCGTTTTTTCTGATCATGTTGTCCTTAGTAGATATAGTATTGTGCCATATCATTCATGGCCAGACCTTTATTTTCGGTGGGATTTCAGCTTACATAAATGCTTGAAGTATCTATCTCTATCCCGTTACTGCATAGTTTCATGTACATGGATTGTACACTAGTCTGTCTTCTTAATCATTCACAACCATCAAAACCAGCAAATCCTGCAACTCCCGCATTTGTCTCTGCAAATCAGTTGAAAGCCATCTTCTAAAAGAAAATCGCCATCTCTTATGGGCAAAAGGGAAACACATAATACATATATTACATAAATAATACATATATCACATAAGAATAAAATGCATATAGGCGAAGACAGTGTGGCAAAGCGCGCGAGGTCCATCTAATAAACGTTGAACTCTGACCGTGTTGCACTACGTGTTAACTGACGAACCGAAGCTACACGAAGAATACTACTTAGGCGAATTGCTGATGCCTTTTATTCTAGGCTAAGAGAGGGAGAAAATGATCCATCACATTAAGCTTACATGGTGCACATACAAGCTAACTAACACACTACTAACAACATCTAACGACTGATGATCAGCAAGTAAACAAATCCTAGAGCAATTGTCTGCTTCTTCAAAATGATAATCTACCTTAAATTTTTGTTGAGATTCTTCAATTCCCCCTTCACTTTCGCATCCCCCACCGAATTGACACTATCAAAGTCTAATTTCTCCATCGCATATGGTAGACTGAGCTCCCGGGTTGCCCCTTCCCTCCCTCCCCCCCCCCCCCCCCCCCCACAAAAAAAACAAATCAATTGCCCCTCCACTTGAATCCTCAACGCACTCATTCATCCACTCAAAATGTCCGCATTTCTTCAGATTCTAAAAACGGAAACATGAACCCTAAATCCCAAATCCGAGAAAAAAAACATGAAATCGGCAGAAACCAATGAAAAGGGTTGATGGAGAACACATATGTAACCTTCTGCGCACGTGACTTGCTCTCGCATTTCACAAATTTGTGCCCATAGTTTCCATTATCCTCCTTCATAGTGACCAATCGCATCGGTGGCGCGATGCGTGGGCAGTGAGGGCATCTAGTCATCGGCACTACGCCATACCTCGTCCATGAGGGGCGGGAGGCTGAACTGGACCTCGACATCTCTCATCAAGCAACGTTGCCACGCTTCATCGCCGGAGAAGAAGAAGAATGGGTGGGTGAAGGGGAGACAGTTACTTAGCATGAACAAGTCATCAGCCTGACACCCATACTACAACACCCAAACTTATTCTTTAGCCTTTTGCACTTAGCCACAAATCTTACAGTTTTATCATCCACAGGGCCAAAATGAAGAAACTTCTTATCTACACTTGGTTTTATGCCTTAGTTAATTGAATCACAAAGCTGGAAAAAGGTAAATTATAGAGGCGAATAACCATCTTATAAGCATGGAACCAAACTCTCTTGCTGTCGGATTTAGCTGGTATCAAATGTAGATTCATATTCTGACTTTGGCTGATAGCCAGTATACTTTGTTGAAGTTACTGTATTTCCTTGCCAAAGAGATTAATTTAGGTGCTATTATGATGGTTCATCAGGTTGTTGTACTCCTTAGAAAAATACCTAAATCGTGGTGCTAACAAGCATGGAAGGATGCTATTTTCAAGAACTTAATTGGCTCATAGTCTGGCCAGGTCTTGCTATTTTCGTGAACTTAAAGGGCTCATAGTATGGCCAGTCACTCTTATTTTCACGTTTCCAACATACAAGGATTAACTTTGCTTTACTTTGGTGTTCCTTAGCTTATGGGAAATGGTCAGATGTAAGTCCTCATATATTCAGCTCATATATGGCATGCATGCCAAATAGTAAAATAGTGCTGTTGGAGAAGATAGATGTAGGGAACATCAGGATTGGTGTTTACACTGTCGTGCGTTGTGCTACCTAGCTGGTTCGGTAACTTATGTTTTATCTGAAAGTGGAATTTATGAAATCTTATGCACTTCCGAATAATTAGGATGAAACAGCTGAGAGAGTTGGTTAAACAAATTATACAACTGCGCCAGCCTCTGATACTAAATAATCCTAACTCTATCTGGAAAATTTCATCTGATCAAGAATATACCTACGACATAAGAATTTACATGACACTGACTACTGGAATAACTATCTTTCATTGATGGAGATACAAGTCTGTAGGTACATCTCTGAAAACACGATGGAACATTATTCCTAGGGCTGGGAGTTTATGACTGCTTTGCAGATGCTCTGTATACATGGCATGCTCGACTGCTTATTTGCTTTGGTTGTATGAGTATTTCGGAGTCATCCCTTTTGAATTTATTGGTATGTATGTTGGGGATGAGTGTGGTCCACCTTATTGATGTAAGGTAATGGCACTTGTTGCCTTGTTGATAGTGTGAGGACATGATATTAAGAAAACAATTTGATCTTTGTATAGCCAAATATATGTGAGTACCCACGAATATTGTAGTGAAAATATGATGGTTCTCAAGATAGAGTTGCATTTTCTATATGTTAACCTGTGTTAGAAGATAGTACTTGTGAGTGCCTTCACTATGTTCCTTTATGCCTATTTATTTTTCCTATTTTAGGACAGCTACTTACTGTGGTGTGGCATCAAGCATGTGTTTTCTGAGGACACGAGAGGAGCTACAGTAGTGTAGCAGTTCCTATTTATTCATATTGTTTATTATGCCACTAAATACCGTGGCTGATTCTTGCGTTCTGAGTGTATATAGTTTGTGATTACTGAAGTATGATGCATTGAGGCAGTCAACAAGATGGAAGGTATGATATGATGGTAAGTCCTCGTGCTATTTATTATTATATTTTTTTCCTTTTGATTCTGCATGACCATACTGACGAGAGGTTCTACTTTTCTACCTCGGCATGCTACTTTCTTGAGGATATTATCTGAAAATGTGAGACCAGGGTTTTGTATCTTTTTCTATGTATACTAGATAGTGAAATTATGGGGTTTATCCCAGTTTCACAATCAATGGCTTAAAGGCCATTTGAAACTACTCCCTTTATTTCAAAATATAAGATGTTTTAGCTTTGTGAAGGTTATGTATCTAGACATTTTTTAGTGTGTAGATTCAGAATGAATCTCTCCGAACCTAGACACTAAAAGACGTCTAGATATATTATCTTCACAAAGCTAAAACATCTTATATTATGAAACGGAGGAAGTACCTTAGAAGTGGATTTCCTTCATATATTTAGTTCTGTTGTAGCTTCAATTATGTCTCTACATGTGAGATGTTTACCACTTCCCTTGACACGTGACTAAATTGAGTAAAGTATGGTACTCCATCCGTATAGAAATATAAGACATTTTAGCTTTATGGAATGAATGTATCTAGATGCCTTTTAGTGTATGGGTTCACTCCGAACTTCTATAAACCTATACACTAAAAGACATGTAAATACATTCGATTCACAAATCTAAAACATCTTATATTTCTAAACGGAAGGAGTAGATATTTATCGAAATAGAAAATCCAGCTTATAGAAGAGTTTATGATGCTCACGATTAGCCTTTGTACTACAGAAGTACTAGATTGTAGAATGTACCCACCTTGTCTCCAAGATGCGATACACGGTGATTCAGTTTTCGTATGTGCTCAGGCTATACCTTCTACTCTTATATTTTGTGAATTCAATTGTGATTATTTTGCAAATAGGATGAAATTATACTTCTGATTTCTTGCAAGTGTATATAGAGTGAATAAAATGCACCCGATTCACTTGTTCAATTATCGTTTTTATACTAGCATCGTATTTTCATAACATTAGGTACAATCAGAAGACGGAGTCTGCTGGAATTATGAGGACTAAAAGAGTAGTTGTGACAGTTATTGATCTTTGTGAGTTAGCTTGGAGAGTGTGCGTCTATCCTCTGTTTTGAGTAAGCTTCGATAGTGTGTGTGCCTGTCCTCTCTGTAGCTGTTGTTGCTGCATTAATTCGACTTCATAATAATAACTATTGATCATTGCTATTTGTCCATGCGGTTCACTGCTTGGTTTAAGGATTGGAATAACAATTGTACACAGAGACATTTAGCCTTCCCGGTGTGGTCAGTTTCGTTGAATTCTTTAGATTAAATTGTTATATGTTGATCCAAATTCTACAAAGTATAGGCTGACAAGTGGAGCGAGGCCCGTGGCTAAAATAGTGTATCACTTGTGGTCATCTAGTTCAGACAAAGAGAGATGGATTTACCGATTCGAAGTAGTCTCTGGCTAATTCATCTCGTTCCCCACCAGCCTGAGCAATCCAGGTCACAAATCGGCCGAGGTGACTAGGGTGAGATCCAAATCAAAAACGCATGGGGGGAATGGATCTAGGCCGCTGCTGCCGCCGAGAACGAACGGGCTGCCGCCGCTACCGGAGGATAAAAAGGGGACGGGGTGGCGAACGATCGGGCAAGGGCGGCACGAGCGGAAGTCTCACCGTGTAGATTGCCGTGGCCAAGTACAGTCGGACCAACCTAACAAACGACTGTCTTAATCTAACCTCACAATTCCTTTAAAAACGTGGCACGAGAGCATTAAGACTGTTTAATCATCCGTGTCGTGCCATGGCAATTTTGGCCCTGAGAAACGTCGTGCATTAGCTATTGTTGCGAGCGACGTTGTGTTTTGTCCAATACTACCACGCACTGGAGCTATTCACCCCCATTAATACTGACATTTTGGACAAACAAAGATAATGCAAGGCCGACTGTGCTGAGGAAAATAACATGCATGGTTCCACTGAATTTTGACACAACTATAGCATGCATGGGCCACTCCAACCTCTCAAGGCCGGGCACAAATGCTTCAAGGAACATTTGTTACGTACGTACGTACAAAGAATATAAACAATATACAATGGACCAAGCCAACATATTCACGTTCTCATTCCATGAATTAATCAATCATAGAGTCTGACGGCAAGCCGCCAATCACATGACATTCTAGAGCAGAGATCACCCAAAATGTACGTACATGAAGAATTTCGAGTTTCATGACATCCTAATGCATAAACCCGATGCTCCTACATGTAGCATTCAGAACAGAATCTCTCAGATACTAGAAACGAGCTAGTCTTACAGCATATTCACAAAAGAAACCAGAGAAACTCTTGCGAAAATCTCTCAGCTGCAGCAACGAACCACCAGAGGCTTGCACGAGCGCTTAGGCAAGCCGTAGCTAGTTGGAGGTTCGGCACTGCCGCCTGTGTCCGTCGTAGCAACTCTGACACAGGTATACAGTGCGCTCGGCTCGCCCCAAACAGTGCTCACACGGGTCCTCACCGGCGCGGCTGCTGCTGCCCCTGGCGCTGCCGACTCTGGTGTTCGCCTGTGCAGCTGGCACCTGGCCAAAAACGACCAACTCGTTAAGATCATCAGAACTAAGGAAGGATGGCCAAAGAAGGATCAAATCGTTAGAGCAAGAACGAACAAACGCTTCAAAGAGACACCCACGTACCCTGGTGCCCGATCCAGCAGGTCGGGACCTGGTCGGTGCCGCCCTCGCCGCCACAGGAACAGTACCACCACGTGCCGCCGCTGCTGAAGGCGCCAGCAGCCGCGGCTTCTTCTTGGACTTCCCCGGCGCCGCCATCGCTGCACGATCATCGAGAAGGATGGACATCCTCCTCGCCGCAGCTGCATGGCTCCCTGACGCCTCCGGCGCCGTGTCCGCACTGGGGGAGCCCTGGGACTGCATATACCCGGCCCAACAAGGGGAATCAGAGACAGAAAACCAGCGAAACAAGAGAAATCTGACCATTGCCACCGGGAAACGACGACCTAAGCGTGGTAGAGTAGAGACTGACCCTGGTAAGGCGGCGTTGCGGCTGCGGCTGCGGCTGCGGCTGCGGTGCCGGCGCTGGCGTGCGCGACGCCGAGGCCGAGGCCGAAACCGTCGGCTGACCCCGTGTACTGCGGCGCAGTCCCGCTTGCTCGCTGCCAGATACGGCGCACGCTGCAGGCGTCATGGCCGTCCTCCGGGCAGGCGTCTTGGCCTTCCCCGTACTCTCCTCCCCCTTCTGGCAGGCTCGGAACCGGCTTCGGATCTCATAGCAACCCTCACATAGGCGTACAGCAACAGCACTCCCCGCTGTCTCCGAGCAGACCCCACACTGGTACTCACCGGCGTTTGCTGCCGCCGCGCCCGGTCTTGTTTGCATCCTATTCGCCGCCGGTACAGGAGGCGCCTTGCGCCGCCTATCATTGACAGCATCCGCAGTCGACGCGGCATCACGATCAATCAATTTGGTCACGCGCATCTTCGGCTGCTTATAAGACTTGGCCGCCTCCACCGCGTTGCTCCCGGGCGCCTCTGTGCCCAAGTTGGGGGCCGGCGCAGTAGCGTTCCTCCCCATGCGCGCCGCCGAGGCCTGATCCCTCCGGGGAGCGCGGCGTCGTGGTAGGGCTCCTGCTGGCTCTCCCTCTCCGGCCGCGGGTGCGGCGCGCTGTCGCTTCGTCGCCGCCGTCCGGGCAGTCCCCTTCTCCTCCGTCCGCGCCATGCCTTCCCCGCTGGTTCCCTTCCGCTTCTCTCTGTGGTAGGGCGTGGTGCGTGGCTGTGGAGGACGGGACGGAGGGAGACGGGAAGGAGGAGGAGCTCCGGGGAGCCAGGAGGGGGGTTTTAAGGGGAGAGGGACGAGGGATGCCTCCGGTTGTCTCAGGATTTAACCGCTACTAGTAACTTTCCACGTCCTCGGAGTCGGCCGAGCGCGAGGTAAAAAAAAGGTTACGGCTGCGGCCCCACCATTCACCGCTTTCCTCTCTGACTGATAGCATGTCCCGCTCAGCGATTTAAGATTTATATAACCGGGGTAATTTTCCACAACGTTGGAGGTCGGCTGCGCGCGAGGTAAACAAACGGCTAACAGACGAGGGCCCCACCATGCCAGCCTGGCAGTTTCGCAACAGAAGCGCAGCGAGCATTCGTTGGAAGAGAGAGACCACGCGCGGGCGGGCGGGCGTACCCCTCGGCGCCGATGCACGCGGCCGCCGTCATGGCAGTGGAAGCGTGCCATGGTTTTGTACTCCTACTTTTGTTGGTTGATATGATACATGCGTTTGTTTGACTAAACTGGGGGGTTTATTACCCAGTCCAAATATATCGTTGTATCTTACTCCAAGAACCTCGGATGGCAGCCTGTTCTGTTCACGGTAAACATACCAAAGCAACAGTAACGACGAGTAATTAAACAACAAAGGTTTCAGGTAGACGGCCGTGCATTACGTGTATAGAACCTCGGATGGAAGGGACGAGACAAAGTATGTTGATCACTTTTACTTATAGGAGGTAATATTTTGGAATTTGTCAAACAAAAATACTCTCTCCGACCAGTATTTTGGAGGAGGAAGAGCTCAGGCTGGCCATCCTCCTCGGCATCCAGTTCGCCGAAGGGCGCCGCCCCGACCTGGCCGCCGGCGTGGGTTTGCGCGGGAAGCCGAGATGTGGCGTGTTCCCGGCGTTGATGTGCTCCAGCACCGACACGAGCGTCCGGCCTGGCGCACTTCAAAAATGCCGGTGACCGGCCGCGTTGTTGCGCTTCGACGCATCGTCTGGCGGCCCCTCGTGGCGGGCGAGCTCCTAGGCGCGGCGGTCGGCGAACAACGTCTCCCAGTAGAGGAGGTTGTCGGGGCTCTCGGTGTCGGAGGGATCATCCATGGCCACGATGAAGGCCTGGATCTCGTAGGGCAGTTCCTCCGGCGTTAGCGCCAGCGGGATAGGGATTCCGCCGGTGACGAGGTTCGATCTCGTCAATGCCCATTATTATGGACTTGGGTTTTGGAGAAGATGGGGATGTTGGCGATCGCGGAACGGTTAACAGACAAGCAACACGGGGACACAAGGTTTACGCAGGTTCAGACCCCTAGAGGGAAAACTCTACCCCTGCTTGTCTACTCTTGATTACGGCGGAACCGAAGATTACAGGGGTGCGTACAGTAGTAGAAAAAAGGCTATCCGTTCGTGCCTCCTAACAACATTAGTCCCGGTTCCGCCACGAACCGGGACTAATGCTGGCACGCGTCCCGGTTCGAGCGGGCACGGGGCCCGGAGGCATGCGTCGTGGTTGGTTGGGGGTAATACGTCCTGGTTTGTAACACAAACCGGGACTAAAGGTTGGGCGTCAGCCACGTGGCGTGGCACACACCTTTAGTCCCGGTCTGTGTTATAAACCGGGACGTATGCTCTCGCCCTCTATAAATGCAACGCCCCAGCCCTCTGCCTCCACTCTGTTTTTCTTGGTGGAAGGTGTGAGGGGTGTGCTAGTTTTTTTCCCCTATGCATGCATTCAAGGTTTTTGATGAAATGTTTGAGTGAATGATCCTGTTCAATTTCTCATAGAACAAAAATATAGAAGGTGTCCGAGACGCACTTGAGCTTTCTCCTCTTTATTTCCCTCGATCGAGGTTAGCAATCTTATCTTTTCTCTGTAATTGATACAATGCATGTGTCGATGTGAATTGGTCATTTCACTATTTATGATGTCTTTTTTGATAAACTTACTTATATGATGCAGATGAACGGTCGGGAATGGATGTACGGTGACCGGCGTGTACCCGGGTGTAACACCCTCAGAATCGACCCTATGCAAGTTTTAGCGATTCCTGCCCAAACCCGCATAGAAACGATTCAAAGTTGCCCACCAGGCACTTTCGTGCGGGTGGAAAACAAAGTAATAACATTACACAACAGTCCTCGGTGGAACCCACAGAACAGATATATATACAACAGCGACTCAATGAGTCAAGAATACAGATATAATATACAAAGATCCAAATCACCTTGAAAACGATAGAGCGTCCAGCTACGGACAAGATGCAAATGGGGCTAAGAGCCCTGAAGAATAACCAATGGCGTCCATAACCCTGCCCAGGCCAAGCCGGAAGGGTAACCCTGATAACGACGTCGATCTCAAAACCTGCTTAAACAAAAGGGGTGCCGACAAAGGGCAAAGGAAAAAGAGGAGCGTCAGTACTGAGGCCAGTACACGGCGAGACTAGAATTCGGCGGTCCTCGCCTACATAGGTATGGTGGACTGAAGCGGCAGCGGCAGCATGCACTAAACAACCTATAGAGACTCGATACAACTGTCGGCTATCAGATAGGGGTAAGACAGACCTATTCGGATCCAACCTGAATCTTACACCAAACAATCCCATCCTGGTATTTCCCCCTCGAGACCAAACGAGGAAGTCAACCGAGGAACGCACACAGTTGGCAGTTTTATTTATTCAGTTATCGTTGCAGGAATTACTAGTCAGGTATAGATAATCATCCTGATAAAATAAGCAGTGGGCCGTTTTAGTTAACCATTCCGTTGTAGTTGCGACACTTACTAGTCAGATACAATTAGCATGAGATAACCCAAAACCCAGCAGTTGTTGGTACTTTTATTTAGCCATTCCGTTGTAGTTGCAATACTTACTAGTCAGGTACAATGGTCGCAAGCGACAACCCAAACAAGCACTGGTTGGCATTTTTATTTAGCCATTCCATTATAGTGAAGCTGAATACTAGTCATTATAAAGTCAAATTTATAGCACTACTTTAGTTATAGTTGTCTATGTTCGAGATACTGTGCTCCAAGTCGTCCATAACCGCGGACACGGCTTTCAGAAAGTTTTGACCCGGCCGGGGTGCACAAATAGCAACACACACTCGATCAACCTCGGAAAAACCAAATCAAAACCCAACGAGGCCTTCACGATAAAGCAATCACAGGATTCAGAAATATTTCAGGGGGCCACCCCTTAAAGTAGACCCGCAACGAAGCCGGCCGGCTCCGAGACGGACTCAAGGTTGTGGGGACGGCTGTGAACGACTGGGAACCCAAAACTGGGCTTGTCGACACCGCGGAATCGTGCCACGATCCTAAACAGTACAGTGTGCTCCTCGCACAATCGTAAATAAAGCAGTAAAGCATGGCATAAGTACAAGATAGTAATAAAACCCCAAACTAGTTTGTGGCCCCAAGAAATAAGACGGAATCAAGATCTGGCTCAGGGGGGTCCCATAATCCTCCCGGATGTGGATAGTGCGAATATTCAAGGAACAGGTATCAAGTACTCGGGGTCCTACGGGACACAAGTGGACGGTTAACAACCAAATAACATCTATTGCCCACCTGTGCCTCTGCTTACCTACTTCAATTTTAGTTGTTAAACAGTAATTAAAGTGAACGATAATTAAAGCCTTGATCATCTCCAACATTAAACATGCGGTCATACACCAACAACTGTGGCACTTGACGACACGCAACAGCACTTGAGCAAGCGACTACGACGCGCAGGTCCAACTATCTACCAAACAACAGGTAATAGGAGGTGTCCAAGGCAATATAAGGCTGCAAGGGATATCTCGGGTACGGAAACTAGAGCATCGCAACACAGATAGCAATAGATCAACAGGAGGGAATAAATACTATAAAAGTAAGATATGTAGAAAGGGGGAGATGCTCGCCTGAAAACATTGCCGAAGGTTCATCCGAAGATCGGGGCGAAGCTCACATCAACTCAACGGCCCAATCCGCGAAGAAGCAAAACACTAGAATAAACACCGGATGCAATATTTAAGATTACGGCAGAAGATCGGGCATGATGCATGTATGATGCATGACATGGCATAAGTGCGATGCAATTAGGTCAGATTAAGCGGAACCGGGGTCCCGACAATTAATTATATGGTTCAAGTTATTTAGCTACCCTGCATTTTAAATGTTGTATTAACATGGCCAAATATAGCGCCGGTTCGCTACATCAATTTAAATGAGGCCGATATGAGACTAGATTTGCCCGCATATGGGCCCCATATTTAATTATATGGTGAATCAGCATAAGGCCCCCAAACCACAGACAAGTATGCATGTATGAACAATTAATATGCGACAAGTTTTATATATAGCATTTATAAAATAGGCTCGGGAAAAAGGTTCACACATTAGGGGGTCTCGACGAACTTGAGGTTCCGGGGTTCGGGGTCGGGTCTCAGGGTTCAGGGTTCGACGGGATCGGTCTCGGCAGGAACATTCTCGAACAACAGGGCAGATCTTGTCGCATCCGGGTTCTCGGCGAGCTCGGCGTCCGGGAATGAGAACTTGTCGTCCAGGGTCTCGGTGTCCGGGGTGAAGTACTCGGCGTCCTCGAGGGAGTACTTGGCGGCTGGGTTCCGACGAGCTTGGCGTCCTTGTCGGAGTTCTCGGATGACGATGTCGGTCTTGGGTTTGGCGCTGGTGGATCTTGGCGATTCCATGAAGGGGGCCTTGGTGCTTCAGTCCTGTGTCGATCTCCCGGTACCGTGGTTTCTCGGTGTGGTTGGCGCACTTGGTCTAAGTCGAGTTTTCTCCCGAAGATCTCGGGTTCCCTCTTGGTTTTGCCGATGCCGATCTTGTCGTTGGACTCGGGCGTTTGGAGAACATCGCACAAACACACAAAACACACGTGGCCAGAGGTGGGGACGCGCGGGTGCTGCCGGGTCTGGGACGCGCGGGGTCCAGCGGCTCTGCTCGACGGTCGCTGCCGGGGACGCGCAGGAGGCCGGAGGTGGAAGAGGGCGCTGCCATGGCCGTGGGGTCCGAGGTCGACGCCGGCGGGGAAGAGCG
This sequence comes from Avena sativa, assembly GCA_916181665.1. Lineage (NCBI taxonomy): Eukaryota > Viridiplantae > Streptophyta > Magnoliopsida > Poales > Poaceae > Avena > Avena sativa. The sequence continues at coordinate 216,556,808 of OV702279.1, forward strand.
GTGGCGAACTTGTCGAGGGAGCTTGCAGGGGATCGGATGGTCTCGAGGTGGTGGAGGGGCACCGACGAGGATGGAGCTCGGGAAGACGCCGGCGTCCGCGACGCAGAGGAGGCTGCAGGCGGGGGGGAGAGAGGGCGACGCAGAGGAGGGGTGGCCGGCGACGAGCGCGGAGGAGGGGGCCTGGCGAGACCAAGCGGAGGCGGCGGAAGGACAGAGGGCCGGTGGCGGAGTGGACGGTGGAGGGAGGCGGCGAGCGGGCTGGGCGCGGGCCGGAGGCGGCGGGGTGGAGCTCAGGGCGGCGAGGAGCTCGAAGGCGCGGGGGGGCTAACCGAGGTCGGCCGGGGAGGCGAAGGAGGAGGAAGGCGAGGAGAGCGGCGGGGCTCGGGCCGGAGGACAGAGGGGCCGCGGCGGGCGCCAATGGGGGAAGGGGAGGACGGGGCCGCGCGGAGCGACGAGAGGAGGAGGGGGCGGCCGCGGGTTGGTGAGCGGAGGGCGCAGAGGCGGGGCGCCGGAGAGGAGGGAGAAGGGGTGGGGCGCGTCGGGTGGCGTGGGCGGTTGCGGGAGCGGGGTGAGGGAGCGCGTGGGGGGGGCGCGTGTGGGGGATGCTGCGGGTCCAGGGGTGGGGCCAGGTGGGGTGGGGTTGAGTGGGTGGAGGGAGGAAGTGGGCAGTGGGGCTGGGGGAGAGAGTCTGACGTGGCGAGCTGGGAGTGGTGGAGTGAGGACAGGGAGGTGAGGTGGCATCCAGAGATTGGTGGGGGTGAGGTGGAGGTAGGGTGGGTAGGATAGATTTGGGTAGGTTAGGGATTTCGGGCGAACCGTTTTATTCTGGGGGTGGTCGTCCGGGTCGAATCGGCCCGTTCGACTGCCCCCCTAAAAATAATTAAACAATGTATTTATTAAAACCGGGCTTTTGCAAACCCGCGGGTAGACAAAACAAATATTCCGGAGACCCGGGTTTTGAATTTTGAAAACAAGACCGGGCGTTTTAGAAAACAAAACAGGTTTTTCCGCAAATAGTTTCATGCAAGCAAATGCAAGATGATGACGATGCTCAAATGCAATGTGGCATGATGACATGAGCATGCGGTCATGATGATGCAATGCACAAAAACAACGCGATTTTTCTAGTAGTGGTTTTGCGGGATGCCACAATTCGACACCACTAACAATGGATCTCGCCCTCGAGATCCGCCTCATGGTACCGGGAAGAAGGCCGGCGATCTGAATCTTCTCGCGCTTCGTGTAGATCCTCGCGACACCACTAATAAGAGGTCGTTGTCCGTGAACGTCAGGAGAACACTCCGGGAACAAAAGGTCGAAGGTAGAGGTATCAACAAATAAAGCCACCTCTAGCTTCCTTGGACGGAGTAAAATTGCTGGATCCACTGATTCGATGTACAAGAGCGAATGATTAGAGTAGTCGGATGGTGATCAGTCCATCGCGCACCCAAACCATTACTCTACACCCGAATAGGCGGATTATGCAACCAACTCTCGGAATTCAGACTGAAGATCTCGACGAACGGGGTTCAGAAACAAAGGAGTGATGCATACTCTGCATCGGATCTGGCGTAGAGGATGTCGTCGCGTCGGAAAACACCGGAAGGCACAAACAAGGAACAAAGAATGGTACCACCGTAGACGGATTCCTCAGACAGCATGAACACCGGATGGTAGAACACCGTTAACAAAGGAGGAAGCGAAACCCTGAATGTACGACGGAACCCAACGGCGAGAAATCCTGGACTCGAAGAGAGAGAAGAGAGCGGATTCAAAACACGCAGAGGTGAGAGGAGAGCAGCAGAGGGGTAAGGAGTAAAAATCAGACCTAATCAGAACTATTCAACCGATTTTGCAAAAATAGTTTTTGACAATCTACTTCGGACGTTAGCTAGGTTATCCTACAGGCTGGACTTGTGGGGTATCGCAACTGCTGAGCTCTGATACCACTCTGTAACACCCTCAGAATCGACCCTATGCAAGTTTTAGCGATTCCCGCCCAAACCCGCATAGAAACGATTCAAAGGTGCCCACCAGGCACTTTCGTGCGGGTGGAAAACAAAGTAATAACATTACACAACAGTCCTCGGTGGAACCCACAGAACAGATATATATACAACAGCGACTCAATGAGTCAAGAATACAGATATAATATACAAAGATCCAAATCACCTTGAAAACGATAGAGCGTCCAGCTACGGACAAGATGCAAATGGGGCTAAGAGCCCTGAAGAATAACCAATGGCGTCCATAACCCTGCCCAGGCCAAGCCGGAAGGGTAACCCTGCTAACGACGTCGATCTCAAAACCTGCTTAAACAAAAGGGGTGCCGACAAAGGGCAAAGGAAAAAGAGGAGCGTCAGTACTGAGGCCAGTACACGGCGAGACTAGAATTCGGCGGTCCTCGCCTACATAGGTATGGTGGACTGAAGCGGCAGCGGCAGCATGCACTAAACAACCTATAGAGACTCGATACAACTGTCGGCTATCAGATAGGGGTAAGACAGACCTATTCGGATCCAACCTGAATCTTACACCAAACAATCCCATCCTGGTATTTCCCCCTCGAGACCAAACGAGGAAGTCAACCGAGGAACGCACACAGTTGGCAGTTTTATTTATTCAGTTATCGTTGCAGGAATTACTAGTCAGGTATAGATAATCATCCTGATAAAATAAGCAGTGGGCCGTTTTAGTTAACCATTCCGTTGTAGTTGCGACACTTACTAGTCAGATACAATTAGCATGAGATAACCCAAAACCCAGCAGTTGTTGGTACTTTTATTTAGCCATTCCGTTGTAGTTGCAATACTTACTAGTCAGGTACAATGGTCGCAAGCGACAACCCAAACAAGCACTGGTTGGCATTTTTATTTAGCCATTCCATTATAGTGAAGCTGAATACTAGTCATTATAAAGTCAAATTTATAGCACTACTTTAGTTATAGTTGTCTATGTTCGAGATACTGTGCTCCAAGTCGTCCATAACCGCGGACACGGCTTTCAGAAAGTTTTGACCCGGCCGGGGTGCACAAATAGCAACACACACTCGATCAACCTCGGAAAAACCAAATCAAAACCCAACGAGGCCTTCACGATAAAGCAATCACAGGATTCAGAAATATTTCAGGGGGCCACCCCTTAAAGTAGACCCGCAACGAAGCCGGCCGGCTCCGAGACGGACTCAAGGTTGTGGGGACGGCTGTGAACGACTGGGAACCCAAAACTGGGCTTGTCGACACCGCGGAATCGTGCCACGATCCTAAACAGTACAGTGTGCTCCTCGCACAATCGTAAATAAAGCAGTAAAGCATGGCATAAGTACAAGATAGTAATAAAACCCCAAACTAGTTTGTGGCCCCAAGAAATAAGACGGAATCAAGATCTGGCTCAGGGGGGTCCCATAATCCTCCCGGATGTGGATAGTGCGAATATTCAAGGAACAGGTATCAAGTACTCGGGGTCCTACGGGACACAAGTGGACGGTTAACAACCAAATAACATCTATTGCCCACCTGTGCCTCTGCTTACCTACTTCAATTTTAGTTGTTAAACAGTAATTAAAGTGAACGATAATTAAAGCCTTGATCATCTCCAACATTAAACATGCGGTCATACACCAACAACTGTGGCACTTGACGACACGCAACAGCACTTGAGCAAGCGACTACGACGCGCAGGTCCAACTATCTACCAAACAACAGGTAATAGGAGGTGTCCAAGGCAATATAAGGCTGCAAGGGATATCTCGGGTACGGAAACTAGAGCATCGCAACACAGATAGCAATAGATCAACAGGAGGGAATAAATACTATAAAAGTAAGATAGGTAGAAAGGGGGAGATGCTCGCCTGAAAACATTGCCGAAGGTTCATCCGAAGATCGGGGCGAAGCTCACATCAACTCAACGGCCCAATCCGCGAAGAAGCAAAACACTAGAATAAACACCGGATGCAATATTTAAGATTACGGCAGAAGATCGGGCATGATGCATGTATGATGCATGACATGGCATAAGTGCGATGCAATTAGGTCAGATTAAGCGGAACCGGGGTCCCGACAATTAATTATATGGTTCAAGTTATTTAGCTACCCTGCATTTTAAATGTTGTATTAACATGGCCAAATATAGCGCCGGTTCGCTACATCAATTTAAATGAGGCCGATATGAGACTAGATTTGCCCGCATATGGGCCCCATATTTAATTATATGGTGAATCAGCATAAGGCCCCCAAACCACAGACAAGTATGCATGTATGAACAATTAATATGCGACAAGTTTTATATATAGCATTTATAAAATAGGCTCGGGAAAAAGGTTCACACATTAGGGGGTCTCGACGAACTTGAGGTTCCGGGGTTCGGGGTCGGGTCTCAGGGTTCAGGGTTCGACGGGATCGGTCTCGGCAGGAACATTCTCGAACAACAGGGCAGATCTTGTCGCATCCGGGTTCTCGGCGAGCTCGGCGTCCGGGAATGAGAACTTGTCGTCCAGGGTCTCGGTGTCCGGGGTGAAGTACTCGGCGTCCTCGAGGGAGTACTTGGCGGCTGGGTTCCGACGAGCTTGGCGTCCTTGTCGGAGTTCTCGGATGACGATGTCGGTCTTGGGTTTGGCGCTGGTGGATCTTGGCGATTCCATGAAGGGGGCCTTGGTGCTTCAGTCCTGTGTCGATCTCCCGGTACCGTGGTTTCTCGGTGTGGTTGGCGCACTTGGTCTAAGTCGAGTTTTCTCCCGAAGATCTCGGGTTCCCTCTTGGTTTTGCCGATGCCGATCTTGTCGTTGGACTCGGGCGTTTGGAGAACATCGCACAAACACACAAAACACACGTGGCCAGAGGTGGGGACGCGCGGGTGCTGCCGGGTCTGGGACGCGCGGGGTCCAGCGGCTCTGCTCGACGGTCGCTGCCGGGGATGCGCAGGAGGCCGGAGGTGGAAGAGGGCGCTGCCATGGCCGTGGGGTCCGAGGTCGACGCCGGCGGGGAAGAGCGGTGGCGAACTTGTCGAGGGAGCTTGCAGGGGATCGGATGGTCTCGAGGTGGTGGAGGGGCGCCGGCGAGGATGGAGCTCGGGAAGACGCCGGCGTCCGCGACGCAGAGGAGGCTGCAGGCGGGGGGGAGAGAGGGCGACGCAGAGGAGGGGTGGCCGGCGACGAGCGCGGAGGAGGGAGCCTGGCGAGACCAAGCGGAGGCGGCGGAAGGACAGAGGGCCGGTGGCGGAGTGGACGGTGGAGGGAGGCGGCGAGCGGGCCGGGAGCGGGCCGGAGGCGGCGGGGTGGAGCTCAGGGCGGCGAGGAGCTCGAAGGCGCGGGGGGCGGACCGAGGCCGGCCGGGGAGGCGAAGGAGGAGGAAGGAGAGGAGAGCGGCGGGGCTCGGGCCGGAGGACAGAGGGGCCGCGGCGGGCGCCAATGGGGGAAGGGGAGGACCGGGCCGCGCAGAGCGGCGAGAGGAGGAGGGGGTGGCCGCGGGTTGGCGAGCGGAGGGCGCAGAGGCGGGGCGGCTCGCCGGCGACGGTGGAGGGGCGCCATAGAGGAGGGAGAAGGGGTGGGGTGCGTCGGGTGGCGTGGGCGGTTGCGGGAGCGGGGTGAGGGAGCGCGTGGGGGGCGCGTGTGGGGGATGCTGCGGGTCTAGGGGTGGGGCCAGGTGGGGTGGGGTTGAGTGGGTGGAGGGAGGAAGTGGGCAGTGGGGCTGGGGGAGAGAGTCTGACGTGGCGAGCTGGGAGTGGTGGAGTGAGGACAGGGAGGTGAGGTGGCATCCAGAGATTGGTGGAGGTGAGGTGGAGGTAGGGTGGGTAGGATAGATTTGGGTACGTTAGGGATTTCGGGCGAACCGTTTTATTCTGGGGGTGGTCGTCCGGGTCGAATCGGCCCGTTCGACTTCCCCCCTAAAAATAATTAAACAATGTATTTATTAAAACCGGGCTTTTGCAAACCCGCGGGTAGACAAAACAAATATTCCGGAGACCCGGGTTTTGAATTTTGAAAACAAGACGGGGCGTTTTAGAAAACAAAAACAGGTTTTTCCGCAAATAGTTTCATGCAAGCAAATGCAAGATGATGACGATGCTCAAATGCAATGTGGCATGATGACATGAGCATGCGGTCATGATGATGCAATGCACAAAAACAACGCGATTTTCTAGTAGTGGTTTTGCGGGATGCCACACCGGGTATATGAAAGGCGTGGATAAATTTATCAATGTGGCTACGACAAACAAAGAGATTGGTTTTATACGTTGTCCATGTGTTCAATGTCGGAACAACAAGGAGTACTCTTCCTCGAAAATCATTCGCGGCCACCTGATTATGAAAGGTTTCATGCCCAACTATAATTGGACCAAGCACGGGGAAAGAGGGGTTATGATGGAAGATGGTGAAGAAGAATATGATGATAACAACTATCATCATATGTTTTCTGAATACAGTGATACTGTAATGGAAGATAATGGAGAGGAAGGAGGTGAAGAACATGCATCAGATGAGCCGGCTGATGAACTTGGTAGGGTCATTTCTGATGCAAAGCGAGACTGTGAAATAGAAAATGAGAAGATGAAGTTAGAGGGCATGTTAGAAGATCACAAGAAATTGTTGTACCCAAATTGTAAAGATGGCAGCACAAAGCTCGGTACCACACTGGAATTGTTGCGATCGAAGGCAGAGTGTGGTCTAACTGACTCCTCATTTGATAAGATGCTGAAAATAATGAAGCCGAAGTTTCTAAAACATAACGAACTTCCCGAGAGTACCTACAAAGCAAAGAAGACTCTCTGTCCTCTAGGATTAGATGTGCAAAAAATACATGCATGCATTAATGACTGCATCCTCTACCGCGGTAAGGAGTATGAGAATTTAGATAAATGCCCGGTATGCAATGCATTGCGGTATAAGATCAGACGAGATGACCCTGGTGATGTTGAGGGAGAGCCCCTCCGAAAGAGGGTTCCTGCTAAGGTTATGTGGTATGCTCCTATAATACCAAGGTTGAAACGCATGTTCAGAAACAAAGAGCATGACAGGTTGTTGCGATGGCACAAAGAAGACCGTAAGAAAGACGGGAAGTTGAGACACCCTGCTGATGGGTCACAGTGGAGAAAAATCAAGAGAGACTTCCCAGACTTTGCAGGTGACGCAAGGAACTTATGGTTTGGTCTAAGTACGGATGGCATGAATCCTTTTGGGGAGCAGAGCTGCAGTCACAGCACCTGGCCCGTGACTCTATGTATCTACAACCTGCCTCCTTGGTTGTGCATGAAGCGTAAGTTCATTATGATGCCAGTGCTCATCCAAGGCCCGAAGCAACTGGGCAGCGACATTGATGTGTACCTTAGGCCATTAGTTGAAGAACTCTTACAGCTGTGGGGCAAACCAGGTGTACGTGCATGGGATGAGAACAAACAAGAGCCATTTGATCTACGAGGGTTACTTTTCGTAACCATCAATGATTGGCCTGCTCTTAGTAACCTTTCAGGACAGACAAAAAAGGGATATAAGACATGCACACACTGTTTAGATAAGACTGAAGGTACATATTTGCATAAATGCAAGAAGGTTGTGTACCTGGCGAATCGACGATTTATTCCGACCAATCATCCCGTAAGAAAGAAAGACAAGCATTTCAAAGGTGAGGCAGATCACCGGAAGAAGCCTGAACTCCCTCCTGGTGATGATGTATTTGGTATGGTCAAGGACATAGAAGTAATCTTTGGAAAGGGTCCCGGCGGTCAATCAGTTCCGAACGACGTCGCTACAGGACACGCACCCATGTGGGATAAGAAATCTATATTTTGGGAGCTGCCATATTGGAAAGTCCTGCGTGTCCGCTCTTCAATCGACGTGATGCACGTGACGAAGAATCTTTGCGTGAACCTGCTAGGATTCCTTGGCGTGTATGGGAAGACAAAAGATACACCAGAAGCACGGGAGGACCAACAAATTATGAAAGACCCAAATAACATGCATACACAGAACAAGACGGATAAAGGGCGTCACTTAAGTCGTGCCAGCTATGCTCTTACCAAAGCAGAGAAGGAAATCTTTTTTGAAGTCCTTTACAGTATCGAGGTGCCGTCTGTCTTCTCATCTAATATAAAGGGGATAATAAATATGGCAGAGAAAAAGTTCCAAAACCTGAAGTCTCATGATTGTCACGTGATTATGACGCAGTTGCTTCCGATTGCATTGAGGGGGCTTCTACCGGAAAATGTTCGAGTACCCATTGTGAAGCTGTGTGCATTCCTCAATGCAATATCTCAGAAGGTAATCAATCCAGATATTCTGCCAAGGTTACAGAAGGATGTGGTACAATGTATTGTTAGTTTTGAGTTGGTGTTCCCACCATCCTTCTTCAATATTATGACACATCTCCTGGTTCACCTAGTGGAAGAGATTGCCATTCTCGGTCTGGTATTTCTGCACAATATGTTCCCCTTTGAGAGGTTCATGGGAGTCTTAAAGAAATATGTTCATAACCGTGCTAGAGCAGAAGGAAGCATCTCCAAGGGATATGGAACAGAGGAGATCGTTGAGTTTTGTGTTGACTTTATTCCTGACCTTAAGACGATTGGTGTTTCTGACTCGTGGCATGAGGGAAGACTAAGTGGAAAAGGCACGCCGGGAAAGAAAGCAATGATATGTAGGGACGGGGATTATTTCACTAAAGCACACTACACAGTTCTACATAATTCCACCTTGGCAGCTCCGTATATCGAGGAACACAAGAATATTGTATGCTCCAAAAACCCGGGGAAGCCTGAATCATGGATTACAGATGAACACATGAAGTCTTTCGGTGGTTGGATGCGGACACATATCTTGAATGACACCACTGTTGGATATCAGCTATACTTGTTGGCCACGTCACCATCTTCTACTGTATTGAATTTCCAAGGGTACGAAATAAATGGGAATACATTCTACACGATCGCCCAAGATAAAAAGAGCACCAACCAAAACAGTGGTGTCCGCTTTGATGCAATAGACGAGAATGGACAAAAGGACACATACTATGGTTACATAGAGGAGATATGGGAACTAGACTATGGAGTCTCTTTTAAGGTCCCTTTGTTTCGCTGCAAATGGGTCAACCTGAATGGGGAAGGGGTAAAGATAGACCAGTTGTACGGAATGACAACAGTGGATCTCAACAATCTTGGTTATAGAAATGAACCATTCGTCCTAGCCAATGATGTGTCTCAGGTTTTCTATGTGAAGGACATGTCCTCCAGACCGAAAAAAAGAAAAAATATGCAAACAAATACATCATATGATGAGCCAAAGCGTCACATAGTTCTTTCAGGGAAAAGAAACATCGTGGGAATCGAGGACAAGATAGACATGTCAGAAGATTATAATAAGTTTGATGAAATTCCGCCCTTCACAGTGAAAACTGACCAAAGCATTCCGTTAAGTAAAGAAGATGCTCCATGGTTACGTCTGAAGCGATCATAAGGAAGGACATATGCCAAGAAGTTCATGCTCATATTATGTAACTCTAGTTCATGTCTTTCGCGGTTTGTGGCTTCACCAAAGGATATCTTTCACGGTTTGTGGCTTGACCGAGACTATATATAGGGGGGCCTTTAGTTCCGGTTTTGTAGTCTCAGTTTTTAATATTAATAAATGTCTTGAGTGTTAGTCCTGTTTTGTGGCTGGACCGGGACTATGAAGAAGTTGTCCCGATTCGTACTTACCATTAAGATCTGATCTCCAAACGCGTGCGGTCACATATTAGGGAGTGCCCCTATGACCAGTTTCTTGGAGATGCCGGAGGACTGGGATCCGGCGACATCTCATTGAAACTGGTCGTAGTGGTGTCCCTGCTCTCGAAAACCATCTTGCAGCTTGTAACTTCTCTAACTAGATCAATACACCTGGGAGCTAACTAATTTCACATATTAGGGAGTGCCTCTATGACCAGTTTCTTGGAGATGCCGGAGGACTGGGATCCGGCGGCATCTCCCTGAAACTGGTCATAGTGGTGTCTCTGCTCTCGAAAACAATATTGGAGATGCCTCAATCTGGGTGGAGGACTGGGCTCACAAGGATGCCTATTTATAGTACAAGCAGCTTGGCATAGTGTCGACACTTACGAAATAATGTCGACACTCACCCCTATTATTAGTGCTGACTCGTGTTTTGTCCCGGTTGGTGTCTCCAACCGGGACTAAAGGTTCATCTTTAGTCCCGGTTGGTGACACCATCCGGGACAAGGTACACGCCGCATGACATAATGTCGACACTCACCCCTATCATTAGTGCTGCCTGGCCCAGCCTGCTGAAATCCCTCCAACCGGGACTAAAGATGAACCTTTAGTATATTGAAAATCCGAACAATGAAAATCCTTCGCGTGGTGTCATATTATGTGACATAGTTGAAAGGAAAAATACCAGACTTGGTATATTGATCATGTCTCGAAAAAACCTTTACAAAATGACCTATCATGTTCGAGGTTTCATGGCTTTCGGTCCAAATGACCGATGTTATGTGCTGAATCACGACATATTTTGTGATGATGTGCCCATATTATGCATGCATGTGGACATTGGTATGGAGAACAATGTTGCAGGAGGAAGTTTTCCTTTTTGTCGCACGGAAAAACCCTTTTCCATTTTCCGAGCGCAAAAAACGGGTCGTTTTGTGAAGTAACCACCAAAATGCTGTTTCAGAATGCTACCGTCCCATTTTCCTAAAATACTAGACCACCTTACATGGACTATCTCCCAATAGGGACATCTCAAACCTTTTCGTCCATCCGGGTAAAAAAGATAAATGTCTGCCGAATCGGTAGGAAGTGGGTCCGGTTTGTACTACAGGTACATGATCTATCGCCCGTGTTTTTTTGAAAAAATCATTTTTAGACTCGCAATATGTGGTTTCTTCAGATATCCAATGCAAGTTCTAACGATGCCCGTCCCCTATCTTCATGCACGTCGGTTCGACCATAGTTAGAAATTCAGAAAATTCAAAACGGGCAAAATAAATTCAAAAAAAATCCAAACAATGAAAATCCTTCGCGTGGTGTCATATTATGTGACATAGTTGAATGGAAAAATACCAGACTTGGTATATTGATCATGTCTCGAAAAAACCTTCACAAAATGACCTATCATGTTCGAGGTTTCATGGCTTTCGGTCCAAATGACCGATGTTATGTGCTGAATCACGGCATAGTTTGTGATGCTGTGCCTATATTATGCATGCATGTGGACATTGGTATGAAGAACAATGTTGCAGGAGGAAGTTTTCCTTTTTGTCGCACGGAAAAGCCCTTTTCCATTTTCTGAGCGCAAAAAACGGGTCGTTTTGCGAAGTAACCACCAAAATGCTGTTTCAGAATGCTACCATCCCATTTTTATAAAATACTAGACCACCTTACATGGACTATATCCCAACCGGGACATCTCAAACCTTTTCTTCCATCCCGGGTAAAAAGGACAAATGTCTGCCGAATCGATAGGAAGTGGGTCCGGTTTGTACTACAGGTACATGATCTATCGCCCGTGATTTTTTGAAAAAATCATTTTTAGACTCGCAATATGTGGTTTCTTTAGAGATCCAATGCAAGTTCTAAAGATGCTCGTCCCCTATCTTCATGCACGCCGGTTCGACCATAGTTAGAAATTCAGAAAATTCAAAACGGGCAAAATAAATTCAAAAAAAATCCGAACAATGAAAATCCTTTGCGTGGTGTCATATTATGTGACATAGTTGAAAGGAAAAATACCAGACTTGGTATATTGACCATGTCTCGAAAAAACCTTCACAAAATGACCTATCATGTTCGAGGTTTCATGGCTTTTGGTCCAAATGACTGATGTTATGTGCTGAATCACGGTATAGTTTGTGATGCTGTGCCCATATTATGCATGCATGTGTACATTGGTATGGATAACAATGTTGCAGGAGGAAGTTTTCCTTTTTGTCGCACGGAAAATCCCTTTTCCATTTTCCGAGCGCAAAAAATAGGTCGTTTTGTGAAGTAACCACCAAAATGCTGTTTCAGAATGCTACCGACCCATTTTCCTAAAATACTAGACCACCTTACATGGACTATCTCCCAACCGGGACATCTTAAACCTTTTCGTCCATCTCGGGTAAAAAGGACAAATGTCTACCGAATCGATAGGAAGTGGGTCCGGTTTGTACTACAGGTACATGATCTATCGCCCGTGATTTTTTGAAAAAATCATTTTTAGACTCGCAATATGTGGTTTCTTCAGAGATCCAATGCAAGTTCTAAATGAGCCATTTTTCTTCCCGCCATTTTTTCCCGGCATTTCTCCCGCCATTTCTTCCTGCCAGTTTTCCCGCCAGTTCTTCCCTCCAGTTATTTTCCTGCCATTTCTCACTATATATATATGTAGGGTTGGCCTCCATTGTCATTGCACATCTCTAGACTCATATCTTCAACCTCATCACTCTTTCCCATGACTTCCACCGTAGCACTAACTCCCAGGGAAGCGGAGGCGCTTTGCGCCTCGAACTACCCCTGCCCGCCGGGCTACTGTGTCCCCGTCGGCTGAATGCTGAGCGCCGGAGGCGTGCCGGTTCCTCCTGTCCCTCTAGGTGTGGCGCGCCGGATGGCCATCACGAATCACTACTACTTCGAGCTCACGCCAGAGCAACGGAGGAATCCCAGATGGCATCCAGACTATTTCCCGACTTGGGAAGCCTTCTTCGTGGATCGGCGTGAGAGGGCGCTCGCCAGGCACGAGGAGGACGGCCCACCTCCTCCGAACTTCAACGAGGCCGGCTGTCGGTTGTGGTGGCGCGGTCGGACTCTCCAGAGCGTCATGGCCTACGACACGGCCGCCGACTCTAGCCCCCGCTTGCGCTACCCTCAAGTCCAGCCCACTCGTACTCAGCCTTCAAGGTTCAACTACGGCGACCCCGACGACGACAGCGACGACGGCCGTGGCGAGTACGACGACTACAGTGGCGAGTATTACAGGTGTAGGAAGGAGCATGACTGAATCACTCCAACATTGCAAAACAAGTTCGGCCGATTGTGGCTTAATCTGGCCATGTATCTTAATTTTCAGTTCTTCTATGTAACTTTGTGTTAGTTGCGTTATGTACTTTAATTCCAGTTCTATCCTAATAAAATTTTCTTTCCGCCTATTATTTCCCGTCCTTTTTTTCCCGCCTATTAATATATAAAAAATATAAGTTAATACAAATCCAAATTAAAAACAGAAAATGGTTTTGAATTATTTATTCAAATCCAAACACTTTTTATGTTTAAAGTTTTTCTAAATTCCAAATTAATATTCAAAAAATATAAATTAATTGATTTTTAATTTAAATGGTTCATAGTTTAAATGGTTACATTAATTATTTTTCAAAAATAGAAAATGGTTTTGAATTAGTTATTCAAATCCAAACACTTTTTATGTTTAAATTTTTTCTAAATTCCAAATTAATATTCAAAAAATATAAGTTAATTCATTTTTAATTTTAAATGGTTCATAGTTTAAATGGTTACATTAATTATTTTTAAAAAACAGAAAATGGTTTTGAATTATTTATTCAAATCCAAACACTTTTTATGTTTAAAGTTTTTCTAAATTCCAAATTAATATTCAAAAAATATAAGTTAATTCATTTTTAATTTTAAATGGTTCATAGTTTAAATGATTACATTAATTATTTTTAAAAACAGAAAATGGTTTTGAATTAGTTATTCAAATTCAAATACTTTTTATGTTTAAATTTTTTCTAAATTTCAAATTAATATTCAAAAAATATAAGTTAATTCGTTTTTAATTTTAAATGGTTCATAGTTTAAATGGTTACATTAATTATTTTGAAAAACAGAAAATGGTTTTGAATTAGTCATTCAAATTCAAACACTTTTTATGTTTAAAGTTTTTCTAAATTCCAAAGTAATTATCATTTAAAAAACATTACAAATTTAAACCCCAAAATAAAAAAATAAGGCGAGAACAGATAGAAAATTCCTGACTTTTTTTGAAAACAGGGTCATATGTCCCGGTTGGAGCCACCAACCGGGACTAAAGACCCTGCGTGCGCCAACCCTTGGTCTGCTGAAAAAAGTGGAGTATACGTCCCGGTTGGTGGCTCCAACTGGGACGTATGACCCTTTAGTCCCGGTTGGAGCCACCAACCGGGACGTATACTCGCCCCTTTATAACTTGCGCGCCTCTTCTTCTTCTTCTTCTTTTTCCCCATATCACTTCTCTGCTTCTTTTCTGCTTTCATCGACGACGCCGCCCTCGATCCCCACGACGCCGACAGGCTGCCCCCGCCCGCCGTCGTCGTCAGCGCCGCCGCCTCTGCCTCCGCCTCCGCCTCCGCGCCGCCTCCTCCATCCTCCGTCTGCGGCGCGCGCCCTCCGTCTCCGGCCGCGCGCCCTCGGCTATCTCCATCATCCTCGCCACAAGCGCTCCGGCCGCCACCGCCACGCACTCCGGCCGCCACTACCGCCCGTGTCCAGCGCCGGCCCTCCGCCTCTTCCTCTCGTCCTTCCCCGACCGCGCCGCCCGTGTCCAGCGCCGGTATACCACCCGAGAGAGGCTCTTTATTAGTACCATGTATATAGATTTTTTTGACATGTGTATATACTGTGTATTTTTTTTGACATGTGTAGATGTATTTAGATTTTAGGTGTGTGTATGCATATTAGGTGTATGTATATATTATTTTAGGTGTATATTATTCTAGGTGTATGTATATATTATTTAGATTTTAGGTGTATAGTTGTTAGATGATTTAGGTGTGTATTTAGATGATTTAGATCCCGACGCGCACACACTAGTGATGATATTTAGTTGATGATTATTTTAGTTGATATGATCCCAACGCGCGCGCACATGGAGACGTCGCCGGCCGCCCCGCCGTCAGGCTGTCTGTCCGCTGACGTGCATCGTCGTGCATTCTCTCCCTATTACTCCCCCTCCCATGCGTTCTCTCCCTCTCTGGCCAAACCCTAGCCGGCCCTAGTAGCCGGCCGTCGTGGTGAGCCGCTGGTTCTCGTGGACCCTATCTCTCGCCCCCTCTCGTTCTTGTTCCTCCTCCCCGTCGACCACCTGCCACGACCGCTGCTCACCGTCGTCGTGCTCCCCTCTCCGGTGACCTTTTCGAGGCGGCGCTGCTACTCTTTGGCTCGCCTCAACCTCCTCTCTCTAGCACGCACACGCACACGGCCTAGCTCGCGCTCTACCGCCGTCCCCCTTGTCGTTCTGAGGCTCACCGGCGTCAATGACATCACGGTGACGTCACCCCGGCTTCGGCACATGGTCAACCCCCAGTCAACCTGGCCTGGGTCCCACCCTGCCCACGTGGAGGATGAGTTGACCTAGGGCCCAACTGTCTGTCTCTCTGGCTAGCTGTAGCCCGGGTGTAAAAAGTATATAAGTTGGTTTTAATAATTCCAGAAAATGATTTAATTTTATAAAATCAATAACTTATTGTTTATAAGTCAGAAAAATACAAATAATATATCAAATTGTTCAGAAAAATGAAACCTATCTATTTAACCTATAATCATGTATTGTTCAACAACTTAAATGACAAGTATAATTAGAATAACAAATGCACCCATCTCATATGTTCTGGAGTTTCCCCGAGTTAGGGTTTTCACCCCTCGGAACCCCGATTAAATCGTCGAGCATGTCTTAGGGTTACATTCCAATGCAAATTAACTTGTCATATCATCATACTTGCTTGAGCATTGCATCGATGCCATGTGTTGATTGTTTCCCTTTCTTTCCAGTGTTTGGTTCTTCCCGGTAGATTACATTCCAACTCATTTTTATTATTGTGTATGTATATATTAGGTTTTCTCTGAATTAGGGTTTATATCTCTCAACACCATACCTAACATTCTCCCTTAGCCGCTTTGACTTATCCGTTTTTCCACCTATGCAGAAAATATGGACCCACACGACAGAGACGAAGAAAAGGAAGAGTTGATCCAAGGTGTGATCCGCGGGGAAGAAAATTTAGATGTATCGACGTTTCTGAACAACTCCGGTGAGGGTGATCCTCTTTTTGCCGGAATAGACGACTTGTTTGAGGTTTAAGGTGATGCCTTCCGCAAGGGAAAAGGCGATGCCTTGTGTAATCGAGAAGACGACCGCTCTGGCGAGATGCATGTAATATAATTAATTCATTAATTAATCATCTGATATCTATATAGAAATAGTAACGACGATCTTTCTTATTTTAGCCCTCTGGATCGAACAAATCTACTGAAAAGAGCGGACGAGGCCCAACCAAAAAGTTGGAAGACCATGAGAGGTTCAGGATCGAAGATATCGCTGAAGACTCCAAACCGACGGCTCCCGAAGTTGTCGCAATCAAATTTGTGGCACAATGCGGAGTAATCGTTAGGGACTTAATCCCGATCACCATTCAAAATTGGAATAGGACTGCTGATGCGGAAGAAGAGGGAACATGTTTGTTTGTCCCTAACAAGGCCAAAGATTTACTGTGGAAGAGGCTCATGCTTAATTTCAAACTACCGAAGATAGAGCTGGATCCAAATGCGGAGGATCCAGTTAAGGACGCCTAACGATTACTCCGCATTGCCGAGGGCTCCTCCCTCTCAGATGGTGGCCGACTCTGAGGATGATGCCCTGAATCCCTCCCCGCGAGAGGCTCGGGTAGTCATTACTCAAAAGACCGCATGCAGACCTTCAGAGTCTCCGTCTGAGAACGTAAGTAATTTGCACCTTTTGTCTTGTAGGGGGAGCCCCTGATCCCTTTTCGGTTGACCTGTTGGTCTAATTTTTTGCTCTCTCAGGGCGTAGCCCTTGAGCCCTTTCTGATATTTTCTTGGCTGTTTGTTTCTGTTTCTTTTCGCAACCCTTTGTGCATAGCACGAAACTTCTTATCCAACAGCATCTGGCACTAGAGGCCAGCATGCAGCAGCTGCGAGGTACTTACCTTGCTCATTTATGTTTTATTTCATCTGTCGCATGAACAATGCTTGTGTTGCTCATGTATTTCTTGATGTTTGCAGATGAAAACAATGCGGCCCTTCGTAGGCTGGACGCTCTCGAAAAGAGCCTCGGTCGAGCAGAGAAAAAGGATGCGGATGCTGTGGAGGCGAAGGAGCGCCTGCAGAAAGAGGTGGCTGATGCTGCCAAAGCCAAGGAGCGCCTTCAGCGGGAGGCTTCCGATTGCGAGGAGCAGCTGGCAACTAATGCGGCTGCTCGCGAAAAGGAGATGGCAGATAGGCTGATGGCTGCAGCCAAAGCCTTCTCCGGTGAGCTTCCTTTACTTGTTTTGATCCTGTATTTTTCGGCCGCTCCTTCTCTTGTTCTTATTTGGATCATTTCCTTCTTTGTATCAGATGCTTCAGGCATCGCGTTTGATCGCAGTGCACTGGAGCATGGAAGTGCTTTGGATGATGCCATACTGCCGCTAGCTCTTTGGCGAAGGCCAAAGAGGTTCTTCGGCGCTTCTACAAGGAGGTCGTCCCCAAGGGTGTTGTCCTTGAGGATGTCGACGCCCTTGCGGATGCTTCGTCGGAGGACGCTCTGGCAGCCTACAAGCACAAGCAGAAGGGCATCGGCGCCTCCATGGGGTTAGCCATGACCATGGCATCCAGAGCGGAGCTGGATCTGCCGCACATTACCTCCCAGATGCCGACGGCTCCAGACGGCTCAGAGGTAGCCTTTGCCCTCTTTGCCTCTCGCTGTAAGCGTTACGGGCCGAAGCTTATTGATCTGCTGGCGGAGTATGCGGTGAAGCAGCAGGTGGAGGCCAAGAGCAGGCAGTCTGGCTCTAAGGCCACTCCGGATGCTGGTGCCTAGGCTCTAGTGTTGTAGTTAGGATAGTTTTATCCTCTTCCTTTTGTATTGTAACCTTGTTGATGAACAAGTCCCTCCTTATGCTACGCGATGGCCTTTGATGTATATAAATTATATTCTAGCTATCGCCATAGATGTATGTGATGTTCATATCCTTACTTGTTTATCTTTAGGATCCTTCGGGTGAGATTCCCGTGGATACTTCGATTGTCCCTGAGGCACGACCATCTTTGGATGATGCGTCACACCTTGTTTTTATTCGTGACCGCGTTCGCAGCTTGGAGAAAGATATCCTTGGCGTTCGAGGCCATGCGGATGTGTGGAAGTAGAAGGCGGAGCGACCTACTGCCAGAGAGGAGTTTCTGATGGGGGAGCTGCGGCAGTTGAGCGAGCAACTGCGATGTGAGTCTTTGCGAACTGTTGTTATTTTTTCGGACGCATCTTGTTTGTGTGTCATCTCATTATATGCTTTCTGCATGCGTCAATCTCATTCCGAGGGAAGAGAAGGAGCACGCTGCAGTTCGGCTGAATTGCCTGACCCAGCAAGACTTAGAGGCTGGTGGCTTCTTCTGGATGGACCATGATCGGGCCGTCGTCCTTGCGACGATGCAGGATCGCGTGCACTAGGCTTATCGAGTGCTGAAGAAGGCGAGGACTTCCCTGGCGTCCATCTTGTTCGTCATGTTCCCCTGGACGAGGCACCTTCCACCCTTTGGGGTATTTTGTCGAAGTTTCGAGACGTGGGCCACGTAAGGGAATTAGTGCGTCATCAGCTGGTTGCAGGGGTGAAAGCTTCCCTTTCACTTGTTCGGCCGCATCGCCGTGATGTTAATCTTGCGGCGGTGGCGACTAGGCCACCTCCTCGACCAGATGGTAGCCTCTGGGATATGCGCCCGCATTATGCGGCTGTGAGGCAATATGCCGAAGAGATCGTTGATCTATTCGAGCATCGGGTGAGTGTAATACTTCAGAATAGGTAGACCCTGTAAAGAAATAGATAAATGTACAATTTTGTATGTATTCAAGTGGGCTTGTTGTGCCCTTTGTGAAGTATATTTGCATTAGCACGTTGTGCTTTGTTATGTGCATGTCCTTTTCGTTAGCCTGACATGGTCAGCTACTCAGGTTGTATGCGTTATTCTCAGTCGACGAAGTCGTGAGGTGAGGCGTAGCCCCCTAGCCGTGTTATAGCCAAAAGTAATGCGAGGTAAAAGAAATTTTGGACGAGGAACTTAGATTTTATTCATATCGTAACGAGGAGATACATTTGTTCGGCTGAGTAGCCTTGGCCGAGCAGACTTATTGAAAGTAAAGACGTAGCTAGGGGTAGAAGCGTCGCAGTTGTGCGACGTATGGGTTGGAGTATTTGACTCCTGACTTGACGTCCATGAGGCGGTAGGTGCCACCTGGGATGACTTCGGTGACGATGTAGTGTCCTTCCCAGGGTGACTTGAGCTTCTTCGGCCGCTCTAGCTTGAGTCGTAGGACGAGATCTCCTTCGACGAAGGACCTTGGGCACAGCCGACGGCTATGGTAGTTAGAGAGGATCTGCTGATAGACCGCTGAGCGAGCCGCGGCGATGTCACGTGCTTCGTCGAACGTGTCAACGGCTTCTTCGAGTGCGGCCGATGATTCGGCTTTGCTTTAGGCGACGACCCATGGGGCCTTGTGGCGTACTTCTGCAGGTAGCACGGCTTCGGCTCCGTGCAACATGAAAAAGGGTGTGTAGCAAGTTGAACTGTTTGGCGTTGTTCACAGGCTCCAAAGTACGGAGGGTAGCTCCTCCACCCAGGCTCCCGCGAGCCTTTCGAGTGGGCATAACAGACGCTTCTTGATGCCGTTACCTATGAGGCCGTTGGCCTTTTCGACCTGTCCATTGGTCTGCGAATGGGCCACAGAGGCGTATGATATGTTGATTCCGAGGCCTTCGCAGAAGTACTGGAATTCCTTCGAGATGAAGTTCGAGCCATTATCCATGATGATGCTATGTGGCATGCCGAACATGTACACTATGGACTCGAAGAACTTGACTACAGTTTTGCCGCTTTGGTTGGTGACGGGCATTGCCTCGATCCACTTGGTGAATTTGTTGACTGCAACCAGTAGGTAGACGTGGCTTCCTTTCGATGACTTGGGTAGTTTGCCGATCATGTCGAGGCCCCATTGGGCGAAGGGCCAGGCCAGTGGTATGGGCCTGAGCTCGGATCCTGGTGCGTGTGGCTTGTCCGCGTACCTCTGGCAGGCGTTGCACCTTTGGTCGATGTACTTGGCATCGTTCATGGCTGTTGGCCAATAGAATCCAGCTCACAGAGCTTTAGCGACTAGAGCGCGGCTGCCTGCGTGATGGCCACAGATGCCCTCGTGGATGTCTTGGAGGATGGTTTTTCCATCACCAATGGTGACACACCTTTGAAGCACACCCGAAATGTTCCGCTTGTACAGCTCTCCATTGATTATGGTGAAGGCCTTGGACCGGCGAGATATGCGTCGGGCGTCTGTCGGGTCACCAGGCAGTTCTTTGTTTATCAGGTACCGAAGGTATGGCTGCGTCCATGTCTCTTCAACTGCCATGACCTGCATCAGGCTGACCATCTCGACCTCGGTGTCAAGCTTTTCGGGTCCTTCCTATCCTTCAGGTGGCGCAGCCCTCGAGTGTTCCCCTTGTTCGGATGATCCCTTGGGGAATTTTCTTTTAACGGAGGGTACACAGATTTGTTCGAGGAACACACCTGGTGGCACCCGTGAGTAGGTGGAGCCGATGTTGGCAAGTCTATCGGCTTCTTCGTTGCTTTCCCTTCCAATGTGCCGAAGTTCGCAAACGTCGAAGTCTCCTTCGAGTGAGTTGTAGAGCACGCGGTATGCGATCATGTTGGCGCTGTGAGCATCGCACTCGTTCATCATCTGTTGGACGACGAGGTTCGAGTCACCATAGATGACTAGGCGTGTTGCAACGTAGATCTTGGCCTTCCTCATGCCGTGGATGAGGGCCTCGTATTCGGCCTCGTTGTTGGAGGCGCGAAATTTCATCCGAAGGACGTATTTCATCTTGTTGCCTTGAGGGGATGTCAGTATGACGCCAGCCCCTACTCCGGCCTCGCGCTTGGAGCCGTCGAAGTGCATCGTCCAAGATTGCGTCATGTCCGGAGTGTCCGGCAGCTGGAGTTCCATCCAGTGGACGAGGAAGTCAGGGAGGACCTAAGATTTAATGGCCTTGCATCGCTCGTAGACTATGTCTAGAGGGGATAGCTCGATGCCCCCACAGGGCTACGCGTCCCGTGGCTTCGGGGTTGTTTAGGATGTTGGACAGTGGCGCCTCGTTGATGACCATTATCTGGTGTTCCTGGAAGTAGTGGCTCAGCCGACGAGCCGTCATGAATACGCCGTAGGCGAGCTTCTGGTAGTGAGGGTACCTCTGCTTTGTTGGGGTCATTACCTCGCTGAGGTAGTAGATGGGGCGTTGGACCCCATGGGTATTGCCATCTTCGGGTCATTCGACCACGAGTACGGTGCTTACCACCTGATGCGTGGCTGCAATGTATAGCAGCAGAGGCTTGCACTCCTTTGGCATGACCAGGACATGCAAGGTGGAGAGCAGCCGCTTGAGATCTTGGAATGCGTCGTCTGCTTTGGGTGTCAATTCGAATTTTTCAGCTTTGCGTAGCAGCTGGTAGAAAGGCAGGGCCTTCTCACCCATGCGACTGATGAATCTTCTCAGTGACGCGATGCGACCAGCTAGTTGATGGACACCCTTGAGGTTCTTCGGCTTCTCCATGGTTAGTATGGCCCGGATTTTCTTTGGGTTTGCCTCGATTCCTCGCTGGGAGATGAAGTAGCCAAGTAATTGGCTAGATGGGACGCCGAAGGCGCACTTTTCTAGGTTTAGCTTGATCTTATGTGATCAAGGTTATCGAACGTATCGCGGAGATCGTCGATCAGTGTCTTGGCTTCCCTGGTCTTGATTACAATGTCGTCGACATAGACTTGGATGTTGTGACCGATCTGGTTTTTCAGGCACGCCTGCATGCACCTTTGGTACGTGGCACCTGTGTTCTTCAGTCCGAAGGGTATGGTGTTGTAGCAGAATACTTCGAATGGCGTGATGAACACCGTTTTCTCCTGGTCTTCGACCTTCAATCGAATTTGGTTGTAGCCTAAGTAGGCATTGAGGAAGGAGAGTTTCTCGCAACCTACAGTCGAATCGATGATCTGATCGATCCACGGTAGAGGGAAGTGGTCCTTGGGATAGTGTTTGTTGAGCAACATGAAGTCCACGCACATCCGCAGGATGTCCGTGTCCTTTTTGGGGACAAGCATAGTGTTGGCTAGCCACTCGCTCTCCTTGATTTCCCGATGAAGTCGGCATTGAGCAGTCTGTTGACTTCGATTCCAACGACTTCGGCTCTTGGCTCAGACAATCGTCAGATGAACTGTTTGACGGGCTTCGCGTCTGGAAACACATTGAGTGCATGCTCGACGAATTCCCTGGGAACTCCTGGCATGTCCGTAGGACACCAGGCGAAGATTTCCCAGCGCTCATGGAGGAATTAGACGCGCTTTCCTATGCGGGGATGAGGTCGTTGGATATCAGCACCGTCTTGGAGGCGTCCGTTGGGTGGACCTGCACCTTTTTCGTGTTGACTATGGAGTCAAACGACATTTCGGGTGCGTTTTGCCTGGAGACTGAGGGTGCCCTGTTGTCTGTCATTTCTAGAAGCCTCATGAGCTCCTCCTACATACCGAACGACTGGGAGATTCTGTTGAAGTCTCTGTCACAGTGGTCAGATCGGGTGAAGCTGCCATGGATGGTAATGACGCCCCTGCGTCCTGGCATCTCGAGTAGCAGGTACGCATAGTGCGGTACTGCCAGGAATCTTGCGAATGCCATGTGCCCGAGGATGGCGTGGTACTGTGATGGCCAGTCCACCACTTTGAATTCCAATTGCTCGCGCCTGAAGTTTTCAGGTTGGCCGAAGATAACGTCGAGCCATATCTTTCCCAGGAGGTATATGCCCTTCCCTAGGACTATGTCGTGGAACGTCGTGTAGGATTGTTCCAGGCTGCACAACAGGATCCACATTGCTACTAGGGTGCTAGCGAACATCAGGTTGATGCCGCTACCACCATCCATGAAGACGCGACTCATCTCAAACCCTCCGATCTGCGCCTCGAGTACCAAGGAAGCATGACCTGGGCAAGGGATATGGCGGGGGTGACCCGAACGATCGAACGTGATGCAGGACTCCGATCCACTGAGGTACTCAGGGATGGTAGGCGGAGCAGTCATGGCCAGGCTAACTTGGCGGGTGATCTTCTTCTACATCCTATTTTTTGGGCACCCCTTCTGGATCATCAGGGACCCCTTTGGCACCGGGTACCCTCCCATGCCGTTGTTTGGCGCGGGTGTGATTGCTGGATTCGAAGGTCCAACAGGTGGAGGTGGAGGAGCTCCATGGGCAATGTCTCCTGGTTCAGGTGCGGTCCCAAACCCAGGGTTTACGATCTGTCGTTAGATCTGGGTGAGCCCTCACTGAGCTTTTGAAACTCGCGGCAGTCCTTTAGCATGTGGCTGGCCTTCTTCTTGCCATCTTGCTTGTCGATGTAGAAGTGGATGGTGCAAGGACCGGACAACTTGTCGTATGTCGAGGGTTCGTCATCGCGGCTGCAACGTTGCCACGTCTGTGTGGGCTATCCTCCGTCGTGGAATTTGCCTCCGCGATATCCGCTGCTGCGGTTGCCATCGTTGCATCGTTCGGCGTAGCCAGCCGCAACCATGTCGACTCCGTCGCGATCATCATAGACGTGCGATCTTAGTTTGCTGCGGCATTCTCGCCTACGGCCATAGTCGTCCTCATAATTCGAATGCATTCGGTGGAGGGAGTCCTCACCATCCGCCCATCGGTTGGCGATGTCCATGAGGTGGTCGAGCGTCTTGGGCTTGACACGCCCAAGTTCTTCCTTGAAGTCCGGGCATCTGACACCATCCTTGAAGGCGTCGATTTTCCTTTCCTCGGAGATGTGTGCGATGCAGTTCTTGATGTTGGACCAGCGTAGGATGTACGAGCGAATGGACT
Organism: Avena sativa; assembly: GCA_916181665.1. Lineage (NCBI taxonomy): Eukaryota > Viridiplantae > Streptophyta > Magnoliopsida > Poales > Poaceae > Avena > Avena sativa. Next base: position 216,580,652 of record OV702279.1, read on the forward strand.
CGCTGGTACGTTGGGTGCAGGCCCGTAGTTCCTCGATCGAGGCTGGCCTCTTGCTGGTGCCCTTGAAGTTTCGGATGAAACTGTATGCCACCTCTTCCTAGCTTCGGATGGAGCCTGAGGATAGGCTGCTGAGCCAGATCCGAGCTGCGCATGTCAGCTGCAGCTGAAGGCATTGTAGGGCGGTATTTCTGTTACCGCCGTGTATCTTGAAAGACGAGAGGTGATCGCTGAGCCAGGCCTTTGGGGTCCTGCGTACCGTCGAACTTCGGAGTGTCCGAAGGGAGCTTGAATTTTTTTGGCATCCACATCTGTTGAACGAATCTGCTAAAGCATCGGGCTCCACACATCTCTCCATCGTCATCCTTGCGGGATTCGGTTGAGCATGCGCGTTTGGCACGTGCCTTGTCGACCTTGCGCTGGGCGAGGTCACTTCAAGCATCGTAGTCGCTGCTGCGATTCCTTGGGCTTTTGCGACGTCGAGGCAGATCATTCTCATCCTCGTCGGATGAGGGTGTGGGACTGCGGTTGAATCTGACCGCAGCTTTCTTTTTGGTTCCGTAGGAGCCTCATCGTGGAGCGCAGCTCCTACGAGTCCGAGTCCGGCTAGCGCGGATTTGTGCATGGCGCTCTTCGGGTCGCCCATCAGAGGTGGATGGGATGCGAGGTACGTGGTGGCTACCATGATCGCATCCTGCGGCGTCTTTGGTATGACGTTGTCGTTGACGTCCATCGCCATGAAGGATGTGCTGAGGGTCCTGGTGACCTCACGATGCACGGTGGAGTCCATGTGCTCTGTGCGAGAGCGATGCTTGTTGGTGTGGTTGTCGTGCGAACTGGAGCCACCAGCGGCCGAGAGCGCAGCTCGCCGCGCTCTAGACTCCGAAGCCTCATGTTTGCGTTTGTCGAGGTCCTCCTGCAGTTTTACCTGCCAGTTATGCTCGCCGATGAGGAGGAGGTGGTATGCCATCAGCAGATCCCGTGAAGAATTCACAGGTAGGATCTTGTTGCCCGACACGGCTTCGCGTGCCTGGCGCCATCCGTCCTTGTTGAGGTTGATCTTCTGGTAGGCGTTAGCGTCGCCTTCATTGGGCTGGAGGGATGGGTTTCCTCCGTTTCCATCTTGTGGGTTGGGCGGTGGATTGGGTGGTGGTATGTGGGCACTCGAACCTGGTGGCAGTTCCAATTCGCCCTGGATGACCACGGCGCATTGGTAACGCCCGCGGATTGGGTCGCTGCTTCCGCAACTTTCTGATGGAGGGCCACACAGATCTGAGTTGCAGCTGCTGCTGTCGTATGACTCATCTATCAGCATCGACGTGCGTAACACGCCGATGGGTGGGACCCATGAAGTGGGCCTGATGGACGGTGGCGGCACCCGCTCTGGGAGGCGGAGGGTGCCAGTCTGGCCCACCTAGAAGCATAAGCTCCCGAACAGAATCTCGAGTCCATCGCCTACGGGCTCGAAATCCTTCATGGTGGCTGGCGAGTGGGCCATGAAGTCAAAAGCATCAAAGAGGAGGTGGCTCTCCGTCGTCGAGGAGTTGTAGATCGCTTTGGATGGGACCGTCACGATCGCACAATCAGCGCCCCCGATTACCACAGATGGTGCCAATTGACGAGGTTCGATCTCGTCAATGCCCATTGTTATGGACTTGGGTTTTGGAGAATATGGGGATGCTTGGGATCGCGGAACGGTTAACAGACAAGCAACACAGGGACACATGATTTACCCAGGTTTAGGCCCCCGAAGGGAAAACCCTACTCATGCTTGTCTGCTCTTGATTACGGCGGAACCGAAGATTACAGGGGTGCGCAGATGCAATCTGGCGTGAGGTGCGTATGAGGTGAGTTGAAGGGCCCTCCTCACCGTGCCCTCCTAGCCTTTATATAGATAGGCAGGTCCCGGTCATAGGTCGAGTCGGTTACAGGTTAGGGTTTGTACCCTTTGAAATTCTATCTATTCTAGTCTTGTTCTCCAAGGAACCAAAGACGTCATGGGATTGGGCCACCCGAAATCTTCACAGGCCGCGTATCTTATCATGGGACTTCCTTGGGCTGGACCAGATATACCAATGTAGTGTACCCATGGGTTATAACCATGTCATCTGGCTGGCGTTGCACCTTTGGACGATGTCCTTGGCATCCTTCATGGATGTTGGCCAATAGAGTCCAGCCCGCAGAGCTTTGGCGACTAGGGCACGACTGCCTGTATGATGGCCTTAGATGACCTCGTGGGTGTCTTGAAGGATGGTTTTGCCGTCACTGATGGTGACGCACCGTTGGAATACACCCGGAATGCTGCGCTTGTACAACTCGCCATTGATGATGGTAAAGGCCTTGGACCGGCGACATATGCGTCGGGCATCTGTCGGATCATCGGGCAGCTCTTTGTTTATCAGGTACCGAAGGTATGGCTGTGTCCATGTATCTTCAATTGCCATGACCTGTACCAGGCTAACCAGCTCAGCCTCGATGTCGAGATTTTCGGGTCCTTCATGTCCTTCGGGTGGCGCCGCCCCCGAGTGCTCCGCTTCTTTGGGTGATCCCTTGGGAATTTCCTTTTGATAGAGGGTACACAGATTTGTTCGAGGAACACACCTGGTGGCACCCGTGTGCAGGTGGAGCCGATGTTAGCGAGTCTATCGGCTTCCTCATTGCTTTCCCTTCCAACATGCCTAAGCTCGCAACCGTCAAAGTCTCCTTCGAGTGAGTTGTAGAGCGTGCGATATGCGGTCATGTTGGCGTTGTGAGCGTTGCACTCATTCATTGTCTGCTAGACAACAAGGTTCGAGTCACCGTAGATGACTAGGCGTGTTGTGCTGCAGATCTTAGCCATCCTCATGCCGTGGCTGAGGGCTTCGTATTCAGCCTCGTTGTTGGAGGCGCAAAATTTCATCCGAAGGACGTATTTCATCTTGTCGCCTTGAGGGGACGTCACTATGATGCCAGCTCCTACTCCAGCCTCACGCTTGGAGCCATCGAAGTGCATCGTCCATGATTGCGTCATGTCCGGAGTGTCCAGCAGTTGGAGCTCCATCAAGTGTACGAGGAAGTCAGGAGGACCTGCGATTTGATGGCCTTGCGCCGCTCGTAGACTATGTCTAGAGGGGATAGCTCAATGCCCCACAGGGCTACGCGTCCCGTGGCTTCGGGGTTGTTCAGGATGTTGGACAGTGGCGCCTCGTTGACGACCATTATCTGATGCTCCTGGAAGTAGTGGATCAGCCGACGAGCCGTCATGAATATGTCGTAGGCAAGCTTCTGGTAGTGAGGGTACCTCTACTTTGTTGGGGTCAGTACCTCGCTGAGGTAGTAGATTGGACGTTGGACCCCATAAGTCTTTCCATCTTCGGGTTGTTCGACCACGAGTATGGTGCTTACCACCTAATGTGTGGCTGCGATGTATAGTAGCAGAGGCTCGTGCTCCCTTGGCGTGACCAGGACATGCGAGGTGGAGAGCAGCCGCTTAAGGTCTTCGAATGTGTCGTCTGCTTCGGGTGTCCACTCGAAATTGTCCGCTTTGCACAACAACTGGTAGAAAGGCAGGGCCTTCTCACCCATGTGACTGATGAAACTGCTCAGTGCCGCGATGCGCCCAGCTAGTTGCTGGACACCCTTGAGGTTCTTCGGCTTCTCCATGGTCAGTATGGCCCAGATTTTCTTTGGGTTCGCCTCGATCCCTCACTAGGAGATGAAGTATCCAAGTAATTGGCCAGATGGGACGCCGAAGGCGCACTTTTATGGGATCAGCTTGATCTTACAGTGATCAAGGTTATCAAACGTCTCACGGAGATCGTCGATTAGTGTCTTGGCTTCCCTGGTCTTGATTACTATGTCGTCGACATAGACTTGGATGTTGCGACCGATCTGATATTTTAGGCACGCCTGCATGTACCTCTGGTACGTGGCACCTACGTTCTTCAGCACGAAGGGCATGGTATTGTAGCATAATACTCCGAACAGCGTGATGAACGCCGTTTTCTCCTGGTCTTTGACCTTTAGTCGAATCTGGTTGTGACCTGAGTAGGCGTCAAGGAAGGAGAGTTTCTCGCATCCTGCAGTCGAATCGATGATCTGATCGATCCGCGGTAGGGGAAAGTGGTCCTTGGGACAGTATTTGTTGAGTGATGTGAAGTCCATGCACATCTGCAGGATGTCTGTGTCCTTTTTGGGGACCAGCACAGTGTTGGCCAGCCACTCGCTCTCCTTGATTTCCTGGATGAAGTTGGCGTCGAGGAGTCTGTTGACTTCAATTCCAATGGCTCCGGGTCTTGGTTCAGATAATCGTCAGATGGACTGTTTAACGGGCTTCGCGTCCGGAAACACGTTGAGTGCGTGCTTGGCAACTATCCTGGGAACTCCTGGCATGTCCGCAGGACACCAGGCAAATATTTCCCAGTGCTCATGGAGGAATTCGACGAGCGCGCTTTCCTATGCATGGCTGAGGTCGTTGGCGATCAACGCCGTCTTGGAGGCATCTGTTGGGTGGACCTACAACTTCTTTGTGTCGACTGTTGTTGGGGATATGCTATATGGGTATCCTCATAAGCATGTCTCTTATCCGGATAACCTGGGTGGCCCACAGTTGGTAGCATGGCCCATGGCCTGCTGGGCGACCCAGTTAGATGGATCTAGAAGGGAGGCCCATGCCGGATAAAGGAAGGCGACAGAGGAGTCACTGACGTACCTAGAGCCTTAGAGTGCAAGACACTTTAGATTAGTTGTATACCATGTAGGACTCTGTAACCTGTCCGGCTAGGAATTTCCCTGTAACCCTAGAACCTGGCGACTATATAAGTCGGGCCTATGGGAGACTTTAGGGAATGTACAACTCATACTCACACAGCGAACCAATCCCTGTAACTCGGCGTATTACCATTATAGTGATTTATAGCAGGAGTAGGATTCCGCCACCGTCATGGGATCTGAACCTGGGTAAGTTGTGTAACCTCGTACCCGCCAACCTTCCTCCTTACCCCACGTCTCTAAACACGCACGGTGAGAACCCCTCCATGGCGTACTCGTCGGCAATACCATGACAGTTGGAGCCCACCGTGGAGCAAGAGGCGCTTCAGGCTCTACAACGGGCGAGGACCAAGATATTCATAGGAATTGGTGAAACCGTAGCCATCGGTCGCGTTCTCTTCCTAGGCAACGTTCCGATCGTCCCTCCCGACGAGTTCGGGATTCCGACAAAGACGAAACCTACCCAATGCTCGATCGTCCCCATCGGAGACATCCACCTCTTCATCAGCGAAACCGACTCGGGCACTAGTTCCCTAGAAGTCGGAGGCACGTCAAGACCCGCCTGGACCGCCTACGGGTATGATACGTTTGAGGAAGGATCGAATTTGGATCTCTCTTCAGAGTTTGCCGACAATGATCGGAAAAATTCAAGGCCCACCCAAAACTCCCCTGTGCAGGATATAACGGTGGAATATCACTGCAAGTCCGCCGGCTTCGCCTGTGCGTCTAGACAGCAGAGATCCAAGTTCGTCGGCGTGGTGACTATCTTCGATCTAGCATGCTGCGTTCAGAGAGAGGGTGAAAACCCCCGCGATTACCTAGCCAGGTGGCTCCGTATACGGGCCGACCTGGCGCATTACCCCAATGATGATGCCATGTATCTCTTTGTGGAAGGGCTGGACCACGGAACACTTCTCCGACATACGCTAAGGAGGCAGCAGGCTTTAGGACGCCTCACTTTCGAAGGCATGGTGAGCACCGTCAACAACTACGCGGAAGCTGAGGAGGCAGCCTAGAGAGCGCTTGCGCTCTTAGACGACGCACCTTCACCTCAGCCACCGCCACCACCGCCTCCGGTCGTCATCGCTGCGCCACTGCCTCCGGTTGTCGTCGCCGCAGTGGCACCACCACCTCCAGTCATCATTGCCGCTGTCGCACCCCCACCGCCCATCGTCGAGGAAGCCTCGGAACCCTCCGACTCCATTCCTGACACATTCTACACCGACATCAGCGCTGACTCGGAGGAGATAGACTTCAGCCCGGAGGAGCTAGACTTTGCTATGCAGGAGATGGAGGAGGATTTCCAATGCGACAAGCAGGCCAACAAGGCCGTCATGTCCCGAGAGGTGTCCGTAGCCATTGGGACCGTGATGGATGGAGATCAACCCTTAAACGATCCGCCTAAAGGGCTGGACAAGGGGAAGGGACCACCTGTTGCTATCGACAATGATTGCGCAAAGGTCATGCCCCCTCTGCCTAACCCAGTGCAACAGCCACAGGAACTCAACCTTGGTCCGAGTAACAACAACACCGCAAACCCGCCGCCTCCGGCATCTACGTCTGCTGCTGCCCAAATTACTCCAGCTGATAGAGTGATGTACGGCAACCTCCTCATCGAGTCCATGACTGTGACTCATATTCAGAGCGTAGTCTAGCTTGACGAAAAGCACCAGCAGCTGCTGGAGGAAGCGCAGGCCATCGAAGAGCAAGGCGCAAAGCTGGATCGAGATCTGGCCAACACGCAGAAGTCAATAGAGAAAGCTGGAGCCATGGAGGCTGAGTACAAGACTCTGCTCCAACAACAGAAGGCTAAGAAAGCTCCGTCTCGCGTCATCAACGATCCTGGTGTATAGCGAAACCTAGGATGGCCCCCCTCAAAGCCGCTACAAGCAAAGCCATACATTGACAGCAAAGGCAAGCAGGTGATGCCCACTCATCTTCTTAACCTCGCCGTCACCAAGACCCTTCTGGAGCAGGATAGATCACCCGTAGCTGTGGAACAGGTCTACGACCTTGTGGCAAAGGCGGTGAAATAGCAGGAAAAGGCCACCTCTCAGAGGCTTGAGTTTGACCCAGCGTTTTTCCAGTCTAGCAATCCTAAGCCGCCAAGGGACCGATCTCCTCAGGATGTCAGGTCTCAGACGGGTTCATCAGAACAACGACGGAGGGATGCACACAACAGGAAGGACGCTATCCCCATATCCTCCGACCATGGAGGCAAGGCTCACCCTCGTCACACATCTCCACCTCCCCTGTCTCCCCGACATCGCGAAGACCCCAAGGCTCACCATCGCACGAACATGCCTCCGCCAAGGCAATGCGGCATCGTCATCTGCCACAACGTGGAGCAGATCTGTCATGATGGAGAGCGCAGCCAAGGACACAAGAAAAGGTCACGCCATGACCCTCCATGTTTTACAAGCAAACATGACAAGAGCGAGGTGTCACGGGAGGGTAATAGCAAGAAGGCTAACCCACCGCCACCTCCGCCTCCGTCACCACCTAGCAGCCACCATGGTTGAGAAGGCCCGCGTCATTCACGCAGCCCATCCCCTGATGGCAAGAAGAAAAGAAGAAGCCTTGAGCCATACAACGCACGTTCACATCTGGACAAGATTCATGAGGCCCGGGAAGGACAATACCTGGGACCACGTTGCTTTGGACCTGTAATATAGACCGCAACTTACCCCAAGGGTTTCTGGATTGACAAGACCATCAAGCCCTATGACGGCACCACCAAGCCAGCTACATGGTTGCAGGATTATGGCAACACGGTGGAGATCGCCGGAGGCAACCCCAACATCACCGTCAAGTACCTCCCATTAATTCTGGCGGGAATGGCCCGACAATGGATCGATGACTTGCCAGAGAAGTCCATCTGCAACTGGTTGTAGATGCAAGAAGCGTTCACCAAAAACTTCGAGGGTACGTACAAGCGTACCTGTACTGTTGGCGATCTACAATGGTGCGTGTAGGAGAAAGACGAGTCATCTCGCGCCTACCTCTCTCGCTGGCTGGATATGAAGAATTCATGCACAGGAGTGCACGCTCAGACCGCTATGGCGCCTTCATCGATGGGTTGGAGAAAGGTACGTTGCTTCGACATAAGTTAAAGCGCCTGCAGGACAATCACCGGCTAGATCTCCACCAGATGATCCAACTGGCTAGTGAGTTCGCGGCTTCCGATGATGATGCTCGCGGCTCTCTGCCGGCAACGGACATTCCAACTCAAGCTTGGAGGAACAGCAGCACCAAGTGGAAGAGGCCACCAGAAGAAAAACAAACCTTCAACATGGTCGCCATGACATTTGCAGGACGAGGTGATGGCGGACAGCATGGCCGAGGATGGGGAGCTGGTTGTGGGCAGCAGCGAGGTAGTGAAACAACCTCGGTAGTGCTCCATGTTCCCCAAACCTACGAGCAGTACCGCGATATGCCGTGCCTCATACACCTCGACACCAACGGCAAGGCCACTCACACCAATCGCCATTGCAAGTTCGTCAACGACATCAAGGAGGACCCGGAGTTCGGCTACAAGCGAAGTCGCAGGAACATACCGCGAGGCAAGGGAAAGGGAAAGAAGAAGGAAGAGGAGTCCAAGGATTCAAGTGACATGGATGAGGATGTTGACCCCAAGCACGCCGCCAAGAGCGATGGCAAGGGCAAGAACCCCTTCGAGAAGAAGGCGGCCGTTTTTCACACTTTCCTTGGCACCCCCACTGTCCGACAACAGAAAACCTCCATGAGGATACTGATGGCTACTCTACCCCCAGTTCCCCAGTTCCTGCGCTGGTCATAGATTCCAATCACTTGGGACAGGAAGGATCACCCAGACCTCATCCCTACGAAGAAGCATTATGCCATGGTCATAACCCCCTGATTGACGACAACGAGTTCACCAAATGTATGGTGGATAGTGGAAGCAGCATCAACATCATGTACCTGGATACGCTGCACAAGATGAACTTGACGGAGACCAACCTAAGGCGGACCAGCATCGTGTTCCATGGCGTAGTTCCTGGCCAGGAGGATCGGTCCCTTGGGTGCATCACACTTCAGGTCGCCTTTGGCGATGTCAACAATTACCGCCAAGAATGCATGACCTTCGAGGTGGTCCCCTTCAAGAGCGTGTAGCACGTCATATTCGGACGTGACATCTTCCACGCCTTCATGGCCAAGCCATGCTTCGTCTACAACAAGCTCAAGATACCCAGACCAAACGACATCATCACTGTATCCGGAAGCTTTACCAAGGCAAGGGTCTGCGAGATTGGAGAAGCGGCCTTTGCGGAAGTTGTCCTCTATAGCGAAGAATTCAAGAAGATCCAGAGCAAGGTCGATGCCTCGGAGATTCCGGCGTCGAAGAAGCTGATTTCTGACTCCACCCCAGCATTCAAGGCCACCATCGAAACCAAGCCGGTGGAACTTGTGGTAAGCGATGCCTCCAAGACCACCGCCATTGGGAAAAACCTGGACCCTAAATAGGAAAGCTCGCTTGTCGAGTTCCTCCATGAGAATAGGGACATCTTTGCCTGGCAACCTGCCTACATGAAAGGTGTACCTAGGGAACTTGCTGAGCACAGCTTGAATATCGATCCAAAATGTAAACCGGTGAAACAACCTCTATGACGCTTCAGAGACGAGAAGAGACGTGCCATAGGCAAAGAGATAGCTAGGTTACTTAAGGATAGTTTTATCCGAGAAGTCCTTCACACCCGATGGGTGGCCAATCCTGTACTTGTCCCCAAAAAGGGAACTAAAGAATTAAGAATGTGCATTGATTACATCGGCTTGAACAAAGCATGTCCCAAAGATCCATTTGCTCTGCCTCGCATTGACCAAGTCATGGAATCGACGGTTGGCTTAGAACTTTTGTGGTTTCTCGATGCATACTTAGGATACCACCAAATTAAGATGAGGAAGTCGGACCAATTGGCCACTTCGTTCACCACACCTTACGACATGTTTTGCTATGTCACGATGCACTTTGGGATAAAAACCACAGGTGCTACGTACCAGTGGACAATGCAACATTGCCTACACGATCAAATTGGTCGGAACATTCACGCCTATGTGGACGATATAGCGGTTTAAAAGAAACCTTTGATAATCTCCGGAAATACAACATGATGCTTAACCCAAAGAAGTGCATCTTCGGGGTTCCAGCTGGCAAATTGTTGGGCTTCATCATTTCCTAGCGTGGAAACAAGGTCAACCCGGAGAAAATCAAGGCCATCTTAAACATAAACCGTCCGACATGCCTGAAGGACATACAACGGCTAACATGCCATGTTGCAGCAGTTAGTCGGTTTGTCAGCCGACTTGGAGAGAAGGCTCTGCCGCTATACAATTTGCTGAAGAAGGGGGACAAATTTACATGGATGGACGAAGCAGATGCAGCATTGAAGCAGCTAAACGGGATACTTTCCTCGGCGCCTATCCTTGCAGCACCCGAGCCTATGGAGCCTATGTTAATTTACATGGAGGCCACCAACCGGGTAATCAGCATCGTCGTCGTGGTAGAGCGGAAAGAACCAGGGCATGAGTACGGAGTTCAATGACCAGTTTACTATGTAAGCGAGGTCTTGACGGAGTCCAAGCAGCGTTACCCGCACTACCAAAAGCTTGTTTATGGAGTGTTCCTTGCTTCTCGGAAGCTAAGGCACTACTTCAAGGAGCACCCTATCACAGTTGTGAGCAAAGCTCCACTGTCCGACATCATCAACAATAGCCACGCTACAGGAAGGGTCGCGAAGTGGGGCATTGAACTTGCCGCCTTCGATATCACCTACAAGATATGCGACGCTATCAAGTCAGAGGCCTTGGAGGATTTTATCACAGATTGGACGGAGATGCCAGATGCTACCCCTATACTAGAGCCAGAATACTAGCTGGTGCACTTTGATAGATCAAAGCTACTCAATGGCTCGGGGGATGGTGTACTGTTATAGTCACCAACTGGGGAAAAACTACACTATGTTCTACAGATCCACTTCGAGGCTACGAACAACATGGCGGAGTATGAAGCACGCATTCATGGACTACACGTAGCCAAGGATATTGGCATCAAGCTCATAGTTTGCTGTGGAGATTCCGACTTGGTTGCCTAGCAGGTGGCTGACACCTGGAAGGCGAGGAACCCTATGATGGCGGCATATCGCGACGAAGTGGACGAGGTAGCCAAGAGCTTCTTGGGCTACGAAGTCAAGTATGTCCCAAGGGAGAAAAATGAGGCGGTTGATCTATTGTCAAAGCTTGGATCAGGACGCAAGCAAATTCCACCTGGCGTTTTTCTGGAGCCGTGAAGGGAGCAGACACCGAGAACCCGGATAGAGTTGACACTTTTGTTCACACAGTGACAAAGGTCCCTCCGGCTTGGACAAAACCGTTCATGGACTATCTCGTACACGGAACTTTGCCAGACGACAAGGTCGAAAGACGGCAAATAGTACGTCGAGCAAAGGGCTATACCATAATCAATGGACAACCCTATAAAAGAAACACCACTGGTGTATACCTCAAGTGTTTTTTCCAGCAAGGAGGTATTGAAATCCTTCATGAGATCCATCTCGGAGATTGCGGGCATCACGCCGCTCCTTGATCGTTGGTCTCCAAAGCCTTCCGGCAAGGATTCTACTGGCTAACCGTGAAGGCGGACGCCGACAAGCTGGTTGAGACATGCATGGGATGCCAGTATTATGCCCGACAACCACATGTTCCAGCTGAAGAATTGCGAACAATACCAATAACTTGGCCCTTTGCAGTCTGGGGGCTAGACATGGTTGATCCGTTGCAGACGACACCATGTGGGTTTACACATCTGCTCGTAGCAGTTGATAAATTCACCAAATGTATAAAAGCTAAAACCATTAGAAAGCTTGATGGGGAAACTGCCCTTAGGTTTGTCCAGGATCTAGTGGTGAGATTTGGTCTCCCACATAGCATTATCACCGACAACGGCAGCAACTTGTCACTCATAGAAGTGGAAGCTTATTGTTGGGAGAAGGGCATCCGACTTGATCTAGCATCTGTGGCACATCCACAATCCAATGGTCAGGTTGAGCGGGCCAATCGATTAATTATGCAGGGAATCAAGCCACGTCTTGAGGCACTGCTACATAGAGCAGCTGGAGCCTGGGCGGAGGAATTACCATCTATGCTGTGGAGTTTACGAACTACACCCAACAGATCTACCGGCTACACCCCTTATTTCATGGTATATGGAGCAAAAGCCATCCTACCTTCTGACATCCTTCACGATTCACCAAGAGTTGTCGCCTATGACGAAGATGACACTGAAGAATCCAGACGCCTAGATGTGGACCTTCTCGAGGAAGAGCGTGTATGGCATGCCAAATATCCACCATCTACCAGCAGAAGCTAAGCAGCTACCATAGTCGCCGTGTTCGGCATCGCTCGTTTAAAGAGGGGGATATGGTGCTCCGACTTAAGCAGAAGAAGTCACACAAATTATCCCCGCCATGGGAAGGACCGTTCATCATAAGCAAGGCGCTGCTCAATGGGTCTTACTACCTCGTTGACAATCGTGAACTTGAGGATAGACCCAGCGATGATCATAAGCGTAAGAGACGTGACCCGGATGATGACTACCCGGAGCTTGATCAGCCATGGGACATAGCACATCTACGTCCTTTTTACACTTAGCATTTTTTTATCTATTGTGTACCTCTTATATGATCAATGAAATAAAGTTCTCTGGTTCACTCATATTCTTGAGTCTTTTACCTCCTTTAGTGAATATTTTTGGATCGCATAAAACCTTTATGTACAAGCTTTGCATTTGCACTTGTGAAAATTCTGCCTACAGGCGTTACCTTAAGTTTTCTGGTCTGCACGTTCTTTGTTGTTTTTATGTGGACTCTGGAGTAGTGACTTTTGGCACTTGAAGTCGACGATTTTGTGCTTAGGTTTTTGACGGTGCCATTGGGCATCATCACTTGAGCGCATGGTTCCGACTACGAGTCTTCCGACTCATTAAAGGTCAAGCATAAAAACCAAAGTAATGGATAAGCCAGCACTTGCTTAAAAAATATTTACATGCTGGGACAAGTACTTGAGTAGTAGGAAATTACAGCTATTGTTTTTACTCCTTAAGTTAACACAGTAGTTTTTCGCATACACCAATCCAGAGGAAACAAATATTACAAAGTGTTTTTCATTCCTCTGGCGCAGGAGACTTTGAAGCAGCATCGTCGACGGTAGGAGAGCCATCCTGATCTTCATGGAAGTCGGTGGTCCTAAGGGACTCGGAGGAGCTTTGGTGGTCGCCGTCAATGATCTCCAAAGGCACGGAGACATTATGGTCGACCAACTCGGCAACCCTAGTGTTAAAACCCGCGAGCGACGCCCAGATAGCCTTGTGGTAAATCTTCTGGCCTTCGTCATCTACGTCGGGAAGACCTGAGGTTACCGTATCGATGTCGGTGTTCTCGTAGTGGCCCTTGACCATTGTCAGCGACATCCTTGCGCCAACCAGGTACATTAAGCTTTCCAGCTTACGATACGCTCGAGGCCTTGGCACAAGATCTCCGAGTACTTCATCACCGAGTCCACCACCTTGATATTGATGTTAAGGGGCTTGGAAATCTCCTTGGCCTGCTTGACAGCGGTACTAACGAAGTTGTCGGTGAGAACCATGCATTCCTTTGGCGGAGGAGGTGACTTGGTTAAACCAATAGGAGCTGCATTTCCGACAAACAAAGGAGCATGTGAGTTCAATAACACAAATAGTTCAGAGTATCTGGCTTATAGAAGTACAAGACGGAGATCGCTTACCGAAGATGCTCGCCTCGGCTTGCTAGAGTGTCTCCGCCATGGAATCCCGCTCTTGTCGGAGGATCTTGTATGCATCAAGGTTGCGCTAATTCTGCTCGTCGGCAGCTTTCTTCTGTTCCTTGAGCATCGCAATCTCCTCCTTCAAGCGGTTCATCTCCATGTCGGCGAACTCCTGCAGGGCCTTCATGGACTCCTCGTGCATCTTCAGAGTGTCAGTTCTCTCTTGCTTAAGGATTTTGTTCTCGCTATCCAACAACTCAATGTGCTTGGATTGCTCGACAATGTCCTTGGGCTTGGCGATAGCTTCTGCAAGTCGGAGAAATAACAAACATAGTGAGTAGTCGGAGAGTGATGGCACAAGACCAAGTTTGAGTATGAAAACGAAAGGAAAAACAGACTCTTGCTCTTGGTGATTTGTTCCTTCAAGAAGGCAGTTTTACCCTTTTCGGCTTCCAGCTTTGCACGCATCTTGTGGAACTTCTCGTTGACGACGCCTCTCCGAGCATTCTCGTTTTGTGAAAAGAAGATCAAAATCATTTAGTCTACTTGGAGCATTTAGCTGGATAAATATCCACCTAGAGGCTTGGGGGCTATAGTGAGAGTTTTTAACTTGGCAATATGCTTAATCTTTCTTTAAGCATCTAGTCAGAACTAATTCAGTTTTCAACTAGAAGCTTGGGGGATACGGTATGAAGTTTTTAACTTAGCAATATGCTTAGTCTTTCTTTAAGCATCTAGTCAGAACTAATTCAGTTTTCAACTAAAATCTTGGGGGCTACAGTATTGAAATTTACAAACACTGCGTACGCTACTCTAAAAGTATCTAGTCGGAATAATTATTTCAAACTACATACTTGGGGGCTACAGTGTGAAGTTTTCTAGCTTAGTCAATCTTAGAGCATTCAGATGCAAAGACCTATGGTTTTCCGTCTAAATCCTCGGGGGGCTATAGTAGGATACTACTTATGAAATGCAAAAGGCAAATAAAACTTACAAGTGCGATGATCTTGAGGTTGGTGGCTCTCTCGGCAAATATCTTGCTGAAGGAAAGGTTATTCCCTCGCAGGATATCTGCCTGCTTGAGCAGCTCCTCAAGGCCGCATGTCGGAGAAGTTGGAGCCGCACCAGGAGCCAGAGTTGAGCTACTCGGCGTGAGCGTCGAGTAGACTATATTCGAAAGATCTGTTGACGTCCTGGGTGCAAAAGTGCCGCCTTCGGCAGACGTTCCGCCTACCACCATCGCCTTACCGCTACCGATGGCATCCTTAGACAGAGCTTCAGCCATTTTGGTTGCGGTGCTTTCTTGTGTTGCCTGCTCTCCGACAAGGACAAGATCTGCGAAGACACCTGGATCCACTTCCATGGCGAAAGGGCCAGATGCATCCTTAGCAGGAGAGCTTGTCGGCGCAGCAGCAGGCTGGACGCTGGGAGTGGTAGGGACGATGGCGGGAGATGCTTGGTGCGACACATATCGGTGCAACATATCCCTAATGTTTTTAGAAGCCCCGGATGTTTTGGAGGTCTTCTTCAAACTCAAACTAGCCTTCTTCCTGAAACGTGCAAAAGTATAAGTACAGGAACAAGACGAGCAATGGACAATTTCGGAGGAAAGTAAGCTTAAACAACAGTGGGTGCCTTGGTGAAAGGGATGCCAGTAATCTTTCTTTTCTCCATCTTCAGGGCGGCAGTGGACTTCTTGGAGGCTTCACCCTCTGTCGGCAGCGTCAGAGGTGGAGCTCTTCGGCTTACACGTCAACGGAACATCGTCGTTAGACACGACGGTGACTTCCTTCATATTAGGGTCATAGATTTGGACAGCCATGCTATCCTCCTCTAGACTATTGAGTTGTTAAGTGAAATCCCAAAGTGTTAGATGAGATGGTAATGGCTAGACGGAAGAACTGGAGTGTATGTCATAAACGGAAAATAAATACCTACCTCTAGGCACGTGTCGTCAACGAACATGTCGTAGGTGATGGTGAAGTCACGCTTCCTATCCTTCACCTTGACGATGTCCTTGAGGCGGAGCTTGATGGAGTCACTCGAGAAGTTATCCTCGGAGATGCGGAGGTTATCCTTCCTGTCCATGGTGTATTGGTGCATCAGCTCCGAGCGGTGCTGCAGAGGCTGGATCCGCCTGACAAACCAGCACATGGCCAGGTCCAATCCCGTGAGACCCGTCTCTACGAACCACTCTATCCGCCTTATAGCGCGGGAAGCATCATTGTCGGAGGGAAGGGTGGCCTGGGATCTCCATGTCGAGGCTTCAGCGGCGTCCCCATCGACGAAGTCCGGGCATGTCTCTTCTCTGCCGACCAAAGGGATATCTGGGCCATAGAAGTACGTACGCTGCTAGTTCTTGCAAGACTCGTGGCCGACGATGTCGGGGAACCGCCGGCCAGGCCGGATCTTATAACTAATCGTTCCGCAATTCCTGAGCTCGTCCTTGCTTGCTCCGGCTTCCCTCTTGACGGTGAAGAAATAAATAAACAGATCTAACCTAGGCTAATCCCTAGGCAACCCTCGCAAAGCGCCGCGTAATTGCTAAGTGCTAAGATGCTGTTGGGGGATAGGTTCTGAGGTTGAACCCGATAATGCTTGAGGACAGCAAGGAAGAAGTCGGAGATCGGAAGGGAGACACCGCATACCAGTTGCGCCTTTAGGTACACCTTCTCTCCGGCTTGGGGACAAGGGGTGACCTCGCCGGCCGGTGCCGCCCGCCAGATGATCCCCTCTGTCGCGGGGAGGTATCCCTTGGCGAGCAGTTCTTTGATATCACCATTGGTGATATCAGAGCCGCGCCAATCTCCCTTGTGGGAGTCACTTTCCTCCTCCAGCGGCTCCAGCCCCGCTGGAATATGGTCGTCGCCGGTGGTCTCCACCACCGCGGACCGCGACACCACCAAACCTTCTGGGGGCACGTGGACGGCGCTCGTCGGCTTGGACGCAGCATTGCTCGCCGCCGCCATGGAAGAGGTGGAACTGCTACTAGACATTGGAGTGAAAGGAGAGGGGACTGGGAGATTGGGGGTGGAGCTAGGGTTTTTGGAGTGCGCGTGGAGAGCTACAGGAGATGCTCGCAGGAGGAAGACGATGATGCAGGGGAAGAATGAGGTGAAAAGATAGAATCTGTCACGGTTGAAATTTATAACCCCCAGCGTCAAGATTCATGCAAAGTGATCGAATGGCCGGCGCGTGGACGACGTGTGCGGGCGCGTGCACGGATATTTCGCCACATTCCCAACCACTGCCGCCAACGGTTCATATCCTTCGTGTGGGAAAAATGGACATGATTGCGTTCCCTGCATGTGTGAGTTACGAGGCGTTGCTGACCTATGGTCTACGTCGTTCTAGCTGACACAGGCAGGTGAGCCATCCCATCAGAAGATTTCGGCATGGACGGATCTAGTCCGGCTACGAGAAGAGTATGATGGAAGATTCAGCAGTTCTCCGACTTACAAGTTGAAGACGGAGAAGCATTGCAGGGTTCTTGGGAGGACTACAAGATATTTCTTGACGATTTGCCAACATTCATATAGACGGAGCACTCAACCTGAAGAGGCAAGACAGCGCAAGATCTCGGAGTTCTTCGGGGGCTACTGTTGGGGATATGCTATATGGGTATCCTCATAAGCATGTCTCTTATCCGGATAACCCGGGTGGCCCACAGTTGGTAGCATGGCCCATGGCCTGCTGGGCGACCCAGTTAGATGGATCCAGAAGGGAGGCCCATGCCGGATAAAGGAAGGCTGCGAAGGATTCACCGACATATCCGGAGCCTTGGAGTGCAAGACATGTTAGATTAGTTGTATATCGTGTAGGAATCTATAACCTGTCCGGCTAGGACTTTCCCTATAACCCTAGGACCTGGCGACTATATGTCGGGCCTATGGGAGCCTTTAGGGCACGTACAACTCATACTCGCACAGCGAACCAATCCCTGTAACTCAGCGTATTTCCATTATAGTGATTTATAGCAGGAGTAGGATTCCGCCACCATCATGGGATCTGAACCTGGGTAAGCTGTGTAACCTTGTACCTGCCAACCTTCCGCCTTACCCCACGTCTCTAAACACACACTGTGAGGACCCCTCCATGGTGTACTCGTCGGCAATATCACGACAACCGTGGAGTTGAACGACATGTCAGGTGCGTTTTGCCTGGAGACTAGGGGTGTCCTATTGTCTATCACCTCTCTAAGCCTTGTGAGCTCCTCCTGCATACCAAACGACTGGGAGATTCTGTTGAAGTCTCTGTCATAGTGATCGGATCAGGTGAAGCTTCCCTGGATGGTGATGACTCCCCTGGGTCCTGGCATCTTCAGTAGAAGGTACACGTAGTGTGGTACTGCCAGGAATCTTGCGAATGCCATGCACCCGAGGATGGCGTGGTACTGCGATGGCCAGTCCACCACTTCGAACTCCAGCCGCTCGCGCCTGAAGTTTTTAGGTTGGCCGAAGATGACGTCGAGCCATATCTTTCCCAGGGGATATATGCCCTTTCCTTGAGACTATGCCGTGGAACATTGTGTCAGATTGTTCCAGGCTGCACAGCGGGATCCGCATTGCTACGAGGGTGCTGGCGAACATCAGGTTGATGCTGTTGCCGCCGTCCGTGAAGACGTGGCTCATTTTGAATCCTCCGATCTGCACCTCGAGCACTAGGGCAGCATGACCTGGGTGATCTGAACGATCGAACGTGATGCAGGACTCCGAGCCACTGAGGTACTCAGGGATGGCAGGCGGAGCGGTCACGGTCAGGCTAACTTGGCGGGTGATCTTCTTTTACACCCTGTTTGTTGGGTGCCCCTTCTGGATCATCAGGGACCCCTTTGGCGCCAGGTACCCTCCCATGCCATTGTTTGGCGCGGGTGCGATTGCTGGATTCGAAGGTCCAATAGGTGGAGGTGGAGGAGCTCGATGGGAGATGGCACCTGGTGCAGGTGCGGTTCCAAACCCAGGGTTTATGATCTGGCGTTGCATCAGGGTGAGGCCCTCGCCTGAGCTTCTGAAAATCGCGGCAGTCCTTTAGCATGTGGCTGGCCTTCTTCTTGCCGTCTTGTTTGTCGATGTAGAAGTGGATGGTGAAGGACCAGACAACTTGTCGTATGCCGAGGGCTCGTCCCCGTGGTTGCGACGTTGCCACGTCTGTGTGGGTCGTCCTCCATCGCGGAAGTTGCCTCCATGGTATCCGCTGCTGCGGTTGCTGTCGTTGTAGCAGTCGGTGTAGCCAGCCGCAACCATATCGACTACGTCGCGATCGTCGTAGACGCACAATCTTCGCTTGCTGCGGCATTCTTGTATTCGGCCGTAGTCGTCCTCATCATCCGAATGCGTTCGATGGAGGGAATCCTCGCCATCCGCCCATCGGTTGGTGATGCCCATGAGGTGGTCGAGCGTCTTCGGCTTGACTCGCCCAAGTTCTTCCTTGAAGTCTAGGCGCTAAACGCCATCTTTGAAGGCATCGATTGTTCTTTCCTCAAAGATGTATGCGGCGGAATTCTTGACGTTGGAACATCGCAGTATGTACGAGGGAATGGATTTTCCCGTTCGTTGGGTGCAGGCCCACAGTTCCTCAATCGAGGCTGGCCTCTTGCTGGTACCCTTGAAGTTTTGGATGAAACTATACACCAGCTCTTCCCAGCTTCAGATGGAGCCTGAGGAGAGGCTGCTAAGCCAGATCCGAGCTGTGCCTGTCAGCTGCAGCTGAAGGCATTGTAGAACGGTGTTCCTGTTACCACCGTGCAGCTTGACGGATGAGAGGTGGTCGCTGAGCCAGGCCTTCGGGTCCTGTGTCCCATCGAACTTTGGAGTTTCCGAAGGGAGCTTGAATTTTTTTGGCATCCACGTTCGCCGAACGGATCTGCTAAAGCATCTGGCTCCGTAGAGTTCTCCGTCATCTTTCTCATCTGATTCGGTCGAGCACGTGCGTTTTGCGCGTGCCTTGTCGATCTTGCGTTGGGTGAGGTCGTTTCGAGCATCGTAGTCGCTGCTGTAGCATCGCGGGCTCCTGTGACGTCGAGGCAGGTCGTGCTCATCTTCTTCGTACGAGGGAGTAGGGCTGCGGTTGAACCTGACCGTAGCTTTCTTCGTCGGCTCCACAGGAGCTTCGTTGTGGAGCGCAACTCCTACAAGTCCGAGGCCTGCTAGCACGGACTTGTGCATGGCACTCTTCGGGTCGTCCGCCGGAGGCGGATGGGATGCGAGATAGGTGGTGGCCGCCATGATTGCAGCCTTTGGCGTTTTTGGCGTGACATTGCCGTTGGCGTCCATTGCCATGAAGGACGTGTTGAGGGTTCTGGTGACCTCGCGTCATGTGGCGGGGTCCATGTGCTCTGTGCGAGAGAGATGCTTGTTGGCATGGTTGCCGTGCGATCTAGAGCTGCCAGCGGCAGAGAGCGTAGCTCGCCGCACGCTAGACTCCATAGCCTCCTGCTCGCGTTTGTCCAGCTCCTCCTCCAGTTTTACCTACCGGTTATGTTTGTTGATGAGGAGGTGGTAGGCCATCAACAGATCCCGTGAAGCATTCACAGGTATGATGACGTTGCCCGCCACAGCTTCACGTGCCTGGCGCCATCCTTCCTCACCAAGGTTGATCTTCTGGTAGGTGTGTTGGAGATATGCCCTAGAGGCAATAATAAAAGTGGTTATTATTATATCTTTGTGTTTATGATAAATGTTTACATTCATGCTATAATAGTATTAACTGGAAACATTAATACTTGTATGATTTGTAAACTAAATTAGAGTCCCTGGTAAAGCCTCTTTATAATACTAGCTTGTTGGTTAATAGATGATCGTGGTTTCTTGATCATGAACATTGAGATGTTATTGACTACAAGATCATATCATTAGGAGAATAGTATGATGGACATACTCCTATAGATAAGCGTAGCATAAAGATCAAATCATTTCAATAGTTCATTTGCTATAAGCTTTCTGATACATAGTAACCTAATTCCTTCGACCATGAGATCATGCTAATCACCATCACCGGAAGGATGCTTTGATGACATCAAACACCACACCGTAACTGGGTGGCTATAAAGGTGGCATTGCGTGTTCGAAAAGTATGTGTTGAGGCACATGGATCAAGAGTGGGATTTGTCCATCCATATGACGGATAGATATACTCTGGGCCCTCTCGGTGGAATGTCATCCAATTAGCTTGCAAGCATGTGACTGGCTCACAAGGGATCACATATCACGGGAACGAGAAAAGATTACGTATCGGTAACAAGGTTGAACTAGGTATGCAGAGATACCGACGATCAAACCTCGGATAAGTAAACTATCGCGAGACAAAGGGAAATTGGTATCGTATGTAAGTGGTTCATTCGATCACAAAGTAATTGTAGAAATATGTGGGAGCCATATGAATTTCCAGATTCCTCTATTGGTTATTGATCGGAGAAGTGTCTCAGTCATGTCCGCATAATTCACGAACCATAGGGAGACACACTTAAGGATTCGATGTTGTTTAGTAGATATGGAATGTAAGTAGGGAGACCGAATGTTGTTCGGAGTCTCGGATGGGATCCGGGATATCACGAGGAGATCCAGAATGGTCCGGAGAATAAGATTCATATAAGGAAATTCTGATTCCGGAGTTCGGGAATGATTTCGATGCTTTCATCGGAGAGGTTCTAGAAGGGTCTAGAAGGTTCACCTGACCGGAAGGGGAATGGTTCATGAATGTGTCATGGTTAAGTGGAATGATTGGATCATGTCCTAGGTCACTTGGTTGGGCATTTGCAAGAGAGAAATAAAGCTCTAAATTGAAAGTCAAAAGGGAGGATTGAATAGTCAAACTGGAACAATAGTTTCCTAGTGGAAAAAGGAAAGAATCCTTCATTCTCTCCAACTTGGGTTTGGGGAAGGATTCAAACTCCCCTCTCCCAAGCTGCCCTCCCTCTCATAAATAGAGGGGAGGGGTTGCCCCAAAGCACCACAACTAGCCCTCCCCACCTCCAAGCCACATCGCCGCCATCGCCCTGGCCACCATCGACACCACCTCCTCCTCTTCGGCCTTCTAAACCTAGATCGCCGG
Source organism: Avena sativa (assembly GCA_916181665.1). Classification (NCBI taxonomy): domain Eukaryota; kingdom Viridiplantae; phylum Streptophyta; class Magnoliopsida; order Poales; family Poaceae; genus Avena; species Avena sativa. The sequence continues at coordinate 216,602,243 of OV702279.1, forward strand.
AAACCCTAGATCCACCATAACCTGCTCCGGCTTAGGCGAAGCCCTGCAGGATCTTCTCTCTACTTCCGACACCATACCGGCGTGCTGCCGGAATCGCGAGGACGGAACTACAACCTCCGCTGCCTGCTGGAACAAGGGAGAGGAAGGTCTTCAACGAGTACCGAACGTGTGACCGACTGCAGAAGCGCTGCCGGAACGTAGCGCCGGAAGGATCGTCTACACGATCTTGAGATTGGCAAGTGTAGTACTACATCACCCACGAGAATTTGCTCTCGTTAACCTCTTTGGAATCTTTGAGGGTGAGTACTCTAATCGACTCGTTGCTTCAATCTAGTAGATAGATCTTGGCTTGTTTGTGTGCATGCGGTAGAAATTTTTGTTTTCCATGCTATGAACCCCTATAGTGGTATAAGAGCCGTGTCTATATGTAGATCTGTTGCACGAGTAGAAAACAATGGTCATTGTGGGCGGTGGTGCTTTTATTATCAATTACTTTTTGTGTACTTTGAATCTTGCGGTATGATGGGATGAAGCGGACCGGGCTAACCTTACATGACATTGTTCATGAGACTTGCTCCACGCTCAACATGCAACTTGTATTGCATAAGTGGCTTTGTGATACATTGGAAATGTATCTATAATTTTTTATGCTCCATGCCTGTTTAGAATCTACTTTGCTTTACTTGTCCACACTTTGATGTGCTTTTTACATGTTTTCTGGTACTAACCTACTAACAAGTTGCAACAGTGCCAGATGCCTGTTTTCTGTTGTTTTTGGTTTCAGAAAAGTTAGTAAAGAAATATTCTCGGAATTGGACGGGACAAACGTCAAAGTCAATTACTTTCTGTGGGGAACAAGAAGTCCAGAGGGGAGACGAGGAAGCGAGCCAGGTCCGCCAAACCTCTCGCAGGTCGGCCCTACCCCGCGCCTGGCTAGGTTTTGGCACCCCTAGCCGCCTCCTCGGCATCCCCCTTCGCCTATAAGAAGCCCCCGATGCAGAAACCCTGAGCACCCGATCAAATCTCCATGAAACCGTCTATAGCCGCCGCCACCATCGTCCCTAGATCGGGGGGATCTGAAGTTCTTCTCGGCACCCTGCAGGAGGGGAGATCATCCCGGAGGCCTTCTCTCCGGTATGATGCGTGAGTAGTTCCACCTTGGACTATGGGTCCATGTAGTAGCTAGATGGTTGTATCTCCTCCTTTGTGCTTTCACGTATAGATCTTGTGAGCTCCGTTCATGATCAAGATCTAATCTATTTGTAATCATGCATGTTGTGTTTGCAGGGATCCAATGGATATTGAGATTATTATGTTGGTTTGATTAATGGTTTTGTATTTATGATTCTATCATGTCTATGTTGTTTGTGATCTTGCATGCTCTCTGTTGTTAGTAGCTATCTTGGCCAAGTAGTTGCTAGTGACTCCAAGAGGGGGTATTTATGTTCAATAGTGGGTTCATGCCTCTAGTTTCCAAGGGAAGTGACAGAAATCTCTTCGGTTGTAGATGTGCTGTTGCCACTAGGGAGAAAACAATGGTCTCTTGTTCATGGAACATGTGGACTGTTTACCTTACACTCTTTGCTTAAAGCAGTTGTTTGTTGCTTGCAACTTAATACTGGAGGGGGTTCGGATGATAACCTGAAGGTGGACTTCTAGTCATAGATGCAGTTGGATGGCAGCCTATGTATCTTGTTGTATTGCCCAATCGAATCTCATAGGATCTTTCTGACTAGTAATTGCATTGTTATGCCTTGCTCAGTTTCTGTCAATTGCCCTGCTATAATTTGTTTACGCTTCATGCCATGTAGTCTATCTAAGGAGAGCACCTCTAGTGAACTATGGACCCCGGTCCAATATTTACCATTGATACATCTTTCGCTGTTACTTGTTTACTTGCTGCAAACCATTACCTTCCACACCATACGTTTAATCCTTTTTTACAGCAAACCGGTGAGCTTGACAACCTCACTGATTCGTTGGGGCAAAGTCTTGAGTTTGTGTTGTGCAGATCTCAGTGTTGCTTGCAACACCTGTGTGACGTTTCCTTCCTCCTACTGGTTCAATAACCTCGGTTTCTTACTAAGGGAAAACCTGCTGCTGTGCTGCTTCACACCTCACTCTTGGGGTTCCCAACGAAGCGCTCCTACATCTACTCAGTGATGCATCAAGCTTTTCTGGCGCCATTGCCGAGGAGGCTAAGGACGTATTCACAAGGGGAGTTCTTCACTTCCTTTCTCTTTACTTTGTTTTTTGTTTGCTTTGTTTCTTTTGCTTGGTTTTGTTTGTATCTTTCCAAAAAAAACCCAAAAAAAATTAGTCTAGCTTGGCTTTCTTGCCTTATTCAAAAACACAAAAAATTAGTTCCTGCTCTAGCTACTGCTACTGTTTTTGGCTTGCCCACCTTTGCCAAAATGAACTCTGCTGAGAACACCAAGTTGTGTGACTTCACTAGCACCAACAACAATGATTCCTTAGCACACCTATTGCTCCACCTGCTCCTGATGCTACCTTTTATGAAACTAAGCCTGCCTTGTTGAATCTTGTGATGAGAGAGCAATTTTTTGGTGCTGGTTCTGATGATCCTACTGCCCATCTCAATAGATTTGTTGAACTTTGTGAGATGCAAAAGTATAAGGATGTAGATGGAGATATTATCAAGCTCAAGCTTTTTTCCTTTCTCCTTGAGAGGAAAAGCTAAAGAATGGTTGCTTTCTTTGCCTAAAAATAGTATTGATTCTTGGACTAAGTGCAAAGATGCTTTTATTGGAAAGTACTATCCTCCTGCTAAGATTATATCTATGAGAAGTGATATTATGAAATTTAAACAACTTGATAGTGAACATGTTGCTCCATCCTGGGAAAGAATGAAATCTTTGGTTAAGAATTGCCCTACTCATGGACCCACTGCTTGGATGATTATCCAGACTTTTTATGTACGTTTGAACTTCTCCTCAAGAAATCTGTTGGATTCAGCTGCTGGAGGTACCTTTATGGGCCTCACCTTGGGTGCTGCAACAAGGCTCCTTGATAATATGATGGTTAACAACTCTGAATGGCATGTTGAGAGAGCTCCACATGGTAAGAAGGTAAATTCTGTTGAGGAAACTTCCTCTTTGAGTGAAAAGATTTATGTTATTATGGCTATGCTTGTTAATGGGAAAGCTCCTCTAGATCCTAATAGTGTTCCCTTATCCTCTTTGATTGCTCAAGAAGAGCAAGTTGATGTGAACTTCATTAAAAACAACAATTTCAACAACAATGCCTATAGGAACAATTTTGGTAGCAACAATAATTATAGGCCTTATCCTCCTAATAATGGCAATTCCTATGGAAACTCTTACAATAATGCTAGAAGTGCCCCCTCTGAACTTGAAGTCATGCTCAAAGACTTTATTAGTAAACAAACCATTTTCAATAAGACTATAGAGGAAAAGCTTTTAACCATTGAGAAAAATATATCCTCTTTGTCTGAAGCTCAGTCCTCCTTGATTAATAAAATGACTGCTAAACCTGAAACTATGGAAAATACCTTTGCTACTGCTCATGCCATACAAGTTACTATTGATGAAAATGTTAGGCTGTTAGCTCAACTTCATGCTAGGTGGGAAAGGGAAGCTGAAATTGATAGAAACAATAGTGTGTGCACCATCACCACTAAACCACAAGTAGTCCCTATTTCTCCTCCTACTATGCCTAAGCCTATTGAGCCTACTACTAGTGATGCTAAGTTTGACTTTGATATTGATGGTTGCAATATTTCTGAAGTGATTATGTTCTTTCAAAAGCTTGCTAGAAGTCCTGATGCTAGTGATATGCATGTTGCTTTCACTAAACACATTACAGATTCTCTTGTTAAGATTAAGGAAGAGAAGCTAAAACACAAAGCTTCTATTGCTAGAAAAGTATAAGATAGTTGGGAACCCATTATTAATATGCGAGTGAATGACTTTGATCTCAAAGTCTCATGTGATCTTGGTTCTAGTGTCTCTATTATGCCTAGGAAGATTTATGAAATGCTTGATTTGCCACCATTGAAAGATTGTTATTTAGATGTCCCACTCAATGATAATGCTAAGAAGAAACTCATGGGGAGTATTAATGATGTTCTCATTATGGTCAATAATGCTTATGTCCCTGTGGATTTCTATGTTTTGGATGTTGAATACAATGCTTCTTGTCCTATTACTTTGGGAAGACCTTTTCTTAGAACAGTGGGTGTCATCATTGATATGAAATAAGGAACCATTAAATATCATTTTACATTCAAGAAAGGTATTGAAAACTTCCCAATGAGAAGAGAGAAGTTGCTTTTTTCTCCTCCTTTGAAAGCAAGGTTTGATGTTAATGCTTCTTCATTTGAAAATACTTGATTCTTCTTGCTTCTTGTGCCTAACTTAAAGGCGTTAAAGAAAAGTACTTGTTGGGAGATAACCCAAGAGTTTCCTTGAGTCTTGGAAGTTATTACTTCAGTAATGACCTCTCCTTATCCTTTTTGTTTGCTTTTTGTGCCAAGAATGACCTCTAATGAGAGGGAAGTAAGATTTGGGCAGTTGCTGTCCCGAAACAGATTTCTGTCCTCCACCAAACAAATCCGTGAGGAGCCTCTGTAACTCGGATTGAGCTCAAAGTTTACGAATAAATCCCCCAGTATGTTAGCTAACTTTAGTTAGTTCAACACTTTTTGATTTGAGCAACAGAAGATGTTCTAAAAAAACGGTTTCTACCTGTTGGTCTGTTGTGACAGATTTCCGCCATTATTTGCATTTGCTTCTTATTGATTCCTTTTTGAGTTCTCTTTAGGTGAATTGAGATTTTTGAAGGAGTTACTACAGTATCTTGTGTTTTTAATAAAAATCCTTGCTGTTCCAAAGCTTTGCCAGTGGTCTAATATCTTTTGAATACACTATTGTTGCTAATGAAGATTGTGTGAAGTTTTGTATGAAGGAAAAATTCCAGGTGTAGAGAGAGAATGATGCAATGAGATGAAGAATGGACAAAAGCTCAAGCTTGGGGATACCACCATGGTGTCAACCCAAGAAATATCCAAGAGGTACAAGCGTCAAAGCTTGGGGATGCCCAAGGCATCCCCTTCTTCATCAATAAAAGCTCAGGTCTGTTTAGACACTTCGTTTTTATTGTTTCATGCATAGTTGTGTTGTTCTTGGAGAGTCTTAGTTTTAGTTTGCTTTGCTTAGGTTGTTTAGTTTGCTTGAATAAAGTAGTTTGGACCCTCGTTCTCGCTGTGTTGTTTTACAAATAAGTTGCTTGGTGTTGGAAAGGAGTAGTAAGTTCTTGCTTCAAGTGCAAGTGGAGCTTGCATTGACGGTGACCTAGACTTTAGCATGACATGATAGGTGTTGTTTTAGCATTATGCTTAGTGATTATTGCTGTAGCATGTCTTGTTCCAAACAATTGGGATTGCTTAGTGTGCCTTGAAGAAATTATGCGTTGCTTTAGCATGCAAAAGCATAGTATTGTGGAATTCTCCTTTGATGCTTTGCTTGGGTTGACTTGTCACATGCTCACACCATGTTATGGCTCTCACAAGTCACCATTAGCCTATGTGATCATTTATTCCTTGACTTGTAGTACCACTCTTTTCTTTGATTAGTATGCTTTGTTGCACTGCATGTTTATGGCCATTATGCTCTCTTAGATGGTTGCTTCCAGTCTTTTGCTAGCCTCCACTTGTATGAGTAAGCTCTACTCATGCTTCCAACTCCCAAGAAACCAATTTATTCCAAAGTGTCCACTATAAACTCCTATGCATGGTGTGTTACATCATTCCAAGTATATTCTTGTTTTCAGCTATCTTCAAATTAAAAACTATTTTGTTATGTGAAAACTTAGTGATTAAAGCCCTCTCGAACTTGATGGCACACTTTATATTCTTTGCCCCTAATAAACTTGAACCATTGTGACAACTTTGTTGTATATGCTTGCACTTATAAGTTGGAATTAGCAGAACCGTGCTGTCACGGGGAACGTTTTCAACATTGCACTTGTACTTTGTACTCAGTTGATATCATGCTCTTTTGTCTACGGATGTCACCAGTGTGAAATAAAGAGGGAATTGTAAGTCAATGGAGTTTGTATCCTGTGTTAGAGAAACGCCTGGGCCACTAGCCTAAGCCATGCCTAATCATGGTGGAAACTTGCAGCATCACCATAATGATCTATCTATGAAGCATCCTCAATAAAAAGCTATGCATATGGTAAATAAAAAGATTGTTGAGATGCTCATTGTCTGCTTGCCTTGTCATTTTGGTTATGGGAAAGCTCATGTACCATGTGCAAGGGGTACCCCATTGGCGGTTCTCAATGATATGAAAATACTTACAATGACAAGAACTTACCTAGACCCAAAGTTGAGTATGCATGAGGTGTGGCCCTCGTATTCAAGGGACTTGAGATTGCCAACTTATACTTCATCAAGCATATACTCCACCTTTGCCACTTTAACCTTAACCACTTCAAGATGCTTATGATAGGGGCAACGAGGGCTAAAAGCTAACAAGTACCATAATTTTTGGAAGCTCTTTTTGAAACTTGAAATACCTGCTTCCCTTTATGAAGGGCCTTTCTCCACTACTATTGAGTCTCCACCTTCTACATTTAGGCACCATTAAGAGAGCATAGTTGTCATTCTGTGTGCAGTGTTCCAAAGCTTATTAATTGATGCATATGGTGTTATTACTTGTTCTTGTGCTATTTGTTTCTAGTCACCCTTGTGAACTTTGAAGGTGTCCTATGCATATATATTGCTACTCTATGAGGGACAAGCTGATTGCCACTATGCTATGTTTTCTATATGTGAAACAAACAAACATTTTTAAATGCATGTTATTCATGATCTTTGTTTGTAGCCTTTCATGTTGCATGAATAGTTACTATGTCCTATTTTTCGAACTCCATCTTTCATGCACATGGTTAGAGTTCTTTGATCCCAGTTTTCAATGCTTGCAAATGGTTGGATCTTTATTGTGAGGGTGCATGTCACGTCAAAAATTATTCTGTTTATCACTTACCTACTCGAGGACGAGTAGGAGTTAAGCTTGGGGATGCTGATACGTTGGAAACGTATATATAATTTTTGATGCTCCATGCTTGTTTAGTATCTACTTTGCTTTACTTGTCCACACTTTGAGGTGCTTTTTACATGTTTCCTGGTACTAACCTACTAACAAGTTACAACAGTGCCAGATGCCTGTTTTCTGCTGTTTTTGGTTTCAGAAAAGTTATTAAAGAAATATTCTCGGAATTGGACGGGACAAACTTCAAAGTAAATTACTTTACGTGGGGAACAAGAAGTCCAGAGGGGAGACGAGGAAGCGGGCTAGGGCCACCAAACCTCCCCCAGGTGCGGGTGGGCCCTACCCCATGCCTGGCTAGGTTTTGGCACCCCTGGCCGCCTCATCGGCATCCCCCTTCGACTATAAGAAGCCCCCGATGCAGAAATCCTAAGCACCTGATCAAATCTCCACAAAACCGTCTGTAGCCACTTCCACCATCATCCCTAGATAGGGGGGATCTGAAGTTCTTCCCAGCACCCTGCCAGAGGGGAGATCATCCCAGAGGCCTTCTCTCCGGTATGATGCGCGAGTAGTTCCACCTTGGACTATGGGTCCATGTAGTAGCTAGATGGTTGTATCTCCTCCTTTGTGCTTTCATGTATAGATCTTGTGAGCTCCGTTCATGATCAAGATCTAATCTATTTGTAATCATGCATGTTGTGTTTGAGGGGATCCGATGGATATTGAGATTATTATGTTGGTTTGTTTAATGGTTTTGTCTTTATGATTTTATCATGTCTGTGTTGTTTGTGATCTTGCATGCTCTCCGTTGTTAGTAGCTATCTTGGCCAAGTAGTTGATAGTGACTCCAAGAGGGGGTATTTATGCTCGATAGTGGGTTCATGCCTCTAGTTTCCAGGGGAAGTGATAGAAATCTCTTCAGTTGTAGATGTGCTGTTGCCACTAGGGAGAAAACAAAGGTCTCTTGTTCATGGAACATGTGGACTGTTTACCTTACACACTTTGCTTAAAGAAGTTGTCTGTTGCTTGCAACTTAATACTGGAGGGTGTTCGGATGATAACCTGAAGGTGGACTTCTAGTCATAGATGTAGTTGGATGGCGGTCTATGTATCTTGTTGTATTGACCAATCGAATCTCATAGGATCTTTCTGACTAGTAATTGCATTGTTATGCATTGCTCAATTCCTGTCAATTGACTTGCTGTAATTTGTTTACCCTTCATGCCATGTTGTCTATCTAAGGAGAGCACCTCTAGTGAACTATGGACCCCGGTCCAATCTTTACCATTGATACATCTTCCACTATTACTTGTTTACTTGCTGCAAACCATTACCTTCCACACCATACATTTAATCCTTTGTTACAGCAAACCGGTGAGCTTGACAACCTCACTGATTTGTTGGGGCAAAGTCTTGAGTTTGTGTTGTGCAGGTCTCCGCGTTGCTTGCAACACCTGTGTGACGTTTCCTTCCTCCTACTGGTTTGATAACCTCGGTTTCTTACTGAGGGAAAACTTGCTGTTGTGCTGCTTCACACCTTGCTCTTGGGGTTCCCAACGAAGTGCTCCTACATCAACTCAGCGCTGCATCACTTTGCGGGTGCCTGTCTCTCCCATCATAGTATAGATTCAATTTACAACGGGCACTTGATAGTTCAAGCATCAACGTTGTGGTTATTATTCGTAAGTTAGAACAACACTTATTGAAAGCCCCAAACCATGTAAAATATGCAAATAAAATTAGAGGCATCTAACTTTGTTTTGCAGGGGTGTGCTGTGATGTGATATGGCCATGATTGTGATTATATATGATGTATGCAATGTTCCTTATTGTAAGTTGGCAACCGGAAGGAGCCATATGGTTGTCTTTTTAATTCCGTTAAGACCCGCGTGTCTATTATTCAAAGTAGTTGTAATAGTTTATGCTAGTGGACGACAACCATGGAGAGGCGCCATTGACCTTGACGCAATGCCGGTGATGATGGAGATCATGTTCGTGCTTGAAGATGGAGATCGGAAGCACAAGAAGAAAGGCCATATCATATCACATATTTTGAATTGCATGTGATGTTAATCCTTTTATGCATCTTGTATTGCTTAGTTCACGACGGTAGTATTATAAGATGATCCCTCTCACAAAATTTCAAGTTATAAAGTGTTCATCCTTAGTAAGCACCATTGCTAAAGCTTGTTGTTTTGAAGCACCACGTGATGATCGGGTGTGTTAGATTCTGCGAGTGTATACAATGGGAGCAAGCCAGATTTGCTCATGAGGAAGCTAAGGTTTGATATTCAGGAGCCTAGCATGTACAGACATGGTCTCGGAACATGGATCACCAAAAGGTAAAGCATGAGTCATATAGTAGATATGATGAACATGTTGATTATTCGCCATTGAAGCTACATCAACTCTCGTGATGATCGGTTTTGATGTGGTGGATTTGGTTCGTGTGATCACTAAAACAATGTGAGGGATATTGTTTTGAGTGGGAGTTCACCTAGATTAATTTAACTATTAATTAGAACTCAATTTTCCATAAACTTAGTCTAAACTATTGCAAATATGTTGTAGATCAATGGCGGCCCCTACCATCAATTTTAATGCGTTCCTAGAGAAAGAAAAGTTGAAAAACAATGGAAGCAACTTCGCGGATTGGCTCCGCAATTTGAGGATTGTCCTTAATGCTGGTAATTTGACCTATGTGCTAGATGCACCGCTGGGTGACCCACCAGCAGGTGATGCTATCGATGAGGTGAAGAATGTTTTCCACACTCGAAAGAATCAGTACTCTATAGTTCAGTGTGCTATCTTGTATGGTTTGGAATCAGAGCTTCAGAAAAGGTTTGAGAACCATGACCCACATTATATTGTCCGTGAACTCAAAATGATATTTGAGGCTCACGCGGCAGTTGAGAGTTATGAGGCTTCTGAAAAGTTCTTTAACTGCAAGATGGAAGAGGGCAACTCCGTTAGTGAGCACGTGCTTAATATGTCTGGGCACACAAGAAAGCTTCAAAGCTTGGGTATAGTGATTCCTAATGCTTTGGGGATTCACCGTGTCCTCCAATCACTACCCCCAAGTTACAAGAACTTTTTGATGAACTACAATATGCAAAACATGGACAAGTCGTTGCCCGAACTCTTCACCATGTTAAAGTCTGTGGAAGTGGAGATCAAGAAAGAGAACCAAGTGTTGATGGTCAATAAGACCACCAAATTCAATAAGCAAGACAAGTCTAAGAAAAAGGGAAACTTCAAGAAGGGCGGTAAGAAAGTTACCGCACCGGCGAAGAAGACCAAGGCTAGGCCTAAGCCTGATACTGAGTGCTTTTACTGCAAGGGAGAAGGTCACTGGAAGCAGAATTGCCCTAAGTACTTGGCGGATTTGAAGAACGGCAACATCAAGAAGAAAGGTATATCCGATATACATGTTAGAGATGTGTATCTCACTAGTAGTCATAGTAGTGCCTGGATATTTGATACTGGTTCGCTTGCTCATATTTGTAACTCGAAACAGGTGCTGCATAATAGACAGAAACTAGCGAAGAACAAGGTGACAATGCGCATTGGAAATGGATCAAAGGTTGATGTGATCGCGGTCGGCACGCTACCTCTTCATCTACCATCCGGATTAGTTTTATACTTAAATAATTGTTATTTGGTGCCTGCGTTGAGCATGAACATTATATCCGGATCATGTTTATTTCGAGACGGTTACTTGTTTAAGTCTGAGAATAATGGTTGTTCGATTTATATGAGTAATATGTTTTATGCACATGCACCTTTGGTAGATGGTCTATTCTTGTTGAATCTCGATTGTAGTAATACACATATTAATAACATTGAAGCTAAACGTTTGAAATTGAGCGATAACTCGACCTATATGTGGCATTGTCGTCTTGGTCATATTGGAGTGAAGCATATAAAGAAACTCCATTCCGATGGACTTCTTGAATCACTTGATTTCGAATCACTTGAAAGATGTGAAGCATGTCTGATGGGTAAAATGACTAAGACTCCATTTTCTGGTATGATGGAGCGAGCTACGGACTTATTGGAAATCATACATACCGATGTGTGTGGCCCAATGAGTGTAACATCGCGTGGTGGTTATCGTTATGTTCTTACCTTCACGGATGACTTCAGTAGATATGGGTATATATATTTCATGAAACATAAGTCCGAAACTTTCGAGAAGTTTAAGGAATTTCAAAGTGAAGTAGAGAATCAACATAACAAGAAGATTAAATTTCTATGATCTGATCGTGGAGGTGAGTATCTAAGTTACGAGTTTGGCGAGCATTTGAAGAAATACGGAATACTTTCACAATTGACACCGCCGGGAACACCACAACGTAATGGTGTGTCCGAACGTCGTAATCAAACTCTCTTAGATATGGTTTGTTCTATGATGTCACTTACAGATTTACCGCTATCGTTTTGGGGTTATGCATTGGAAACAACCGCATTCACTTTAAATAGGGCACCATCTAAATCCATTGAAACGACACCATATGAATTGTGGTTTGGGAAGAAACCTAAATTGTCGTTCCTTAAAGTTTGGGGTTGCGAAGCTTATGTAAAGAAGTTACATCCCGACAAGCTTGAACCCAAAGCGGAAAAATGCGTCTTCATAGGATACCCAAAGGAAACTATTGGGTATACCTTCTATCATAGATCCGAGGGCACAATCTTCGTTGCCAAGAATGGATCTTTTCTAGAGAAGGAGTTTCTCTCGAAAGAAGTGACTGGAAGGAAAGTAGAACTCGACGAGGTTGTTAAACCTTCTCTCGGACTTGAGAGTAGCGCAGCACCGGAAGTAGTTCCTGTGGCACCTAAACCAATAAGAGAGGAAGCTAATGATGTTGATCATGAAACTTCAGTTGAAGTCACTATAGAACATCGCAAGTCAACGAGAACTCGTACCACTCCTGATTGGTATGATCCCGTTATGAGTGTCATGTTGGTGGACAACACCGATGACCCTGCGAGATATGAGGAGCGATGATGAGCCCAGATTCCAATAAATGGTGAGAAGCCATGAAATACGAGATTGGATCCATGTATGAAAACCAAGTATGGACTTTGGTGGACTTACCGGATGGCCGGAAGGCTGTCGAGAACAAATGGATTTTCAAGAAGAAAACAAATGCTGATGGTAATGTTACTGTCTATAAAGCTCGACTTGTCGCAAAAGGGTTTCGACAAATTCAAGGAGTTGACTACGATGAGACTTTCTCGCCGGTAGCAAAGCTAAAGTCTGTGAGGATGTTATTAGCAATCGCTGCAAATTATGATTATGAGATATGGCAGATGGATGTCAAAACGGCGTTCCTCAATGGAGACATTGATGAAGAGTTGTATATGGTACAACCCAAAGGTTTTGTCGATCCTAAAGATGCTAACAAGGTATGCAAACTTCAACGGTCTATTTATGGATTGAAGCAAGCACCCCGGAAGTGGAATCAACATTTTGATAAGGTGATCAAAAGTTTTGGTTTTATACAAACTTATGGAGAAGCTTGTATTTACAAGAAAGTGAGTGGGATCTCTGTAGCATTCCTAGTACTATATGTGGATGACATATTGTTGATTGGGAATGATGTAGACCTTCTTAAAAGTGTCAAGGATTATTTGAATAATAGTTTTTCAATGAAAGATCTTGGCGAAGCAGCTTACATATTAGGCATAAATATTTATAGAGATAGACCGAGACGCCTAATATCATTGTCACAGAGTACATATTTGGACAAAGTTCTAAAGAGGTTTGGAATGGAATATAGCAAGAAAGGGTTCTTGCCCATGTTGCCCAATACGACCTTGAGTAAAACTCAATGTCCTGCGACAGTAGAAGATAGAGAAAGGATGAGTAAGACTCCCTATGCCTCAGCCATAGGATCTCTTATGTATGTCATGCTATGTACTAGACCCGACATTGCATATGCTGTTAGTTTGACTAGCAGAAATCTAAGTGATCCAGGAGTGGATCATTGGACAGCGGTCAAAAACATCCTTAATTAGTTGAGAAGAACTAAGGATATGGTTCTTTCTTATGGATGTGATGAACAACTCATTGTTAATGTTTACACCGATGCTAGTTGGAACACCGATCCGGATGATTCTAAATCTCAATATGGATACGTATTTAATTTAAATGGTGCTGCAGTTAGTTGGAGGATGTCACATCCCAAGATTTTCCAAATCTTGTTATGTGAAAAATAAATAAACAAAATAAAATTATTGTTGAAAATCAGGGTGAAAAGAAACTTTTGTTTTTAAATGGAAACTTAAAATCCCATCTTGAACAAAATTTAATTAAAGTTTGAATACAACAAATCCAAATCGAAAGAAATGCATTCCTCATAAAATGCATCTGGAAATTTAAACACTTGGAAAATAAATCCAAACCTTAAACCCTAATGGAATAAAAATCATTTCCAAGTTATCTCCAAGCCTATGGATTTGATCCATATAAAATCTTGCCAACAAACATTTACAAATGATAAAGAATGACAAATAGAAATATAATAAAACCATGGAAATTGATTTCACTTAATTTGGAACCATAGATAAAATCTTATGAATTTAATAAGATAAGGAAATTAAAAATTTCAAAGCTAATAAAGCACTTGTCTAGAAAACCATACCAATTGATGAGCAAATGATCCTAAAGGGAATTAAAAAGATAAACAAGAATTAAATAAGATTTCACAAATTGGAATCACCAAGTTTGGATCTCTAAATAAAAAGATATGGACTTTATAAGATGAAGAAAGAAATATTAAATAAAGAATATTTAAAGACCAAATTAAATCTTGGCCAAATCCATAAGCAAATGGAATGAATAGAATCCAAATCCAAATCCAAATAAAATAAAAGGATAAAGAATTTTCCAAATAAAATAAAATGGCATGAACCAAATTCTATTAGAATAAAGACAAATCTCTAATAAGAATAATTATATATTGCATGAGAAAATAGTATTTTGGAATTTACCCAAGTAAAATAAAAGTGGTTTAATTCAACTTAAATAAGATTAAAGAAAACTTCCAAATAAAAATTAGGGAATTAAAACTCTATTTAAATTCCATTGGAATTAAAACAAATATCCAATTCAAATGATGTATGAATCACATTAAATATTTTTTTAAATAATTCAAGATGAATTATTTTGACACCCTATTAATCAAATAAGAACCTACTGAAAAGATTTGGAAGGTTTTGGAAAATCAAATGGTGTTTAGAAATATTATTAAATCTTATATGATTTAAAACTAGAGCCTATTTTGAATAATTAAAAGACCTTAAAAAGAATAAATAAATTATTCTAAAAATGATATCAAAATGTCTTATTAATCAGTATTTGAACCTACACAAATTTTGGCAAAGGATTGAATTCAAATGAATGTTTGAATTGCTTATTCAAAATCAAAACACAAAAATCAAATGGAAAAAGAAAAAACAAACAGAACAAAAAAAAGTGAAAGGAACAGCCCAGCCAGCAGGCCCAATTAAAGTCCAGTCCAGCCCACCTCTCCCTCTCACACGAACGAAACGTTTTTCACCAGAGAAAGAACCCGCAGAGGCACCGACGTGTGGACCCCATCTCCCCACTCCCTCTCTCACTGCCAAGCGGACCCCACTGCCGCCTCACCTTCTTCCTCCCCGCGATGAACACGCCTGGCCGTTTCCTGCCGTTGATTCCTCTGCTTGAATTCGCCATAATGCTGCGTTTGATCCTCGCCGCGACTCCGCCCTCTTAACCCCCTCCTCCCCTCTCCATTTCCCCTCAGACCCCCTTTCCCCTCCGCCACCAGGCTGCCTCGAATCAACCTTGCACTGTCGCGGCCTCCGACGAACTCCGACGGCGATTCCGGCCATACCCTGCAGCCCCTCGCCTCCTCGAGCACACGGACGTGACCCCCAAGCCCTGGCGCATCTCCCAGTGGCACTAGCTCGCTCGCGCGCGCCCTAGAGTCTCGACAACGACGACACCATGCGCCGCCACCGTCTGCCTTCTTCTCCGGCGACTCCTCTGGTAAGAACCTGACCGCCCCTCTCTTTCTCCTTAACGCACACATCATCACCACATCCTTGCGCGTCTGACTGTGTTCCCCACTCATCCTAGCACGCTCTATAGCCTCGCCCCCATCGACGTCTGACCGCACCCGACGCCAGGAGCATCTCCGACGAGCAATTGTCGACCACCTCGTGCGCCCCTTCGCCAGCAAGGACCGCCTTGAGCTTCCCCACGCCACGGCGATCACTGTGAGCCATCCCTCTTCCCTTTTCGCTTCCTGCATCGCCAGCTCCGCAGATAGACGAGTGTCGCTGCCGCGCGCAGCCGTCGAGCGCCTCCAGAACATGGTCAGGGTGATGATGACCGCTAGATGATGATCTAATGGATGCGATAGAATCACTTAACGCCGAAGGGGTACGCAATCTGTGCCGTGCGATGTAACTTGATCCAACACCTCACGTTGCTGATCCACGCGAACCGGTACCGACGAATTAGAACACGCCACGTGGCTCTGTTCGTTTGAATTAAAACAGATTTGATGTATTAGATGCTAGATTTTGTAAAATCTATAACTTTTAATCTACACGTCCAAATTTTGCAAACTTTATATCAATGGATTCATAAAGACAAGCCCTAGCCAACCATGCACTTTGTTTAGTAAAAAGTTACTGTTAAATTGTTTATTTTTACAGAAACTTGTGTATGCATGTTTAGGATATAAAATTTGTTCCAAAATGATTTTGAGGATAAAATCTTTGGAAAATGGTGTGTATTGAAACTACCGACCATAGGAAACAAATTGTGGTTTCAAAAATGTATTTGGTGAAACAAAATAGAAAACTTTGGATCTAAACCATTTCTAGTCAAACAAAAGTAATGTTTATTTATAAAAATGCTTTTGGTAGAAAATCTTTGGGAAATGTTTGGAATAAACTCTCTGACCCTAAACACAAGGTTTTATGGTTTGAAAACATATTTTGTGAACTCTATAGAATGCTGCCTTATTAAGAGCATTTCTTCACCACATAAAATAATGACTTGGTTTAAAAATGGTTTATGAAGTAAAAACTTTTGCAAATGGTTCTGCCACTTTATAAAATGACCAATAGGTGTTTCCAAATGTTTATAACCTACTAGAAACCACTTTTACAAATAAAACAACCTTTTGCATGCTTGCATGCATTGTTTTGTTTCTATCATTATATGTGATGAATTGCTTGAATGGTAGATTGAAATATTGTTTGCTTGATTAAATTGTAGTGATTTGAAGTGTGTGAACATTGCAAAGATCAAGGAGTGAACCTATGCTCTCTACCAAAAAGGCAAGTGATGCTTCATACTTTTGTCCCATTATTTTCACTATGCATTAGTGATGTTTCTAAGTAGGACTTGCATGGAATTTTTGCTAAGTATAAACTATGCCATGGGAAATCCTAGTAGATGTAACCTTAGTAGAAATTTCCTAAGTTAAGATTCCTACTACTATCATGCTTAGATTAGCTAATAGAAAACAAGGGTGGTATATATATTCATGCTATGGAAAATTTCTAAGTCTGAGGACTTGTGTTTTGTTTAATAAAACAACTAAGTGAATGAATCACCTGGGTGGAATGGAAGGAATGGTTTGTGTTGAGTGGTCATGCAAGTCCAGTATGCTGGGGAAAACTTGGGTATCACCAAGTCCAGTATGCTGGGGAAAACTTGGTGTCTCACTTGTGGATGGCCACCCAGGAACAAAGAGATTTGAGATGTCGAATGTTGAGAAGCTTCAAGTGCAGCCACTTGGCAATATGGGCTCTGCCTGGATCATATAGGTTGCAAGAACTTAGCCAAATGGACAGTTGGTGGTAGGG
The DNA here is from genome assembly GCA_916181665.1 of Avena sativa. Taxonomy (NCBI): domain Eukaryota; kingdom Viridiplantae; phylum Streptophyta; class Magnoliopsida; order Poales; family Poaceae; genus Avena; species Avena sativa. The sequence goes on from OV702279.1 coordinate 216,619,153, forward strand.
GAATGATAGGTTGGAACACGTCCATTCTGGTCTAAGGGAAGGCTTCTGAAAGGTCCTGTCTTGGTGAAAATCAAGGCTTGTGGGGAAAGTGCACAACCTCTGCAGATGGAAGAATCTAAGTACTTAGCCATGTCCCTGGCAAAGGACAATTTGAGCATCAAGACATGGAAGCTATCAAGAATCTCATCATCCAAATTTCTAAAAGTTAAAAACTTGTGGGTGAACAAGGGTTGAAAGGATCACCAATTTCTATTGGGGGATGCCTTGAGAAAGATTTTATCAAGCAACAACTTAGTGTTTTCAAATGATAAGGAAAATCTATTTTGAGCAAAGCAAGCCTAAGCTACACTTAGCCAAATGCATATAGATGATAGACTCCATCCACTATACTACCATAGTATTACTTGCCAATACAATCCAAATGTATTGACCCTTGTGGCTGTAACTTGTTATGTTGCAGGTTTGTTTGATATTAGTGAAGTTTAATGATTAGGATTACAAGTCTACAACCAACATGTCTGCCTGTGGCACTTTGAAGATGAAGGACCCCATGCTATTGTTAAATTCTGCTGCATTTTAATGAGATAGCCAAATGAGCTATGTAAGATGTAATAAATTATTTTATTCCTGGTTATAAAGTTATATTATGACCTTTGTTTCTTGATATTACATCTTAACTGTGGATGCTAGCTATTGATCCAGGGACTAGCATTGTAAACACAGGGATCTCTACCTTATTAAAGGTTGGGAACCTTACAGATGGTATCAGAGCATTGTGTTGCCTGTAGGATTTGTAACCCTAGGATTGGACAAAACCCCTTAGAAAAATAGGAGTTGTATTTGTTCCAAAACTTATTTACCAACAATCTTGTAAACTCTTTCCTCAACCATTTTTGGTTTTGATTCTACATCTCTTCTATTTCAAACTTTATGGACAAGCCTACCCCATGGCCAAAGACTTCACCATGTGCAAAGGACTTCATCAACTCTAATGACTTTAACATCTTCAACATTTTCACCAAGGACTTCAACCTTGGATATCACTAAGGACTACAAGTGAGACAAGAAATGTTACTCAAGACTTGAAGACTAAGGAAACACAACTTAGAAGTAATCATCATCACTTTTGAAGTTTTGTGACCAAGACCCAAGAATTTTCCCAAGGAAACCATGATCTCATTCAAGAAGAATCAACTAAGAAGGATGGAAGGATCTCAAGTGAACCATATAGATGGACCACCATATTTAGTTTAAGTCAAACCCACCAACTTATGTGGTGTAACAAAAATATTTTTGTTTGCCTAAAAATATGCTTGAAACTTGTTGTTTGAGTGGAATGCTTGGTAGTGATTGCTTGCACATTGCTTGAGTGAATTGTGATGTGTGTGATTAGAATTATTTCCTTAGAAATCTTTTGCCTATTCCAATCCCAATCCAACCCAAACAGATGACTACTCCAAGAAACTCCAACATCAAGGATGGCAACAACAACAACCAAGAGGTCAACATGAGAGACCAACTGCTTGCAAGACAAACCCAGTTGAACCAAGTGACAACTCAGTTTTTAGCCAACAACAATGAGTTAGACCCAACCATGCAAAAAGTTTTGGAAACTCAATCCCAATTGTTGCAAGGGATGGCTACTCAAATGATCAACATGGGAAACAACTCTTCCAAAGGAGTTTGTGACAACAAGGATGACAAAGATGTTATTCTAGAAGGAACCCAAGCTTGCAATATTTGTGGAGACAAGGATCACATTTCCAAGGAGCATGAAGATCAATGCCCCAATTGCGAAGAGAAACATCCAATTGACCAATGCCCCACATCCCAAGCTACTTGTTACCTATGTGAAGGAAACAATCATGTCCCTATCCAATGCCCCATCTATTCCATAGTTGAACAAAGGAAACAAGGTGGAGTGCAACAACTGATTACAGATTACCATGAGAGAGCCAAGTCTATCAAGAAGGATGAAGACAAGGGAAAATCTCAGCTTGTACCTCCCAGCAATATGACTCAATTTAAAGGACCAAAAAGGAGACATATGTATTATCCAAGGAATAATAGAAGGTCAAGGAAACCAGGAACTGTTCCTACCTTTGAGATAACATATGAAGAACATGAACTAGAAGCACTCCTAGCTTTGGAGAAACCCAAGAAAAAGAAGGACAAAAGCCATGTGCAATGTGGTCATTGCAAAGAAATGGGACACTATGCCAGTGAACGTCTAGAGAATAAGAAGTATAAGGAGATTAGACAAGTGTGGTGCAACAACTGCAAAGAGCTAGGCCATTATGTAGCAACTTGTCCACAGAAGATAGTGATGAACTCAATCTTATCACATGTTACAATTGTGGTAATCAAGGACATTATGAAAGCAATTGTCCAGAAAAGATGAAGCACAAGATAAACAAGCCTATGAAGGATCTCAGCCTTGTCACATGTTTCAAATGTGGAAACAAAGGACACTATGCAGATGTTTGCCCAGAGAGATTTCAACAAGATCCCCAGTAATCCAAGATGTAATTTAGTTGGAAGATTTTTAAGGGTGGTAGTACCCTAGTTGTTTTGAGCCAGCTTGTAACCCCTAGCCTCCCCAAATCTCGGGACGAGATTTATTTTAAGGGTGGTAGCCTGTCACATCCCAAGATTTTCCAAATCTTGTTATGTGAAAATTAAATAAACAAAATAAAATTATTGTTGAAAATCAGGGTGAAAAGAAACTTTTGTTTTTAAATGGAAACTTAAAATCCCATCTTGAACAAACTTTAATTAAAGTTTGAATTCAACAAATCCAAATCAAAATAAATGCATTCCTCATAAAATGCATCTAGAAATTTAAACACTTGGAAAATAAATCCAAACCTTAAACCCTAATGGAATAAAAATCATTTCCAAGTTATCTCCAAGCCTATGGATTTGATCCATATAAAATCTTGCCAACAAACATTTACAAATGATAAAGAATGACAAATAGAAATATAATAAAACCATGGAAATTGATTTCACTTAATTTGGAACCATAGATAAAATCTTATGAATTTAATAAGATAAGGAAATTAAAAATTTCAAAGCTAATAAAGCACTTGTCTAGAAAACCATACAAATTTATGAGCAAATGATCCTAAAGGGAATTAAAAAGATAAACAAGAATTAAATAAGATTTCACAAATTGGAATCACCAAGTTTGGATCTCTAAATAAAAAGATATGGACTTTATAAGATGAGGAAAGAAATATTAAATAAAGAATATTTAAAGACCAAATTAAATCTTGGCCAAATCCATAAGCAAATGGAATGAATAGAATCCAAATCCAAATAAAATAAAAGGATAAAGAATTTTCCACATAAAATAAAATGGCATGAACCAAATTCTATTAGAATAAAGACAAATCTCTAATAAGAATAATTATATATTGCATGAGAAAATAGTATTTTGGAATTTACCCAAGTAAAATAAAAGTGGTTTAATTCAACTTAAATAAGATTAAAGAAAACTTCCAAATAAAAATTAGGGAATTAAAACTATATTTAAATTCCATTGGAATTAAAACAAATATCCAATTCAAATGATTTATGAATCACATTAAATATTTTTTTTAAATAATTCAAGATGAATTATTTTGACACCCTATTAATCAAATAAGAACCTACTGAAAAGATTTGGAAGGTTTGGGAAAATCAAATGGTGTTTAGAAATATTATTAAATCTTATATGATTTAAAACTAGAGCCTATTTTGAATAATTAAAAGACCTTAAAAAGAATAAATAAATTATTCTAAAAATGATATCAGAATGCCTTATTAATCAGTATTTGAACCTACACAAATTTTGGCAAAGCATTGAATTCAAATGAATGTTTGAATTGCTTATTCAAAATCAAAACAGAAAAATCAAATGGAAAAAGAGAAAACAAACAGAACAAAAAAAAGTGAAAGGAACAGCCCAGCCAGCAGGCCCAATTAAAGCCCAGTCCAACCCACCTCTCCCTCTCACACGAACGAAACGTTTTTCACCAGAGAAAGAACCCGCAGAGGCACCGACGTGTGGACCCCATCTCCCCACTCCCTCTCTCACTGCCAAGCGGACCCCACTGCCACCTCACCTTCTTCCTCCCCGCGATGAACACGCCTGGCCGTTTCCTGCCGTTGATTGCTCTGCTTGAATTCGCCATAATGCTGCGTTTAATCCTCGCCGCGACTCCGCCCTCTTAACCGCCTCCTCCCCCTCTCCATTTCCCCTCAGACCCCCTTTCCCCTCCGCCACCAGGCTGCCTCGAATCAACCTTGCACTGTCGCGGCCTCCGATGAACTCCGACGGCGATTCCGGCCATACCCTGCCGCCCCTCGCCTCCTCGAGCACACGGACGTGACCCCCAAGCCCTGGCGCATCTCCCAGTGGCACTAGCTCGCTCGCGCGCACCCTAGAGCCTCGACAACGACGACACCAAGCGCCGCCACCGTCTGCCTTCTTCTCCGGCGACTCCTCTGGTAAGAACCTGACTGCCCCTCTCTTTCTCCTTCACGCACACATCATCACCACGTCCTTGCGCGTCTGACTGTGTTCCCCACTCATCCTAGCACGCTCTGTAGCCTCGCCCCCGTCTACGTCTGACCGCACCCGACGCCAGGAGCATCTCCGACGAGCAATTGTCGACCACCTCGTGCGCCCCTTCGCCAGCAAGGACCGCCTTGACCTTCCCCACGCCACGGCGATCACTGTGAGCCATCCCTCTTCCTTTTTCGCTTCCTGCATCGCCAGCTCCGCCGCTAGCCGAGCGTCGCCGCCGCGCACAGCCATCGAGCACCGCCAGAACATGGTCAGGGTGATGATGACCGTTAGATGATGATCTAATGGATGCGATAGAATCACTTAACGCCGAAGGGGTACGCAATCTGTGCCGTGCGATGTAACTTGATCCAACGCCTCACGTTGCTGATCCACGCGAACCGGTACCGACGAATTAGAACACGCCACGTGGCTCTGTTTGTTTGAATTAAAACAGATTTGATCTATTAGATGCTAGATTTTGTAAAATCTATAACTTTTAATCTACACGTCCAAATTTTGCAAACTTTATATCAATGGATTCAGCAAGACAAGCCCTAGCCAACCATGCACTTTGTTTAGTAAAAAGTTACTGTTAAATTGTTTATTTTTACAGAAACTTGTGTATGCATGTTTAGGATATAAAATTTGTTCCAAAATTATTTTGAGGATAAAATCTTTGGCAAATGGTGTGTATTGAAACTACCGACCATAGGAAACAAATTTTGGTTTCAAATATGTATTTGGTGAAACAAAAGAGTAAACTTTGGATCTAAACCATTTCTAGTCAAACAAAAGTAATGTTTATTTATTAAAAATGCTTTTGGTAGAAAATCTTTGGGAAATGTTTGGAATAAACTCTCTGACCCTAAACACAAGGTTTTATGGTTTGAAAACATATTTTGTGAACTCTATAGAATGTTTCCTTATTAAGAGCATTTCTTCACCACATAAAATAATGACTTGGTTTAAAAATGGTTTATGAAGTAAAAACTTTTGCAAATGGTTCTGCCACTTTATAAAATAACCAATAGGTGTTTCCAAATGTTTATAACCTACTAGAAACCACTTTTACAAATAAAACAACCTTTTGCATGCTTGCATGCATTGTTTTGTTTCTATCATTTTATGTGATGAATTGCTTGAATGGTAGATTGAAATATTGTTTGCTTGATTGAATTCTAGTGATTTGAAGTGTGTGAACATTGCAAAGATCAAGGAGTGAACCTATACTCTCTACCAAAAAGGCAAGTGATGCTTCATACTTTTGTCCCATTATTTTCACTATGCATTAGTGATGTTTCTAAGTAGGACTTGCATGGAATTTTTGCTAAGTATAAACTATGCCATGGGAAATCCTAGTAGATGTAACCTTAGTAAAAATTTCCAAAGTTAAGATTCCTACTACTATCATGCTTAGCTTAGCTAATAGAAAACAAGGGTGGTATATATATTCATGCTATGGAAAATTTCTAAGTCCGAGGAGTTATGTTTTGTTTAATAAAACAACTAAGTGAATGAATCACCTGGGTGGAATGGAAGGAATGGTTTGTGTTGAGTGGTCATGCAAGTCCAGTATGCTGGGGAAAACTTGGGTATCACCAAGTCCAGTATGCTAGGGAAAACTTGGTGTCTCACTTGTGGATGGTCACCCAGGAACAAAGAGATTTGAGATGTCGAATGTTGAGAAGCTTCAAGTGCAGCCACTTGGCAATATGGGCTTTGCCTGGATCATATAGGTTGCAAGAACTTAGCCAAATGGACAGTTGGTGGTAGGGGAATGATAGGTTGGAACACGTCCATTCTGGTCTAAGGGAAGGCTTCTGAAAGGTCCTGTCTTGGTGAAAATCAAGGCTTGTGGGGAAAGTGCACAACCTCTGCAGATGGAAGAATCTAAGTACTTAGCCATGTCCCTGGCAAAGGACAATTTGAGCATCAAGACATGGAAGCTATCAAGAATCTCATCATCCAAATTTCTAAAAGTTAAAAACTTGTGGATGAACAAGGGTTGAAAGGATCACCAATTTCTATTGGGGGATGCCTTGAGAAAGATTTTGTCAAGCAAAACTTAGTGTTTTCAAATGATAAGGAAAATCTATTTTGAGCAAAGCAAGCCTAAGCTACACTTAGCCAAATGCATATAGATGATAGACTCCACTATACTACCATAGTATTACTTGCCAATACAATTCAAATGTATTGACCCTTGTGGCTGTAACTTGTTATGTTGCAGGTTTGTTTGATATTAGTGAAGTTTAATGATTAGGATTACAAGTCTACAACCAACATGTCTTCCTGTGGCACTTTGAAGATGAAGGACCCCATGCTATTGTTAAATTCTGCTGCATTGTAATGAGATAGCCAAATGAGCTATGGAAGATGTAATAAATTATTTTATTCCTGGTTATAAAGTTATATTATGACCTTTGTTTCTTGATATTACATCTTAACTGTGGATGCTAGCTATTGATCCAGGGACTAGCATTGTAAACACAGGGATCTCTACCTTATTAAAGGTTGGGAACCTTATAGAGGAGTGCAAAGCAAAGCGTTGTGGCAAGATCTTCAACTGAATCGGAATACATAGCTACTTCGGAGGCTTCACAAGAGGCGATATGGATGAAGGAGTTCATTACAGAGCTCGGTGTGGTTCCAAGTGCGCTGGACCCAATGTCTATCTATTGTGATAACATGGGCGCTATAGCCAATGGGCAAGAACCAAGGTCACACAAGAAGCTAAAGCATATCAAGCTGCATTTTCACACTATTCGAGAGCTTGTCCAAGATGGTGACATAAAGATTCGCAAATTACACACAGATCTGAATGTGGCGGATCCGTTGACTAAACCTCTCCCGAGGGCAAAACATGACCAGCACCAAACCATCATGGGTGTTCGGAATATTACCATGTAATCTAGATTAGTTGACTCTAGTGCAAGTGGGAGATTATTGGATATATGCCCTAGAGGCAATAATAAAGGTGGTTATTATTGTATCTTTGTATTTATGATAAATGTTTACATTCATGCTATAATAGTATTAACCAAAAACATTAATACTTGTGTGATTTGTAAACTAGATTAGAGTCCCTGAGCCTCTTTATAATACTAGCTTGTTGGTTAATAGATGATCGTGGTTTCTTAATCATGAACATTGAGATGTTATTGACAACAAGATCATATCATTAGGAGAATGATATGATGGGCATACTCCTATAGATAAGCGTAGCATAAAGATTAAGTCATTTCAATAGTTCATTTTCTATAAGCTTTCTGATACATAGTAACCTAATTCCTTCGACCATGAGATCATGATAATCACCATCACCGGAAGGATGCTTTGATGACATCAAACACCACACCGTAACTAGGTGGCTATAAAGGTGGCATTGAGTGTTCGGGAAGTATGTGTTGAGGCACATGGATCAAGAGTGGGATTTGTCCATCCATATGACGGATAGATGTACTTGATCCGCTAGGCCCCCCACCTTTTGAGGATGCCCCTAACAAGGAGAAGAATGTCTATCAGACTCGTCAGGAGGACCACAACTTAGTTCATTGTGGCATATTGTATGGGTTAGAGCCGGAACTTCAAAAGCGTTTCGAAAACGGCAATGCATTTGATACAATGGGTGAGTTGAAAATGATTTTTGACACACATGTTGTTGTAGAGAGCTACAATGCTTCAGAAAAGTTCTTTAGCTGTATGATGGAAGAGCACAGCTCCGTTAGTGAGCATGTACTCAAGATGTCGGGTTACGCCGATAAGCTTGTGTCCTTGGGAATAACGATTCCCATTGACTTAGGCATCCATCATGTTCTGCAGTCTCTACCACCTAGCTATAAGAGCTTCGTGATGAACTATAATATGCAAGGCATGAAGAAGTCTCTCCCCGAGCTTCTGTCAATGCTTAAAATTGCAGAAGTGGAGATCAAAAAGGAACATCAAGTGTTGATGATCAATAGGAACACTGGTTTCAAGAAAGACAAGAAGGGAAAACGGAAGGGAAGTAAGGGCGGCAAGCCGGTTACCGTGACTGAAAAGAAACCCCGAGTTGGCCCTAAGTCTGATACCGAGTGCTACTATTGTAAGGGGACTGGCCACTGGAAGCGCAACTGCCCCAAGTATTTGGCAGACAAGAAGGCCGACAAGGAAAATAAAGGTATATATGATATACATATTATTGATGTGTACTTGACTAGTGCTCGCAGTAGCACCTGGGTATTTGATACCGGTTTAGTTGCTAATATTTGTAACTTGAATCAGGGGCTGCGGAACAAGCGACCGCTAGCAAGGGGTGAGATCAAGATGCGTGTCGGCAATGGATCAAGCGTTGATGTGATCGTCGCCGGAATGCTACCTCTCCATTTGCCGTCGGGATTAGTTATAAACTTGAATAATTGTTATATGGTTCCTGCACTGAGCATGAACATTGTATCTGGATCATGTTTGATGCGAAGTGGTTATTCATTTAAATCCGAGAACAATGGTTGTTCTATTTATATGAATGAGATCTTTTATGGTCATGCACCGATGATGAATGGTTTATTTCTATTAGATCTCGATGATAATGTTACACATATTCATAATATTGATGCTAAAAGGATTAAACTTAATGATGATATATCCGCATATATGTGACACTGCCGTCTAGGTCATATTGGCGTTAAACGCATGAAGAAGCTCCATTCGGATGGACTTTTGGAATAACTTGATTTTGAATCATTTGATACATGTGAGCCATGCCTTATGGGCAAGATGACTAGAACGTCGTTTTCCGGTTCAATGGAATGGGCGACAGATTTATTGGAAATCATACATTCTGATGTATGTGGTCCAATGAGTGTGTCGGTGCGAGGTGGATATCGTTATTTTGTTACTTTCACGGATGATTTGAGTAGATACGGTTATATCTACTTGATGAAACACAAGTCTGAAACCTTTGAAAAGTTCAAGGAATTTTAGAATGAAGTTGAAAATCATCTTAATAGAAAGATCAAATTTCTACGGTCCGGCCGTGGAGGTGAGTATCTAAGTTACGAGTTTAGCACTCACATGAAAGAGTGTGGAATTGTTTCACAACTCACACCTGCTGGAACACCACAGCGAAATGGTGTGTCGGAACGTCGTAATCGTACTTTATTGGATATGGTTCGATCTATGTTGTCTCTGACGGACTTGCCGTTGTGATTTTGGGGTTATGCACTAGAAACTGCTGCTTTCACTTTAAATCGGGCACCATCTAAATCCGTTGAAAAGACACCGTATGAATTGTGGTTTGGAAACAAACCTAAGCTGTCATTTCTTAAAGTTTGGGGATGCGATGTTTATGTGAAGAAACTTCAACCGGATAAACTCGAACCCAAAGCGGAAAAATGCGTCTTCATAGGATACCCTAAGGAAACTATTGGGTATTCCTTCTATGACAGATCCGAGGGCAAAGTTTTTTTTGCCAAGAATGGATCCTTTCTAGAGAAAGAGTTTCTCGCGAAAGGTGTGAGTAGTCGGAAGGTAGAACTCGAAGAGGTTATTGAACCTTCTCTTCAAAGTATGGCGAGTAGAGCAGCGCCGGAAGTCGTTCCAGAGTTGGCTCCACCAGTTGAAGAGGGAACTAATGATAATGATCATGAAACTCCAAAAGAGAATACTACCGAACCTCGCAGGTCTAGCAGGATGCGTGCAGCTCCCGAGCTGTACAAAAATCCTGTCATGAATTTCATGGTTGATGAAAATGATGACCCTGCGACGTATGAAGAAGCGATGATGAGCCCGAGTTCCAACAAATGGTTAGAAGCCATGAAATCAGAGATGGAATCCATGTATGAAAATCAAGTTTGGAACTTGGTAGAATTACCTCACGACCGAAGGCCGTGGAGAACAAATGGATTTTCAAAAGGAAAACTGATGCTGATGGTAATGTGACCATCTATAAAGCTCGACTTGTCGCAAAGGGGTTTCGAAAAATTCAAGGAGTTGATTATGATGAGACATTCTATCCCATAGGCGATGCTAAAATCAGTTAGGATTATGTTAGCAATTGCTGCATATTTCGATTATGAGATATGGCAGATGGATGTCAAAACCGCGTTTCTCAATGGTAATATTGAAGAAGAGTTGTATATGATATAACCAAAGGGTTTTGTCGATCCTAAGGATGCTAACAAGGTGTGCAAGCTTCAGTGATCCATCTATGGATTGAAGCAAGCATCATGAAGTTGGAATGTCCGCTTTGATGAGGTGATCAAAGAGTTTAGATTTGTCCAAACTTATGGAGAAGCTTGTATTTATAAGAAAGTGAGTGGGAGCAATGTGGCATTTCTGATATTATATGTGGATGACATATTATTGATCGGAAATGATATAGATCTTTTAAACAGTGTTAAATTTATCTAAACAACAAATTTTCAATGAAGTACCTAGGTGAAGCGTCATACATATTAGGTATAAAGATCTATAGAGATAGATCTAGGCGCCTAATAGGTCTATCGCAAAGTAAATACCTTGGTAAGATTTTAAATAAGTTTAAAATGGACGAAAGTAAGAAGGGGTTCTTACCTATGTTGCAAGGCAAGACATTGAGTAAGACTCAAAGTCCGGCTACGGCGGAAGAAAGAGAGATAATGGAAAAAGTCCCCTATGCTTCAGCCATAGGCTCTATAATGTACGCCATGCTATGTACAAGACCGGATGTGGCACATGCTATTAGTTTGACTAGTAGGTACCAATCGGATCCAGGTTCAGAACACTGGATAGCGGTCAAGAATATCCTTAAGTACTTACGAAGGACTAAGGATATGTTTCTTGTATACGGAGGTGAAGAAGAGCTCGTTGCTAAGTGTTATGTCGACGCAAGCTTTGACACCGATCCGGATGACTCTAAGTCTCAATCCGGATACGTATTTCTCATGAATGGCGGAGCGGTTAGTTGGAGGAGCTCCAAACAACCTGTGGTGGCGGGATCAACAACGGAGGCCGAATATGTTGCTGCTTTGGAAGCGGCTCAGGAAGCAGTTTGGATGAAGGAGTTCATATCCGAACTAGGAGTGGTTGCAAACGCGTTGGACCCAATGGTGATCTATTGTGACAACAATGGTGCCATTGCCAATGCCAAAGAGCCAAGGTCTCACAAGCATTCCAAGCATACTAAGCGCCGGTTTCGCTCTATCCGCGAGCATGTCAAGGATGGAGATATAAAGATTTGTAAAGTACACAAGGATCTCAATGTAGCAGATCCATTGACTAAAACTCTCCCTAGAGCAAAACATGATCAACAGCAGAACTCAATGGGTGTTAGATTTATCACTATGTAACTAGATTATTGTCTCTAGTGCAAGTGGGAGACTGAAGGGAATATGTCCTGAGAGGCAATAATAAGTGTTTATTATGTGTATTCCAAGTATATGATAGATGTTTATTTTTCATGCTATAATTGTATTAATACGGAAACATTAATACATGTGTGTTTAATAAACAAACAGAAAGTTCCTAGTTATGCCTCTCTCATAAACTAGCTCGTTGATTAACAAGATGATCAAGGTTTCCTGATCATAGACATTGGATGTTGTTAATAACGGGATCACAGCATTAGTGTAATGATGTGATGAACATTCATCTGCTAGGCCCCCCACCTTTTGAGGATGCCCCTAACAAGGAGAAGAATGTCTATCAGACTTCTCCTTGTTATGTGGTCCAATGAGTATGATAGACATTCTTCTCCTTGTTAGGGGCATCCTCAAAAGGTGCGTCGACATAACACTTAGCAACGAGCTCTTCTTCACCTTTGTATACAAGAAACATATCCTTAGTCCTTCGTAAGTACTTAAGGATATTCTTGACCGCTATCCAGTGTTCCGAACCTGGATCTGATTGGTACCTACTAGTCAAACTAATAGCATGTGCCACATCCGGTCTTGTACATAGCATGGCGTACATTATAGAGCCTATGGCTGAAGCATAGGGGACTTTGTCCATTATCTCTCTTTCTTCCGCCGTAGCCGGACTTTGAGTCTTACTCAATGTCTTGCCTTGCAACATAGGTAAGAACCCCTTCTTACTTTTGTCCATTTTAAACTTCTTTAAAATCTTATCAAGGTATGTACTTTGCGATATCCCTATTAGGCGCCTAGATCTATCTCTATAGATCTTTATGCCTAATATGTATGACTCTTCACCTAGGTCCTTCATTGAAAATTTGTTGTTTAGATAACTTTTAACACTGTTTAAAAGATCTATATCATTTTCGATCAATAATATGTCATCCACATATAATATCAGAAATGCCACATTGCTCCCACTCACTTTCTTGTAAATACAAGCTTCTCCATAAGTTTGGACAAATCCAAACTCTTTGATCACCTCATCAAAGCGGAGATTCCAACTTCGTGATGCTTACTTCAATCCATAGATGGATCACTGAAGCTTGCACACCTTGTTAGCATCCTTAGGATCGACAAAACCCTTTGGTTATATCATATACAACTCTTCTTCAATATTACCATTGAGAAACGCGGTTTTGACATCCATCTGCCATATCTCATAATCGAAATATGCAGCAATTGCTAACATAATCCTAACTGATTTTAGCATCGCCTATGGGATAGAATGTCTCATCATAATCAACTCCTTGAATTTTTCGAAACCCCTTTGCGACAAGTCGAGCTTTATAGATGGTCACATTACCATCAGCATCAGTTTTCCTTTTGAAAATCCATTTGTTCTCCACGGCCTTCGGTCGTGAGGTAATTCTACCAAGTTCCAGACTTGATTTTCATACATGGATTCCATATCGGATTTCATGGCTTCTAACCATTTGTTGGAACCCGGGATCGTCATCGCTTCTTCATATGTCGTAGGGTCATCATTTTCATCAACCATGAAATTCATGACAGGATTTTCGTATAGCTCGGGAGCTACACGCGTCCTGCTAGACCTGCGAGGTTCGGTAGTATTCTCTTTCGGAGTTTCATGATCATTATCATTAGTTCCCTCTTCAACTGGTGGAGCCAACTCTGGAACGACTTCCAGCGCTGCTCTACTCGCCATACTTTGAAGAGAAGGTTCAATAACCTCTTCGAGTTCTACCTTCCGACTACTCACACCTTTCGCGAGAAACTCTTTCTCTAGAAAGGATCCATTCTTGGCAACAAAAACTTTGCCCTTGGATCCGTGATAGAAGGAATACCCAAAAGTTTCCTTAGGGTATCCTATGAAGACGCATTTTTCCGCTTTGGGTTCAAGTTTATCCGGTTGAAGTTTCTTCACATAAACATCGCATCCCCAAACTTTAAGAAATGACAGCTTAGGTTTGTTTCCAAACCACAATTCATATGGTGTCTTTTCAACGGATTTAGATGGTGCCCGATTTAAAGTGAAAGCAGCAGTTTCTAGTGCATAACCCCAAAATCACAACGGCAAGTCCGTCAGAGACATCATAGATCGAACCATATCCAATAAAGTACGATTACGACGTTCCAACACACCATTTCGCTGTGGTGTTCCAGCAGGTGTGAGTTGTGAAACAATTCCACACTCTTTCATGTGAGTGCTAAACTCGTAACTTAGATACTCACCTCCACGGTCGGACCGTAGAAATTTGATCTTTCTATTAAGATGATTTTCAACTTCATTCTAAAATTCCTTGAACTTTTCAAAGGTTTCAGACTTGTGTTTCATCAAGTAGATATAACCATATCTACTCAAATCATCCGTGAAAGTAACAAAATAACGATATCCACCTCACATGTATCAAATGATTCAAAATCAAGTGATTCCAAAAGTCCATCCGAATGGAGCTTCTTCATGCGTTTAACGCCAATATGACCTAGACGGCAGTGCCACATATATGCGGATATATCATCATTAAGTTTAATCCTTTTAGCATCAATATTATGAATATGTGTAACATTATCATCGAGATCTAATACAAATAAACCATTCATCATCGGTGCATGACCATAAAAGATCTCATTCATATAAATAGAACAACCATTGTTCTCGAATTTAAATGAATAACCACTTCGCATCAAACACGATCCAGATACAATGTTCATGCTCAGTGCAGGCACCAGATAACAATTATTCAAGTTTATAACTAATCCCGACGGCAAATGGAGAGGTAGCGTTCCGACGGCGATCACATCAACGCTTGATCCATTGCCGACACGCATCTTGACCTCACCCCTTGCTAGCGGTCGCTTGTTCCGCAGCCCCTGATTCGAGTTACAAATATTAGCAACTGAACCGGTATCAAATACCCAGGTGCTACTGCGAGCACTAGTCAAGTACACATCAATAACATGTATAACATATATACCTTTACTTGCCTTGTCGGCCTTCTTGTCTGCCAAATACTTGGGGCAGTTGCGCTTCCAGTGGTCAGTCCCCTTACAATAGTAGCACTCGGTATCAGACTTAGGGCCAACTCGGGGTTTCTTTTCAGTCATGGTAACCGGCTTGCCGCCCTTACTTCCCTTCCGTTTTTCCTTCTTGTCTTTCTTGAAACCAGTGTTCCTATTGATCATCAACACTTGATGTTCCTTTTTGATCTCCACTTCTGCAGTTTTAAGCATTGACAGAAGCTCGGGGAGAGACTTCTTCATGCCTTGCATATTATAGTTCATCATGAAGCTCTTATAGCTAGGTGGTAGAGACTGCAGAACACGATGGATGCCTAAGTCAATGGGAATCGTTATTCCCAAGGACACAAGCTTATCGGCGTAACCCGACATATTGAGTACATGCTCACTAACGGAGTTGTGCTCTTCCATCATGCAGCTAAAGAACTTTTCTGAAGCATTGTAGCTCTCTACAGCAGCATGTGTGTCAAAAATCATTTTCAACTCACCCATTGTATCAAATGCATTGTCGTTTTTGAAACGCTTTTGAAGTTCTGGCTCTAACCCATACAATATGCCACAATGAACTAAGTTGTGGTCCTCCTAACGAGTCTGATAGACATTCTTCTCCTTGTTAGGGGCATCCTCAAAAGGTGGGGGGCCTAACGGATCAAGGTGGCCTAGCGTTTTCATGTCGATTTCAGTTCGCGAGCTTCAGTTTCTTCAGAGTTTTTCCATGAGAAGCATGCTCATCTAGAGGCGGGCTGGTCTTAGGTCATAAGCGACACCGCAGCCTCGTGGATACCACCGTCGGCCCAGAAGCGTGAGGTCTGACATTCCCCTCCCCTCTCCATTCTTGCTACAATAGCTTGAGGAGTTCTCGAGAAGCTCCGACCCAAACCGAGTCCGCCCTCATCGGTGTTGCCGGCGAGGGTTGCCTAAGGGGAGATGGTGGCCGTAGTTTTAGGTTTAGATGTAGTAGCTACTCCTTAGTGGTGTCTTGGAGCTGGCTTTTGGATCTCTGCGGCGGGATCCAAGGTTTAGGGTTCCTCTGCTTGCAGGTGTTGCTTCCATGGAGGAAGCATGGCGGCGACAGAGGTGCCAAGGTCTCCAAAATAAAATCATGCATCTTCGTGTGTTGCGGAGGTGTTGTGTTCCTGACCCTTTCCTAAAACTGGATCGTGCCTCCTGGCCGGCCGTGGTGGCGAGGAGGATATGCGGTGCGGCTGACCTTCCTCTGCAATTCTTCATTGGTGCGGGAGTCGGTTTGGTTGAGCTCTTCCCTTGGCTCCCTCTTCTCTGTCTTGGCGGCATGGAGGTGCTGGGGAGAGAGAGCTACTTTAGGGGAGTGCTCTTTGTGTGGTGCAGCAACGAGAAGATCTCGCGGTGGCCAAGGATGGTGTCGTGACCTTTGGCCGGCAAGAAGGCCATTCTAGACGCATGTATGGTGGTCTATTCAACCTCCAAGTCGAAGACCTCTCTTGGAGCTTCTCGCCGTAGATCTCGTCTCCCCGGTGCCAAGTGGTTCATCCTTGGCGCCTTGAAGACAACCGAAAATGGAAGCTCTCTCTCTCGATGGAGGAGGACCAGGACCCAATTGCTTTTTCACTTTTAGTCCTAGGTTCCTCTTTGCAAAATGCAAGGCCTTATCTTTGAACTGCAGTTCTTTCAAGGTTTGTATTGCAAGTGCGGTCTTGGGCTTTGTTGTAATATTTCTCCCACCTGTTGTTTGGTTTTAATGAATGCAGCAGAGGGTCCCCGTGGCCCTTTCCCCGTTCAAAAAAGAAGAAGCGTGGGGTCCTGGATTCGAATTCCCCTGGCATCCCTTTTTTGTTTTCCTTTTAAACCCACGTGCCGTTCGGTCCCACCCGTCACTGTCGATGGCTAGCCTAAGACCGAGTAAGAAAAGCTCAGAATGATTTCTAATTCAAATACAATTTCAGAATATGAATATATATCAAATAAATTCATAACTTTTAAATGGTTTTGAATTTGAACCAACATTTAAAATGAAATATGAATGATTTCCAAACATGAATTCAACCATGTTTTCAAATTTGACCAGGGTTGACTATATCTAGTCAGACCTTTGATATTTGACCACATTTGAATTATTTTTGCATTTAATATTGCTTTAAATTTGTGAATCCAAATAATTAAAATAATATATGTTTTTGAATCATAAAAATTCCAGGAATATGAATATGCTATTTAAAATATATTCTAGGCATTTAAATTTTTCAAATTATTAAATACTTTTAAATGCCTTTTCTTAAAGGGATTTCTATTTTTGTGCCCCTGGTTCATTAGATGTACTCACTTTTCCCCGGCCGCTTAACTTTTTCTCACTTCTGCCTAGCTCCTTTTCTGAAAATCTCACATCGGTCTGAAACTTGCTCTCTGTCGGGTCCCATTAGTGGACATTCGTCATTACGTGCTGACAAGTGGGGCCACATTCAGGTGGGTCCCGTAGTGGACCCTCGTCGTTACGTATTGACAAATAGGACCCCCCGTTACATGCTAACAGGTGGGGCCACGTTCAGTCGGGTCCCATATTAGGACCCCCCATGTTGGACTGCATGGGGTCGGCTTGTTGGGAACGCATTTTGGGGATGTGGCGTGGGACCATGTGGGGCATGTTTGGTAGTTACGTGCGTCCTGTCGCCTCAATTGGAAGATTTTTTGTTATTTTTATGATTGGCCTTTTTAAGTGAGCCTTTTCCCCTTTATGTCGCTAATAGTTGTTATTTTTGTCCAAAAAGACAACGAATCTAGATCAGCTTCTCTCTTGATTCATGGTTCCTTTTGGCCCTCGTATTTTTCCAATCTGGCAGCAAATCTAACCAGCACCATAAATATGTTGATAAATAGAGAATATGTAGATAAAACAGCTAATAAAGGATTATATAGTATGGTACTTAAACCAAGTTCGACAATTAGGCTACTCGGCAGCAGCAGCTTACAAGTTCAACACAGACGACAAAACAAAAGAAGCTGCTTTACAGCAGCAGCATCAGGACAAGATCGGTGCCCCTCATGGCCTCCACTAGGAGGGCCTCCGCCTCCTCCCTCTGGTGCTTCCTCCACTTCATGCTGCCCAGTATCTTGACCTTGGGCTCCTTGGGCTTGATCAGGGACATGCGACCCTCCTCAATGACCACCTTTTGGAGGTTGCGGAGGTGAAAACCGAGCGCCTGGTGCTTGGCTCTGAAGGAGTTGACGTTCTTTGACAGGCCGCAGGTCTTCACGTCCTCGGCATGCCTCACGAGGGAGTTGAAGTCGGTATCAAGCCCCCTGGTGCAGAAGGGGCACCTGTAGACGTCGCCGGCGAAGAAGCCGTTGAACTGGCCGGACTTTAGCTTCCTCAGCACCTGACGAGTCTTGCTGTCCGTGGACTCGTCGTCGCTGCAGACATCGCTGCTATCTACCTATTACAAAAAACAGTAGCGTGCAATAAGGACATGATTGAGATACTGTAGGGTTCGCAGCATAGAAAACAAAAAAATCCTACGATCTGAACTATGTACCAAGATCTATCTACTAGATACAAACAACGGGTGGATGTATATCCGTAGAGAACATACCCTTAAAGACCGACAAAGCTTAACTAGTTCGACTCGTGGTTGATGTAGATGATCTCTTGCCGATCTCAAGATCGAGAGGAAGTCCTAGCGCCGCAAATCAGCAGCGCATCCGTGCTCGCACACACGTTCGAGGCACCGAGCAACCTCCGCCTCCTCGCTCCAGCGATGCAGCGGAAGCACAACTGTTTCTTGCCGAATAGCCACCGGGAACATGTATCTCGCTAGTCCGAGACCATGGGGGATAAATTCTAGAGGGGGAGAGAGATCCTTCACGAGGAGGTGTAAGTGAGAAGTAAGGAGAGGGGTGCCTTTTATAGCAGGAGGGGGGAACCCCAAGGGGGTGGCCGGCGCATGGGGCTTCCCCCTTTCCCTCCCCTCTTCATGTGGGTGGACACTCCACTCACAAAAATCCATTCAAATCCCTCCACTCAAAATCCCACTCAAACTTGCCATTAAATTTCCACCAAATTTAATGCAAACTCTCATTAAATAAAACTATTTTATTTTATTCAGAATTTTGTCAATTACTTTAATGAAAAACATTCACAAATAAACCCTTGCTAGAATTCTATTTCACATGCATAACCTCTTTATGCAATTTCACCTGAAAACCTGTTTCGGTATCTAGTGAAATAAATTCCTGCACTTGTTTATTCTTTCGGCATGAAACTTTTGCTCCAATTGGATGTCGGTGCCTCTTAAGTGTGTCACCCTACGGTTCGTGAATAATGCGGACATGATCGAGACCCCTCTCGGATCAATTATCAGAAGCGGGATCTGGAGACCCATACTGACTCCCACACATTCAACGATGATTTTCTTGTGATCGTCGGAACTTTTTACGCTAGTATCTTAATCCCTTTGTTTCACGATATATTACATGTCCGAGATTCAATCATCGGTATCTCCATACCTAGTTTGATATCGTTACTGACATGCACTCTTTTCTCGTTCCCGTGATATAACATTCTAGTGATCAAATCACTTTCTTGCAAGCTAACCAATGTGATATCACCGAGAGGGCCAGAGTATATCTATTCGTCATAGGGATGAACAAATTCCACTCTCGATCCATGGGCCTCAACATAACACTTTATTAGTCTTGAACCCATCTTTATAATCACCCTATTATGGTGTGACGTTTGATGTTATCAAGAAACTCTTCCGGTGTTAGTGATTGACATGATCTCATGGTCTAAGGATTAGGATCACTCCGTAAGTTGTTATAGCAATATAAACTCAATGACTCTGATCGTAATGATATAATTCGGATGAATGTTCATCACATAATTACACTAATGTTGTGATCCCGTTATTAACAACATCCAATGTCTATGATCAGGAAACCTTGATCATCTTGTTAATCAACGAGCTAGTTTATGAGAGAGGCATAACTAGGAACTTTCTGTTTGTTTATTAAACACACATGTATTAACGTTTCCGTATTAATACAATTATATCATGCAAAATAAACATCTATCATATACTTGGAATACACATAATAAACACTTATTATTGCCTCTCGGGACATATTCCCTTCAGTCTCCCACTTGCACTAGAGACAATAATCTAGTTACATAGTGATAAATCTAACACCCATTGAGTTCTGTTGTTGATCATGTTTTGCTCTAGGGAGAGTTTTAGTCAACGGATCTGCAACATTGAGATCCTTGTGTACTTTACAAATCTTTATATCTCCATCCTTGACATGCCCGCGGATAGAGTGAAACCGGCGCTTAATATGCTTGGAATGCTTGTGAGACCTTGGCTCTTTGGCATTGGCAATGGCACCATTGTTGTCACAATAGATCACCATTGGGTCCAACGCGTTTGCAACCACTCCTAGTTCGGATATGAACTCCTTCATCCAAACTGCTTCCTGAGCCGCTTCCAAAGCAGCAACACATTCGGCCTCTGTTGTTGATCCCGCCACCACAGGTTGTTTGGAGCTCCTCCAACTAACCGCTCCGCCATTCATGAGAAATACGTATCCGGATTGAGACTTAGAGTCATCCGGATCGGTGTCAAAGCTTGCGTCGACATAACACTTAGCAACGAGCTCTTCTTCACCTCCGTATACAAGAAACATATCCTTAGTCCTTCGTAAGTACTTAAGGATATTCTTGACCGCTATCCAGTGTTCCGAACCTAGATCCGATTGGTACCTACTAGTCAAACTAATAGCATGTGCCACATCCGGTCTTGTACATAGCATGGCGTACATTATAGAGCCTATGGCTAAAGCATAGGAGACTTTTTCCATTATCTCTCTTTCTTCCGCCGTAGCCGGACTTTGAGTCTTACTCAATGTCTTGCCTTGCAACATAGGTAAGAACCCCTTCTTACTTTCGTCCATTTTAAACTTCTTTAAAATCTTATCAAGGTATGTACTTTGCGATAGCCCTATTAGGCGCCTAGATCTATCTCTATAGATCTTTATGCCTAATATGTAGGACGCTTCACCTAGGTACTTCATTGAAAATTTGTTGTTTAGATAACTTTTAACATTGTTTAAAAGATCTATATCATTTCCGATCAATAATATGTCATCCACATATAATATCAGAAATGTCACATTGCTCCCACTCACTTTCTTGTAAATACAAGCTTCTCCATAAGTTTGGACAAATCCAAACTCTTTGATCACCTCATCAAAGCGAAGATTCCAACTTCGTGATGCTTGCTTCAATCCATAGATGGATCACTGAAGCTTGCACACCTTGTTAGCATCCTTAGGATCGACAAAACTCTTTGGTTATATCATATACAACTCTTCTTCAATATTACCATTGAGAAACGCGGTTTTGACATCCATCTGCCATATCTCATAATCGAAATATGCAGCAATTGCTAACATAATCCTAACTGATTTTAGCATCGCATACGGGAGAGAATGTCTCATCGTAGTCAACTCCTTGAATTTGTCGAAACCCCTTTGCGACAAGTCGAGCTTTATAGATGGTCACATTACCATCAGCATCAGTTTTCCTTTTGAAAATCCATTTGTTCTCCACGGCCTTCGGTCGTGAGGTAATTCTACCAAGTTCCAGACTTGATTTTCATCCATGGATTCCATCTCGGATTTCATGGCTTCTAACCATTTGTTGGAACCCGGACTCATCATCGCTTCTTCATACGTCACAGGGTCATCATTTTCATCAACCATGAAATTCATGACAGGATTTTCGTACAGCTCGGGAGCTACACGCATCCTGCTAGACCTGCGAGGTTCGGTAGTATTCTCTTTCGGAGTTTCATGATCATTACCATTAGTTCCCTCTTCAACTGGTGGAGCCAACTCTGGAACGACTTCCAGCGTTGCTCTACTCGCCATACTTTGAAGAGAAGGTTCAATAACCTCTTCGAGTTCTACCTTCCGACTACTCACACCTTTCGCGAGAAACTCTTTCTCTAGAAAGGATCCATTCTTGGCAACAAAAACTTTGCCCTCGGATCTGTGATAGAAGGAATACCCAATAGTTTCCTTAGGGTATCCTATGAAGACACATTTTTCCGCTTTGGGTTCGAGTTTATCCGGTTGAAGTTTCTTCACATAAACATCACATCCCCAAACTTTACGAAATGACAGCTTAGGTTTGTTTCCAAACCACAATTCATACGGTGTCTTTTCAACGGATTTAGATGGTGCCCGATTTAAAGTGAAAGCAGCAGTTTCTAGTGCATAACCCCAAAATCACAACGGCAAGTCCGTTAGAGACATCATAGATCGAACCATATCCAATAAAGTACGATTACGATGTTTCGACACACCATTTCGCTGTGGTGTTCCAGCAGGTGTGAGTTGTGAAACAATTCCACACTCTTTCATGTGAGTGCTAAACTCGTAACTTAGATACTCACCTCCACGGTCGGACCGTAGAAATTTGATATTTCTATTACGATGATTTTCAACTTCATTCTAAAATTCCTTGAACTTTTCAAAGGTTTCAGACTTGTGTTTCATCAAGTAGATATAACCGTATCTACTCAAATCATCCGTGAAAGTAACAAAATAACGATATCCACCTCGCACCGACACACTCATTGGACCACATACATCAGAATGTATGATTTCCAATAAATCTGTCGCCCATTCCATTGAACCGGAAAACGACATTCTAGTCATCTTGCCCATAAGGCATGGCTCACATGTATCAAATGATTCAAAATCAAGTGATTCCAAAAGTCCATCCGAATGGAGATTCTTCATGCGTTTAACGCCAATATGACCTAGACGGCAGTGCCACATATATGCGGATATATCATCATTAAGTTTAATCCTTTTAGCATCAATATTATGAATATGTGTAACATTATCATCGAGATCTAATACAAATAAACCATTCATCATCGGTGTATGACCATAAAAGATCTCATTCATATAAATAGAACAACCATTGTTCTCGGATTTAAATGAATAACCACTTCGCATCAAACACGATCCAGATACAATGTTCATGCTCAGTGCAGGCACCAGATAACAATTATTCAAGTTTATAACCAATCCCGGCGGCAAATGGAGAGGTAGCGTTCCGACGGAGATCACATCAACGCTTGATCCATTGCCGACACGCATCTTGACCTCACCCCTTGCTAGCGGTCGCTTGTTCCGCAGCCCCTGATTCGAGTTTCAAATATTAGCAACTGAACCGGTATCAAATACCCAGGTGCTACTGCGAGCACTAGTCAAGTACACATCAATAACATGTATAACATATATACCTTTATTTGCCTTGTCGGCCTTCTTGTCTGCCAAATACTTGGGGTAGTTGCGCTTCCAGTGGTCAGTCCCCTTACAATAGTAGCACTCGGTATCAGACTTAGGGCCAACTCGGGGTTTCTTTTCAGTCATGGTAACCGGCTTGCCGCCCTTACTTCCCTTCCGTTTTTCCTTCTTGTCTTTCTTGAAACCAGTGTTCCTATTGATCATCAACACTTGATGTTCCTTTTTGATCTCCACTTCTGCAGTTTTAAGCATTGACAGAAGCTCGGGGAGAGACTTCTTCATGCCTTGCATATTATAGTTCATCACGAAGCTCTTATAGCTAGGTGGTAGAGACTGCAGAACACGATGGATGCCTAAGTCAATGGGAATCGTTATTCCCAAGGACACAAGCTTATCGGCGTAACCCGACATCTTGAGTACAGGCTCACTAACGGAGTTGTGCTCTTCCATCATGCAGCTAAAGAACTTTTCTGAAGCACTGTAGCTCTCTACAGCAGCATGTGTGTCAAAAATCATTTTCAACTCACCCATTGTATCAAATGCATTGCCGTTTTCGAAACGCTTTTGAAGTTCTGGCTCTAACCCATACAATATGCCATAATGAACTAAGTTGTGGTCCTCCTGACGAGTCTGATAGACATTCTTCTCCTTGTTAGGGGAATCCTCAAAAGGTGGGGGGCCTAGCAGAGCTTCGAACGCCTGGTACTTGACTTGATTACATTTGATCAAGTATTGATCTTCGAGCTTCGGCGGTGTTGATCTCGGTCTTCAGTCTTGGACTTGATCTCGATTCCGATATTGTAATCTACCAGAGAAGAACCAAATACCGGAAAGAAAGGAAACAATCAACACATGGCATAGATGCAATGCTCAATCGAGGATGATGATATGACAAGTTAAAGTGCATTGAGTTAAACCCCTAAGGCATGCTTGATCATTTTAATCGGGGTCCGAGGGGTCCAAACCCTAATTCGGAGAAACCCCGGAGGCATATGAGAGGGGTTATTTTGTTGTTCTAATATAACTTGCAATTGAAGTTGCTTATCAATGCATGATTATAATTTAATTAGGTAGAATTCATTTTTCTGAACATTTTGATATATTATTTGTATTTTTCTGATTTAAAATGAATTAGTTATGAATTTCCCAAATTTTAATTCATTTTAAATCATTTTTAGAATACTATAAAAATAAATTGCATTTTGAAATTACTTAAACATTTTATTAATCAGAAACATTTCTGATACTATTTTTATTACTTACAGGGTGGACCCACCTGTCAGCATTTATCAATTACTGAAATGAATTACAGAAATTAATAAAGGAAACAGAAAAGATTTATTGCATAGGCATGACACCATGATGACGTCAGCCAGGAGCAACCCTTGCAGATCATGGATGGATCGATCGATCCAGAGCTCGCGGGGAGGCGTGGTTGGGGGCGTTGGGAAGAGGGCGTCGAGGGGAGTCGAATGGTAGTGGCGCCGCCCTCGAATGGTCGTCGGAGCTTGCCGGCGACGACAAACGGCGGCGGTGCTCACAGATGATCGTGGGGAAGAAGAACCAGAGGGTGTGGGAGGAAGGGGAGAGCACTGGGCGGTGCGGGAGCTCACCACGAACACGACAGTGAGGTCGGCGAGTCCGGGGAAGTTCTAGAACGACAGGAATCGAGGATGGACGCGACAGCCGGACTCAGGGAAGGCAAGGTCAACGGCGACATTCTATAGCGCCCGCGGCCAATTCCTTCAGGGAGAAGCGTCTGGGCGACAAGGCGGAGCTTCCTGCATGCTTGGCTGACCTTGGGGAGGCCGGAGACGACGGGGAGAAGCGGCAGCCGGGGCTAGGGTTTCGGCTGGGAGGGGAAAAGCTACGAGAAGTCACGAGGAGGGGTGAAATTGGTATGGGGATAGATAGTGGATCACGGCGGTTCTCGTGGCGTTCTTATCCGGGCGAGGCGAGCACAGCGGCGGTGCGAATCGCGGCGGCGAGGCGACGGACGGCGTCGGCGCATCCACGCAGCAGCTTGAGCGCGTGAGGAAGACAACACGAAGCGGTATGTGGGCCTGGGCTGCGCGTGGGCTTCGGCTGGGCTGCGACTGCACGCGCTGAGCGGCAGAGAAAGGAAAGAGAGGGGGAGAGGGCGAGCTGGGCCGGCCTGCTACAGCTTGCTGGCTCTGTTTTATTTGCAAAATTTGTTTTCCCATTTATATTTCTGCTTTCTCTTTTGTAGTTTCAAATACCAAACTATTTTGGACATTTCAAAAATGTCACTGAGTTTTATAAGGATTTAAAGTACTATGGGGCCCTCATAACCAGTTGGGCTCCACATTTTGTTAGGGTTTTTTTTCAAAAATATTTAAAACCTTTTGAATGTGTTTCAATATAGAGAGGGGAAGCTAGGGTTTAGGGTTTTGAGATCCTTTTTATTTCATGCATGCATTTTAAATAATAATGATGCTAATGAATGCACAAACAAATCCTAGATAGTATTTAATAGAACTAGGGTTGTTACAACAAACCTAAGGGCAGTTGCCCCATCGAGCTTTCTAATGGGTTTAGCTTCTATCCATTTGGTGAATTTATCAACTTCTACTAGAAGATGCATAAACTCACATGGTGTCTTCTGTAATGGACCAACCATGTCTAGCCCCTAGACTGCAAACGGCCAAGTTATTGGTATTGTTCGCAATCCTTCAGCTGGAACATGTGGTTGTCGGGCATAGAACTGGCATCCCATGCATGTCTCAACCAGCTTGTCGGCGTCCGCCTTCGTGATCAGCCAGTAGAATCCTTGCCGGAAGGCTTTGGAGACCAACGATCGCGGAGCGGCGTGATGCCCGCAATCTCCAAGGTGGATCTCACGAAGGATGTCAATACCTTCTTGCTGGGAAACACACTTAATGTATACAGTAGTGGTTCTTCTTTTGTAGATTTGTCCATTGATTATGGTATAGCCCTTTGCTCGACGTACTATTTGCCGACTTTCGACCTCGTCGATGGGAAAAGTTCCGTGTACGAGATATTCCATGAACGGTTTAGTCCAAGCCGGAGGGACCTTTGTCACTATGTGAACAAAAGAGTCAACTCTATCCGGGTTCTTGGTGTCCGCTCCCTTCACGGACAGTGTCCGTAGATGCTCCAGAAAAACGCCAAGTGGAATTTTTTTGCGCCTTGATCCAAGTTTTGACAGTAGATCAGCCGCCTCATTTTGCTCCCTAGGGACATACTTGACTTCGTAGCCCAAGAAGCTCTTGGCTATCTCATCCACTTCATCTCGATATGCCACCATCATAGGGTTCTGCGCGTTCCAGGTGCTAGCTACCTGCTGGGCAACCAAGTCAGAATCTCCATAGCAAACTATGCGCTTGGTGTTAATATCCTTGGCTACCCGTAGTCCGTGTATGAGTGCTTCATATTCTGCCATGTTGTTCGTAGCCTTGAAGTGGATCTGCAGAACGTAGTGTAGGTTCTCCCCAGTTGGTGACTGTAGCAGCACACTAGCCCCCGAGCCATTGAGTAGCTTTGATCCGTCAAAGTGCATCACCCAGTATTCTGCCTCCGGCATAGGGGTAGCATACGACATCTCCGTCCTATATGCAATAAAATCCGCTAAGATCTGTGATTTGATAGCGTCACGTCTCTTGTAGGTGATCTCGAAGGCGGCAAGCTCAATGCCCCACTTCACGACCCTTCCTGTAGCATTGCTATTGTTGATGATGTTGGACAGTGGAGCTTTACTCACAACTGTGATAGGGTGCTCCTAGAAGTAGTGTCTTAGCTTCCGAGAAGCAAGGAACACTCCATAAGCTAGCTTCTGGTAGTGCGGGTAACACTACTTGGACTCCGTCAAGACCTCGCTTGCATAGTAAATTGGCGGTTGAACTCCATACTCATGCCCTGGTTCTTTCCGCTCTACCACGACGACGATGCTGATTACCCGGTTAGTGGCCGCCATGTAAATTAACATAGGCTCCATAGGCTTGGGTGCTACAAGGATAGGCACCGAAGAGTGTATATCCTTTAGCTGCTTCAATGTTGCATCTGCTTCGTCCGTCCAGGTAAATTTGTTCGCCTTCTTCAGCAACTTGTACAGCGGCAGAGCCTTCTCTCCAAGTCATCTGACGAACCGGCTTACTGCTGCAATGCAGCCTGTGAGCCGTTGTATGTACTTCAAGCATGTCGAACGGTTTATGTTTAGGATGGCCTTGATTTTCTCCGGGTTGACCTTGATTCCACGCTGGGAAACTATGAAGCCCAACAATTTGTCGGCTGGAACCCCGAAGATGCACTTCTTTGGATTAAGCATCATGTTGTATTTCTGGAGATTATCAAAGGTTTCTTTTAAGTCGGAGATTAAGTCATTTGACTTTTTAGACATCACCGCTATATCGTCTACATAGGCGTGAATGTTCCGACCAATTTGGTTGTGGAGGCAACATTGCATGGTCCACTGGTACATAGCACCTGTGTTTTTTAGCTCAAAGGGCATCGTGACATAGCAAAACGTGTCTTAAGGTGTGGTGAACGAAGTGGCCAATTGGTCCAACTTCCTCATCTTTATCTGGTGGTATCCTGAGTATGCATCTAGAAAACACAAAAATTCCGAGCCAGCCGTCGAGTTAATGACTTGGTCAATGCGAGGCAAAGCAAACGGTCTTTGGGACACGTTTTGTTCAAGCCAGTGTAATCAACGCACATTCTTAATTCTTTGGTTCCCTTTTTGGGGACAAGTACAAGATTGGCCACCCATCGGGTGTGAAGGACATCTCGGATAAAACTAGCCTTAAGTAACCTAGCTATCTCTTTGCCTATGGCGCGTCTCTTCTTGTATCCGAAGCGTCGTAGAGGTTGTTTCACTGGTTTACATTTTGGATCAATATTCAAGGTGTGCTTGGCAAGTTCCCTAGGTACACCTTTCATGTCGGCAGGTTGCCAGACAAAGATGTCCCTATTCTCACAGAGGAACTCGACGAGCGCGCTTTCCTATTTGGGATCCAGGTTCGTCCCAATGGCGGTGGTCTTGGAGGCATCGCCTACCACAAGTTCCACCGGCTTGGTTTCGATGGCGGCCTTGAAAGCTAGGGCGGAGTCAGAAATCTGCTTCTTCGACGTCGGCATTTCCGTGGCATCGACCTTGCTCTAGATCTCCTTGAATTCTTCACTGTAGAGGACAGCTTCTACAAAGGCTGCTTCTCCAATCTCGTAGTCCCTTGCCTTGGTAAAACTTCCGGATACGATGATGTCGTCATTTGGTCCGGGTATCTTGAGCTTGTTGTAGACGAAGCATGCCTTGGCCATGAAGGTGTGGAAGATGTTGCGTCCGAAGATGACGTGGTACACGCTTTTGAAGGGGACCACCTCAAAGGTCATGCGTTCTTGGCGGTAATTGTTAACATAACATCACCAAAAGCTACCTGAAGTATGATGCACCCAAGGGACCGAGCCTCCCGGCCAAGAACTACGCCATGGAACACGGTGCTGGTCTGCCTTAGGTTAGCCTCCGTTAAGTTCATCTTGTGTAGCGTATCCAGGTACATGATGTTGATGCTGCTTCCACTATCCACCATACATTTGGTGAACTCGTTGCCGTCAATCAGGGGGTTGATGACCATGGCGTACTGGTTCTTCGTAGGATGACGTCTGGGTGATCCTTCCTGTCCCAAGTGATTGTAATCTCCGACCAGCGCAGGTACTGGGGGACTGGGGGAGAGTGGCCATCAGTATCCTCAGCGAGGTTTTCTATTGTCGGGCAGTTGGGGTGCCAAGGAAAGTGTGGTAGATGGGGGCCTTCTTATCAAAGGGGTTCTTGCCCTTGCCATCGCTCTTGGTGGCGTGCTTGGGGTCAACATCCTCGTCCATGTCACTTGAATCATTGGACTCCTCGTCCTTCTTCTTCCCCTTGCCCTTGCCTCACGGTTTGTTCTTCCGACTTTGCTTGTAGCCGGACTCCGGGTTCTCCTTGAGATCGTTGACGAACTTGCAATGGAGATTGGTGTGAGTGGCTTTGCCGTTGGCGTCGAGGTGTACAAGGCATGGCATATCACGGTACTCCTCGTATGTTTGGGGAACGCGGGGTGCTGCCGGGGTAGTTTCACTACTGCGCTGCTGCCCACGACCAGCCCCCCGTCCTCGGCCACGTTGTCCGCCATCACCTCGTCCTGCAAATGTCTTGGTGACAATGTCGAAGGTTTGCCTTTCTTCTGGAGGGCTCTTTCACTTTGTGTTGTTGTTCGTCCTAGATTGAGTTGGAATGGTTGTTGCCGGCAGGGACCTGCGAGCATCGTCGTCGGCAGCCGTGAACTCACTAGCCAGCTGGATCATCTGGTAGAGATTTAGCCGGTGATTGTCCTGCAGGCGCTTCAACTTATGTCGGAGCAACGTACCTTTCTCCAACCCATCGATGAAGGCGGCCATGGCGGTTTGAGCATGCACTCCTGCGCAGGAATTCTTCATATCCAGCCAGCGAGAGAGCTAGGCGCGAGATGACTCGTCTTTCTCCTGCATGCACCGTTGTAGATCGCCAATAGTATAGGGACGCTTATACGTACCCTCGAAGTTCTTGGTGAACGCTTCTTGCATGTTCAACCAGTTCCAGATGGACTTCTCCGGCAAGTCATCAATCCATTGTCGGGCTATGCCCGCCAGTATCAGGGGAAGGTACTTGACGGTGATGTTGGGGTTACCTCCGGCAATATCCACTGCATTGTCGTAATCCTGCAACCACGTAGCTAGTTTTGCGGTGCTGTCATAGGGCTTGATGGTCTTGTTAATCCGGAAACCCTTAGGGTAAGTTGCGGTCCGTATTACAGGTCCAAAGCAATGTGGTCCCAGGTATTGTCCTTCCCGGGCCTTGTGAATGTTTTCCAGGCATGAACGTGCGTCGTATGGCTCCGGGCTTGCTCTTTTCTTCTTGCCACCAGGGGATGGGCTACGTGAACGACGCGGGCCTCCTCCGCCATGGTGGCTGCTAGGGGGTGACGAAGGCGGAGGTGGCGATGGGTTAGACTTTTTGCTGTTACCCTCCTACGACGCCTCACGCTTGTCGCAGTTGCTTGTCCGACGCGGAGGGTCATGACGCGACGTGCTCTTGTGTCCTTGGTTGCGCTCTCCATCTTGACGGGGTTGCTCCGTGTTGTCGCGGATGACGATGCCGCTTTGCCTTAGCGGAGGAATGTCCATGCAGTGGTGAGCCTTGGGGTCTTCGTGATGTAGGGGGATCAGGGAGGTGGAGATTGGAGACGAGGATGAGCCTTGCCTCCATGGTCGGAGGATATGGGGATAGCGTCCTTCCTGTTGCATGCATCCCTCCGTCATCATTCTGATGAACCCGTCTAAGACCCGACATTATGAGGGGATCGGTCCCTTGGCGGCTTAGGTTGGCTAGACTGGCAATACGCTGGGTTAGACTTAAGCCTCTGAGAGGTGGCCTTTTCCTGCTGTTTCACCGTCTTGGCCACAAGGTCATAGACCTTCTCCACAGCTGCGGGTGATCTATCCTGCTCCAGAAGGGTCTTGTTGATGGCTAGGTTGAGAATAGGAGTGGGCATGACCTGCCTGCCTTCGCTGTCAATGTATGGCTTGGCTTGTGGCAGCTTCGAGGGAGCCCATCCTAGGTTTCTCCGTACACCAGGGTTGTTGATGACGCGAGCCGGAGCTTTCTTAGCCTTCTGCTGCTTGAGCAGAGTCTTGTACTCGGCCTCCATTGTTCTAGCTTTCTCTATTGACTTCTGTGTGTTGGCCAGATCTCGATCCAGCTTTGCGCCTTGCTCCGCGATGGCCTGTGCTTCCTCCAGCAGCTTCTAGCGCTTCTCGTCAAGCAGGATTACGTTCCGTATATGGGCCATAGTCATGGGTTCGACGAGTAGGTTGTCGTACATCACTCTATCAGCTGGATTGATTTGGGCAGCAGCAGACGTAGATGTCGGAGGCGGCTGGTTTGCGGTGTTGTTGTTACTCGGACCGACGTTGAGTTCCTACGGCTGTTGCGCTGGGTTCGGCGGAGGGGTCATGACCTTTGCGCGATCATTGTCGACAGCAACAGGTGGTCCCTTCCCCTTGTCCAGTGCTTTAGGTGGAGCTTGTTTGGGTTGATCTTCATCCATCGCGGTTGAAAGGATCGTATGGGCACCTAGAGGGGGGTGAATAGGTGCTACTTCAAATTTTCTTCTTTTTCAAATTAAGGTTTTACAAGAAAGGTAAATTCTCTAGATAATGCAACTAAGGTGAATTTACCTATATGACAAACAAGCACTAGCTAACACAACACTAAGCAAGAACAAGTAAGTAAAGTGCGGTAAAGAATAGAAGTAACCAAAGTGGTGGACACGGAGACACAAGGATTTGTTTCCCGTATTTCCTTCCTTTTTAGGGGAAGTACGTATATGTCTGGAGAGGGGGTGGTTTCAAACCACCAACTCCACGAGAGGCCTCCCTTGTTCTCCGATGAATCTCACCCCAACGAGATCGATCCACCTTCCACTATATCGGCAACCTTCAAGGTGGAAGCCGGCACCTTTACAACAAGTTCGGGGCACACATCCACAACTTAATTGGAGGCTCCCAAATACAAGAAAGCTATCAAAACAATCAACGACAAGCTTGTAAGAACCAAATCTAGAACTAGGGTTTCCAAAGAAAACACTAGAGCAATGGGGCCCTCAAATGAATGAGAGGGAAATGAAGATATCTTTTGGTGAAGTAGTAGATCAAGGGCTCCTCCTTCTATTCTCCAAAGATCAAAGACTTTGGATGGTTGAGTGAAGAGATCTTGGCGATTTGGTGGCTCAAATGAAGGTGGTAGTCTTCAATGCAACGAGGACTTTGTCCCAAGGTAGGTGGAGGGGTATTTATACCACTTGGAGGAATCTGCCCGTTGAGGCATTAAATGCACCGGTACTACCGGTACTCAAGCGGACTACCGGTCAGGTACCGGACCAAGTACCGGAGTAGGCACCACTTGGTCGAGCCAGCCACGGTCAAGCCCGGAACTACCTTGCGGTACTACCCCAAGCGGTAGTACTGGTCATTAGACGCGGTATTACCGGTCAGGGCGGTAGTACCGGTCCCAAGTACCGGTTGGTACTGAGCGAAGAGGAAAGGCCAAGTCCTTCCTCAGTGTTGCCCGGTACTGCCGAGCGGCACTACCGTGTCCAAGCGGTAGTACCGCTTGAGCGGTAGTGCCGCTCCGCGGTACCGGGTGGTACTGAGTAAAATCGAGGCCTGCCCACCTCAATCGGATGCCCGGTACTAGGGAGCGGTAGTACCGGTGCCAAGCTGTAGTACCGGTTGTAACTTCCGATACTACCGGTCAGTACACGAGACTTTGGCAAGGGAAACTATGGGCAATGCAATATTTGTGCCACTACCTAGAAAACCTGAGATACACTTAGCGCACGATTAAAACGATAGGTGTGTTGTTATCAAACATCAAAATCACAAGGATAGGAAATTTGCGTCTCCATCTTCCTTCCCATCTTTCTGTCTAGTTTGGTTAGTGTGTAAGTTGAACTTCTGTTCCTTTTTGACCCCCTAGGTGGGTCAGTACTATGACGTTTTTGTGTGTGGTTGTTGTTCCGTTATCTGATGATAATGGAACCCGATCCCTCTTTCTGGGAGATTGTATGGAAAAAACAAGGATAGGAAATGCTCTTTCAATCTCCCCCTTTTTGGTGTTTGATGACAACACACCTTTGCAAGATAATTTTATGAAGATACTCATGGAATTTGAAAAATAGAGACGAGGCTCCCCCTGGATGAATAGGATCAAACCTCCCCCTCTATTTTACAAACCCAACACGAGTGCACAAATATAGATACTAGCATTTGAACTCATACCTTTGCACAATAACTTGTGATGAGAAATATATTGGCAATGTATAACGCATATCATCACAAGATGGATCTGTGAAATAACCCACATAGTCTCAACATACATAGCACGAGTAGTTCCCAAATAGTTAGTACATATAGTTCACACATAATTATGAAGCAAATAGGAAAATAAAGTTCACAAGCAATTAAAAGATCAAAGCAAGAACGAGCTTGTGACTTTCCCATGCAACACCCGCATTCCTAAGGTGCACCTTATCCCCCTTTGGCATCAACATGCCAAAAAGGGACAAGTGCAAGACTAACGTCCCGACAGTCAATCCTCCTCCTCATCATCAAAGTCCTCCTCATAGGCTGGTGGAGCACGGTGCGAGGGAGACATCATCATCCCAATGGCTGTGCTAGGAGATCCATTGGTCTTTAGGGGTGATGTTGGTCTCGGAACCCTTGGAGATGGTCGATCCTTGAGCTTCCATCAAGTCCTTCTGCCGAGCACAAGCTTTCTTGGCATACACATGAGCCTCATACATGCTCTTTTGATTGTCAACTTGGAAGCAAAAGATTTTTTTTGAGCTTTGCCTCCATCCTCTTGGCCCAATATGGCTGGGCATTCTTGCGTCGGGAGACAACATAATCTGCATGACGGACACTATCAGCATCCTCAGAATCAGCCCCAATCACATTGCCTTCTTCATCCACCTCATCACCTTCCACATTGCGGGGCTTGGCATGCTTCTTGATCTTGAGGGCCTTGAACCGGTGCATAATGAGAGGACGAGTGGAAAGGGTCCTGGAAATGGGAGGGCACTTGGAAAAAATGAGAGCCATGATGTAGGGAGCGAAAGGGGGAACCCTCCGGGAGTGAGCCGCAGCGACCATCTCATTCCAGATAAAGTCCATCACATCAAGAGGAGTGCCGGAGTCGCAGTTGAGGAAGGTGTTGAGCAACAAATCAACAGAATATCCATGAATCTCATCTTTGTTGCCCGCACGAGAAGCAACGGTATCACGGAAGATGCGGTGGAGAATTTCATATGTGGGGAGAAGATCCTTGATCTTGCCAACAACACCGTGGCCCCGGATATAAAGAGGTGCAAGAACATCCTTCTTGGAGGTATTCTCACGCAAGTGGCAACGGAAACCACAAGGAGTGTCACGGCCACGATATTCATACCCTAGAATCTCAGTAAACTCAGCAAGAGTGGCCTCCTTAATAGAACCTTGAGTCATCCAAGTGATTTTCCGAGTGCGGCCAGTTGAGAAGTGAGCAGTGGCATAAAACTGAGCAATGAGAAGAGGCTCATAGTCATGCTGAAACTCCATGATGGGGAACAATCCAAGGTGGGAGCAGATTTCTTTAGCCTCAGCAAAATAATCAAGATTCTTGTTGATGTGACCCATATCAATCCATAGCTGTGGCACAACCATCTGAATATTCGTCATAAGGACTTCATGGTAGACTCGCTCTTGGAAGTCATTGTAGAAAAAGCTGTCTTCCCTGCCCTCATCACGGGCGCGGACATAGGGATTATCAACCCTCAGAGAGCGGAACTCAGACTCAGATATATCAGACGGTTTCTTTGGCCCTGATGCCCCTGAGCTGCAACTCTTGGGGCGCCCCGGGGAAGGGGGACGAGGAGGGGGAGCACTGCCACGACCAGCAGACCGCTTAGTGACCCCCTCACGACCCCCACGGCCACCTCGAGTAGCAGGAATCTTCATACGACAACTAGGCTGAGGCATAACTTCTTCTTCCTCGGACTCCGTCTCTTCCTCTTCAATCTCATAAGATGCCTTGGAGCGCTTATGAGCACCCCTAGAACCACCTGCACCTGTGATAGCAAGAGGGAGAACAGCAAAGGGGTAAGGGCACAAGAACCCAAAATGAACAAAGAAGAATCCATGTTTTAGTAAGATGTTGTGGTCAGTTGGGACCGGTACTACCGGAGTTGGCAACTAGTAGTACCGCTTTCGAGCGGTAGTACCGAAAAATTTTCCGGTACTACCGGTCGAGCGGTACGAGCATAGCAATGGTAGGTAACGGTCCCAAATTGGCCTCAACAGTTTATAAAACATTGATTCTACTAAGTAGCAAGGAATGTATGGTGTTACAACCCCAAAGCAAGTTACTTTCTCCGAGAATCTAAGCAAGACCTAGATCCAACAAAGAAATCAAGAGTGAGAAGGAGGGGACGGTTGTATCGGGATCCATGGCGGTGGAGAAGGAGCGGGAGCCCGCAAGGAGTCCGAATCCAAAGAGGATCTGGGGAGAGGAGGACGCGGCGAGGCTCCGGTGGCATCAAGAGCTCCGGCGGCGGCGGTGGTATGTGTGGAGAGCGGGGGGATAATGAGGCACTGAAGGGTGCCCCTCCCCACACGTCCCAACCTATACCCGAGACGCCAACCGGTAGTACCGGTACTAGAAGCGGTAGTACCGCTTGCGATCAGTAGTACCGGTCCAGAAACCGGTAGTACCGGACATACGAGCGGTAGTACCGCTCCTGGAGAAGTTTCCAGGAAACGACCTAGGAACCACCCAGGTCCGGTAGTATCGCTCCTAACCCGGTAGTACCGGTTCCACCTGATTCCATAGCCAGGATCAAAGGAAAGGTTCTTGTGCAGATTGTATGGGGGATTTTTGGAGAAAGTAGAAAGGCTTGGGTTGAGATAATCACACTGTGATAAGCACATGCACTCTTAAATAAGGAAAAAACATATGAAAAGCCAACCGAGAGTGCATGATCTTAAGAACAACAACAACGCGAAAATGACAACCATGAGTAAGCATCAACCTCTCGAATGAGAGAGGGGGCCTAGGCCACCATATTTGAGTATACTCGTCTTGGCACCACGAAGATATATCTTGGGTCCATTACCGAAACTCATCATTTAAGCTCACATATCACAAAACGATATTAAGAGGAATGATTTTGATTGCTTTGGGCGTAATGGGGGGAGGGTTGGTCCAATCAATTAGGACCGCACTCCCCCTATATCCATGCCTACACCTAAACCAAATAAGATTCAAGACATAGGTGAGAATGCAAGGTGATCAAGTCAAGCTCCTTGAATCTATGATATTTAGTTCATTCCTCAAATAGCAAAACCTTGCTTCATCAACTGGCTTCATGAAAATGTTGGCAAGTTGATCTTTGGTTGACACATATAATAGATCAATATCACCTCGAGCCACATGATCCCTAATGAAGTGATACTAATCTCAATATGCTTTGTCCTTGTGTGATCCACCGGATTGTATGCAATCTTGATGGAACTTTCATTGTCACATAGAAGAGGCACTTTGTCACAAAGGACATTGTATTCCTTTAAAGTTTGCCTCATCCATAGCAATTGGGTGCAAGCACTAGCAGCTGCCACATACTCGGCTTTGGCGGTGGAGAGAGATATACAATTTTGCTTCTTAGAAGACCAACACACCAAGGACCTACCAAGGAATTGGCAAGCCCCGGATGTTGATTTTCTATCATCCTTATCACCCGCCCAATACGAATCCATGTATCCACAAAGAGCAAATATTGACCCTCGAGGATACCAAAGACCATAATATGGGGTATGAACTAAATATCGAAAGATTCTCTTGACCGCCATTAAATGGATTTCTTTAGGAGCCGCTTGATATCTTGCACACACACCTACACTCAACAAAATATCGGGTCTAGATGCACAAAGGTAAAGCAAAGAACCATTCATAGACCGGTATACCTTTTGATCCACATCTTTACCATTTGGATTTTGTTCTAGATGAGTCTTTGTAGCCATGGGAGTAGGAGCTCCATTTAAATCTTGCATATTGAATCTCTTGAGCATATCTTTAGTATACTTGGCTTGGTTGAATAATGTGCCTCCTCTAACTTTCTTGATCTCAAAACCAAGAAATACTCTCAACTCCCCCATCATAGACATCCGGAACCTACTAGTCATAAGCTTTGAGAATTCATCATTAAAAGCGTTGTTAGATGAGCCAAAGATAATATCATCAACATATATTTGGCATACAAAAAGTTCCCCATTTACCTTCTTAGTAAAAAGAGTGGGATCGATTTTCCCAACCTCAAATTCACGGTCAAACAACAACTCTCTAAGGTGCTCATACCACGTGCGTGGGGCTTGCTTGAGCCCATAGAGCGCCTTATCAAGTTTGTAGACATGGTTTGGGAAGTTGGGATCCTCAAATCCTGGGGGTTGCTTTACATATACCAATTCATTTAATGGACCATTAAGAAAGGCACTTTCTACATCCATTTGTTGCAACTTAAAGTTATGATGTTCCGCATAAGCAAGAAGGATACGGACGGACTCAAGGCGAGCCATGGGTGGATATGTCTCTCCATAATCAATGCCTTCAATTTGAGAGAACCCTTGTGCAACCAATCTTGCCTTGTTCCTTACTATAATTCCATGCTCATCTTGCTTGTTCTTGAATATCAACTTGGTGCCTATTACATTGCGGCAATCCTTTGGCTTCTCAACTAACTTCCATACTTTGTTTCTCTCAAAGTTGTTGAGCTCTTTGTGCATTGCTTCCAACCAATCTGAATCTTCAAGGGCTTCCCACACTTTCTTTGGTTCAATCATGGATATGTGTGCTTGGTGTTCACTAAACCTCTTAAATTGTGCTCTTGTGGAAATACCCTTCCTTAGGTCACCAACCACATTTTGTAAAGAGTGGTCTCTTAATTCCAACATCCTATCCTTTCTAGCTTCACAACGAGTGTGGATCTCCTCATTGTTTATTGGGGGACCCTATTCATCATTTCGGTCCTCATCTTGACCATCAACTTGACCTTGATCATCCTCGGAATCGTTCTCTTCATAAAGAGGCAGGGATTGACCTTGGTCTTGATCAGACATTCTTCTAGCATCGATTTGAGCTTGTCTCAGGGTAGTTTGTATGGATCTTCCTTGAGTAATTGACTTGGCACCACTTGACATCGTGGAGAATGAATCAAGCTCCTCTTCACTAGAGATGTCGCCTTGATCAACATGTTGAGGGTCCATAGTTTGTCTTTGGCTTGGGTCATTGCCCTCCTCGGTGGATGGAGCTTGTTGATGTTGTGAAGATGAGGGCTCCACTTGAGTAGAGCATAGTTCTTCTCGATCCGCCATAAGGGGTTCCTCAACGGAGCGGATATATCCCACACCCATTCTTCCTATGGCATCCTGAGGCATTTCATCATCTGCATCACAAGCATCAACACGCCCCCCTTGGGGACCATCATATTCTTTGAAGGTCACACTACAAGATTCTATGACGGCTCCGGAGAGCTTATCATAGATTCTATAAGTGTGAGATTCGAGACCATAGCCAACAAAAATACCCTCTAATGCTTTAGACTCGAATTTGGACAAACAAACACCTTTTATGAGATAGAAACACTTACAACCGAACACCCAGAAGTAAGATATGTTGGGCTTGTTACCGGTAAGTATTTCATATGGAGTCTTGTTGATTTTCTTGTGGAGGTAGGGACGGTTTGATGCATGGCAAGCGGTGGAGATGGCTTCGGCCCAAAATTTGTATGGAGATTTAAACTCCGCCAACATGGTCCTAGCCATCTCAATAAGAGTTTGGTTCTTCCTCTCGGCAACACCATTTTGTTGAGGGCTATATGCAGCGGAATATTGATGTTTTATCCCCACATCACCAAGGAAATCATTCAAGGTGTAATTCTTGAACTCGGTGCCATTGTCGCTTCTTATTAACAACACGGGGACATTGTATTAACGTTGAACCAAGTTGATGAAGTCGATGAAGGTATTTTGGGTCTTACTTTTCACTTTGAAGAAATACAACCATGAGTATCTTGAAAAGTCATCAACAATCACCAAACAATATTTCTTCCCACCAAGACTTGCATGATATGGAGGACCAAAGAGATCCACATGAAGGAGCTCCAAGATCCTTGATAACGAGATGCGGTTCTTTGGCTTGTGGGGAGCATCATGCATCTTTCCTAGAACGCAAGCCCTGCAAACACGATCTTTGGCAAAGGAAACATTTTCTTTTAGTCCAACAATATGGCCCTCCTTGTGAAGACTTTGCAAAGTTCTCATATTGACATGGGCTAGTCGGCGATGCCATAACCAACCCACATCGGCCTTTCCGAATAAGCACATCGCACTTGTAGTAGTTTGCCTAGAAAAGTTCACCACATACAAGTCATGTTCGACGTACCCAACGAAAGCAACCTTGATAGACTTGCTCCACATGAGTACCACAATATCATCATCAACAAAGACGGCAAATCCCATCTTTCCAAGAGCACGGACTGAAAGTAAATTGTATCCAAGGGTCTCAACAAGTATGACGTTCACGGGTGTAATATCGTGAGCAACCACTACCTTTCCGAAACCCATTACCTTAGACTTTGACTTGTCGTCATATGTCGCGGTTATTTGATCATCATTTGGATTTAAGTCCTTGACAATAGATGAGCTTCCGGTCATATGACTTGTGCAACCACTATCAAGCACCCACTTTGACCCTCCGGAAGCATATATCATCAAGCTAATTTTTAGGTACCCATTTTTCAATGGGTCCTCTTTTGTTAGCAATAAGGGTCTTAGGGACCCAAATAGACCAAGCAATATAACCATCATATGGGCCAACATATTATGCATACACATCACCATAATAATCATGCATTAGAACATAGTGTGGGTTAGCACTTCCCGCAAAATCATCATGATACATAGTTTTATCACTTGTGGTCTTACTATCCACAATGGCCTTGTTTTTCTCTTGTGAGGGCGTGGCCTTCCTTTTCTTGTTGTTCTTCTTCTTGGATTTGGAGACAAAACCAATGCCCCATTTCTCACCACTAGGCCTTTGCTTACTTATAAGATCATCAATGGACTTGTTCCCTTGTGGAAATGTGGCCTTGGCTAGCTCCCCCTTCAACCTAGCATTTTCTTCAAGAATAGTTGTACTGCTAGAAGGAATGAAATTACTAGGTGAAGGAATATTGGCCAATTGAGTTTGAAGTGTTTCATGGGACTTTGTGAGTGACAAGAGTTCACTTTCCAAAGCCTTGTGAGCCTTGTTAAGCAAACTAAAATCCTAGGCAAGTTTTTCATGAACCACACCAAACTCAATCTTGTCCTTTTTAGCCCTTTTGCATTTAGCAATAGCATGATCATGTTCTTTGATGAGTCTATTTACAATAATGTCATTGGCCTCATCAAGACCTTCAAGTTTTAGTTCAAGATACATCCTAGTCTCAAGTTCTTCTTCTAGAGCATTGTTTAAGGCCTCTAGCTCAATCATGTGTTCATGCCCAAGTTTACACCTTACATCTAGAATCTCTTGTGTGTGGGAAAGTTGATCTAAGATGTTCCCAAAATGTATCTTAGCATCCCCTTGTAAGTTAGTCATAAACTCATCAAAAGAAATTAATTCCCTTTTTACATCAAGAGACATCTCATCATCAATTTCATCATTAGCTAAGGGAGTGGAGTGAGATGATGAGGATACCTTCGTTCCTCTTGCCATAAGGCAAGTGACGTTCTTGATGGGAGTGTTCTCATTTGGAGAATCGAAGAGTGAGAGTGTCGGAGTAGAAGTAGTGGCTAAAGCAGCCACACCATTAGATGTTTCCTCTTCCTCATCTTCATTGTCGAAGGAATATTCTTCACGAGTGACCAATACAATTTCTCCCGACTTCTTGTTCATGGGATTCTACCTGATAAAGGGTTTCTCGTAAGGTGCTTTGGGAGTTTTATTCAACACGAGCTTACCCCCATGATCTTCTCTCTTCTCATAGGGACAACCCGCCACAAAGTGATAGCGGTCACCACAGTTGAAGCAAGTTCTCAATTTAGTGACATTTTCTCTTCTCCCACTTGGGTTGCTTTTTTGTTGCATTTCCATCTTGGCCTTGGCGGGGTTCTTCCAAAAGTTCTTTGCATAGAAGGCCATGTATTGACCATGAGAAATCTTGACATCATCGGGGTGGTCCATGGAGAGGCCTTCATCACTATCATCTTCATCTCCATGTTCCACAACTTTGGCCTTCAATGCAAGGTTGACAACATTGCTCATACCAAGGGCGCGAGCACGGGCATCTTTGGCATTCTTGGCGGCAACCTTGAAAGAGGCCATCTCTTGCATAAATTCATTGGAGGTCATGAGATGGTAGTTATGTCTTCCTTGTATGCTCTTCAACTCGTTGGGCTCAAAGGGCATGAGTGCACTCACATATTTCCTTTTTATCCAAGCATCATCCACATGTGAGGCACCCACATTTCTAAAAGCGGTGGCGGTGGTATTGAGCCTACGGTACATGTCTTCATGATTTTCACCTTCCTTCATGTAGAAGCCTTCGGCTTCATTGCTTAGTGCATCATACCGGTTCCTCCTCATGCTCTCATTCCCAACAAACAACACCGTGAGAGCATCCCAAGCTTCCTTAGCAATGCTGAGGTGCTCAATGTGTGGGTAATCCTTTGTACCCAATCCTTGTTGAATCATGTGCAAGGCGGTGTCATTGAGTTGACTATTGACAACTTCTCTTCTTTTCAAGTTGTTTGGATCCCCAATATAGAGTCCTTGTTCTATGATGTTCCATAGTTCAATGCAAGAGCTGCACACATGAGTTTTCATTAGAGATTGCCATTGAGCAAAAGTAGTAGATGCTTCAAGCTTAGGTGGGTCACCTATGTTGTTTACATGAGGGTGAGGAATTGGAGGGTCGGGAGAGAACCATGCATGAGAATCATGATGCTCTGCCTTCTCACCAACCCTTTTTGTCGAGGAGTTAATGTTGCCTTGATTATCCCCCGCCACCTTATCCATGGGAGATGTCGGGGCATTCTCTTTGGATGAAGGCGGTAGTTCCTCTTGAGGAGAAGGGGATGATGAGCCTACCTTATCTTTAACAAGTTGCTCAATTAACTTTTGCATTTGTTTGATCTCGTTGGCCATGGTGGAGCTCAATCTTGTTTCCAAGTTATTGAGATCATCCATGGTCACCGTGGTATGCTCACCACCACCTTCCCCATCATTGCTACCCATATACTCTTAGGCGGTAAATTCTGAATAAAGAGACGCGGCTCTGATACCAATTGAAAGGATCGTATGGGCACCTAGAGGGGGGTGAATAGGTGCTACTTCAAATTTTCTTCTTTTTCAAATTAAGGTTTGACAAGAAAGGTAAATTCTCTAGATAATGCAACTAAGGTGAATTTACCTATATGACAAACAAGCACTAGCTAACATAACACTAAGCAAGAACAAGTAAGTAAAGTGCGGTAAAGGATAGAAGTAACCAAAGTGGTGGACGCGGAGACAGAAGGATTTGTTTCTCGTAGTTCCTTCCTTTTGAGGGGAAGTACTTCTACGTTTGGAGAGGGGGTGGTTTCAAACCACCAACGCCACGAGAGGCCTCCCTTGTTCTTCGATGAATCTCACCCCAACGGGATCAATCCACCTTCCACTATATCGGCAACCTTCAAGGTGGAAGCCGGCACCTTTACAACAAGTTCGAGGCACACATCCACAACTTAATTGGAGGCTCCCAAATACAAGCAAGCTGTCAAAACAATCAAAGACAAGCTTGTAAGAACCAAATCTAGAACTAGGGTTTCCAAAGAAAACACTAGAGCAATGGGGCCCTCAAATGAATGAGGGGGAAATGAAGATCTCTTTTATTGAAGTAGTAGATCAAGGGTTCCTCCTTCGATTCTCCAAAGATCAAAGACTTTGGATGGTTGAGTGAAGAGATCTTGGCGATTTGGTGGCTCAAATGGAGGTGGTAGTCTTCAATGCAACGAGGACTTTGTCCCAAGGTAGGTGGAGGGGTATTTATACCACTTGGAGGAATCTTCCCGTTGAGGCATTAAATGCACCGGTACTACCGGTACTCAAGCAGTAGTACCGGTCACAACCATTACTACCGTTCAGGTACCGGACCAAGTACCGGAGGAGGCACCACTTGGTCGATCCAGCCACGGTCAAGCCCGGAACTACCTTGCGGTACTACCCCAAGCGGTAGTACCGGTCATTGGACGCGGTACTACCGGTCAGGGCGGTAGTACCGCTTGCCACAAGCGGTACTACTGGTTGGAGCGGTAGTGCCGCCCCGCGGTACCGGGTGGTACTGCGTAAAATCGAGGCCTTCCCACCTCAATCAGATGCAACCGGTACTAGGAGCGGTAGTACCGATGCCAAGCGGTAGTACCGGTTGTAACTTCCGGTACTACCGGTCAGCACAGGAGACTTTGGCAAGGGCAACTGTGGGCAATGCAATATTTGTGCCACTACCTAGAAAACCTGAGATACACTTAGCGCATGATTAAAATGATAGGTGTTTTGTTATCAAACATCAAAATCACAAGGATAGGAAATGCTCTTTCAGCGGTCCCAATGGCGACGAATACCTCTCGAGACATGACGGTGTTGTTGGCCTGCTCGTCACGTTTGAAATCCTCCTCCATCTCCTGCATAGCAGAGTCTAGCTCCTCCGGGCTAAAGTCTATCTCCTCCGAGTCAGCACTGATGTCGGTGTAGAGCGCATCAAGAACAAAGTCGGAGGGTGCTGAGGCTTCCTCGATGATGGGCGATGGAGGTGCGGCAGCAGCAATGATGACTAGAGGCGGTGGTGTGGCTGCAGCAATGACGACTGGAGGCGGTGGTGGCAGTGGCTGAGGCAGAGGGGCGCCGTCTAAGAGTGCGAGCGCTGTCTGAGCTGCCTCCTCAGCTGCCGCGTAGTTGTTGACGGTGTTCACCATGCCTTCAAAAGTGAGGAGACTTGCGGCCTACTGTCGCCTTAGCGTATGTCGGAGAAGTGTTCCGTGGTCTAGTCCTTCCACATAGTGATACATGGCATCATCATTGGGGTAATGCACCAGGTCGGCCCATATACGGAGCCATCGGCTAGGTAATCGCGGGGGTTTTCACCCTCTCTCTGAATGCAACGCGCCAGATCAAAGATAGTCACCACGCCGACGAACTTGGATCTCTGCTGTCTAGACGCACGAGCGAAGCCGGCGGACTTGCAGCGATCTTCCACCATTATATCCTGCACAGGGGCGGATTGGGTGGGCCTTGAATTTTCCGATCTTTGTCGGCAAACTCCAAAGAGAGATCCGACATTGATCCTTCCGCGAACGTATCCTGCCCGTAGGCGGTCGTGCGGGTCTTGACGCTCCTCCGACTTCCAGGGAACTAGTGTTCGAGTCGGTTTCGTCGATGAAGAGGTGGATGTCCCCGATTGGGACGATTGAGCAGCGGGTGGGGTTCATATTCGCCGATATCCATAACTCATT
Source organism: Avena sativa (assembly GCA_916181665.1). Lineage (NCBI taxonomy): Eukaryota > Viridiplantae > Streptophyta > Magnoliopsida > Poales > Poaceae > Avena > Avena sativa. Next base: position 216,663,463 of record OV702279.1, read on the forward strand.
GGGAGGGACGATCAGAATGTTGCCGGAGAAGAGAACACGACCAATGGCTACGGTTTTGCCGATTCCCGCGAAGAGCTTGGACCTCGCCCGATGTAGAGCCTGAAGCGCCTCTTGCCCCACAATGGGCGCCAACTGTCGTGGTATTGTTGACGAGTACGCCATGGAGGGGTCCTCACAATGCGTGTTTAGAGAGGTGGGCAAGGCGGACGGTTGATGGGTACGAGGTAATAGAGCTTACCCAGGTTCAGATCCCACGACGGTGGCGGAATCCTACTCCTGCTATAAGTCACTATAATGGCAATACGCCGAGTTACAGGGATCGGTTCGCTGTGCGCGATGTGAGTTGAGTTATGCCCTAAAGGCTCCCGTAGGTCTGGCTTATATAGTCGCCAGGTCCTAGGGTTATAGGGAAAGTTCTAGCCGGACAGTTATAGAATCCTACACTGCATACAACTAGTCTAGCGTGTCTTGCAATCCAAGGCTCCGGGTACGTAGGTGACTCCTCCGTAGCCTTCCTTTATCCCGCATGGGCCTCCCTTCCAGATCCATCTAATTGGGCCACCCAGCAAGCCATGGGCCATGCTACCAACTGTGGGCCACCCGGGTTATCCGGATCAAAGACATGCTATGAGGATACCCATATAGCATATACCCAATAGAACCATCATGAATATGCCGTAGGTGAGCTTCTGGTAGTGAGGGTACCTCTGCTTTGTTGGAGTCAGTACCTCGCTAAGGTAGTAGATTAGGCGTTGGACCCCGTGGGTCTTGCCATCTTCAGTAGCAGGTATGTGTAGTGCGGTACTGCCAGGAATCTTGCAAATGCCACGTGCCCGAGGATGGCATGGTACTGTGATGGCCAGTCTACCAATTCGAACTCCAGCCGCTCGCGCCTGAAGTTTTCGGGTTGGCCGAAGATGACATCGATCCATATCTTCCCTAGGGGATATATGCCCTTCCCTGGGACTATGTCGTGGAATGTCGTGTCTGATTGCTCCAGGATGCACAGCGGGATTCGCATCGCTGCGAGTGTGTTGGCGAACATCAGACTGATGTCACTGCCGCCGTCCATGAAGACGCGGCTCATATCGAACCCCCCGATCTTCTCCTCAAGCGCCAGGGCAGCGTGACCTGGGCGAGGGATCTGGCATGGGTGATCCGAACGGTCGAACGTGATGCAGGAATTCGAGCCACTCAGGTACTCAGGGATGGCTGGTGGGGAGGTCATCGCCAGGCTGACTTGACGGGTGATCTTCTTTTGCACCCTATTTTTTGGGCGCCCCTTTTGAATCACCAGGGCCCCTTTTGTCAGCGGGTATCCGCCCACACCATTATTTGGTGCCGGTGCGATCGCTGGATTCAACGGTCCAACGGGTGCTGGTGGAGGATCTTCGTGGGCGATGTCACCTGGTATAGGTGCGGGCCCAAATCCAGGGTTCACGATCTGGCGTTGTATTTGGGTGAGACCCTCCCCGAGCTTCTGGAACTCGCGGCAGTCCTTTAGCATGTGGCTGGCCTTCTTCTTGCCATCATATTTGTCGATGTAGAAGTGGATGGTGCAAGGACCAGACAATTTGTCATATGTCGAAGGCTCGTCATCGCGGCTGCGACGTTGCCACATCTGGGTGGGCTGCCCTCTGTCGCGGTAATTGCCTCCGCGGTATCCGCTGTTGTGGTTGTCGTTGTTGCGTCGGTTAGCGTATCCAGCCGCGACCATGTCGACTCCATCGCGATCGTCATAGACGAGCGATTTTTGTTTGCTGCGGCTTTCTCGCCTTCGACCATAGTCATCCTCATCATCCGAATGCGTTCGGTGTACGGAATCCTCGCCACCTTCCCATCGGTTGGCGATGTCCATGAGGTGGTCGAGCGTCTTGGGCTTGATGCGCCCAAGTTCTTCCTTGAAGTCCGGGCGCTTGACACCATCTTTGAAGGCGTTGATTGTCCTTTTTTCGGAGATATGTGCGGCGGAATTTTTGATATGGTACCAGCATAATATGTACAAGCGAATGGACTCGCCGGTACGTTGGGTGCAGGCTCGCAGTTCCTCGATCGAGGCTGGCCTCTTGCTGGTGCCCTTGAAGTTGCGTATGAAGCTTTATGCCAGCTCCTCCCAGCTTCGAATGGAGCCGGAGGATAGGATGCTGAGCCAGATCCTAGCTGCGCCTGTCAGCTGCAGCTAAAGGCATTGTAAGGCGGTATTCCTATTTCCGCCGTGCAGCTTGACGGATGAGAGATGGTCACTTAGCCAGGCCTTCGGGTCATGTGTACCATCGAACTTTGGAGTGTTTGAAGGGAGCTTGAAATATTTCGGCATCCGCGTTCACCGAACGGATCTGCTGAAGCATCTGGCTCCGCATAGCTCTCCATCGTCTTCCTCGTCGGATTCAGTTGAACACGCGTGTTTAGCGCATGCCTTGTCGATCTTGCGCTGGGTGAGATCGTTTCGAGCGTCGTAGTGGCTGCTACGGCACCGTGGGCTCTTGCAACGTCGGGGCAGATCGTGCTCGTCCTCCTCGGATGAGGGCGTAGGGATGCAGGTGAATTTGACCGCAGCTTTTTTCTTTGGCTCCGCAGGAGCCTCGTCGTGGAGCGTGGCTCCGACGAGTCTGAGACCGGCTAGCGCGGATTTGTGCATGGCGCTCTTCGGGTCACCCACCGGAGGTGGATGGGACGCGAGATATGTAGTGGCCGCCATGATCGCAACCTACAGTGTCTTCGGCATGACGTTGCCATTTACGTCCATCGTCATGAAGGACGTGCTGAGGGCCCTGGTGACTTCACGGCACGCGGCGGGGTCCATGTGCTCCGTGCGGGAGTGATGCTTGTTGGAGTTATTGTCATGCAAGCTGGAGCCGCCAGCGGCGGAGAGTGCAGCTCGCCGCGCGCTAGACTCCGAAGCCGTCTGCTTACGCTTGTCGAGCTCCTCCATCAGATTCACCTGCTGGTTATGCTCGTTGATGAGGAGGAGGTGGTAGGCCATCAGTAGGTCTCGTGAAGCATTCACGGGTAGGATGATGTTGCCTACCACGTCTTCGCGTTCTTGACGCCAGCCTTCCTCGTCGAGGTTGATCTTCTGGTAGGCGTTAGCGTCACCTTTGTTGGGCATGAGCGGCGGGTCTCCCCCATTTCCTTCGTTCCTAGCTTGCGGGTTGAGAGGCGGGTTGGGTGCACTCGAACCTGGTGGCAGTTCCGATTCGTTTTGGATGACCACGGCGCATAGGTAACATCCGCGGACTGGATCGCTGCTGCCGCAGCTTTCGGATCCGGAATCGTAGGTTCCTTCATCTGAGGGATGGCCGCACAGATATGAGTTGCAGCTGCTGCTGTCATCTGGCTCGTCTGTCAGCGTCGACGTGCGCAATGCACCGATCGGTGGGACCCATGAAGTGGGTCTGATGGATGGTGGTGGTACCGGCTCTGGGAGGCGGAGGGTGCCAGTCTGCCCCACCTGGAAGCAGGAGCTCCCGAACAGCATCTCGAGCCCATCGCCAACGGACTCGAAATCCCTTAGGGTGGCCGGCGAGTGGGCGGTGAAGTCGAAGGTGCCGAAGAGGAGGTGACTCCCCGTCGTCGATGAGTTGTAGATCGCTCCGGATGGGACCGTCACGATTGCACAATCAGCGTCCCCAGTTCCCACAGACGGCGCCAATTGACGAGGTTCGATCTCGTCAATGCCCATTGTTATGGACTTGGGTTTTGGAGAAGATGGGGATGTTGGAGATCGCGGAACGGTTAATAGACAAGCAACACGGGACACGAGGTTTACCCAGGTTCAGGCCCCCAGAGGGAAAACCCTACTCCTACTTCTCTACTCTTGATTACGGCGGAACCGAAGGTTACAGGGGTGCGCAGATGCAATCTGGCGTGAGGTGCGTATGCGATGGTGAAAGAGATCCTTCTCGTCGTACCCTCTTGGACTTTATATAGATAGGCAGGTCCCGGGCTTAGGTCGAGTCGGTTACAAATTAGGGTTGGTACCCTTTGAAATTCTATCTACTCTAGACTTGTCTTCCAAGGATCTTAAGACATCATGGGCTTGGGCCACCCGAAATCTCCACGGGTCGCGTCTCTTGACATGGGCCTTCCTTAGGTTGGACCACGTATACCAATGTTGTGTACCCGTGGGGTATAACCATGTCAGCGTCCATGCGTGAACCCATATTCCTTACTGCCTCAAGCTGGATTAAATGTTGAGTGTTATCCATTGTTATGGTCCTGCAACTCAAATAAAAAATTAGTACAACGAAAGTAAAGTGACTTATAGCGCTAAGCTCCCCAGCAATGGCGCCAGAAAATAGCTTGATGGTTGCAAGTGCACAGATCGTTTGTGGCTAGTTTCGAAATAAAGATATCGATCCCACAGGGAGCAGTAGGCGAAAGACTAAAATGCTTTTAACTAAAACTAAACGAAGTACTTAAGGAATAATTCTAAGATGCAATAAAAGTAAAATTGTTTTGGGGTTTTTGGTTGAGAGAAATAGTAAAATAAAGTGAAGTAAAACTTAATGCAAAAAGTAGTAATCACATGTGTAAGAAAGACTGAAACTACAATAGGGAAAAGGCATCCTCAAGGAGTGGTGGATACACCTCTAGCAATTTAGACTAAGTGATCAAGATTATTATAAAGAATATTCTCATGACATGTATGTATGTGGGAGGAGCTCCATATATGGACGATTAGGCAGCAACCACTGCTCACATCATCCTTCATAACCACAGCTGGCACACAAACGAACATCAATCGTATTATCCTGCTATTAAGGGATTTCTCCTGCAGCATGGACATGGCTTAATGAGTTCTCCTTGCTTCCCCAAGTTAGTACATAAAGGATGGAAATGACTTTATAGTCACAGTAAGTGCTACCATCCCTCTGTCTACCAACAAGTAATCCCCTTCACCAAGTTCCCGTAAAAGGCAAATATTAAGGAGGTGCACAACTCCCAACATCAAGATGAAGAAAATTAACACATACATATAATAATGTATAATATAATAATCCCTGTTTCATCTCAATCATATACTAGGGTTTCTCCATCTCCCCAAGAACTAATGATCTACTCAGACATGGAGGCAAACAGCATCATTGCAATGGTAATGGAAACGATTATTGATGAATAGTTCTTGTATAAATCCACAACTAGTGCAAGAATTACAACAAGATCTAGATGGAATGTATGGAGATGATGGTGATGATAAAGATGCAGTGATTGATGAAGATGGAGATCGATGCCTTTGGCCTCCCTGATCTGCTTAGGGCGAAGATAGATCTCTAGGGAAAGTTCCCCCTCCAGATCCCTTCCGAAGGTGAGGTTTTCGGCAATTTCTAGGTGTTCTGTATGTCGTCTCTCTGATCCAGTTGCACTGGGTGAAACTATTTTAGAAGGCGGTGTCGGCGCCAACTATACGGCCGGAAGAGTTTTCCCGCCGTATAGTTGGTCGTTAACTCTTCTGCATCCTCCAATCGCTTCGGGGTTTCTTTTGGTATTATTGATATTTCCCAAATAGGCGATTTATGTTGTTTTTGGCTTATTTTTATTTCAATATAACTGGTCCAAGAATTGTGTCCATCGGATCCATCATCTGTCCTGATCCTGGTAAAAATAAGCATAAAAGGTGCGTGCGAACGCCGTAAAATACCAAGATCCTACCACTACAATGCAAAATAATAATCTAAAACATGATGCAAATATGCACTCATCAGAGAGCTGTCAGATCCTAGATGGCACAGCGTGTCGTTGGCCGTCCTAGAAGTGACAGTCAAGATATGGGCCTCTTCTAATGTCATAGCCTATCGGACACGCCTGTGCATGACCATTTTGTGCCGGCAAAAGCTATTGGGGTTGCAGATGGGGATACTTTAGATCATCTCCACCGATGCTCCCAAATGGTAGCCGACAAGGGCACCGACAATGACTTTTGGGGCCAGTGCCCAAACTGCCGGCGGTTTAGGGGAAACCACCCCACACCGCCAGGGGTCCATTGCTGGAGGGTTTAAGGTGCATTTCCTTTTAGCATCCACAAATACTCAACGAGATCTTCTAGTAGTTGATCGTGCATATTTCCATCCATGATTTCTTGATTCTTGGCGATAAAAGTACCAAAATCAGTCGGCACCACATGATCGACCTCGTAGGGCAATGGATCAACAACTAGAGCTTCGTGCTCACTCTCGATGATCATATTATGCATGATCATGCAAGCATTCATCACCTCCCACATCTATGATATTGACTAGGTTAGAGTAGGATACCTAATCATAGCAAAGCGATCTTGTAGCACTCCAAATGCTCGTTCAACATATTTCCTGTAGGCCTCCTAGCACTTGGCAAACCAAGCTCTTGCATCAACATGAGGGCTAGGGATTATTTTCACGAAAGTGGCCCCTCTTGGGTAAATACCATTGGCTAGGTAGTAGACTTTGGTGGATTCCCTAACATTGACCACAAAGTTCACCAAGGAATGTCCTTCTGCAAGTCTACCAAACACTGGAGATCCCTGTAGCACGTTGATATCATTGTGCGATCCGGCCATGCCAAAGAAAGTGTGCCAAATCCAAAAGTCATGATCTTCTACGGCCTCAAGTATCACATTGCATTCTCTTGTATGGCCTTCGTACATGCCTTGACAAGCAAATGGGCAATTCTTTCGTCCCCGATGCATGCAGTCGATGCTTCCAAGCATCCCAGGAAATCCCCTAGTTGAATTTTGTGCAAGTATACGAGTTGTCTTCTTCAGTTGGTGCCCTTAGATATAGTCGTCCGCAGATATAGTCGCCCAAAGTATCCCACCACAGCACGACAAAATATGTACACTCACCCAAATGTTGTGGACTCGGCCATGTGTAGGTAGTCATTTTGTGTATCAGTAGGAGCTCCATATACAAGACATCGCAAGGCAGCCATGCACTTCTGAACATAGATGAAACCAACCAAGCCGATGCAGTCCGGCTTGCAAATGAAATACGTGTAAAACTCTCACACTTAATCCGCAATCTTCATAAACAACTCCTTATTCATTCTAAACCGGCGCCAAAACACCGCTGGCCCATGGGTTGAATCATCTTGAAAATATTCCGTCTCCAACATCAGGGTGCCGGCCAGCCGCTCCCAGTCTCTGTTCTTCTTCTTCCCCGGCCTTGAGCCTCCACACCGAGGAGCTCGCGGCCTGGCATATAGGCAAAGGAGGCCGTTGATGATCAGCATACGTTTCGTTTCATCAGCACGCATGTCGGCCTCTTCTTGCATCATTTGCACCATCATGAGCTCGTAATCGCTATCCATGATCTAGCATGAATCAACGGCCGATTCAAACAACCTAACAACTATAATTTTTCAGTGGCCAAGTATGAAGGAAATCTTACCTAGGCAAAAGTTTGAGCACCTTCTGTGCACGGTGCTTTCGACGTGGTTCGCGGCCGAGGGCGCGCCCCCTAGCCTCCAGCCAACCCAAGAGCCCGCCACGCCGATGCATGGACGGGTGGTGCAAACAGGGTCTCACAAGAACGGTGGCTAGCCATCGATGGTTGTTCGCAGCGAAGCTTGTTGTCGTACCGTCGATACTATTTTGTGGATGGTGAAAGCACGGTGAGAAGCACGGGGGGCTACTAAGGGATGGGTGACATACTAGGCAAGTGATACTGAGCAGGGATGACCAACGGTAGGCATGGTTCATAAGGTGGGAGGAAAGGAAGGAGGGCCAGATGGAACGGCTAGGGTTTGGCTTGTGGCTGGCAAGGGGGCACTGCGTGGCCTTTCCAAGGTGGCGTGTTGCCATCAACCCCAGCCAGCCTCTAGTTGTCTAGGATGACAAGGTGTACTAGACATATTAATGGGGAGCCCAGTCTGCCAACAGTGGTTGTGGATTGCCAATGCAGGCTGATATTTGGCCTCCACCCCCAACTCAGTTGTGGGCCAGGTTTGGGGGCGCCGGTGGAGATGATCTTAGCTTCCTATTCTACAAGATGTATGCCATTGTTCGGCCTTGCTGTTATAATATCAAGTAGAACAAAAGATGCTTATCAAGGTGCTAACAACTGATATCTTGACACGACTAAATTATCAGAAGAGCATACTATCAAAAAACTATCAAGAAGAGTAGCACCACCAACAGTGGCTCAACACTCAGCTTATGTACATACTTGGGTTGTGTCATTGCACTCTGAAACTCTTCAATTATCCAAACACCACCTGGATAGCGTGCATTATGGATACAACCAGAAAAAATACTGTTGGCGTTATACTAATGAACAAATCTGGAGATGTTGGAAGTCTTCTTTGAGCAACGAGGAAGCAAATCATTCGACATACAATCTTGGCAATGTCCTGCTAAAATGTTACAGAATCAGGAAGTGAGTATTATCCAACAAGCGGCAAGCATACAGATAAACTGCTGATTTTAAAGATAATTTTTTACCACAACAAGTAGTGCATATGACATGTCAATCTCAATCATCATCCTCATCCTCTTGGTTGTGTGAATGGTTTATTTTTTGGGCACGATACATATCAGCAACCTAGGAATTTGAATACAAACCCACATCAAAAATCTAAACGAGATATGTACCATAAGACCAAAGTAACAGAAAACTTACTTGCTCAGATGTGGTTGCATGTTCTGGGTTTTTATCCTCACGCACCCGCAACAAACGAGGAAACCTTAGAGAGATACCCTGGTTTCAATTCAAACTTTAGCCTCCCATACTCAACATATACCTTAAAAAAGGGGAGTGAGGAGATCATATAGCATTACCAACCTTATTTGGGTCAACTATACCATTAGCAGCACGATGAACAGGACTTATGCTCAAATCAGCAGCTTTGACCTCCCACACCTGACGACCAGCAAAAAATAATTAGATTTGCAAACCCAGACAAGTATGAAACTAAAATTGAACTATTGCAACCCCTTAAGCTATGGGCGTAAATAGCCAACAACTTTCGGAGTCAACACCAAATGCATACATAATGCAAGTAGAAGCTAGTTTTCACCTTAAACTAATTGTTTCCATTGCACATGAATTGACACAGCAACAAAAACGGCTACACGGCTTTAAATATTTGGGAGACAAGATAATGCAGGAACAAGTTTTCTATAGTACTTATGTTGTTATTAGAATATCAACCAGCATATTGGCTTAAGAACATGTTCATTCTGATTTTGCTAGATCATTTGTGTTCATTCTTTCAATATTTATCTAAAAGACTTGAACAAGTTAAGATCAATCAAATAAGGGAACTGGCAATCAAAAGTGACAAAAGCAAGCTAACAGAAAATATGTAACAAAGTAATAGTAAATAGTCAAGGACAAAAGGTTCAAGGTGCATAGTACCTCTGATGGCTCAAACCACACATCTGGGTTAGTTGTGTCAGCAAACCTATAGTATGCCTGTAAAATGGAATGTGTAACTATCGAACAGAACACAGCAGGGTATATTAATAAAATAAAACAATCATGCAACAAGCTGAAGGAATGTATCACCTTCGGGTCTTTTATTACTTTACTCCGGAGGCTTGTAGAGCATTGTTCCAGTTGTTGCTCAGAAAACCCAGTACCTACAATTATACAAACAGATTATGAATTACTGATTCATCAGTCAAGCAATTTAGGGTTAAGAATATACCTATATTGCAGATTGTTTGGTATTCTTCATTCTGATCGTCATAGCACGCCAGGAGAAATGATCCATATACACCTGGTAAGAAGAAACAAAACCCAAAAGGATCAGATAAATGCACAGAGAAACTGGCATAATCAATTTATTTTAATGTTCAGTACGCATGCCGATTACCTGTTCGTTTTCCTCTTCCATGAAAAGCAGCAATTGGAACCAAATCTAAAGAGTCTCCAACGCTGGTCACAAAAGGAATACACCATGAAAGAACATAATATTAGTGCTTATCTTACTAATCAAGTTAGCCACAACTGAGAAAATCTGTTGACAACCCAAAAAATTCAGAGCAAGGTGTCATGTCGCAATGATGAGACAATAACACGCTATCTATATCCCATAGTCTAAAGCTATTATCTAGATTTCCATGGTGTGCATGCAAAATGAGGAGTGATATCAGTATGGCATGAAATAGACAAACCTATCCATGTAGTCTTTCTTCAATTTCAACCAATTGTTTGACCGCTTCGCTGGCTCATATGTAGCATCTGTATCCAATGTCTTGATGATCAACCCTTCACAGCTTCAAAATCACTTAAATCTTAGTGGCAGAAGATATTGGCAAAGAAAAGGGTGGTGGTTAGCATTGCAACACAGTTCCTTGTACACTCCCCCAGAGATTGTTTTTCCTTACTGATGTCCTGATAATAATATTCTACAGTTAACACTGTTTATTTGGCCACTTATTTTCGCAAATATGTATATATCCAAGGTGACTTAGATTTTGTAGGATGTCCTCTCACAGCAATCAAATAGATCTATTTGATAACAATGGAAGAAGGTGAACTGGAGCAAACAATAGAAGATGTTATAAGTAATTATAAACAACAAGGGGGCATAACTCATCAGTAGCAGACACTCTAAGCTGGTTAATGGTACTAGGAAATCCAATTACCTGGAGTTGACAGATAAGTCAAGAAATTTTTGTATCTCCTCGAGGTCATTTGATGTGATAGCAGTGGCCAGTTGAAAAACTCCTGGTACTTCCTCAAAAGAGTTGTAAAGGTGCTGCCAAGCATTCAAAGCCAAGGAATAACTACATCTTTCAAGAGTCAAGACAGCCAAATGAATTAGTCTTTTTTAGGGTGCAACCACATAAGTACATAACATTTTTCTTGTTTATCAATAATCGGATCGGGAATAGACTACCCCCAGTTTTTTGTAGATATACACATAATGTTTACTTTCTCTCTCTTTTTGGCTTTCCTTTGTTTCTGTTGGGTTTCATATCTAGACTACCCCAATTTGCTTGGGAAAATGGCTTTGATGTTGTTGTTGTTGCATAAAATAAATGATTAGGGAATTAATGGTTGGATCTTCTATAGTAGCTCAAGTAAAACATTATGACTAACAAAAATATGGTGTAACAAAAATCTGCAATCATAACTTTCTGAGGACGTACCTACATTCATTCTAAAATTTATAAGAAAAAATCCTTAAAAAGGACGTATCTACATGATAGGATAAATAATCCAACTAAACAGAAGAATGAAAATATGTGTTATTCAGAGGATTCTCAAAACCTGTACAATACCTCTCGGCGAACTTTGAGTTGTTCCTGGAGAAGAGGTTTCCCATTGATGTAAAGAATATCAAAGCCAAAAGTACAGACTGTAACTTTGATGTCATTTATAGTAACTCCCTTGCGGGCCCTTGTGCTAAGTATCTGAAAGGAGGGAAAAAGATATCGGCATCCTTACAATTAGAGGTAATAAGTACATCAAAACTGGCATAAAAGCAAGGTTGGTATGATGATAACAAAATAAATTAGTCTATCCTGCATGAAACAGTTTTAACCATCAGCTATAGGTTATATACTCAGTTATATGTATTGTGGTCATTATGAAAGTAAGCTACTCTTAACAGGGAAATAATACAAACCTGAAAAGGTAAAATTCTCTTCTTTTCACGGTCATAAGCAACAATTTCACAGTCTAACACAAATGACTTGACTGTAGGCTTTCGGAATCTGCATTGAGTAAATAATGTTAATTCTCAGGAATTATAAGTGCAACAGAAAATGCACAATAGGTGCATAGATTAGCTATGAGTTTGTAAGCAGCTCTAGCTTACCAATGTTACCATACATAGATATGGAGCTTTAAATAATTGGTAGGTGAAATGAGAAGGTAAGTAATACCTAGAAACCGCATCAACAACATCAGGGTACTTCCCAGTGTTCCGTTCAGCATTCCGACTATAAATCTCTACTGTTCCATCCTCCATGCAATGGATCTTCATTCCAAATTTTAGTGTTACTTGGGATTAGCATGGGCAAAATATATAAATAGCTCATACCCATTAGGCTTGATCGTACCTGGGCACGTTCACCATCATACTTGTACTCACAAGTGTATTCACGACCTTGAAACTTGTCAATAATCTCTGAGACAGATTTCGTTGCTTTTGCCAACATAGGGCCAACAGGGACACCTATGGAGAAATTGCATGTTTCTGGAAGTTTCCAAACACCCGCTTCAAGAAGAGTGGGGACAATTTTATCATAGATTGGAAGAACTGAATATGCATGTTTAATTATTTTTGCAGCCTACAAAGAACAGAGGATATAGAAATATCAGAACTGATCATATCAGTCAGCATCCATGCACGGATTTCATACACCATAAGAAATAAAGTGTGAAAACATGTTGACACAATATATATAATCCTTCACATAATGCTACAATGAATACTCCAAACTCCAAAGAGAACAATCACAGTTCACAACATCAACTCAGATAAGTTCAGATATAGAATTATTATAGGTTCCAATTCTTAATAGTGTCAACAAGATCAAGTGGTGAGTAGATGAAGCCACTAGGAGGATTGGTGTGTTTGGTTTGAACACAAGTTCACCCCACCAAACATTTGGCTAGCCAAACTTTTGGTCAAGGTTTTGCCATCCCATGTTTTGGTCATGTTCGCAAGAAAAATGAACTAACGAACTAGAGTGGACAAAGAGGCATGACCAATTAATTGGTAAGGTTGAGTTTGGTCCCCAACGAAGCATATACAGTGCCAGCCTCAAAGGCTTCAGGGGATAGAAATACTTTTCCAAGAATCCTGACAGTTTCTAAGCTAGCAAGATTTTGTGATAGTAACAACAGGATCAAAAAAATCGAAGCATGTTGCAAAACAACTTGTAGAAACTCTTTTGAGTCATTGCAGGATACAAGCCTTAATGAGTAGACTAAATTAGTAAAATCTGCAACAGCATAAAGATAATAAGAGTTCAACAACAATACACTCAAATAAGAAATTAACATAAACATGTAAATTGAAGAAATGAGTGCATCAACCTCTTCAAAAGGTGATTGAACGTTTTTCGGTGGAGACCCTTTATCAGAATATACAACAGCTTGCGCAAGTGCCATTTGGACACTTTTCTCTGCCAACCCAATGCGCATCTTTGACTGCAACAAGTGACAGTTCAGGGGTTTTCCAGCAAAGAATATAAAGATACTCAGTGCATTTAAGTGAGCATTGCAATGTTTACCTGAAGAAGGCGTATAATGTATTGAGGTTCACAGTCCGTTGCAGCAACAAGAAGTCCTTTGATATGATTTCTTTTCTTATCTTGACTATCTTTGCCAGATTCCTGAAAAATTATGCTTGCTTAGTGATTTCTGAAGTGACACTGAATATTCTGAAGTGACACTGGATTCTGGAACAAGATTATCCTCTCTCTAATCTAACTGCTACTACTAAGGGTGGATTTATTTTGGATAACTAAGCATTTCAATGTCGAACCAATAGAAAGATGAGAGAAAGGATATAACCTTTGCAATTGTCCGAAATGTATCAAGAACACGTGCTATTGTCAGTGGTTTTGGCTTGTACATCATCTTCTGTGACGACCTGCTTGCTTTGGCCACAAGCCCCAAATCACCCAATTCCTACAATGACAAAGACAAACAAAGCAATCAAATTATGCTCAGACTCCGTTGCTCCTGCTCACTGCAGGGCCTATACTTGACAGTCTAACAACCTTCAGGTTCTTCTTGACATGCTCCTCTTTGCGGCCATATGCCTCAGAAAGTGCACGAATGATTGATGTATCCCCAATTCCAAGCTCAATCCCTTCATGAGGCGGCGCAATCCGGCTAACCGAGAGGTATACTGTCGCAAGGAGATCCTCTGGTGTTGTGGCAATAATCGTACGGAATACATTTGACAGGATCTCTGTAATGACAATCCGGCCAGACTCGTTGGAGATGAGATCTAGTGCCCGAGCCAAGAAGAGAAATGGCACAGGCTCACCAGGCTTCCAGTAGGCAGCAGCCATGGGATCGAATTCGCTGCCTTTCTTCTTGAGCTCGAGGCTGGTATTGGCCTCCTCGGACTTGGTAGCATTTGAGAATTTGGTCTTCTTTGGTGACAAGGGCCTCTTCTTATCCTCAGATTGAGACGTTTGGCCTTTAGCCTTGGTTGGCGATGGTGACCTCCTCTTCCCGTCAGATTGGGAGACAATGGCTTCGTCAGAGGGCTTGGCGTCAGATTTGGCCGCTAGGGCTTTGGACCTCTTTGGCGAAGGGGGCTTCTCCTCGGCCTCCAATTTCAGGGGCGCGGCTAGCGTTTTGGTCCTCGTGGGCGACGGGGACCTCTTCTTCAGCTCAGGCGCGTCGTTAGCCTGCGACTTGGCCTTCGCAGGCGACTTGGCCGGCGAAGGCGGCTTCTCCGCTACCGCCGGCTCGGCCATCGCGTCGTCGGCCTGGGCGGCGGTCTTAGACTTCTTCGGGGACGGCGCCCCAGCCCCCTTCTTCCCCTTCCTGGCGGCGTCCCGCGCGTTCCCCATGAGCACATCCGCCACGGAGCGCTTCCCCCCGGCGCCTCCCGAGGACGACATGGCTGCTCCCCCGGCAGCGACTGCGGCAAGTGGCGGCACCGCCCCCGCCCTCGTAGGCCTCGCGGGCGGCTTCTTCTCGACGGATTTGGCGACGGCAGCGGTGGCGGCGGCCGAGCGGCCGCGAGGGGAGGCCGACGAGTAGAGGCGGGGGCGGAGAAGCGGCGGCGGCGGCGGGGCGAGAGCTGTGGCTAGGGTTTTATGCGAGGGGAGCGGGTGGAACTGGCATCGGAGGAAGTGAAGCGAGGTGGTGGCTCGAAGGAGGAACATGAAGAGGGGGGAGGGTTTTAGAGGTGAGCCGGCCGGGCCACGGCGTGTTGGTGGGGTGGGTTTGGGGGACGAAGGCGCGAGAGGCGATTTGGTCGGAGAATTGCGAACTGCGAGAGGCCTCGCTTCAACAATTTATTTCTCTTTTTTCTCCCGATTCGTTACCGTTTATATGTGGATTGATATCTCGGGTACGTACTCAGATGATTTGCTACTCGTTTAACCAGACATGAACGGGTTTACATGGGACTCTGAAATTTATAGTTTTATTAAATATACTAGCAAAATACCCGCGCGTTGCAGCGGAAAGAAAATAATATACTTATTGTATACCTTTTCTCTGAGCAAACACATATCCATCACGGGCCAAAGGATCTGAAAATATGTAGAAGATCGAGCTTGTACTCGGCGTATGTACTTTTCGTGCCATGAACAGCCTAAAAATGTGCGGGAGAACGACCCCCGGATCACGTCAATCGACTCATACATCAACGTGTAAAGGGTGTATCTAAGATACAACAACCTGATAGATTGCGGGAAGTATAGATTGTATTGATATTGTTTGAGGTGATTACAACGTAAGCCCTTGGGCTGTTTATATAGTACTAGAAAACTTGGGACTAGAGATAGAATTAGATTCAATATGAAACTACCTAATATGTCTAACCGACATATACTCTAATACCCCCCCCCCCCCCCCCCCAGTCGGATCGATAGTGACGCGGACGGTCTGACTGGAGCATAAGCCGAAGGTGAGGTGGTAGCCCTTGTTGCCAATGTTGATGTAGCCGGAAGTGAGTCGTTGTAGTCATGGTCGATGGTGAAGTTGGTGAAGTTGTCGTCGTTGATGATGTTGTTGTGTTGTGGTCGATGTCGTCATTGAGCCGGGAGAATTTGCCGTAGTGGTTGAGGTAGACGTAATTTGAGAAGTAGCTCGACCCGCAATGCCGAGCTTGCCAGACTCGTGAGCGTATCGAAGACGAAGGCACGCGTCGGTGTTGTCGATACCGGGCGTGTGAAGACAGGGACCATCATGAGCCATGCGTGCCAAAGCCGGATTGAGGAGCAAAGAAAATTTTCCGTAAACGGTCGGTGTAGAAGTTGTCCGCCGTGTCGGAGTAGACGAAGTGGCTGCAAGAAGAAAATTGAGCACAAACTTGTGCAAATAAAAAATTAGACTGCAACTCTGGCGGCAAGGTCGTGGTGGACGAAGACGATGGAGGTAGTTGTCGATGGCGATTGAGTTGTTGCGGTAGACGATTTCGGCGATTAGACCCGTATTTTCCATTTGTATGAGCGCGGCGTCGCTCGTGGAGAAAAACTTGTTGGCGTTGACGATGACCACGATTGGTGGTGGCGGCGACGAGCGGAGCGATGTTGTTGAGATGACCAGGGTGATAAAGGTGCAACCTTATGTTGACGCCGAGACGCATACTCAGGGACATGCCGCGAGATCGGTTAATCTGACCGACCATCACGTTGCACGTGAGAGCGAGGATGTCATGGTTTTGCAGATCGGAGTCGTTGGCTCGAAGTAGATCGGCTTGATGATGATTTGGCAGTGTAGATGTAGATCCAGGTCGGGGCAGATGTAGCTTGACTTGGAGTAAACTTGATTCATTCTTGTACCATGCGTCTGCACGCACGACATGGCCCCTGGTTTTGCATGCAGCTTGAACCGGGACATTATGGACGGATTTGTTGATGTAGAACGTCCGTCCCGTGGAGATGATGCTTGTGGAGTCGTCGACGAGATTTGATCTGCTAGAGCTAGCTTATTGCACCAGAGAGACGGCTAATCGGATGGATATTGGTGGCTACAAAAAATAGATCTAATTGGGAAAACGAAATTTGCTAAAACTAGGAACTAATCTATTGGAATTGGAAGAAAAAAACTAGCTACGAGATTTGGTGCCCCCGGCGAGATCGAGCCCCTATTGGAATTGGAAGAAAAAAACTAGCTACGAGATTTGGTGCCCCCGGCGGAGATCATGGGGCTCGATCTCGCCGGGGGCGGCGCGGCGGAAGCAGTGGCTAAACCCTAGGCGGAGCGAACCGCTTTGATACCATGATAGATTGCGAAAGTATAGATTGTATTGATATTGCTTGAGGTGATTACAACGTGAGCCCTTGGGCTGTTTATATAGTACTAGAAGATTTGGAGGGCAAGAAGACTATTAGAGATAGAATTGGATTATAATATAAAACTAACTAATATGTCTAACCGGCATATACTCTAATACAACCTCCTCTCTCCTCCTTAATTGATATGCCACACAAGCATTTTGCTTAGGATGCCGTGCTAAGAGACCCCATTGTTAAAGGCCTTATATTGCCATGACCCATTCCTTCCTTGTGTGATGGTATCAGTGTCCAAACACGGTCTCGGTTAATGTATAATCTCCCTTCTTGCACATCATTGCACTTGGTGAGTTCTATTTCCTTTGTGTCATTAGATTTTAGAGCTTAGACCAATCAAATGCAAATATGCCCTTGTGGGGGCTATGGCTTGGTTTTAACTGAATATTATTTCAATGTAGAAATAATGGATATTGTTGCAAATTTTACTTGCACACGATCATCTAATTTGTCCAAAATAAAAAATAAAACGAATTTCCTCATGTTAGACACACTTTTTTAAATGATTTTTTAGAAAAAAGAACATAATAATTGGATTAACGAGTGAAGTAGTTATTGTTTATCCTAGCAAACGGAACTGCCAAATTTCTACCTATATACACTTCTGAAACGGTGAACTTTCAGCCAAAAGTTAAAATTGCCCAAGCTAGCTACGACGCGAACAGTCCACCGAGAGCAGCTCCAACTGCTTAATTTATCCTAGCAAACGGAAGAAGCGGACCATAGATCTGCTGCTTGAAAAGCGGAGGCCGTAATCTCGCGGCTCTGGAGGAGGATACCCTCCCTATGTTGTTGCCCTCCTCCTTTACCGTCTCTCAGGACTTGCCCTCCTCCTCCCCCTTCTCTCATCGGGACGGCTCAGCCCCGATTCGAAGTGGCTCTTCTCCCCTATGTCGAGGCCCTCCTTCCTCCCCCTCTCACCAGGAGAGGACCGCTCAGAGCCGCCACTTCCTTCAGAAATTGGGATTTAATTACCTTTTATCATTCGATTTCAGAGATCAATCAACGGTGGTGCTCCTCATTTGATTCCCGATCAGCTTGCTGATTCCAGGCACTTTTAGAACCTATATAAACCGGCGAGAGGTAGTTTAAAAGCGCGATGTGGGACTATTCAGCATCTCGCTGATCCGCAGTGTGATTTGGTGGAAGGGTAAAGCCGTCCAAAAAAATATAGATACTACAAGAGACACTCATTCCTTTATTATTAGGTATAGATACTAGTACGTCCGTAACTTTTGTCCTACATTGAATTATTTTGCATATGATTCTGGTTTAAAATCTAAGCATACATATATGTATATTCTGTTTTTTATGAATATAATATACTAGACGGATATGCGAATTTTGCCTCACCATCTGCACAGCGTTGTCATATGACGTGTCTAGAGCGATGCATTTGGTGACGGTTTGTTCTGTTTTGATGCCTAGGGTTATTTGGATTAGCTATGCTGAGCGGGTCAAAATAAGATTTTAGAGAAAATAATGGGTCTTGGCCTTGATATATTGACCATCAATATTTGCAAAAGTTAGTAGCAGTTTATTCAATTACAATCACAGCCTATAAAGTGATTATATTATGACGAATGGAGTAATACTAAACAATTGGAACCTTATGCACAAACATACCACCTTAATCATCCATGAGTGAGAGGATACAATGCATCCCTTACAACAGTACACACTCCAGTCTAAAATAGCTCAGAGGTGTAAGGACGAAGAGAATTATACATCATGAAGGCATTATGTGTCTGTTAGACATATATTATCACAACAAAGCCAATGTTCATGCAAACTATGTTATGAGAGGGAATACAAATTACCAATGAAAATCTTGGTGCACCTTGATATAGAATATCACATGAGAGAGATATTGTCCAGTTCCATTTGTATCATAAACATACAGGGGGAAACAATAGAATTGGTCAATGTCATACATGTGTGGCTCTATTTGGTATCACATGTACTTCCACCAGGATATATAGATCAAAACGCAAGATCAAAGTACAAATCTTAAAATGCAAACTCAACAACTTTTATATTTGTATTTTCCAACTACTCTAGAACAAAGGGAATTAAAAGTTTAGTTATAGTGGTGTCATAGACATGCAACCTAGCAAACCTTATTTTCAGAATTGAGATTCAACTCAGCCTAACTCTCTGATATTTCTAGACATTCTTCCATTGCTCTAAAAGTTCTTAAGACCAACCTTCCAAAATTATTTAGCATTCGGCTATTGTACAAAAACAATATCTAAATCATGGTCTACGACAATATTCTAAACCAACGCATTTTTAAGTGCACATCATTTTGAATACTTTTACTTGGAAGAGAGAAGCAAAGGAAAACAAATTAGTCAGTTATTGATATTCAAAGAACATCTACAACTTAAGATTTAGTTGTCTAAGAAGAACAATAGGACGATGGGGATAGAATGCCTAATCACGTCAGGTGAAGCGGATGATGGGCATCTTTAGACACACCACCCTCATCGTGCGAGAGAAGAGAAGGCGGTGATGCAGCTCGTCGCTGGAGTTGAGGAGGAGAACCTACAACAGAGCAAAGTGTAATCAGACTGTAATGAGGATCACACTACCCAATTGATCTCGCTCATTTTATTTTCCCGGCTATTGATAAAATTTTCTCAATGCAACATTTTACCTGCCAAAGAAAAATATAAAACAATACAAAAGCATCTATCTGGTCCATAAAAGAATTGATTCTTCGACAAATATTCATACACACCACAATACCATAGAAAATTAAAAGTTAATGCACACCACGATTCCGCATCAAATTAGACAAAATGCGGTTATGGAACAAATACCTTGTGATATCCTTGTCCCTGAAAATGCAAGTCGACTTGAAATGGTGGAAAGGAATATCAATCCATCTGCACAAAGAGACAATTCGTGAATGTGCCATTAGTACAGAAAGCTAAAACCTATATCCATACGAACCTAAGTATACTTCCTTGCAAATCTATAGGAGTTGATCGACTGAAAAGAGTTGCAAAAAGAAGTAGGAGAAGGCATCAAATCGGCTAACCTGATGAGATTGCTTGTTGATCCCCTCCAGATCGAAATATAGCATGCCCTTCCCAACTAAACTCCACCGCCGGAGATCCTTCTGCCTACCTATTCAAGGCCATGTCTCCTTCATACTCAATAAGGAATTGAGTGGTACAGAGATATAGCACAACAAAACACGACAACATACAACATCACCTCATAGAACACGATGTTCGGGCTCCCTCGTGTTCCTCTTCCAGCCGACATGTGGGGGAGCAAAATTTTGGAGCTCACCCGCGGGTGATGGAGGTGGGGATCTGGCACGGGCTCTATGGGCCGCGGCGGCTGTAGTTCCATGGGAGGGAGGGAGGATGGAGCAGACGAAACCGTGGATCGATCGGGTTCCCGGAGCTTCCTGATAGCCTCCATCCTAACTATGATTTCTTTTCCATCAAATTGGCTTCACTATTTCTTGATCAGAGAGAAAAATGGCTCTCGCTTCTTCTAAAAGAAAATAGGGGTGTTGAGAGAGAGGACAGTAAATAAAGACATCACACCCACCTTGCATGGAGCAGCAACACACATCACCTGCCAGTTGCCCGCCACTCACAAAGCTAGTCCTCACCAGCCCACAAAATGCAGAGCGGCATAGGCCTACATGCAGCGGTAGCATGCCTGACAAGTGGCCTCAAATCAGCCGCAGATTGGAGGAGGCAACCCTTTGGAGAAGGAGAGGTGAGGAGAACGCTCCATGGGAAAGGAGAGGGCACATTGGAAAAACCGAAGGCGCCGCATGCAAGCTCTAGGCGATGCCTTGCTACGGGGGTGAGCGGCCAAGAAGTGGAGACCGACGAGGGAAAGTACCTAGCAACGAAGCTTGACCATGGAGGAGGAGTTGCCCGGTGGGGGGAGGGGCACCGGGTGGAAGTGTAACATCCTAGCATTTAGGAACCGACGAAGGGTAGAAATAGGAATTTGTGCATTTGCATGCGTAAAATTGGGGTAAATTTTCGCCAAACAAAATCCTGAAGAGATCAGAGTTTCTTTCACTATTTTGAGGTAGGTTTAACTCTTTATAGTAATTGCTATAAATTTTGACATGATCTCTAGGAATTCAAAAAGATTTTGGGGTGAACAATTCGAATTCAAGTTTAAATTTGAATCATTTGGAGAAGATTTAAAAATTAGGAGTAATTGGTATTTATTTGTTTTCCAAAATGAATTAGTTAATATTTTTTGAATATTTAATATTTATAAACAATAATGATAATTGAAAAGAATACAAAAAGAATAACATAAATAAGAAAATATTTCTTATTTCTTTTCTTTACTCAATTACAACAATCCAAATACAAGTGTATGTCAATTAGTACAGTGCTAGAACAATTCTCAAAGAAAAATCAGAAACTTTATTGAATACAAAATATTCTTACATAGATCTTTACAAAGTGAATAAATGAAAAATTACAAAGAAATTAAATAAAGAAAATCTAAACTATCTATCTATTCCTAAACTAAATCTTTATCATCAAAGCTTATGTACCTGCAAAACAAAGAGAATAAGAAAAACAAAGAAATTATTCTTTCTTAGTTTTACTCTTAGTTTGGAACAGTGAAGTGCACTGTTCACTTTTACCTCATTGAGTAATAAAAGGGGGAAATTTCACCAATGTGAATTATCTATTCTTTCAAATCAAAAAGCTTCAAAACAACATCATAAGCCAAAGTAAAAGGGGCAAGTTTCACCAGATTAGGAAATAGTAAAAGGATAGGCAGTAAATCAAATTCACTTGATCTGATCCAAAGAAGAGGAGCACAGTGAAGCAGCTCACACACTTAATTGCATGCAATATGTTGTCGACGAGCAGTGAGAGAAAAGAAGTAACAAAACCACACTCGCACACAGCACAGCAGCACTGCTCACCACTTCACAAACACAGCCACAGTTCTATCTCTCAAGAACACAAACAAGAAGAACAACCACTAGAACCAGAAGAGCAAATGATGACCCACAAGTATAGGGGATGTATCGCAGTAGTTTCGATAAATAGGAGTGTCGATCCCAACGAGGATCAGAAGGTGTTGACTAGTGGTATCGAGCAGGAAATCTCTGCAAATACTTAGTAAATGGATTTTTAGTGGTTTTATGATAAGGCAACAAAACAAAGAACAAGTAATAAAGGCGACGAACAAACGCAACAAGTGGCCCAATCCTTTCTTGCAAAGGACAAGCCGGTGGAAATACTTATAAGGACCAAACGTTCTCGAGGACACATAGGAATTCTGTCAAGTGCTTTTGCTTCAAATAGCTGAGTACTCTTCTTTGGTGTTGTAAGTGTTGTGTGGGTGAACCTGTGCTAATGTACTGACCTTACTTGGACTAATACATACTTGTGATTAAACCCCCTGCAAGCATCCGCAACTACAGGAAAGTAATTAAGATATAAACCTAACCATAGCCTTAAACTCTGAGATCCTACGCTCCCTTATGCAATGGTGTCTCCCCTGGTGTTAGGGTTCCGTGAGGAGGATATAGGCGAGAGGGTGGAGTCGGAGGCCAGGCAGGTGGGCCACACCTGCCCTAGGAGCGGGTCAAGGTGGGCCCGTGCCTAGGGGTGTGGGGCCCCTGTGGCCCTTCTTCGCCTTCCCTTCTGGCTTCCTCAGTCTTCCGGGAAAATATAATTTTCCCATATTTTTCTGATATTTTTCCGATCTTCGCGAAATTGCATCAAAACACCTCTTTTTTCCATCAGAATCCAGACTCTGGCAGTCCATCCTCCAAGAATCATCCAACATGCAAAAACAGTGGAAAAGACATAAGTAATACCTCATAATAAGACATATATCAATGAATAGAGGCAAATTATGATATAGAATGGTGATACAAATAGGACGTATTAACTCCCCCCAAGCTTAGACCTTCGCTTGTCCCCAAGCGAAAACCGAGCTCAGTAAACATGTCCACGGGTTTATGGAGTGAAGTGTTGATAAAAGAATACGGACAACAAGCATCACACTTACCAATACACAACTCATAGAAGAAAGCAACTCACCATTATATAACTTAGCTTGTAACATGTACATGAGTCACAATAGAGATGCATAAAGATAAATCATAATTGGAATTGGCAAACTCTTGTTCCTGGTCAGAGAACAGCTGGCAAATGGTTTCACAAAAAGCTTTTTGTAGAAGTTTTATAACAGGAGCACTCTTTGATCAAAAAGGTTTTTCACAATGAAGGCTTTCAAAGTAATACTTAATAGGTAAGAGTATTGTGCAAACAAGGAAGATAAAGAACATGATTGAATAAATCACCATATGAATGCTTGCAACACAACAACTCAAATGCTTGCTGGGGATAGAGAGGAAGTAGGTTTACTGACTCAACTCAACTTGGTAAATAGGAGAAAGGTCCCTTCATAGAGGGTAGCAGGGATTACAAGTCATAAAGAGCTTCCAAAAGATTATGGTAGTTACTAGCTTTGGGCCCTCATTGCCCCTATCATAGGCATCTTGAGATGATTAAGGTTAAAGTGCACAAAGATGGAGTATATGCTTGACGAAATATAAGTTGGCAATCTCATGTCCCTTTTATATGAGGGCCACTCCTCATGCTACTCAACTTTAGTCACCGGTAAGTTCTTGTCATTGTAGGTACATGCGTATCATAGAGAACCGCCAACGGGGTACCACTTGCACATGGTACAGGAGCTTTCCCATAACCAAAATGACAAGGCAAGCAGAAAGTGAGCATCTCAGCGATATTTTTATTTACTATGTGCATAGCTTTTTATTGAGGATGCTTCATAGATAGCTCACTATGGTGATGCTGCAAGTTTCCACCATGATTAGGCATGGCTTAGGCTAGCGGCCCAGGCGTTTCTCTAACACAAAATACAGACTCCATGGACTTACAAGTTCCCTCTTTATTTCACACCGTTGACATCCATAGACAAAAGAGCACAATATCAACTGTGTACAGAGTACAAGTGCAATGTTGAAAGCGTCCCCCGTGACAACACGTTCTGCTAATTCCAACTTATAGATGCAAGCATATACAACTTCGATGACACAATGGTTCAAGTCTGTTAGGGGCAAGAAAATAAGGCGTGACATCAAGTTCATGAGAGCTTTACTTACTAGTTTTCACATAACAAAATACTTTTTAATTCGAAAGATAGATGAAGCTTGAGAATTTGCTTGGAATAGCAAAATCTACTAGGTAGATATAGTGGACACAAATGGCAAAGGTTTTGGTTAAAGGGTTTGGAAACATGAGAAGTATGCCTTCTCAAAACAGGTTTTTGGCTAGCAAGGCTGGGTAGCAAGCAAGCGAGTTAAAATAAACAAGCAAACATACAAATAATAAATCCAAACATGCAATCTTCCTTTAAGACACAAAAGATCTTAAATAAATAATACTAAGCTTATGAGCCAACAAGAAAGAAAATAAATGATACAAAATACATGTAAGCTTTTCTCTTTTTTTCTTTCAAACATCAAAAAGTATTGCTACTGACCAGAACTCAGTTTGCCAAAACCAATTTAGATCCACTTGATGATCCCAAAGTGATGCCAATACTGATCAACAAGATACATCATATAATAGAGATTGCAAACTAGAATAAGAAGTGCAAAAAGTAAAAGATGAAACTTCTCATTAATATTCCAATAAAGGCACTCACACCAAGGGATACATAGATAACCAACTAAAGGAGAGATACTTCCATATGCAAACCAAACCATAAGATAACCTCTCTACCAAAGATAAGAATCCACTAAAAAGGTAAAAGATAAAAGATAATGATTGTGATACGCGGCACTCTCCCCCAAGCTTGGAACAAGCCAAGGGGATGCCAAACCTGATGACGAATTACTCCTTCGGTGGTGGTGGTGTTCTCTTGATAAGATCCTCAATCAGCTTCCTCAACTCTTCAATCTCAAACGTTAGAGTACGAATCAACTCCAAGTTTTGCTCAATGTGGTTCATGATCATATCGGATCGAGAATTCCAGTCCTTGCTATTCTTTCCCCACTCTTCCTTCTTAGTATGCTCTTCCCCTACATGGTTAGAACAAGGCATATCCCACATCAAGGGCAAGTTCCCTTTGGGCACATGTTGATATTGATGCTCATGTATAAGAGTGTGGAAGGGTTTCTTGGTACTTGGAGGAGGTGATCGTGGAGAGAGGGTATGACGTGGAGGTTTCCCTCCTATAGACATCCGTGCTGTCCTCTTAGGCTTGATAGGTTTTGCCACCACTCCAATGCTTGCGACGGTAGCGCAGGTGTCCGGTTGCTTGTCCTCCTCCATGTCTCCTTCATAACCTACCAAAATATCCTCCTCCTTGGGTTTGCAAGGATCGTCTTCCTCGGGCTTCTTGCCTTTGTCGTTGGCGGAGACCATGGTGCTCTAAACTTGAGAAGTTTTCCTGACAGAAACAGATCGAAACGAAAACACGACGAGAACACGATGCAAGAACCTCGGGGAATCTGAGGGGTTATATATTACGAAGTTTCAAAGCATAAGGAAGGTTTTGATACGAAAACGAGGCGGAGACGAAGCTTGGGGGAGGCACACCCCCTCCAGGCGCGGGGCAAGGTGGGCCCGCGCCTGGGGTGGGTTTGGCCACCCCGGCCTCCGGTTACTTCTCTGTTCCATCTTATAACTTCCCTTATATATTAAAAACATCAAAAATATAAAAATATTGGGGTTTCACAAACCTTCTGTTTTCACCACTTTTACCTATTCAAAGACGAACTCTACAGACTCCTTTTCTCCTTCTCCTGGAATTTCCTTTCCTACAAGGTCTCACACAAAAATCAATGGCAACATTAGTTTAAGCAAAAACAATTAACCTTTAGGTGCACACTTCAACTGAAATCCATCAAAACAAAGGCTTCTATAAAAGGCAAATGCAAATGATAACAGAAATCTGTCAAAACAGACCAGCAGGTAATGATTGATTTTTTCGAAAACCTTATGTTGCTCAAATAAAAAAGTACAGAACTAATGAAAGTTGGGTAACAAATTGGGGAACAAGCTCAGAAAAATACAGCTCCATCTGACGTACTGAGCTCCCTCACGAATTTTTACAATGCAGCACAAAAATCTGTCCCAGGACAGCCACTTTTCACAACTCCTCTACTTCACAAAAGTAGTTGAACTTGACACAAAAACCAAAACAAAAAGGATAAGGAGCGGTTATTACTGAGGTAATAACTTCCAAGACTCAATCAAACGCTCGGGTTATCTCCCAACAAGTACTTTTCTTTACTGCCTTTAAGTTAGGCTTGAAAGTTTCAAAGATGCTCACAAATGAGATATATATCTGGAATGAAAGAGAGCATCAAGAAGCAACTAACCAACACATTTGAGTCTAACCCACTTCCTATGCATGGGGGTACCATGAGAAAACAAATTGTTGAAACAAAAAGCCACTAGCATAGGAAGAAAAAACAGATGCAACTTCAAAGCTTGCAACATAAAATGGGGAAACTTAACATTATTGAGAAGCATAAAACCATGTTTCCCTCTCTCATAATAACTTTCAGTAGCACTTTGAATAAAGTTGACAATATAACCATCAAAGGAATCAATTTTATCACAAGGATAAGCATACTTACAGTCACCAAAAAGAGGCCCAAGGTCATAAACTGGATCAATAGAAGCAAGTTGTTCCATCCTGAAATCTTTATTAGGCAAGCTATTTTCACAAGGAGCTTTAGCAAATTTGGAAAAGTTAAACTCATAAGAATCTCCATCAAACTTAGTTAAAACTTTCTCCTTCTTACAATCTATAATAGCTCCACAAGTATTCAAGAAAGGTCTACCAAAAATGATAGGACAAGTTTTGCTAGCTGCTGAATTAAGCACTAGAAAATCAGCAGGATACTTAATCTTACCACAAAGAACCTCCACATCTCTTACAATGCCAATGGGGCAAATGGTTTCCTCATTAGCGAGGTGAATAACCACATCAATATCCTCAAGCTCACAAGGACCAATTTCATGCATAATTTCCCTGTAAAGCTCATAAGGAATAACACTAGAACTAGCACCAATATCACACAAACCATACTAGCAATGATCACCAATTTTAACAGAAAGCACATGGACACTAGCTTTTCTAGCTTTTTTAGGATGAGAAACAACGTTAGAAGCGTCTTCACAGAAGACAATATGCTCATCCTCTATATATCTAGTGACGGGGTCTTTCACAATAGCTACCACAGACTCAATATTCAATTGCTCATCAGGCTCCACAATTTTCTTAGTACCTTTATTATCTGCACTAATCATCATAGAATACTCCTCTACCTTAGCTAGGAAAGGCATTTTCTCAACATAAGGTTCAGGAACAATATGATTAGTAGTACAAACTTCAGTGCTTCTAACAGGAACATGACTAACAACATCTTTATAAGGTGCATGGTACTTATTCCACTTATTTTTAGGAATTTCTATGTAAGAGGCAAAATCCTTAAAACAGTTGGTAACACTTTGGGAATCAAGACCAAACTCATTACTAATATCACGGAAGTCATCAGTTCCCATAAAATATTTAATGCATTCATAATCATAGTTTATACCTGACCTTCTTCCTTTGTCATTCTCCCAAGCTTCAGTGTTCTCTTGAATACGGTCTAGTAGATCCCATTTAGCTTCTTCCTTCATACGTGTGAATGATCCAGAAGCATCTAGTAAATCTTTATCATGAAGAGAAATCCTAACATAAAAGTTATTGATAATAATATTGTTAGGGAGTTCATGAATAGGACATTTAAGCATTAGTAACTTCAATCTCCCCCAAGCTTGAGCTGTACTCTCTCCATCATGAGGCCAAAATTTATATATCATATTTCTATCCTTATGAATCTCACTAGGAGGATAGAATTTAGAATAAAAGAGAGCCATTTCCTCCCATTCCACGGATTCTCCATTCTTCAGCAACTTATACCATTCTTCAGCTCTCCCCTTCAAGGATATAGAGAGTAACTTCTTCTTCACCTGTTCAGTTGTGATACCTGCACACTTAAACAACCCGCATAATTCATGGATAAAAAGCAAATGATCACCGGGATGAACAGTTCCATCCCCAAAATAATAATTATCCATAACACGATCAACAATAATTGTAGGTATCTTAAAAGGATCTATCTCAATAGGTGGTGGTTCATTTACTACCCTAGTAGTGGTAGTAGTTTTCCCAAATATAAAACCAAGTGGGTTATCCATATTGGAAACAAAGTAACAAGCAGTAACAAAAAGCAATACTCATAGTAGAAGTTTCCTTTACCGGTTCCACTCTTCAATAGCGCTTCACTCCCCGACAACGGCGCCAGAAAATAGTCTTGATGACCCACACGTATAGGGGGTGTATCGCAGTACTTTTGATAAATAGGAGTGTCGATCCCAACGAGGAGCAGAAGGTGTTGACTAGTGGTATGGAGCAGGAAATCTCTGCAAATACTTAGCAAACGGATTTTTAGTGGTTTTCTGATAAGGCAACAAAACAAAGAACAAGTAATATAGGCAACGAACAAACACAGCAAGTGGCCCAATCATTTCTTAGCAAAAGGACAAGCCGGTGGAAATACTTATAAGGACCAAACGTTCTCGAGGACACATAGGAATTCTGTCAAGTGCTTTTGCTTCAAATAGCTGAGTACTCTTCTTTGGTGTTGTAAGTGTTGTGTGGGTGAACCTGTGCTAATGTACTGACCTTACTTGGACTAATACATACTTGTGATTAAACCCCCTGCAAGCATCCGCAACTACATGAAAGTAATTAAGATATAAACCTAACCACAGCCTTAAACCCTGAGATCCTACGCTCCCTTATGCAATGGTGTCCTAACGGGGGTTCAGGTTTCTATCACTCCGGCAACCCCACAATTAGTAACCAAATGCACAATGCATTCCCCTAGGCCCATAAATGGTGAAGTATCATGTAGTCGATGTTCACATGACACCACTAGAAGAATAGCATCATAACTTAAATACTAAACCATTGAATAATAACTCAACATTGATCCACTAATAACAACATGACTTCTCCCATGTCCTCAAGAACTAAACGAACTACTCACAAGACATCATATGGATCAAGATCAAAGATGATATGGTGATGAATAACAATTTGAACATAAACAATAATCCAATGGTTCCACTCACAAGCATCAACTACAATAGTAATTAACACCGGGAAAGTTTCCCCTAAGAACTAAAACAATATCCAACACAATTGTTACAGCGGGACGGAGTGGTGATGATGGTGCTGGTGGAGATGATGGTGTGGATGATGATGATCCCGATGAAGCCGAGCTTGATGACGGTGTTGATGGCGACGATCTCCCCTCTCTGGGAAGGAATTTCCCCGATAGAAATCTGTCTGCCAGAGAGATCTTTCTCTCTCGGTGTTTTCCGCCCCGCAGAGGCGGCGGAAATCTATCTGTGGTCGCTCCCCTGGTGTTAGGGTTCCATGAGGAAGATATAGGCGAGAGGGCGGAGTCGGAGGCCAGGCAGGTGGGCCACACCTGACCTAGGCGCGGGGCAAGGTGGGCCCGCCCCTAGGGGTGTGGGCCCCTTGTGGCCCTTCTTCGCCTCCCTAACTGGCTTGCTCAGTCAATTATCCCATATTTTTCTGGTATTTTTCTGATCTTCGTGAAATTTCATCAAAACACATTTTTTCCATCAGAATCCATACTCCGGCAGTCCATCCTCCAAGAATCATCCAACATGCAAAAACAGTGGAAAAGACATAAGTAATACCTCATAATAGGACATATATCAATGACTAGAGGCAAATTATGATATAGAATGGTGATGCAAATTGGACGTATCAGCAGACAACATTAGCATATAGCCACCAACTACCACAATCAAATCTAGTATCGGGGTATTTCTCAAAGCTCTAGATCTATCTATTGATCATTTTACAAGTATCTATTTTCATGCAAGTGTATGATGCACTGAGCATAGAACACATAAGATATTGGACAACAAGCTAAGGACAACCGTTCTTAGTAGAAAAATGGTCTCAGACCAACATCATTGACCATATTATCTAGCCTAAGCTAGATAGCGACATATCAAGGAATCCTAGGATAGAGGTCACATCCAAATATAGGGTAGCACCTCTGTAGTAATCAGATTATTGCTATCATCATGGTAATTTCAACCATATCTTCTCAAGAAAACAAATAAGTCATCTTCCTAAATATTTCAGGAATCATTAGTTTAATTCATTTGATAAATAGCCAGTGGCACCTCGGGATATCAAGTATATCACTTAAGATTCAATATACATTGTTAATAAACACTAGCAAGAGTAGCACAGAAACACTAGTGATCAGAGATTCACAATAGAGCTAAATAGCTAAATAGATAATCATTAATAGCACTATAACCATTTTTAACCAAATCATTCAAGCCCATATTCAGATTATCATTAGAAAGTGGCAACAATGGATCATGTCAAACATGAGCCTAGTAAAAGGTTCAGAAATTAAGGATCAAGTCTCAAACCATCAATCCTATATCAATCTAGCCGCAATCCACTAGCAGGATTATACATCAAAGAACCCTAGAACCAAATATGGGGCAATATGAAGCAATCAATACCACAGTGTGGGATCACAGAGAGAGTAAGAGGGAGACGATGTGAACTTACCCGAGGTCCTCGCTAAGAAAATCGAAGAGGAAGTAGTGGCCATCGTCGGGGAAGAACAAGGCGACATGGGGAGCACCCAGGGGGCGCTGCAACCCGCACCAGGCCGAGTCCATGGCGACTACTGAGGAGGGAACGACCCCACATCATCGCTAACACACCAAGGAAGCACCAGGAAGGCGTCGGAATGCCAGGGCACCATCGGGTCTCAAACCCTAGGCGCTAGAGAGGTGGCGGAACCACCAGCAGAGGGTGCGAGAGACAAATTGAAGCGGATAGGGCAACACGGCATCGTCGAAATCGTCACCCTGCACCGCGATAGTGGTAGCGGAGGTCCAGGGCGGCCGAAATTGAGCGGCGACAAAGCACACACCAGCGAGGAGGAGCAGAGTCGTGCACGAGAGAGAGAGAGAGAGAGAGAGAGAGAGAGAGAGAGAGAGAGAGAGAGAGAGAGAGAGAGAGAGAGAGAGAGAGAGAGAGAGAGAGGAGGAGCTGGGTACTGGGCCAGTCGTGGCCAGTACTAGGCAACGCAGTGGGTTTGATCCAACCCACTGGGCCGAGTCGGGTTGGGCTAACCAAACGGGCCAGCCCAAGTTTTAAAGCAAATCTAAAACCTAATATATTTATTAAAAGACCAAAATACCTCTAGGACTTAATAAACTCTAAGAAACTGAATAAAATTTCCAAAAATACAAATAATATATCCATGAGTTCATAAAATGTAAGATATCCAATAAAACTATTGAATTCTATTTTAATAGAATAAATTTAGGTTAATTATTTTTATAATATATATTCCTTATGGAATTTTATAAAAATAAATAAAATACCTATAAATAAATAAAATTCACTTTTACTATCCTAAATAGATATATTATTTTAAAAAATACTAAATTTTATTATTAGATTAATAAAATAAAATTTCCTATATTGAAATAATTATTCTTAAATAGAATTTTAAGAAAATATTAATAAGAGTTAAAATTAAATAAAAATTAGTTTTAAACTCTTATATTAATGTATTATACCACAAAAATATAAAATATAATATTTACAAGATTTTAGGAATTATCAACTACTAACTTTGTTTTATTAATAAAGAAACTTTAGAACTTTGATAATGTGGGTAAAACACGCAAAGAAGATAAATAATAAAATGATACATTGCATTACTATGCAAGTTCATTATTGGTTCTTTAAATATTGTCCTTATCGAGCAATAATGGTATTTTGTAGAAATAGAAGCTCAAGGTCTAGTGCAAGCATCCGACTTCACTACCTTGCAATCACAAGGCAAGTTCATCACTTGCTCATGTCCTTTGATGAGTTTCATCAAAGTATTTGAAAATTGTGTTTTATCACCTATGTTCTAAAGAGAAGAAAGAAAACACTATTTTCTCAAATAAATAAAATGTTATTATAATCCGAAGTGATGGTAAATATAAGATTGGCAAGGGAACTTAGGATTCCATTTGTAGTAAGGTTCATCACATAGGAGTTAATAACCCATGACATCAGTGATTTTAGCTCTGTATAATATGCATTAACCATGAGATTTGGAATGGGATGGAGAAGTCAGCTGGATCTTCTTCCTTTCGCGTGTAGCCGGATGCGCAGGTCATGGCTCACTAGTAGAAAACAGGCCTTTCGTCCAGGCCATTAGTCCCGACTGTGGCTGGGGACGGGACTAATGGCCCTGGCCGGACGTCCCAAGCCACCCAGAACCATATGTCCCGGCCCGTTAGACCCCATTAGTCCCGGTCTGAGGCTCAAACCGGATTAAAGGGCCCTGGCCCTGCCGCTCGTTGGGGGCACCCCCTTTAATCCCGGTTTGTATCTCCAACCGGGACTAGTGGTCTGGCCCTATATATACGCGCAGCCCCTCCCCCTCTCAACTATTTTTTTCCTAGTGGGAGAGAGTGTTGTTGTGCAACTTTTTCCTTGTTCATACATATGCACTAGAGGTGTTCGGTGAAATGTCCATTAGAGCGATGCAAGTTTAGGTCACACAAGATAGACATGATATGAGGTGCCCGAGCCACACTTAAGTTTTCTCATCTTTGTTTCCAAGTGTAATAAAAGGTTAGCAACTATTTTCTCGTTAAGACCGTCATGCGATACTAATTTTAGCATAGTGATTGCGTTTGACATATATTTGTATGATACAGATGAGCCATCCATGGATGTACGGTGACCGACGCTCTGCCGCTTTCAGAGAAGGCGTGCGTTCTTTTTGAGTTATGGCCGAGGAGAACAAGCGACGGGATGGTTTTATGTGTTGTCCATGTGTTGACTGTAGGAATGAGAAGGCTCACACTTCCGCATGAGTCATTCAGAGTCACCTGCTTCGGTCTGGTTTTATGTCCGGCTATAATGTTTGGACCAAACACGGAGAAAGAGGGGTTGTGATGGAAGACGGCGATGAAGAAGAGAACGATGATGACAGGTACCGATCTATGTTCCCTGAATATGCTGATACCGCAATGGAAGACAATGAAGAAGGAGGTGAAGAACGAGAACCAGACCGGCCCGCTGATGATCTTGGTCGGGTCATTTCTGATGCAAAGCGAGACCGCAACACAGAAAAGGAGAGGTTGCAGTTTGAGCAGATGTTACAGGACCACAACAAATTGTTGTACCCAACTTGTGAAGATGGCCAGAAGAAGCTGGGTAGCACACTAGAATTGCTGAAGTGGAAGGCAGAGACCGGTGTGACTGAATCGGGATTTGAGAAGTTGCTGGTACTCATGAAGAGGTTGCTTCCAAGAAATAACGAATTGCCCGCCAGTACATACGAAGCAAAGAAGCTCGTCTGCCCTCTAGTATTAGATGTGCAGAAGATACATGCGTGCCCTAATGACTGCATCCTCTACCACAGTGAGAAGTACGTGAATTTGGATAAATGCCCGGTATGCATTGCATTGCGGTATAAGATCAGAAAAGATGACCCTGGTGATGTTGATGGCGAGCCACCCAGGAAGAGGGTTCCTGCCAAGGTGATGTGGTATGCTCCTATAATACCACGATTGAAACGCTTGTTCAGAAACAAAGAGCATGCCAAGTTGTTGCGATGGTACATGGAAGAACGTAAGAAAGACGGGATGTTGAGGCACCCCGCTGATGGTCGACAGTGGAGAAAAATCGAGAGAGACTTCCCGGACTTTGCTGGTGAAGCAAGAAACTTATGGTTTGGTCTAAGTACAGATGGCATGAATCATTTTGGGGAGCAGAGCTGCAGTCACAACACCTGGCCCGTCACTCTATGTATCTACAACCTTCCTCCTTGGTTGTGCATGAAGCAGAAGTTCATTATGATTCTAGTGCTCATACAAGGCAACGACATTGATGTGTACCTAAGGCCATTAGTTGATGAACTTTTACAGTTGTGGGCCGAACCAGGTTTACGTGTGTGGGATGAGCACAAACAGGAGCCATTCGACCTACGAGCGTTGCTGTTCGTAACCATCAATGATTGGCCTGCTCTTAGTAACATCTCAGGACATACGAACAAGGGATATAATGCATGCACACACTGTTTAGATGAGACTGAAAGTATATATCTGTATAAATCTAGGAAGAATGTGTACCCGTACAATGTCGTTTTCTTCCGCCCAGACACCCCTTAAGGAAAAAAAGCAAGCATTTCGATGGCGAGGCAGATCACCGAAAGAAGCATGCCCCCCGTACTGGTGCTGATGTATTTGGTATGGTCAAGGATTTAAATGTAATATTTGGAAAGGGTCCCGGAGGACAACCTGTTCCGAAAGACGCTGACGGACAGGCACCCATGTGGAAGAAGAAATCTATATTTTGGGAGCTACCCTATTGGGAAGTCCATGAGGTCCGCTATGCAATCGACGTGATGCACCTGACGGAGAATCTTTGCGTGAATATTCTAGGCTTCTTGGGCTTGTATGGGAAGTCAAAAGATACACCGGAATCACGGGAGGACCAGCAACGTCATAAAGGATGAGACGGCAAGCATCCAGGGAAGTTTCAAGGGCCTGCCAGCTACGCTCTTACCAAGGAAGAGAAGGAAATTTTTTTGGAAGTCCTTTTCAGTATCAAGGTCCCGTATGGCTTCTCGTCTAACATAAAGGGAATAGTAAATATGAAAGAGAAAAAATTCCAAAACCTAAAGTCCCATGACTGCCACGTGCTTATGACGCAATTTCTTCCGGTTGCATTGAGAGGGATTCTACCAAAAAATGTTCGACTGACCATTGTGAAGATATGTGCATTCCTCAATGCAATTTCTCAGAAGGTAATCAATCCAGAAAGTCTATCAGGGTTATAGATTGATGTGGTCCAATGTCTGGTCAGCTTCGAGTTGTTGTACCCTCCATCTTTCTTCAATATTATGACACACCTCCTAGTTCACCTAGTCGAAGAGATTAGAATTCTCGGTCCTGTGTTTCTACACAATATGTTCCCCTTCGAAAGGTTCATGGGAGTCTTAAAGAAATATGTTCATAACCGTGCTAGGCTAGAAGGAAGCATCTCCAAGGGCTATGGACAGAGGAGGTCATTGAGTTTTGTGTTGACTTTCTTCCTGACCTTAAGCCGATTGGTGTTCCTGAATCTCGGTATGAGGGAAGGCTGACTGGAAAAGGCACACTAGGAAGGAAAACAATGGTATGTATGGACAGAGATTCTTTCAATAAAGCACACTACACAGTTCTACACAATTCCACCTTGGTGGCTCCGTATATCGAGAAACACAAGATTATTGTACGCTCGGAAAACCCGAGGATGCCTGACTCCTCGATTAAAGTGGAACACGAGGACACTTTAGGCAGTTAGTTGCAGAAGCATCTCATGAATAACAACACTGTTGAAGATCAGCTGTACTTGTTGGCACAGTTACCATCTTCGACTATATGTACTTTTCAAGGGTACGAGATAAATGGTAATACATTTTACACGATCGCCCAAGATAAAAAGAGCACCAACCAAAACAGTGGTGTCTGCTTTGATGCAACAGATGACAATGGGCAGAAGGACACATATTATGGGTACATAGAGGAGATATGGGAACTTGAGTATGCACCTACTTTTAAGGTCCCTTTGTTTCAGTGCGAATGGGTCAAGATGACAGGAGGAGGGGTACATGTAGACGAAAAGTATGGCATGACAACAGTGGATCTCAACAATCTTGTGTACATGGACGAACCATTCGTCCTAGCCAATGATGTGGCTCAGGTTTTCTATGTGAAGGACATGTCTACGAAACCGAGAAAAAGAAATCAGCAAAAGAATACATCGTCAGATGAGCCAAAGCGCCACATAGTTCTTTCAGGGAAAAGAAACATCGTGGGAGTGGATGGCAAGACAGATATGTCAGAAGGTTATAATAAGTTTCATGAAATCCCGCCCTTCAAAGTGAAAACTGACCCAAGCCTCTTGTTAAATGATGAAGATTCTCCATGGCTACGACGCAGAAGAAAACAACAACACTAGATAGGGATGTTGGTGTAATATATTAAACCATTTATGTAATCATATTGTTAAATGATGAAGATTCTCCATGGACATGATGTCCGCACTATAAATAGAGGGAAAGGGCAGGGCAGGTTGGGCCAGGAAGCACCAATAATAGGGGTTTAACCTTTAGTCCCGGTTGGAGAAACCAACCGTGACTGAAGGGATTGCGGCAGGCTGGGCCAGGTAGCACTAATAATAGGGGTTGAACGTTTAGTCCCAATTGGATGAACCTTTAGTCTCGGTTGGAGACAGCAACCGGGACAAAACACGAGTGAGCGCTAATAATAGGGGTGAGTGTCGACATAATGTCGTGAGTGCCGACACTATGCCGAGCTACTTGTACTATAAATAGGCCAGTCCTCCAGCCAGTTTGAGGCATCTCCAAGATCGATGGTTTTCGAGAGCAGGGACACCACTACGACCAGTTTCAGGGAGATGCCGCCGGAGCCCAGTCCTCCGGCATCTCCAAGAAACTGGTCATAGAGGCACTCCCTAATATGTGAAATTAGGTTAGCTCCCAGACATATTGATCTAGTTAGAGAAGTTACAAGCTGCAAGATGGTCTTCGAGAGCAGGGACACCACTACGGCCAGTTTCAGGGAGATGCCGTCAGAGCCCAATCCTCCGGCATCTCCAAGAAACTGGTCATAGAGGCACTCCCTAATATGTGACCGCACTTGTTTGGAGATCAGATCTTCATGGTAAGTACGAATTAAAACTAAAGGTCCCCCTTTAGTCCCGGTCCAACCATAAAACGAGACTAACACTCAAGACATTTATTAATATTTAAAAACCGAGACTACAGAATCGGGACTAAAGGCCCCCTTTAGTCCCGATCCATCCACAAACCGGGACTAACACTCAATACATTTATTAATATTAAAAACCGAGACAAACCGGGACTAGCTAACACTCAGGACTAAAGATGCCCCCTTTATTCATAATCATGCCTAGTCCTATAGTACACAGCTTCAGGGTCTTCTTCGTCATCGTCATTGTCATCGTCAACTGCCACTCCGGGGATCCTGAGCCCAGCCATGGCATATACCGGGAGCACCTGCCACTCCGGGCTCGGATTCATGGTGGGCGGCTGGACTTGTGGGTACTGCAGGCGAGGATGGTCTCCCCCGGCGATGTAGCGCATCACGCCTATGATAGTATGGTTCGCCCACCATAGACGGCGGCCGACTTCATTGTGGTTCACCGGGGGCGGGCCATCACCATCGTACCTGGCGAGCTCCCTTTCCTTCCGGTTAGCGAAGAAGGCATTCCAGGTGTCGTAGTTGTCGGGATCCCACTGGGGATTCATCCGCTGCTCCGGCGTGAGCTCGTGGTAGAAGTGGTTCGTGATGGCCGCCTGTCAGGCGGAGCCTTGAGGCACGGGAGGGACATGAACACCTCCAACACTCAGCATCCAGTCGGCAGGCAGCCGGTAGCCTAGTGGGCAAGGGTAGCTTGAGGCGCACAGCGCCTCCGTCTCCTCAAGGGTCAGATGGCCCAGTCGGTGCTGTCCATTTCTGTGAGAGAGGAAGGTGTGGATTTGTGCATAACCATGGCGCGGTTGGCCTATATATAGATGGAAAGGGCGGGAAAACATGGCGGGATACGGTGGGAAATGGCGGGAAATATCTTTAGTCCCCGCCAGTGGCTACAACCGGGACTAAAAGCTCGGTTCAGAGGAAAGGGCGGAAAAACTTGGCGGGAAGCGGTGAGAAATGGCGGGAAAAATCTTCAGTCCCTGTTAGTGGATACAACCGGGACTAAATCTTATTCAAAAAATGGATTTGGATTAATTATTAAAATTCAAGAACTTTTCATGTTGAAAGTTTAGTGAGATTCAAAGATATGCAAAAAATAATAGTTAATGCATTTTTAAATTGATAATGGAAAAATGGTTAATAATTTGACTATTTAAAATAATTATTTGATAAAACATAAAATGGATTTTGATTAATTATTCAAATTCAAGAACTTTTCATGTTGAAAGTTTTGTCAAATTCAAAAATATGCAAAAAAAAATAATAGTTAATGCATTTTTAAATTGATAATGGCAAAAGGGTTAATAATTTGACTATTTAAAATAATTATTTGATAAAACAGAATATGGATTTGGATTAATTATTCAAATTCAAGAACTTTTCATGTTGAAAGTTTTGTCAGACTGGGATTGGCACTCAAACTACTATACTATTGTTTTCTTACCAACTAACATACTCCATTATTCCTAAACTTAAACACATACTTGACATCCACAGATAATCAAATGCAGGTATGTGCTACAACAGAAGGTTAAAATGTAATCAGAATTACATGACACATACTAGCCACTCACAGATAGCTAAATATAGGTATGTGCTACAACAGAAGGTTAACAGACAATCAAACTGAACTCCTCCTAGAGTCTAAATTGCAGCATGCATTGTCCACGAGTAAATTTTCATCCTGATCAGTAGCTATAACTATTCAGGTCTCTGAGGTCCCAAAGGATGGTGCTAAGCTAGGCAAAAAGATCAATTCATGAAACCCCTACGGCCTAAGTTTTTGCAGTGTTTGCATTCATAGCCATGGAAATCGGAACCGTTTCTTTATTACCACAACGTGGGTCACTTCTCTCATCTGGCACATAATCAGCACCCATCCCATTCAAAATTACAGACAAGATTTCGGTACTTTTAACCAAGGATTTGACAGGAAGTTGGCACTATTTGAGCAAACTCCAGTGCATTTGATAGGAACAAGTATACAGATCTTGATCGCTATGGGTGGTAAAGGCGCCTACCTCGCTCGTCGATGACGTCCAGGGATACGGAGAGGAGATCACAGCTTTACTCTAGCCCACCGGCGGCGGCGAGGAGATGGGGGAGGAGAGGGAGGTGTGTTCTAACGGGGAGGAGACGGGGGAGGAGAGGGCGGCGAGGAGACGGACGAGTCAGTCGAAGGCGGCGCTGCTGGCCTCGTTGACGCGGCGGCGCTCGGAAGGCGGGAGGTGGAGACGTGGCTGCGCAGGGAGGCAGGAGGCGGCAGCGCGGTGCGACGCTCGGGAGGAACCCTAAGCCGCCGCCGCGTGGGAGGGAGCGGCGTGGGCGCGTGGCGCTCGGGAAGCACGAGGCGGCGCTCGGGAGGTGGACTAGGGAAACCCTTTTTATTTTTCATGAGCTGAGTGACGGGAATCATTGGAAAATATGGATCATACCTAAAGTACCATGTAGATTTCAGGGGTTAACCATTTGGCCCATTGGGCTTTTTTAAGGTTAGGTTAACCTAACCAATGGTTAGGATGGAACCAAGTCCCAATTTTACTCACAAGTATGCAAAAAAGTATAATTTAAATGTTTTAAATGATATTTTTGAAAATTTGAAAAAAAGCACACGCGCGCTGGGTTTTTTGGCCTAGTTTACCAGCCGGGACTAAAGGTCTGGCCCCAGTGCACGAAAAACGAAACGCCCACCTCTAGTCGGAAAGGGCGCGGGAGCGGGTCTCTAGTCCCGGCTGGTGCCACAGACCAGGACTAGACGGGGGTATAAATGTAGCCCTTCTCCCCCGGTGCGTTCCACGCACCGGGAGAAGAGGAGGCCAGCAGACGAGCACGACGCCGCCAGGCTGCCCCGCGAGAATCGACGAGGAAACCGCCGGCCTGTCGCCCACCGCCGAGCTTTCCGCCCACCGCCGAGCCTGCCGAGCCCCGCTCCCGCGCCCTTGCCGCCGCTCCCCGCGTGCCCCTTGAGCTCGAATGGCCGCGCGCACCACCGCCGCGCCGCCACTCCGATGAAGCAGCGGCGCCGAGCGAGGCTCTGCCCGCCGCCACCTCCCGCACGCCCGCGCCTGCCGCCAGCGCCACCGCCGGTCGCCGCCGCGCCACCGCCGGTGAGTTAGGATTAGGTTAGGATAGGATTATAGTTAGGATTTTTAATTTAATTAGGATTATATGTATAATTAGGATTATATGTATAATTAGGTTAGGTTAGGATTAGGGTTAGGTTATAATTAGGATTAGTTTTAATTTAACTATTAGGATTATATGTATATAGTGTATTTAGTTTATTTTTAATTATAATTAGGATTAGTTTTAATTTAACCATTAGGATTATATGTATATAGTGTATTTATGTATATAGTGTATTTAGTTTATGTCACATCCCAAGATTTTCCAAATCTTGTAATGTGAAAAATAAATGAATAAAATAAAACTTTGTTGATTTTCAGGGTGAGAAGAAACTTTTGATTCCAATTGGAAACCTTCAAACCTATTTGGATCAAATAAAATCCTAAAGGGATTTAAAATAGATAAATAAACAATAACGCTAAAAATATTTGAAATTACTATTTTTGAATCTTTTAATAAAAAGATTTGGTTTTCAAATGAAAAGGGTAGAAATAAATAAGGATTATTTTATAAGCCAAATAAAACTTTGGCCAAGCTTTTGAAATAAAATATTTATATTTGATAAAAATAGTAAAGGTTTATTTAAATATAATAATAAGGATTTAATATCCAAGTCTATTAAAAATAAAGGTTTTACTATTTTAATTAAACATCAAAACTTATTTATTTATTCTAAACAAGTTTTCCAAGTATTCTTTATTTTCAAATAAAACCTACTGATTTGGTTTTGGAAATATTTAGATTTCAAATGGAGATTTTAAATAAATCAAATCCTATTTTGATTTATTAAACAAGGTCTATTTATTTAATTAATAATGGACCCTAAAATAAAAAAATATTATTTTTGTTTTTGGGACTTTGTTTTATGTTGTTAAACATAACCAAAAACTCAATACAAAGTTTGGTGAAAGTTTTGAATTGATTTGAATGCTTGATTGGTTGTTTGAATTTCAAAACAGAAAATAGAATTAGAAAAAGAAAAAAGCATTTGGACAGAAAAAAATAGAGTCAGACTCGACCCAACTAAACCTGGCCCAGAAGCCCAGTACCAGCCCAGCTATTTCCCCACGCGCGAAGCGTTTTCCACCTGAACCCGCACCCGCAGAGCGACTGACTGGTGGACCCCTCTCCCTTACTTCCTTTCTCGCTGACAAGCATGTCCCACACTGCCTTGTCATCGTCTTCCTCGCGCAGACCCCGCCCTGCCGTTGCAGACAAGAAACGCCGACGTTGATTGCGCATTGATGAAGCCTTGATTCCTCGAAGTAACAACGCCCATTTAACCGCTTGCGTCTTCTCTCTCATTTCCCCCAGATAGCTTCCCCTCTCTGCCTCTAGGCTGCCTCAATTCGAGCCCACACCACCACTGCTCCGGCGAGCCTCTCTAGCCAATTTCGGCCGAACCCTGCTGCCCCTCGCCTTCCTGAGCACACAGCCGCGATCCCCAATCCCAGGTGCTTCTGCCTGTGCCTTCCGTTCATCCGCGGGATCCCCAGAACGTCGACTTCGACAACCTCCGAGCGCCGCCGCGTCTGCTATTTTCTCCGGCGACCTCTCCCTGGTAAGCCCGACCACCCCGAGCTCTCTCTACCATACTCGCGTGAACCCCAGGTCTGCCTGCGTCTAACCGTGTCCTCGTTTTGCCTCGAAGTGAACCACAACATCGCCCCCAACAACGACCAAAGCCGCCCGACGCTGTCCCCCACTCTGGCGAGGAATCGCCGCTGTCCCTGAGCGCCCCTTGCCAAGCCGACCACACGTTGAGCACCACCTCGACCTCGCGAACACGGTGAGCACCTCCCCTTCTCTCTTTGCTTCCTGCATCGCCAGTACCGCCGCTGGCCGAGCGTCACCGCCGTCTGCTGCCGCGCAGCGCCGCCAGTTAGTGGCAAGTAGATTGTAGCCGTTAGATCGATATCGTGTGGCTGTGATTAGAACTGAGCGAAGCGGTATGAGTCAACCAGCGCCGTGCGATCTGTTTAGATCCAACAAACCGCAGAGCGCAATCCGCGCGAACCGGTACCGCCCAATAAAAATGCGACGCGTGGCCAGTCTTTGTTTTAAAACAGAATTTGAAATCAGATTGATTTGCAAATTTGAAACCCTTGTAACTTTTGATCCACACGCCCAAAAATTACAAACTTTATATCAATGGAATCAGTGGAACAAGCCCTAGCCAACCATGCAATTTTTTTAGTAAAAAGCTTCTGGTAAAATGTTTGTTTTTGCAGAAACATTTGTATGCTTGTTTAGGTTATAAAAATTATTCCAAAATGTTTTTGAGGTTGAAATCTTTGCAAATTGGTTTGTGGTGAACCTACTGACCTTAGGAACCATGTTGTGTATTTAAAAATGTTTTGGTGAAGATTAGGGTTGATTAATTGAAGTAGCCCATTTCTAGCCAAATAAAATTATTGATTTTGCTATAAAAATGATTTTGGAGTAAAAACTTTGGGAAAATAATTTGATTCAAACCTACTGACCCTAAACACCAAGTTTTGAGAATTAACAACTTATTTGGTTAACAACATAAAGTTTTTGCTTTGATAAAAACATTTTTCACCACATAAAATAATGAATGGATTTAAAAATGGTTTATAGACAAAACCCTTTTGCAAATGACTTTGCCACTTTGGAAAATGACCACTTTGAACCATACATTTTTTAGAGCCTGGTAGAAACCACCTTTGCAAATAAAACTACCTTTTGCATGCTTGCATGCATGACCTTGATTTTATTATTTTATGTGTGATGTTTTGTTTGATTGGTTATTGGTTGCAATGCTAGTTGATATTGTGTTTGCTTGATTGATTTGTAGTGAAGTTAGAAAATTGTGAAACTAGCAAGATCAAGGAGTGAACCAACTTTCCCTACCAAAAGAAAGGCAAGTTACACTATCATCTAAAGTCCTACTATTTTCATTATACTTAGTGGATTTTTGAAACATGCATGAAAAGAATTTCTATACTTATGCTATGCTAAATCCTAATAGGATACCTCATATATTCCTTAGTGAAACAATGTAGTTGTAAAATGCTTAGCCATGCAACATATTTTGAGAAGAGATACATGTTGAGATTTTATAAAGATGAGAAAAGACTTGTGTTTTATATAATAAAACAAGTACTCAATGAACCACCTGGGTGGACAAGGATACTTAAGTTTGGACAAGGTGGCAACAAAAGGAACCATGTCTATGGCAAACTCTTTGTGTTGTGCACCAGAATAAAACCACCCAGGGACTTAGAGATTGAACATGTTTCTCCAGCTGTGGCTTTCGTGTGCAGCCACATGCTATTATGGCTCTGGTTAGTCAACTACATTGGGAAGACCCATGCATTGTCTTCAGGTTACTGAAAATGAGGGAACTCGGAACCCTACATGGGTACCTGAAGGCAAGCTAGCAATGGTGTATGGGAGGACCCTTTGGAAAGACTTCGTCACATTCTCAATCTGCCAGTATTCCATCTTGGTGAGTACTTATCCAGCGGCCACTGGTGGCAACAAGATGAGATTGTGTCATGTGGGTAAAGTGTACAACTTCTGTAGAAGACAACAATCTAAGTACTTAGCCGTGTCCCCGGTTATGGACAATACTGAGCAACTAAAGCTTGAAGCTATGGGAAATCTCGACATTCCAATTTCTAAAAGAAAAACTTTAAAGTGATAACAAAAGACTTGAAGCACTTGGGGGTACCAAGGAGCTCAAGAGACTTTGATAAAAACTTGAAGCACTTGGGGATTTACCAAGGAGCTCAAGAGATTTTGATAAAAACTTGAAGCACTTGGGGATTTACCAAGGAACTCAAGAGATTTTGACAAAGACTTGAAACACTTGGGGATTTACCAAGGAGTTCAGAAAGATTTGACAAAAGATCAAAACCATTTTGAAAAGATAGGATAAACTATTGCTTTCTGCAAATGAGCCTAAAACCCTACTTAGCCAACTATGCATGTAATGATAGGATCCACTTATATTCAACATAGTAGTGAAACTTGCCAATACAATTCAAATGTATTGACCCTTATGGCTGTAACTTGTAATGTTGCAGGTTTGATTGATTTTAGTGAAGATTGATTGATTAGGATTACAAAGTCTACAACCAACATGTTTGCCTGTGGCACTTTGAAGATGAAGGACCCCGTGCTTATAGATTTTCTGCTGCAATGTAATGTAATAGACAAAGAGCTATGTAAGATGTAATAAAATTATGTTATTCCTGGTTATAAAGTTATATTATGACCTTTGTTTCTTGATATTACATCTTAACTGTGGATGCTAGCTATTGATCCAGGGACTAGCATTGTAAACACAGGGATCTCTACCTTATTGAAGGTTGGGACCTCTACCTTATTGAAGAACTGGAAGAAGTCATTATGGCAACAATATCAGAAGGACAAGAAAACCCCATTATTCGAAGGCTATCTAGCGAAGCAGCAGCCTTACTGGGATGCATTTGTGCTGTATAGGAGGTCAGGAGTTGCAGAGGAAAAGTCAGAAAAAACAAGATAAATGCTGCGAAGAAGAAATATCACCATAACTTGGGGCCAGGGGCTACGCGGCTGCCATGCCTAAGTGGGATGCAAAAGAGAAAGAGCTTCATAAAGGGATCATTCCAGAACCAATTCACGAAGAATGGGATTTGAGGGCAATAAATTGGTTCCTTGGGCATGGGAGTACATATGACAAACTTACAGGAGACCTTGTTTGCAGTGACGGGATAAAGGTACCCAGGACTGCATGGCTAAAAGTGGTAAAAGATATTAAAGATGGAATAAAACTGTTTCATCCCGATAGAGAGAATGACTTGCTGACCTTGGTCCTCGGGAATCGCGAACATACATGACGAGTCCGAGGCCTTGACGGG
The DNA here is from genome assembly GCA_916181665.1 of Avena sativa. Lineage (NCBI taxonomy): Eukaryota > Viridiplantae > Streptophyta > Magnoliopsida > Poales > Poaceae > Avena > Avena sativa. The sequence goes on from OV702279.1 coordinate 216,708,303, forward strand.
AGTTTCACGTGGAAGACTGGGTTTCCTAAGGACCAAGGTACCTATAGAAGCCGAGAAAGAGCAAAGCAACGACGAGAGGAGGAGGAGGAGGCAGACAAGTTCAAGCAGCTGCTAGGAAGACTTGACAAGCAGCAGCAGATCGACGAACTTAGAGGAATAGCGCGCTTGCAGCAAGATCCTCCACTCGATATTACCGCCAACCCATCTCAGCGGAGAAGCAGCGTCGCTGAATCCGAGGTCCCGTCTAACGATGCATCCTATACTATAGATGGCGGTCCCGGCTACCCCTTGGATGGAATTAAGGAGCAGATACCTTGTGAGCTCCATAAAAAATTGAAGAACGTATCTGTGAAGGTGGCGGTCGGATCGGCTTTGCCTTGTCCACCTGATGCACGTTGGCATGGCTGTGAGATTCCACCTGGCTATGCTAAAGTCAGGGTGGATCAAATCGTAAAGGAGTGGGAGTCAATGGAGCTTGACATCCCTGGACCTGAAGGTGAGATCACACTGGGAGAAGTACTTGGTGGGATCATTCTCTGGGAAAAGAACAACATACAGTTCCAGGCTCGGCTCCGAGGATAACACTACCGCCTCCGAGTCATCGCAGGTCTCCTTCACCTCCACCTCCACCTCCATCACCTCCAAGAAGCCCACCCCATGATGACTACAATCAACACATCCCGAGTCCATCTCGATCTCCGTTGCAGGCTCAGCAGTCTTCGTCGCCCGCTAAGGACAATAAGCGGAAGCGTGCTCCGTCAGTGAGTACTAAAGGACGCGTCAGCCCAAAAACGAAAAATGTCGCCCCTCCCAACAGTGCCTCATCAGAATCTTCCCATCAGACCTTACAATCGTACTGATGCGGAATCTGCAGCGATATCAAAGGACGAAGTGGCGGTGCATTTTGAGAAGAAGAAACCCGAGCCCGCTCCGGTATACACCGAGAAGCAAAAGGCATATGCACTTGATTTTCTGAACACACCATCGCAATATGAGTTGCACCATAAGCCAGATGACTATCTACGCACACTTCAGAAAGAAGTGGTGAAGAGCAAATCAAGTAAATCAAGCAAATCAAGTGCAAGCGGTAAAAAATCAGCAAGCACAGGTGCAAGCGGGACCAAAAATGCAATCAGTAAAAAATCAGACGTTCCCCTTCTCGGACAACAGGCAAAACAAACGATCGCACCCCTCAAGGTGGTTTCACAAAACGTTCCACTCCTCGCACAACAACCACTTGATATGTCAATAGCTGTGGAGTTGGCAGCCAGCATGGAAATTACACTTGATGAACCGTTAGGCCCCCAACTCGACCATCTACCCAAGATGCCACTAGCCCCTAAATATGTCGCAGGTGAGGATTTGGTCAGCAAAGAGAGGCTGAGATAACTGCCAACACAAATACGGAATCTCCATCAATGGTACTCGGCGGTCATGAAGCAGGGGAGAATAATGATCGTAGCCAATGTCCCACGTGAGTACTACTTCAGACCCGAAGAGGTACATATTGAGTTTCTAGAACTGTTCCAGTTATACCATCTCGACGCCCTGGACAAATCCATCCTAAGCTGCTATTGTCTGTAAGTTGTTGAATTCATTGTCTACATGTTCAGTTTTCAGTTGTTCAGTTCGGAACATGTGATTATCCTTATTATGCAGAATGAAGATCCTGGAATGTAAAAGAAAAAGAATCTACAATATTGGGTTCATTGACCCAGATAAAGTGCATATAGCCACGCTAACGAATAACCCCGAGGAGACGGAGGAAAACCTTCTAAGGTTTCTAATGGAGCAAAATTTCTCTGACCACATACTGTTTCCTTACAATTTTAGGTGAGGGTCTTACTCTGTTGTACACATTCACTTTTGATTAGTCGATGCTAATAAGTGTAACTAATGTATATATATAAATGTTTGCAACTTCCACTGGGTTCTGCTAGACATTCAACTTGATAAGGGATGAGTTGATGTCATGGACCCATCAAAGAGAAACCTGGAAGATTTCCGCAGCATGCAGGACATGCTCCAGAAGTAAGTTTCGCGCTATATCGGTATCTTTCGTTGATTTACCGAGATATCAGGTAATGAATAACTCATTCATTCATTTTCTTTGTCGGGCAAGGTTTGGATCTGGTTCAAGCGCGAGGTTACGGGTGTATTTAGTGAGAAGCTGACGTTTAAGGCGACCTCGGTAAGTAGCACGTGATATGTCCGCACATCTCTTTAATTCTAGTTTCAATACAATAATGATGCTCTAGATTATTATTTTGATTGAATTCTATTCTCGTAAAGTGCGTGAGGCAGCCATGGGGGTCGAATCTATGTGGATTCTACGTTTGCGAGTTCATTCAGACGTTTACCACCGAACACAACGATTGTAGAGTCGACGTAAGCAATGCATTCACTGTAGGGTTTCGTAGCATGGAAAACAAAAAATTTCTACCGCATACAAACAAACAAGCCAAGATCTATCTACTAGATTGTAGCAATGAGTCGATGGAATAACTTACCCTCGAAGATTCCAAAGTGTTTAACGAGAGCGGATTCTCGTGGGTGATGTAGTCGTACTCTTGCCGATCTCAAGATCGCGTAGACGATCCTTCCGGCGCTGCGTTCCGGCAGCGCTCCCGCAGTCGGTCACACGTTCGGTACTCGACGAAGACCTTCCTCTCCCTTGTTCCAGCAGGCAGCGGATGTTGTAGCACTCTCCTCGCGATTCCGGCAGCACAACGGCGTGGTACCGGAAGTAGAGGGGAGATCTCGCAGGGCTTCGCCTTAAGCCGGAGCGAGTATGGTGGAGTATGAGAGAGCTCCTCGGCGATCTAGGTTTTAGACACACCAAGTAGGAGGTGCTAGAGCCGGCGGCTAGGGTTTGGGGCACCCCAAGTCGGCGGCTAGGGCAACCCTAGGGGGCGGCGGCAGCTGCAGGAAGTGGTGGCGCCAAGCTAGGGTTTGGAGGAGAGGTACTTGTGTGTCCTAGGAGGGAGCCCTGCCCCTCTTTATATAGGTGGAGGGGCCGGCCGGCCAAGGGGAGGGAGTGGAGTCCCTCCCCAACTCGGCTTGGGTGGTGCGCCGGCTTGGGGAGGAGGGACTCCCTCCCCAACTTGGTTTCACCTTCCTCCTCTTTTCCTCTTTCCAAATTTAGTCGTTTGACTTTTCAATTTAGCTATTTGACTTTTCAAACTAGGATTTGAATTAATCCTTTATTTGGAACAGCGATGACACTTAGTACATGATGCAATCATACCAACTTGATACAACACATCCATGTACCCTTCCCCTCCGGAGTTCCGGACATTCCGTAACATTCTAGAACATTCCCGATGAAAACACCGGAAACATTCCCCAACTCCGAAACGGGACTTTCCTTATATGAATCTTATTCTCCGGACCATTCCGGATCTCCTCGTGATATCCCGGATCCCATCCGAGACTCCGAACAACATTCGGTCTCTTTCTCATCATTCCATAACTACTCAAACAACGTCGAATCCTTAAGTGTGTCTCCCTACGGTTCGTGAATTATGCGGACATGATCGAGACACTTCTCCGAACAATAACCAATAGAGGAATCTGGAAATTCATATGGCTCCCACATATTTCTACGATTACTTTGCGATCGAATGAACCACTTACACACGATATCAATTTCCCTTTGTCTCACGATATGTTACTTATCCGAGGTTATGATCGTCGGTATCTCTGCATACCTAGTTCAACCTCATTACCGATAAGTACTCTTTTCTCGTTCCCGTGATATGTGATCCCTTGTGATCCAGTCACATGCTTGCAAGCTAATTGGATGACATTTCACCGAGAGGGCCCATAGTATATCTATCCGTCATATGGATGGACAAATCCCACTCTTGATCCATGTGTTTCAACCAACACTTTCCGAACATTCAATGCCACCTGTATAGCCACCCAGTTACGGTGTGGTGTTTGATGTCATCAAAGCATCCATTCGGTAAAGGTGATATGCATGATCTCATGGTCAAAGGAATTAGATTACTATGTATCAGAAAGCATATAACACTTGAACTATTAAAATGACTTGATCTTTATGCTACGCTTATCTATAGGAGTATGTCCATCATATCATTCTCCTAATGATATGATCTTGTTGTTAATAACATCTCAATGTTCATGATAGGGAAACCACAATCATCTATTAACCAACAAGCTGGTATTATATAGAGGCTTTACCAGGGACTTCAAATTAAGTTTACAAATCACACAAGTATTAATGTTTCCTTGTTAATACTATTATAGCATGAATGTAAACATTTATCATAAACACAAAGATATAATAATAACCACATTTATTATTGCCTCTAGGGCATATCTCCAACAGTCTCCCACTTGCACTAGAGTCATCTAATCTAGATTAAATGGTAATATACCGAACACCCATGGCAGTTTGGTGCTGGTCATGTTTTGCCCTTGGGAGAGGTTTAGTCAACGGATCCGCCACATTCAGATCTGTGTGTACTTTGCAAATCTTTATATCCCCATCCTGGATATGTTCTCGAATAGCGTGAAAACGTAGCTTGATATGCTTCAACTTCTTGTGTGACCTTGGTTCTTGCGCATTGGCTATGGCGCCCATGTTATCACAGTAGATAGACATTGGGTCCAGCGCACTAGGAACCACACCCAGCTCTGTAATGAACTCTTTCATCCATATCGCTTCTTGTGAAGCCTCCGAAGCAGCCATGTATTCCGATTCAGTTGAAGATCTCGCCACAACGCTTTGCTTTGCACTCCTCCAGCTAACTGCTGCACCATTCAAAATAAATACGTATCCAGATTGTGATTTAGAATCATCCGGATCGGTGTTCCAACTAGCATCGGTGTAACCATTAACAACGAGCTGTTCATCACCTCCATAAGAAAGAACCATATCCTTAGTTCTTCTCAAGTACTTAAGGATGTTTTTGACCGCTGTCCAATGATCCACTCCTGGATCACTTTGATATCTGCTAGTTAAACTAACAGCATATGCAATGTCGGGTCTAGTACATAGCATGGCATACATTAGAGATCCTATGGCTGAGGCATAGGGAGTCTTACTCATCCTTTCTCTATCTTCTGCCGATGTCGGACTTTGAGTTTTACTCAAGGTCGTATTGGGCAACATGGGCAAGAACCCTTTCTTGCTATCTTCCATTCCAAACATCTTTAGAACTTTGTCCAAATATGTACTCTGTGACAATGATATTTGGCGTTTCGATCTATCTCTATAAATCTTTATGCCTAATATGTAAGCTGCTTCGCCAAGATCCTTGATTGAAAAACTATTATTCAAATATTCCTTGACACTATTCAGAAGGTCTACATCATTCCCAATCAATAATATGTCATCCACATATAGTATTAAGAATGCTACAGAACTCCCACTCACTTTCTTGTAAATACAAGCTTCTCCATAAGTTTGTATAAAACCAAAACTTTTGATCACCTTATCAAAACGTTGATTCCAACTTCGGGATGCTTGCTTCAATCCATAGATGGACCGTTGAAGTTTGCATACCTTGTTAGCATCTTTAGGATCGACAAAACCTTTGGGTTGCATCATATACAACTCTTCATCAATGTCTCCATTGAGGAATGCTGTTTTGACATCCATCTGCCATATCTCATAATCGTAATATGCAGCGATTGCTAACATAATCCTTACAGACTTTAGCTTCGCTACCGGTGAGAAAGTCTCATCGTAGTCAACTCCTTGAATTTGTCGAAACCCTTTTGCGACAAGTCGAGCTTTATAGACAGTAACATTACCATCAGCATCTGTTTTCTTCTTGAAGATCCATTTGTTCTCGACAGCCTTCCGGCCATCCGGTAAGTCCACCAAAGTCCATACTCGGTTTTCGTACATGGATCCAATCTCGGATTTCATGGCTTCTTGCCATTTATTGGAATCTGGGCTCATCATCGCTTCCTCATATGTCTCAGGGTCATCGGTGTTGTCCACCAACATGACACTCATAACGGGATCATACCAATCTGGAGTGGTACGAGTTCTCGTTGACCTGCGAGGCTCTGTAGCAACTTCAACCGAAGTTTCATGATCATCATCATTAGCTTCCTCTCTTATTCGTGCAGGCACCACAGGAACTTCTTTCGGTGCTGCGCTACTCGCAATTTCGAGAGAAGGTTCGACAACCTAGTCGAGTTCTACTTTCCTTCCAGTCACTTCTTTCGAGAGAAATTCCTTCTCTAGAAAGGATCCATTCTTAGCAACGAAGATTTTGCCTTCGGATCTGTGATAGAAGGTATACCCAATAGTTTCCTTCGGGTATCCTATGAAGACGCATTTTTCCGCTTTGGGTTCAAGCTTGTCCGGCTGTAACTTCTTTACATAGGCTTCACAACCCCATACTTTAAGGAATGACAATTTAGGTTTCTTCCCAAACCATAATTCATACGGTGTCGTTTCAACGGATTTAGATGGTGCCCTATTTAAAGTGAATGCGGCTGTTTCTAATGCATAACCCCAAAATGATAGCGGTAAATCTGTAAGTGACATCATAGAACGAACCATATCTAAGAGAGTTTGATTACGACGTTCGGACACACCATTACGCTGTGGTGTTCCCGGCGGTGTCAACTGCGAAAGTATTCCGCATTTCTTCAAATGCTCGCCAAACTCGTAACTTAGATATTCACCTCCATGATCAGAACGTAGAAATTTAATCTTCTTGTTACGTTGATTCTCTACCTCACTTTGAAATTCCTTAAACTTCTCGAAAGTTTCGGACTTATGTTTCATGAAATAGATATACCCATATCTACTCAAGTCATCCGTGAAGGTAAGAACATAAAGATAACCACCGCGCGATGCTACACTCATTGGACCACACACATCGGTATGTATAATTTCCAATAAGTCCGTAACTCGCTCCATCATACCAGAAAATGGAGTCTTAGTCATTTTACCCATCAGACATGCTTCGCATCCATCAAGTGATTCGAAATCAAGTGATTCAAGAAGTCCATCGGAATGGAGTTTCTTCATACGCTTCACTCCAATGTGACCAAGACGACAGTGCCACATATAGGTCGAGTTACCGCTCGATTTCAAACGTTTAGCCTCAATGTTATTAATATGTGTATTTCCACTATTGAGATTCAATAAGAATAGACCATCTATCAAAGGTGCATGTGCATAAAACATATTACTCATATAAATCGAACAACCATTATTCTCGGATTTAAACAAGTAACCGTCTCGCAATAAACAAGATCCCGATATAATGTTCATGCTCAACGCAGGCACCAAATAACAATTATTTAAGTATAAAACTAATCCCGATGGTAGATGAAGGGGTAGCGTGCCGACCGCGATCACATCAACCTTTGATCCGTTTCCCACGTGCACCGTCACCTCGTTCTTCGCTAGCTTCCGTTTATTCTGCAGCACCTGTTTCGAGTTACAAATATGAGCAACCGAACCAGTATCAAATACCCAGGCACTACTACGAGTACTAGTGAGATACACATCAATAACATGTATATCAGATATACCTTTCTTCTTGATGTTGCCGTTCTTCAAATCCGCCAAGTACTTTGGGCAATTCCGCTTCCAGTGACCTTCTCCCTTGCAGTAAAAGCACTCAGTATCAGGCTTAGGTACAGCCTTGGTCTTCTTCGTCGGCGTGGTAACTTTCTTACCACCCTTCTTGAAGTGTCCCTTCTGCTTAGACTTGCCTTTCTTGAATTTGGTGGTCTTATTGACCAACAACACTTGGTGCTCTTTCTTGATCTCCACTTCTGCAGACTTCAACATGGCAAAGAGTTCTGGCAACGTCTTGTTCATGTTTTGCATGTTGTAGTTCATCAAAAAGTTCTTGTAACTTGGTGGTAGTGATTGGAGGACACGGTAAATCCCCAAAGCATTAGGAATCACTATACCCAAGCTTTGAAGTTTGTTTGCATGCCCAGACATCTTAAGCACATGCTCACTGACGGAGCTGCCCTCTTCCATCTTGTAGTTAAAGAACTTTTCAGAAGCCTCATAGCTTTCAATTGCCGCATGAGTCTCAAAGATCAATTTGAGATCCTCGACAATATGATATGGGTCTGAATTCTCAAACCTTTTCTGAAGCTCCGATTCTAAACCATACAAGATAGCACACTGAACTGTGAAGTACTGAGTCTTCCGAGTGAGGTAAACATTCTTTACTTCATCGGAAGCATCAGCTGCAGGTGGGTCACCCAGCGGTGCATCCAGCACATAGGTCAAATTACCAGCTGTGAGGACAATCCTCAAATTGCGGAACCAATCCGCGAAGTTGCTTCCATTGTTTTTCAACTTTTCTTTCTCTAGGAACGCATTAAAATTGATGGTAGGGGCTGCCATTGATCTACAACATATTTGCAATAGTTTAGACTAAGTTTATGACAAATTGAGTTCAAATTAATAATAAAATTAATCTAGGTGAACTCCCACTCAAAAAAATATCCCTCACATTGTCTTAGTGATCACACGAACCAAATCCACCACATCAACACCGATCATCACGAGAGTTGATATAGTTTCAATGGCGAACAATCGACATGTTCATCATATCTACTATATGATTCATGCTTTACCTTTCGGTGATCCGTGTTCCGAGACCATGTCTGTACATGCTAGGCTCGTCAAGATCAAACCTTAGTTTCCGCATGAGCAAATCTGGCTTGCTCACGTTGTATACACTTGCAGAATCTAACACACCCGATCATCACGTGGTGCTTCGAAACAACAAGCTTTAGCAACGGTGCTAACTAAGGGTGAACACTTTATGACTTGAAATTCATGTGCATGAGGGATCATCTTATAATGCTACCGTCGTCTACTAAGCAATACAAGATGCATAAAGGATTAACATCACATGCAATTCATAATATGTGATATGATATGGCCTTTCTTCTTTGTGCTTCCGATCTCCATCTTCTAGCACGAAAATGATCTCCATCATCACCGGCATTGCATCAAGGTCAATGACGCTTCTTCATGGTTGTCGTCCACCGGCTTCAACTATTACAACTACTTTGAATAGACACGCGGGTCTTAACATAAATTAAAAACAACCATATGGCTCCTGCCGGTTGCCAACTTACAATAAGGAACATTGCATACATCAAATATAATCACAATCATGGCCATATCACATCACAGCACACCCCTGCAAAACAAAGTTAGACGCCTCTACTTTCTTTGCATATTTTACGTGGCTTGGGGCTTTCAATAAGTGTCGTTCTAACTTACGAACATGAACCACAACATTGATACTAGTATTGTAAGTCACCCGTTGTAAATTGGATCTTAACTATGCTAGGAGAAACAGGCACCCGCAAAGCCACTTATGCAATACAAGTTGCATGTCAAGCATGGAGAAAGTCTCATGAACGATGTCATGTAAGGTTAGCCTGGGACGCTTCATCCCAACATACTGCAAGATGCAAAGTACACAAGAAGCAATCGACAATAAAAGCATCAACGCCCACAATGACCATTGTGTTCTACTCGTGCAACAGATCTACATATAGACACGGCTCTGATACCACTGTAGGGTTTCGTAGCATGGAAAACAAAAATTTTCTACCGCATACAAACAAACAAGCCAAGATCTATCTACTAGATTGTAGCAACGAGTCGATGGAATAACTTACCCTCGAAGATTCCAAAGTGTTTAACGAGAGTGGATTCTCGTGGGTGATGTAGTCGTACTCTTGCCGATCTCAAGATCGCGTAGACGATCCTTCCGGCGCTGCGTTCCGGCAGCGCTCCCGCAGTCGGTCACACGTTCGGTACTCGACGAAGACCTTCCTCTCCCTTGTTCCAGCAGGCAGCGGAGGTTGTAGCACTCTCCTCGCGATTCCGGCAGCACAACGGCGTGGTACCGGAAGTAGAGGGGAGATCTCGCAGGACTTCGCCTTAAGCCGGAGCGAGTATGGTGGAGTATGAGAGAGCTCCTCGGCGATCTAGGTTTTAGACACACCAAGGAGGAGGTGCTAGAGCCGGCGGCTAGGGTTTGGGGCACCCCAAGTCGGCGGCTAGGGCAACCCTAGGGGGCGGCGGCAGCTGCAGGAAGTGGTGGCGCCAAGCTAGGGTTTGGAGGAGAGGTACTTGTGTGTCCTAGGAGGGAGCCCTGCCCCTCCTTATATAGGTGGAGGGGCCGGCCGGCCAAGGGGAGGGAGTGGAGTCCCTCCCCAACTCGGCTTGGGTGGTGCGCCGGCTTGGGGAGGAGGGACTCCCTCCCCAACTCGGTTTCACCTTCCTCCTCTTTTCCTCTTTCCAAATTTAGCCGTTTGACTTTTCAATTAGCTATTTGACTTTTCAAACTAGGATTTGAATTAATCCTTTATTTGGAACAGCGATGACACTTAGTACATGATGCAATCATACCAACTTGATACAACACATCCATGTACCCTTCCCCTCCGGAGTGCCAGACATTCCGGAACATTCTAGAACATTCCCGATGAAAACACCGGAAACATTCCCCAACTCCGAAACGGGACTTTCCTTATATGAATCTTATTCTCCGGACCATTCTGGATCTCCTTGTGATATCCCGGATCCCATCCGAGACTCCGGACAACATTCGGTCTCTTTCTCATCATTCCATAACTACTCAAACAACGTCGAATCCTTAAGTGTGTCTCCCTACGGTTCGTGAATTATGCGGACATGATCGAGACACTTCTCCGAACAATAACCAATAGAGGAATCTGGAAATTCATATGGCTCCCACATATTTCTACGATTACTTTGCGATCGAATGAACCACTTACATACGATATCAATTTCCCTTTGTCTCACGATATGTTACTTATCCGAGGTTATGACCGTCAGTATCTCTGCATACCTAGTTCAACCTCGTTACCGATAAGTACTCTTTTCTCGTTCCCGTGATATGTGATCCCTTGTGAGCCGGTCACATGCTTGCAAGCTAATTGGATGACATTTCACCGAGAGGGCCTAGAGTATATCTATCCGTCATATGGATGGACAAATCCCACTCTTGATCCATGTGTTTCAACCAACACTTTCTGAACACTCAATGCCACCTTTATAGCCACCTAGTTACGGTGTGGTGTTTGATTTCATCAAAGCATCCATCCGGTAAAGGTGATATGCATGATCTCATGGTCAAAGGAATTAGATTACTATGTATCAGAAAGCATATAGCACTTGAACTATTAAAATGACTTGATCTTTATGCTACGCTTATCTATAGGAGTATGTCCATCATATCATTCTCCTAATGATATGATCTTGTTGTTAATAACATCTCAATGTTCATGATAGGGAAACCACAATCATCTATTAACCAACAAGCTGGTATTATATAGAGGCTTTACCAGGGACTTCAAATTAAGTTTACAAATCACACAAGTATTAATGTTTCCTTGTTAATACTATTATAGCATGAGTGTAAACATTTATCATAAACACAAAGATATAATAATAACCACATTTATTATTGCCTCTAGGGCATATCTCCAACATTCACACCATCATTTTATTGCCGTCCCCTTTTGTTATCATGATTGATACATATTGATCTCCTTTTTCTTATATATAGTTCGAGAGAATGCTGGATCAACTACTACCAGAGCAACGCGTACTAGCAATTGCGGAGGAGCTGGCGGGATTTATTTTCAAAGAGATCATAGACGATGCAGGAGAATTTAGTGTGAATAGGCGCTACTGATCTCCATGTAATCGAACTATTTTGTGCTCTAGTCCCGGTATTCTGTGATCTCCATGTAACTTGTAAATTGTATATATTTGTATGCTCGATTTCGTAATACAAGTTATCTTATATATATGCAAGAATGTGTACGATATGTGGTGGCATACAAATATTCAAAAACCATTTTGAAATGAAAAATAAATAAATAAAACAATACAAAATGAATTCTCTGCCGCGACAGAGAAAGGGCCCAAAATGCTGCCGCGGCAGAGAAATCACTAGTCCAAGGTAATGCTCTGTCGCGGCAGAGAAAAGGCGCAAAATGCTGCCGCGATAGAGACCCACTAGTCCCGGCCTGTGGCACCAACCGGGACTAGTGGGGGTGCACCCTGAGCACGCAAGGGCAGCCACGTGGGCACCCACTAGTCCCGGCTGGTAACTAGGCCGGGACTAGTGTTGGGCCTCTAGTCCCGCTTGGTTAGTCCCGATTCAAAAACTGGGACTAGAGGCCCTGTCTCCACTAGTGGCTGTTATCCTTGTAGCGTGATTGGTAATTCATAGAGGATATGCAGCATATGGGTGGGAACCCTCAATGTCCCACGGTAGTTCTAGCATCTAAGCGGTATGTACTAACCATTGCGTAATTCAATATGTGGGCATGGCGTACACCAAGAACACATGCGGGGTCGCGAAGAAGGGCAGTGATTGGCTTGGATCATCTACTAGGCCCCACATCACGGAATTGTGGACAGAAAAGTACGCCCGGTTGTGCAACATGGATTTGATCTCTCATGGGTAAAGCAACGCACCCCTGTAGAGTGTAAGAACTGTAACTTGTTACTCCATGTTCCGGGAAGGAACTGCGAACGCGGCAGAAAAGGAACTCCATGAAGTTCTAGTCAACCTGTGAAGGCTGATGGGCATAGTTTTTTATACTAAAATCAACCTTTGAAGAAATGTTTATGAAAACTACACGGTGCCAAGTACTGATAATCCGAGGTGGTAGATAGAGCATCAAACTTCCCACCTTGCATATAATGAATTTGTTGGGTAACGCTGTTACTCACTCTTTCCTTTGATCCCCTGCTTAGACTCTAAGGAGCTATAAGACACTCCATTGTATTCTACTAAAGGACAAGAAGATGTCTACTACAAGGAACCAGACCTGTCCGAAGGAGTGGAAGGGGTGGACTACGAGATACGCTATGGAGTAGAAGGCAACGAGTTTGAGTAATTTCCTAGAATTATATAGTAGTCCAGATGAACCGAGCAACACAAACTTTATATAATAAATTGTTGAGCTAAATTCTAGATTTGAGTTTGAAACTTTGTTCTTCCGCTGAAACTTCTTAAGTTTGGTTTGTAAGTTTGAATAACTAGAAGTACTGAACTTTTGGTAATGTAATAATAATAATGTGTGTATGTTTGTAATTTGGACCTGCAATGTTTCTATTTTACCACTCTGAGGGATGTGATATTTGCGGAACGGTGTTCTATAAGTGTCATGTCATCGACTATAGTGTACTACACATGCAGTGGTATGCTAGGTCACCGCACGAACCCTAGAGGAAAATAATAAAAGGTTTATTATTGACATATCCCAATAAGTTCATAATAGTTCCATTGTGCTATAACTGTATCAAGTGGAAACATTGATGCAAGTGTGATATAAAACATAAGTCCCTAGTAGCCTCTATTGATACTAGTTTGTTGGGCAACAGATGGATCAAGGTTTCCTGATCACAAGTGATATAGCTAGTTGACAACGAGATCATATCATTGGTGAATGATGTGATGGACATTCCTCAAAGATTGCGACATGATCAAGTCACAAAGTTCATCGTTGAAATAGTCAGAAAAGTAGTCTCCTTCCCCTTAGACTGTGAGATCATATTATTACTGTCTTTCGAGGCTGTTTTGACTGCATCAAACGTCACCAAGTGAAATGGTGATTATAAAGGTGTATGTTGGGTATCCAGAGGAACAAGTTGAGGCCTATGAATCAAGACCATGATTTGTTCACTCAGTGATGAGTAAGATACAGTTAGGCCGACTTGGTGAGATTACATCCATAATGTTGCAATATGTGACTAGGTCACGAGGATGTAATATCGTGGTAACAAGTAAATAATACTTGTCGATAACGAGATTGAACAAGTTATGGAGATACCTAATGATCAGATCTCGGACAAGTAGTATCGAAGAAACAAAGGGAATTGGACTCTACGTTTATGGTTCAAACGACATCGTCAATCTAGAATGTACAGGGGTCATCATGGGCATCTCGGTTCCGCTGTTGATCATTGATAGAGATCATGTCCATGCCATTACCGAGCCGTGAGGGGATCCACTTAAGGGTACGATGAGCTGGAGATTATCCGTAAGTTGGAATCATAGTAGAGAAATAGAAAGCTGGAATTGTTCCATGGAGAGGGATACAAAGTTATCTAGAGAAAGAAGGAAAACGGGAAAAAAATCCATTGAGAGGACCGAAATTGTTCCGGGAAGTTCTGAAGTAGTTCGGAGGATATAGAAGGGGAACCTAAAGGTGTTTCGGGTCAAATCGGATTTGGTACTATATATTTACATATTAATTAATGCAATTAATATTAAATATAATATTAAAATCTAATTTGAAAGGGTATTCTACTATTGGGCCAAGTTTCCGAGGGAAAAGGGCTCATGAGGGAAACTGAAAGGGAGAAGGGACTTGGTGCCTAGGGTTTGGGCCCCTAGGGCTGCCCCCTAGCTAGCGGCTAGGGTTAGGGTTTGGGGGAGCCCTAGGGATTCCTCCCACCCTTGGACTCCTCTCCCCCCTTGGCCACTGCCTAGTTGGCTTGGGGGAGGGGAAGGCTGCCCCCTCCTCCCTTATATATAAAGGGCCCCTCTCCTCCTTGGAGGGACACACCAATACAACAGATCCCATGAGTTGGGAGCTCTCGTCCTCCTCTCCAATCTCTCTCTCTAGTTGCCTCCACGCGTTGGTACAGCCTAGGGTTGTTCGCGCAAGAGACAACACACCTACAGCACACCGTTGCGCTGCAAGGATTCCAAGAGCCGGAGATCTACTTCCGCACTACCAGAGGGATCGGGGAGACAGAGGTCTCATCATACACCGTATGTCTATGAATCCATGAGGTGCAACACTTGGGCCACTTTGGATGTCGTGAGCCAGACTGTTGCATGGTGATGGATCAAGGGGTGACCTGCGAGGAGCTTCACGACCTTGAGGTCGGCTACGAGCATGACTACTTCAACCACATTCCTGTCGGAACGTTAACTACTTTCGGACTACAAGGGTATGTATACGAAACCTCTCGGTCATTACTGCATCACTAGTATATAGATCTTGGGAATCGGGGCGATCCGTTGTAGTAATTTTTTTTATTTTATACACCGGAACCCCAACATTGGTATCAGAGCCAAACTATGCTTAGTAGTGATGTACGGCCAGTACGCACATGTGTTGTGCGGGCATTGATGCTATAGTTGTTACCCTCCCACTTGTACTTGTTTATATCATAAGTTTGATGAAGCGGCTCGGACCGACCTTACGCGTACTCTTACGCGAGACTGGTTCCACGCTTGACATACGGCTTGTTCTGTATAAGTGGCTAGCGTGTATGTCTCTCTTACAATGGTTGATATAGCATTTACAACTGAGGGCCCCGAAAGGGGTGTAGTGGAGACAACTATATGGATCCATGTTGTGGTTGGAAAGTTTGTAGATTAGAAATGGTTCTATTGCGAAAGCCCTAACAACCATGTAAAACTTGCAATAGATAAAGTAGAGGCATCTAACTTTATTTTATAGGAGGGGCATGTTATTTGATATGGTCTTGGTCGTTATGAAGGTAAAGTACTTTACTTTTATGTTACTAAGTTGTGTAGTAGTAGTCATCATTTCAATGCACAACCTACTGGTGGCGCTGTGGACTTGGCGTAAAAACCGGTGGCACGATGGAGATCATGCCGGAGCGCTCAATGGAGATCAAGGAGCAAGAAGGACCATATCATATCACAAATATACATATGATGTCGATACTTGTTTTACATCTTATTGTGTGCCAGTATTGGATACTCTGTGGGACCCCAGATTTACGGTTAGAGAATCCCCGTTATGCATGCAATTCATGTTCCCATGATCAGTGAGCCGTGAGCATAACTGACTAGTATCATTACATCATCCATAAGTAAAGAGTACAAAACTTACATATTTGCCATTATGGCGATTACATACAACCATAGCAGAAGTCTTCAAGCGCAGAGTCCATGTCATGCCTTAACCTACTGGCAACTGACTAAGAAGACAACCTAGCTCGCATAGACGTCAGCATCTCCATCTCTCCTTGTGCTTCTGAAAATCTGGCCAAGTAAATAGCCAGGGACAATGCCGGTGAGTACTTTGAATGTACTCGCAAACCACCTTAAGGTAAACAATAATAACAAGTGAATATGCAATATGGCTGTGGTAGTGGAGGGCTCCAAGAGTGGTTCTTTTCTAAATTAGTTTCTCTTGTAGATATAACCTCTACAAGGTTTTGTTGAAAACTTTTGTAAAAAAATTTGGAAACCTTTTTGAAAAGTTTTGGAAAACACTAGGATGGGGTCACCCTATTTCATCTCCACGGTCCTCACTGACCGGGTTATCCTCTTCCTTGATTATTGACATCACCTCCCTTCTCTGGTGTCCCTCGGACCACCAGGTTTTGAAAACACTTTCTTTTCAAAAGTCCTTTTTGAAAAAAATAGCACCGCTCTATAGTAGTTTGTCCAACCGTCCACAATCATGGACACGACTATTCGAATAGTTTTACACTCTCCATAGGTTGTACACTTTACCCACACCAAATGGGTACCCTGCCCTGATCCCTACTGATCGCGGGTCGAGTAACCGATCGAGACTCTCCGACGGCCACTCTAGCATGGGCCCTACCCTATGAGTTCTTCCTCTCAACATCGGGACGTCGGGATCCACAAACAAACCGGAGTGCACCCAACTCCCCCAGAGCCGACACTTTCAATGATAGGCTCATAGTATCGCCCGACCACTCACATGGGTGGTCCTGGTTCCTCTAGGTGACTGCCTAATAGTTGACCCTTTCTGTAATGGAAGCCCGGAATTAGAGGGAGATGATCCCTTATAAGTAGTTGTGAGAATTCCCACACTAGATTAGCAAACGTTAAGCCCATCCCTGTCCCAGTTCAGGGTAATGAGGTTGCAAGGTTAACTTGTTATAGCTAAAGCTGCAAAGAACCAGGTGCGTTTTCATTAACATTTTTCTTCGTCCTTTATCCCACCTTTTTGTAAAACAAAACCTGTTTCATTTTTCAAACCTCTCTTGGTAGGTTGCACCTCACCAAGGTTTTCTCATAAAACATTTTATAAACATATACCCTGGGTCTTCCCATCCTATACTTTTACTTCGGCTAAAACGGGGTCTCCAAGGGGTTATGGCGTTATACACCATCTACCATACTAGGGACAAGTAGGTGTCGTCAAAGGGTTGTACCTAGTGGTACTAAAGTGGCAATGGTTTGGAGGAGCCAAACTTTCCCACATATAGAGACATAGTATAATAAAGCCATGAAATTTTCATAAACTAATAGTTAAAACATGCACAAATATAAAAGTAGGACAAGGGGTTATGAGCAAGAAGTGGCTTGCCTGTGACCAGCGGGATGTCCCTGGAATTATTTAGAAAAACAGAATACCAATAATACTAATGATAATAATGAATACTCTGAGGCCTCTTTCTTCTCGGCGTCACATAATCACAAATATCACTGTTTATCGAGTAAACATGCAAACAAGCAATACACCAATCAATACAAGGCATACAAGCATCCTATATACAACAAGAAAATGAGAAAAGCAAGTTTACAAAACAGTAGGGTGCTAGATGATAAGCTTGATGATGTTGGTGAATAACTTGGAGGCTTCGGAAGATGATCCATGAGGATTTATAGTCTAGATACTACCTATGAGAAGGGTTTTGGACCAAAGACATGTTTCATATGATACCATTGTATAAAAATGATACCAGCAGATAAGTATTGATAAAATGAAACCAAAAAAATTGGTTTCCCTATTTTATCAATTTCCTTTGATTTATAATGAATTTTCTAGTGAAAGAAACTCTAGTTTTAGAAAATAATTCCCTAGAAAAGTTCTGGAGATCCAAAAATTATTTCCTTGGATGGTTAAGTAGTGTTTAATGGGATGATTTATAGAGAGTTGGAATCATCCCAAAATATTTAACAGAATGCACTCAGGAAATTCCTAAATGTAGTACTAGAGGGTTTTTGTCTTTTTAACCATAATTAATATGTAAGAGTTTTTTATGTGATTCAAAAGACACATGTTAGGTATTTAGAATACCTTTCTATAAAAATTGGACTAAAACCTTTTGGATTTACAAAACTATTTTGGTGATTTTATTAGTGAATAATCCATGCATAAAATAGTTTAATTCACCAAAATTAAATCAGGGCTTGAAATTTTTTGGGCTTCTGGGGTTTGATAACTATTGGTATGCGTGTCTACTGGGAGTTGGAATTAGGTCAACACCAATTTTGGTTTGACCTAGAGAAATCCCTAAAGTTCTATATGTGTTGCTTTTGTTATTCTACTATGAGCAATCTAGGAAGTAAATTAAAATGGGGCCAGGTCTGTGTGGTAGAGGCATCCAGAACCTACCAAAATAAGTAGGGTTTAGTTCATTTGGACTCATGAAACTTCCTCGGGGATTTATAAACTGAAAATGATACATCTGGCTTGCTAATTTATCATAAAAATTCTGTATCATTTTTTGGGCCAACTAGAGCTGTTGCATGTTAGGAAAAACATGTCCGCCCCTAGGAAAAATTAGATCTGGGCGTATAAAGTCATTTTTCATTTTCCTTTTGATTTAAAGTAACATGCGTATTGCAGATCTGAAAAAAATAACCGGGGTGGAGCCGGGCCATGATTCCAAAAGCTACTGGGCCGTAGACGGAGCTTTCGGCCCACCCGGAGTCGCTGCGTGTGCGGGAGATAACGACTAGCCGGCCTGGCGGGGCTGACCCGTCAGCGTCGCTCTGCCCCGAAGGGGTATGGGGAGACCTGGGCAACCAAATCAATTTGGATCCAACGATGCCCGTTCGTCATCCTCCTTCAACCGGGAACGGGGAGGCCGAAACCCTAGAGAGTATTGGGAGGCGTGGGGAGCTTACCAGGGGTCTCGTCGGTGACGTAGATGTGGCGGAGGAGCGGTGGTGCACCGAGATGCGCTCAGAAAGGGGCAGCACAGGGGGGTTCAGTGTCGGGGACCTTCTCGCGTGCGTGCACCGAAGGAGGAGCTCAAGAGCTTCACGGGTAGGCTTCCAGGGGCGATGCTAGGCAAAACAAAAACAGGGGTAGAGTAAATGGAGGTAGGAGAGCAAGGTAGGGTGACATGCAGAGGGAGAAAACGAGAGGGGGCAGAGCCTTGCTCGATATTTGAGAGAACTCCGAAGCTTCTCTCTTGTTCTCCCTCGAGTAGGGCAGAGCAAGGGAGAGGGAGGGGGAGCTCTGGGGGGTAAGTGGGAGTGGTTGGGGAAAAATGAGCAGCAGGGGTGATGGGGGTGCCCCTTTTGCCTTATAAACAAGAGAGAGTGGTGTATGGTGGACATGGCCTATCACTAGTAGAGAAAACCCTACCACCAGCGAACAGAAAAGGCTCATCGCCGGCGCTTCGGTGCTTGCCGGCAACCACCTCGCCGGCGGTAAGTCCTCATCACCGGCGCTTTCGTAATTCATCAGTGGTAGTATGCATCTACCATCAGGGAGCACCCACAAACGCCGGGGGTAGGTCCGCATCGCTGGCGCCTTCATTTTTTGCCGGTGGTAATATGCTCCAGCGCCGACAAGCACATCCAAACGCCGGGGGTAAGTACACCTCGCCGGCGCCTCCAATATTCGATGGTGGTAGTTTAGTATAGGCGAAAGGTAATTCTCCAGGGATAGAACCATTATTTCGCTAGGGGTAATATTACCAGGAGTTAAAAAAACAAAATCAAAATACACACAAAATACACTGTAATATTGATAGAATACAAAGGATAACGACATAATACACACAACAGATACAAGAAATACACATATGTTCAAACCATGCATCAATAACATTCAAACAGTTCACACAAGTGTAGAAAGTGACCACGTGACCATATATGAACATAATATTACAAGTCTTCGGAGTTGCATGAGACATTCAAACAGTTTCACACATTCAAATAGTTCATAGTTCACACAACAGATACCTACTAGACTCCAACTAGCAAATAGACTAGAGAGGCGGCGGTGCCTGCGAGCATCATCACGACGAAGGGGGTCAACCGGCTCCTCCACATCTCCGTCCTCCGTCGTGATGTCTACGCACTTCTATTCTTGTAGACAGTTGTTGGGCCTCCAAGTGCAGAGGTTTGTAGAACAGCAGCAAGTTTCCCTTAAGTGGATTACCCAAGGTTTATCGAACTCAGGGAGGAAGTGGTCAAATGTATTCCCTCTGAAGCAATCATGCAATCAAGATACAAGAAGTCTCTTGTGTCCCCAACACACCCAATATAGGTGCACTAGTTCGGCGAAGAAATAGTGAAATACAAGTGGTAACGGTGCTAGAAAAGAGCTTGACGGTGAGGAAAAGACTAAAGGCAACAATGTAACACCCTTAGAATCGACCCTATGCAAGTTTTAGCGAAACCCGCCAAACCTGCATAGAAACGATTCAAAGGTGCCCACCAGGCACTTTCGTGCGGGTGGAAAACGAAGTAATAACATTACACAACAGTCCTCGATGGGACCCACAGAACAGATATATATACAGCAGCGACTCAAAGAGTCAAGAATACAGATATAATATACAAAGATCCAAATCACCTTGAAAATGATAGAGCGTCCGACTACGGACAAGATGCAAATGGGGCTAAGAGCCCTGAAGAATAACCAATGGCGTCCATAACCCTGCCCAGGCCAAGCCGGAAGGGTAACCCTGCTAACGGCGTCGATCTCAAAACCTGCTTAAACAAAAGGGGTGCCGACAAGGGCAAAGGGAAAAAGAGGAGCGTCAGTACTGAGGCCAGTACACGGCGAGACTAGAATTCGGCGGTCCTCGCCTACATAGGTATGGTGAACTGAGCGGCAGCGGCAGCATGCACTAAACAACCTATAGAGACTCGATACAACTGGCGGCTATCAGAGGGGGGGAGAAAGACCTATTCGGAACCAACCTGATGCTACTACCAAGCAAACCCATCCTGGTGTTTCCCCCTCGAGACCAAACGAGGAAGTCAACCGAGGAACTCACACAGTGGGCAGTTTTATTTATTCAGTTATCGTTGCAGCAATTACTAGTCAGGTATAGATAATCATCCTGATAAAATAAGCAGTGGGTCATTTTAGTTAACCATTCCGTTGTAGTTGCAACACTTACTAATCAGATACAATTAGCATGAGATAACCCAAAACCCAGCAGTTGTTGGTACTTTTATTTAGCCATTCCGTTGTAGTTGCAATACTTACTAGTCAGGTACAATGGTCGCAAGCGACAACTCAAACAAGCAATTGTTGGCAGTTTTATTTAACCATTCCATTATAGTGAAGCTGATTACTAGTCATTATAAAGTCAAATTTATAGCACTACTTTAGTTATAGTTGTCTATGATCGAGATACTGTGCTCCAAGTCGTCCATAACCGCGGACACGGCTTTCAGAAAGTTTTAACCCGGCCGGGGTGCACAAATAGCAACACACACACGATCAACCTCGGAAAAACCAAATCAAAACCCAACGAGGCTTTCACGACAAAGCAATCACAGGATTCAGAAATATTTCAGGGGGCCACCCCTTGGAGTACACCCGCAACGAAACTGGCCGGCTCCGAGACGGACTCAAGGTTTGTGGGGCCGGCTGTAAACGACTAGGAACCCGAAAACTCGGGGTGTCGATACCGCGAAAACGGGTCACGATCCTAAACAGTACAGTGTGCTCCTCGCACAATCGTAATAAAGCAGTAAAGCATGGCATAAGTACAGGATCGTAAATAAAACCTCAAACTAGTTTGTGGCCCCAAGAAATAAGACTGAATCAAGCTCTGGCTAAGGGGGGCCCATAATTCCCCGTATGTGGATAGCGCGATAAATCAAGGAACAGGTATCAAGCACTCGGGGTCCTACGGGACACAAGTGGACGGTTAACAACCAAAAACATCTATTGCCCACCTGTGCCTCTGCTTACCTACTTCAATTTTAGTTGTTAAACAATAATTAAAGTGAACAATAAATGAATCCATGATCATCTCCAACAGTGCACAGGCGGCAGCACTTCAACAACTGTGGTACTTGACGACACGCAACAGCACTGGAGCAAGCGACTACGACGCGCAAGTCCAACTATCTACCAAACAACAGGTAATAGGATGTGTCCAAGGCAATATAGGGCTGCACGGAATATCACAGGTATGGAATCTAGAGCATCGCAACACAGATAGCAATAGATCAACAGGAGGGAGTAAATACTATAAAGTAAGATAGGTAGAAAGGGGGAGATGCTCGCCTGAAAACATTGCCGAAGTTTTATCCGAAGATCGGGTCGACACTCGCATCAACTCAACGGCCTTATCCGCGAAGAAGCAAAACACTAGAATAAACACCGGATGCAATATTTAATACTATGGCAAAAGATCGGCATGATGCATGTATGATGCATGACATGGTAAGATGCGATGCGATTAGATCATATTAAGCGGAACCGGGGGTCCCGACAATTAAATATATGGTTCTAGTTGTTTAGATAACCCGCAATTTAAATGTTGTGTTAACATGGCAAAAGATAGCACTGGTTCGCTACACCAATTTAAATGAGGCCAATATAAGACTAGATTTGCCCGCATATGGGCCCCATATTTAATCATGAGGTGAATCGGCATAAGGCCCCCAAACCACAGACAAGGATGCATGCATGAACAATTAATATGCGACAAGTTGTATTATATTATAAAATAGGGTTTCGGGAAGGGTTTCACACATTAGGGTTCGGCAAATCTTGGTTCCGGGGTTTGGGGTTCGGCCTCAGGGTTCAGGGTTTGACGGATGCGGTCTCGGTAGGAACATTCTCGAACAACGGGGCAGATCTTGTCGCATCCGGATTCTCGGCGGACTCGGCGTCCGGAAAGGAGTACTTGGTTCGGTGTCGGGGGCGCATCGGGTGCTTCCGGGTCGGTGTCGATCTTGTCGTGGCGAAGATCTTGGCGTCCGAGGGTTTCTCCGCGTCCGTGGTGCGTCCGTGATGCAGATCTTGTCGGTTCCCTGTCGGAGGCCTTCGGGGACGGGGTCTCGGCGAACTTGGCGTGTCGAGGTTCGGTTTCCGGTTCCGGCACCGTGAAGGAGGCCTCGGTTTCTTGGCGTTCGGCGGGATCGGGCGCGTCGAGATTGGTCTTCGGGTCATCGAATCCATGAAGGAGATCTTCGTGTCCTTGTAGTAGAACTTGGGGTCTTCGGGTCCTCGCTTTGCAACAACACCGTAACCACACTAGCAGCAGAAGCCAAACACCAGGGCACTCCCATGATGTGGAGGCCGAGCTGGCTCGAGCAGAGGAGCCAGGGACGGGACAAGGCGGCGGAGCAGGGCGAGGCCAGGGAAGACGAGAGGGAGGGCTGGCAAAGCGGGCAGGGGCGGCTAAGAGCAGCGACGAGCTGGCGAGGCCGGACCCGCAGACGGCGGCGGCGGAGCACCAGGGAGGTCGCGGCGACGGGGACGCGGAGGGCGGCCGCGGCGAGACCGACGCGCAGCGGAGGGGGGGGCGCGCGGTGGCGCCGGCGGGGAGGAGCTTGGGGGGAGGAGAGGGAGGTCGGAGCGGGGCCGGGGGAGGGCCGCGCGGCGCGCTGGCCGGGGGGGGGGGGGGGGGTCGGTCGCTGGAGGGGCTGAGGCCGAGCGGGGCGGACGGGGAAGGGGATACGGGGTCCGCAGGCGGCGACCTGAGCGAGAGTATGGCCGCGGGGAGGACGGCGCTCGACCGGAGCAGAGGAAGGGGAGGGCCGACGGCGGGGAGGAAGGGGCGAGCTGCGCCGGCGGCCGGAGCAGGCGGCTCGAGGAGGTGCGGGCGGAGGCGACGCTCGGGTCGGAGGGGAGCGGAGGGAGGCGGTTGATGCTGGGAGGGAAGGGAAGGTGACCCAGCGGCGGAGGGCGGTTGCTGCCGGAGGGTGGAGAGAGGAGAGAGGGGGCGCGGGGAGACGAGGTGGGGAAGAAGAACAGGGGAGGAGCGGGGACATGGGTCTCGGGGGAGAGGAGAGGGAGTGGTGGGGCCGGAGGGGTGGGACCCAGGGGCAGGTGGCGGGCCAGGCGTGGGGGCTGTGTGTGTGGGTGGTGTTGACCGGGGTGGTTGGGGTGTGCTGCTGGCGGTGGGTGGAGAGTGGGGGAGAGAGAGAGAGGCCAGGTGGCGGGTTGGGGTTGGATATGGGGAGGGAAGGTGATGAGGTGGCGGCAGGTTATAGGGCGAGGTGAGGTGGAGGCTGGGTGGGTAGACTAGGCCTGGGTGTACAAGGGGTTTGGGATAGACCGATTGTTTTGTACTGGGGGTGGTTGACTGGGTCGAATCGGCCCGTTCGACTGCCCCCACTAAAATAATATAACTTAGATTTATTTTGCAATAAGTCTTTGTAAATAGTTTTTAGACAACAAAATATCCGGAAGCATCCGGGGTTTAATTTGAAATAGAAGGAGGGCTAGTTTCAGAAAACCATAGACTTTCGCAAATAGTTTTAGGCAAAATAATATGCATGATGATGACGATGCTCAAATGCAATGTGGCATGATGACATGAGCATGCGGTCATGATGATGCAATGCACAAAAACAACGCGATTTTCTAGTAGTGATTTTGCGGGATGCCACAAACAAGAAGGAAGCAAGCAAACATGCAACAGATCTGGATGCAAACGGTGTTTCAATGTTTAGAAACAAGGCCTAGGGATTATACTTTCACTAGTGAACACTCTCTCATATAAATATCCTCTCTTCATGATACTACTCTTAACTACTCTCCGGTTGGACACTCTAATCCATGGTAGGGCTATAACAGCACACCTCAAAGTATGCGCTCCCCAATCTAGATAACCCCACACTGTCACCTTGAGCGCTAGATGGTTCCAACAAACACCACAATTTCATAGAGACATCCAACTCCAAATATAACTCATAACAAATATTCAATCTAGCCAAAGTGCCACACACGGTATGCACGCTGTCACTTTCACACACGTGGGGAAAAGCATAGATCTATTAAAGCACAAAGAGTATTTATGTAGACTCAAACCTAAGTGCCACCATGGCGTGCATGCTGTCACTTTCACACACATGGGGAGAGCAGAGATCTAATGAAGCACTTGAGTAGCAAGGTAGATCTACTTGATTACAAAGCTCATGATCACAATATGACCATGCATAGAGAGAGAGATGAACACATAGCTACCGGTAGAGCCCTTAGTCTCGAGGAAGAACTACTCCCTCCTCATCATGGGAATCAGCAACGGTGATGAAGATGGCGATGGAGATGGCTCCGGGGGCACTTCCCCATCCTGTGTAGCACCCCCCGGGGTTAGGGTTAAACTAAACTCAGATCACCATCTAAGATAAGTTCAACTCCTAAACACGGAAGATCACAGTACGATTCGGTAACATTACATAACACAAGGATTCAACAACAAAAGTTTAAACTCTTAACAGAGTAAGATATCAGAGTTATTACGGTCATAGACCCAACATTACATCACACAGCGAAAACAAATTATGTTGTTCTACACAACAACTTAGCAAAAGTCCTAAGAGGCCATAAACAAAAGCGACGTCCATCCCATAGTCCTCAGGCTGCTACCTGGGACCCCCAACTACTCGTCGATGTCAACGTAGAAGCCACCTTCAGTTGCAACCAGATCCTCTGTAGAAAAACAACAATGGTGCAAGTCTGAGTATGAGAATGTACTCTGCAAGACTTAGATAACCTAGTATCTACATGCTCTGGCTAGAAAGGCTTTCTCTGGATTTTCTTTTGCGAAAAGAAATCTTTATTTGTAAGAAAGAGAGAGAAGAGACTCGTCTACTCAGAATCTTTTAAAAGGGATAAGATAGCGACTTCTTCATCTTGTTCATCACATCTTGGTAACCACCAGCTTCATCAGAACTTCCTATCTAGGATCACCCCTCGACCTAGAGGAAGCATCCTTAAGAACACGTGGATCAACAAGTTTTATAATGGTTAATGTTATCTATGATCATCACGTCCGTTCCCAAGTCGTTCATAACCGTGTACACGGATTTTCGAAAAGATTAATATCCTGCAGGGGTGTAAAACTTTACCCACACGCACCAACCGACTCTTAATGCCAAATTATTAGCCCTCTTCCTTGGAAGGCTGGCAGAGGGTGGTTGACCACGACCTTTACCTTGCTTTCGCCGAGACCATGAGTCACGCCCTAGGGATGGTTCCGCCGTAACGGGTCAAGTCCCGAAGCCGGTCCCTAAAGATGTGAGGCGAGGTTGGTTCACCAGGGGCTACATCGACCCCAAGCAACTGTGGCCACGCTTCTATACCTATTATGATGCACCTCCTTCACCTCCTCATTTTGAAAAGGTTTTCAATGCGTATTGCAGATTGAAAGCCCGAACTATGTGACTCATGGAATCTACTAGGCAAGTTAGTTGCTCGTGGGGTTTTCTAGGCCCCGTATGGTTGTATGCTCGTCTTGGTTCAAGAGGCAAGAACTCGGGTCCTAATGGTGGCGAGCATAGGACTACAAAAACCACACTGAATGTGGCCTCCCATACAAGCCTTAGCATGATTAGTTAACTCCTTCGATGATGTCACCAACTCCTACCTTTCTAGATTCTTCGGCACCCCTGATTCATCGTTCGGATAGATCAGACCTAAATACTATGCATGGCTAAGATGTCGACCTCAGAAGCTCTAGCAACGCTCAAATGCCAGACCTAGGTATGCCAGGAGCAGTGGATCAGGAGTATAAGGCTACAAAAGGGAAACAATGCAGTAGATAGGTAACACTAGCTACTAACAAAAGACCACATTGGAATCGTGTGCATCATAGCGAGAAAGTAATATACTTTATAAAACATAGGTTCAGAATGAGAGGCTACGCTTGCCTTGTCCGTCGGTAAACAAGTACTGATCTTCGATGTTGTTGACTTCAGCTTCGGGTTCGGATCCTATCGCGAAGAACCAAATACCAGAAAGGGAGAAACAACATTCAATACATGGCATCGATGTAATGCTCAAACAAGGATGATGATATGACAAGTTAAATTGCATTGAAATGGAACCCTAAAACATGCTCGCCAGCTTAATCGGGGTTCCGAGGGTTGAAAACCCTAACTCGGGAAACTCCGGAAACATATGAGAGGGTTGCATTTAGTTCTCTAACTAAACTTGTCATTAAAGTTGGTTAGCAATGCATGATTATAGCTTAAAAAGGTAGAACTTATATTTCTGAACATTTTGATATATTATTCATATTTTTCTAACTTATAAATAATAAGATATGGATTTTACAATATTTAATCATTTTCTGGAATTTTAAAACAATTTATTGCATCGGCTGACATCATAAACAACCCAGGGCTTTTGTTACCACGACCGAACCTACCCACAGAGACTGACTGGTGGGGCCGGAGCCACATCAGCAGCCCCACACACAAAGTGGGGGTCAGGTCGTTTCTCACCTGAGCTGGATCTAGCTAGAGGGGCTGACCGCTGGGTCCTGGCCATGCAAGCAAGCCACATGGACAAGCCATGTGGACCTCGCCGGAGCACGCGTCGGCCAACGGCCAGGGACGACAGAGGAGGGCGAGAGGGGACGCGCGGATGGGTGGGTTCGAAAGAGCATTGCAGGGCGAACCTAATGGGGGCGGCGCCGCTAGGGAATGGTCGCCAAAGCGGGCTGCACGGCGACGAATGGCGGCAGTGCTCTCTGCTCTACGACGCGAGCGTGACACAGAGGGTCAGGGGGAAATGAGGGTGCCTTGAGCACCAGGAGCTCACCCCAAGGCGATTGATGTCGATGGCGAGGCGAGGCGGTGACCGGAGCGACGGCGAGCCGTGGGACTGAGCATGTCGGAGTCGGGGAGTAAACGGTCGATGGAGACGAATCCCAACGCCCCTTGTCGATTCCTTCTGCAGGAGGACGAAGCGGAGCGAGGCGGAGCTGATGGCGGTGTCGGATGGGCTCGGGGAGGCCGGAAACGGCGGCTAGCCGACGGCCATGGCAGCTAGGGTTCGGGCTGTCGCTATGCAGAGAGGGAGGGAGAGGGGAAAGTGAGGTCCAGGGGAAGCAGAGCACGGCGTCGGCGGGTCTTATCCTTCCCAGAGGGCGGCGGGGCGCTGCGATTCAGGCGAGGATTAGGCGACGGCAGCGCTGCCACGCAGGAGCTTCGCC
This sequence comes from Avena sativa, assembly GCA_916181665.1. Taxonomy (NCBI): domain Eukaryota; kingdom Viridiplantae; phylum Streptophyta; class Magnoliopsida; order Poales; family Poaceae; genus Avena; species Avena sativa. The sequence goes on from OV702279.1 coordinate 216,736,453, forward strand.
GGCATCCACTGGCGAGGAGGAAGAAAGGGAAATGGAATCGAAGAGGTACATGCCTTCTCTTGGGCCCGAGTGGGCTGACCTGGGCTGCAGCTGGGCTGCAGTAAAGGTTGCAGGGAAGAGAAAGGAGAGCTGGGCCGTCCTGGTTCGGCTGCAGCTCATTTTTTTAACCAAAACTTTTCCCTTTTTCTGTTTTCAAAACCTGTTTGTTAATTCCATTTCAAATTCCATTTTGAATCATTCAAAAATATCAGTAGCTTTTATAAAATATGTAAAGTACTTATGAGCCCTTGTAATCCATTTTGGCTCCAATTGTATTTGTACTTTTCCAAACGCAAACCATTTCGAATTAATTTCAAATAGGGGGAGAAAAATTAGGGTTTAGGGTTTTGCATTAGTTGTTTGGTTGACACACTTAAACACATGCAATACTTGGATGATTTAAAAATATGCATGCCATGCTTAAGTACTAGTTACATATATTACAAACATGGGCTGTTACATCCTGACAGGATGCCGGAACAGAGACTTTCTGTCCCCCGAATCTCCCTTTCGGTGGCGGCGGCGCTACGGAGGTTTTCGTGGATTTCTTCTAGATGCCCTAGGGTTTTTGGGTCGGAGGCTTCTTATAGGCGCGTGAATCATGGTCGGTGGGGGTCCAGGGGACCAACACCCCCTCCAGGCGCCTCCAGGGCTTGCCCGCGCCTAGGGGGGTTGCGGCCACCCTGTGTCCCCCCTCCGGCTCTGCTTCGTGGTTCCGTGTTGCTCCGAGAAAATAATGACTTTGGCTTTTGTCCCGTCCAATACGGAGAATATTGATTTTCTGCCTTTCTGGAACCAAAAACAGAAGAAAACAGGCAACTGGCACTGTGGCAACTTATTAATAGGTTAGTTCTAGAAAAGATATAAAACACCTCAAAGTATAGACAAAGAAAATCAAAGTAGATACTAAACAAGCATGGAGCATCAAAAATTATAGATACGTTTCCGACGTATCAAGCATCCCCAAGCTTAACTCCTGCTCGTCCTCGAGTAGGTAAGTGATAAAAAGAATAATTTTTGAGGTGACATGCACCCTCACAATAAAGATCTAACCATTTGCAAGCATTGAAATCTGGGATCAAAGAACTCTAAACATGTGCATGAAAGATGGAGTTCTAACAATAGGACATAGTAACTATGCATGCAACATGACAAGCTACAAACAAATATCATGAATAACATGCATTGAAAAACGTTTGTTTGTTTCACATACAGAAAACAAAGCATAGTGGCAATCGGCTTGTCCCTCATAGAGTAGCAAATAGATGCATAGGACACCTTCAAAGTTCACAATGGTGACTAGAAACAAATAGCACAAGAACAAGTAATATCACAATATGCATCAATCAACAAGCTTTGGAACACTGCACACATAATGACAGTTATGCTCTCTTAATGGTACCTAAAGGTAGAAGGTGGAGACTCAATAGTGGTGGAAGAAAGACCTTTTATAAAGGAAGCAGGGATTTCAAGTTTCAAAAAGAGCTTCCAAAAATTATGGTACTTGTTAGCTTTCAACCCTCATTGCCCCTATCATAAGCATCTTGAAGTGATTAAGGTTAAAGTGAACAAAGATGGAGTATATGCTTGACGAAGTATAAGTTGGCAATCCCAAGTCCCTTGAATACGAGGGCCACACCTCATGCTACTCAACTTCAGTCACCTGTAAGTTCTTGTCACTGTAAGTATTTGCATATCATAGAGAACCGCCAATGGGGTACCCCTTGCACATGGTACAAGAGTTATCCCATAACCAAAATGACAAGGCAAGCAGACAATGAGCATCTCAGTAATCTTCTTATTTACCATGGGAATATGGTGCTTTTTTCTCTCTTTCCTCTTTTCTCAATGTGTCTCTTTTTTTATAAAAAGAATGCTTCATAGATGTCACTATGGTGATGCTGCAAGTTTCCACCATGATTAGGCATGGCTTAGGCTAGCGGCCCAGACATTTCTCTAACACAGGATACAAACTCCATGGACTTACAAGTTCCCTCTTTATTTCACACTGGTGACATCCATAGAAAAAAGAGCATGATATCAACTGTGTACAAAGTACAAGTGCAATGTTGAAAACGTTCCCCGTGACAGCACGGTTCTGCTAATTCCAACGTATAAGTGCAAGCATATACAACATAGTGCCACAATGGTTCAAGTTTATTATGGGCAAAGAATATAAAGTGTGCCATCAAGTTTGTGAGGGCTTTAATCACTAAGTTTTCACATAACAAAATAGTTTTTAATTGGAAGATAGTTGAAAACAAGAATATACTTGGAATGGTGTAACACACCATGGATAGGAGTTATAGTGGACACTTTGGAATAACTTGGTTTCTTGGGAGTTGGAAGCATGAGTAGAGCTTACTCATACAAGTGGAGGCTAGAAAAAGACTGGGAGCAACCAACTAAGAGAGCATAATGGCCATAATCATGTAGAGCAACAAAGCATTACTAATCAAAGCATAGAGTGGTACTACAAGTCAAGGACTAAATGATCATAGAGGCAATGTTGACTTGTTCATAGTCATAACATGGTGTGAGAATGTGCCAAGTTAACCCAAACATAGCATCAAAGGAGAATACCACAATACTATGCTTTTGTATGATAGAACAACGCATGATTCCTTCAAGGCACATTAAGCAATCCTAATTGTTTGGAACAAGTCATGCTACAACAATAATCACTAAGCATAATGCCAAAACAACACCTAACATGTCATTCTAAAGTCTTAGTCATAGTCAATTGAAGCTCCTCTTGCACTTGCAAGCAAGAACTTACTACTCCTTTGCAACACCGAGCAACTTATTTGAAACAACTCACAAAGATAATAATCAATAAAGATAAGTGAGCTTGTCTCACAAATCCACAAAGAAGAACTAAAAAGTTCTAAGCTGAAAGTACGAGAAAACTAAGGCTGAGCACAGTGCTAGCAAAAGTGAACACTCACAAAACAATAAGAGTGAAAACTAGAGTGTTCTAGGCAATGGAAACAGAGCGTGTCTCTCTCCAAAAGAAGTGTGGTGTAACCAACCAACTTACTCAAGCAAACTAAGCAAACTAAAACCAAAAACGAAAACTAAGATGCTCCAAGAATAACACAACAATGCATGAAACAATAAAATCGAAGTGTCTAGAAAGACCTGAGATTTTTATTGATGAAGAAGGGGATGCCCCTTTGACGCTTGTATCTCTTGGATATTTATTGGGGTGACACCAGGGTGGCATCCCCAAGCTTGAGCTTTTGTCCATTCTTCATCTCATTACATCATTCTTTCTCTACACCTGCAAATTTTCCTTCATACAAAACTTCACATAATCTTCATTAGTAACATTAGTGTATTCAAAAGATATTAGACCTCTGGCAAAGCTTTGGAACAACAAGTCTTTTCACTAAAAACACAAGATACTGTATTAACTCCTTCAAAAAGCTCAATTCACCTAAAAAGAACTCAAAAAGGAATCAATAAGAAGCAAATGCAAATAATGGCAGAAATCTGTCAAAACAAACCAGCAGGTAGAAACCTATTTTTTAGAACATCTTATGTTTCTCAAATAAACAAGTGTTGAACTAACGAAAGTTAGCTAACATACTGGGGGATTTATTCGTAAATTTTCAGCTCAATACGACTTACAAATACTCCTCACGAATTTTTATGGTGGAGGACGGAAATCTGTTTTGGGACAGCAACTCCCCAAATCTTACTTCCCTCTCATTAGAGGTCATTCTTGGCACAAAAAGCAAACAAAAATGATAAGGATAGGTCATTACTGAAGTAATAACTTACTTTACTCAAGAAAACTCTTAGGTTATGTCCCAACAAGTACTTTTCTTTAATGCCTTTAAGTTAGGTTTGATAGTTTGAGAAGATGCTCACATAAGAAATATGAATTGAAGCAAAAGAGAGCATCAAGAAGCAAATTCAAGACACATTTAAGTCTAACCCACTTTCTATGCATAGGAATATTGTAAAGAAACAAGTCTTAAAAGCACAGAGCAACAAGCATTGGAAAGCAAAACAAGTGCAACTTCAAAACTTTCAACATAAAGAGGGGAAACTTAATATTATTGAGATGCATAAAACCATGTTTACCTCTCTCATAATAACTTTCAGTAGCATCATGAATAAAATTAACAATATAACTATCACATAAAACATTCTTATCATGAGCCACATGCATAAAATAATAATTACTCTCCACATAAGCATAGTCATTCTTATTAATTGTAGTGGAAGCAAATTGAACAAAATAGCTATCATTACTATTCTCATCACCATAATCATCAAATATAGGAGGAATATTGTAATCACAATTAATTTCCTCCTCAATAGTAGGTGGACTAAAAATATCATGATCATCATTATAATCATCATATATTGGAGGTTTGGTATCATCATAAGCAATTGAATAGCTATCTTGCAAAGCTGGGGGACTAAAAAGATCATTTTCATAAAAACTAGCTTCCCAGACCTTTCCATAGCATTAGCAACAATGGTGTCCAAAGAATTCATACTAATAACATTGCTATTAGCATGCAAATAAAGTTCCATAGGTTTTTTAATTTTCTCTTTAAACACTTCACGTCCTAACTCAAGATAAACATTATAGAGCTCTCTAATTTTGATGTTGTTTTACATTAAGCCTAACTAGTGAAAACAAGAAACAAAAAGACAAAACTGCAGAATCTAAAGGAAATAACTTCGATTACTCACACCGAAGGATGTGAGTACCTTTTACCTTAACTCCCCGGCAACGATGCCAGAAAAGAGCTTGATGACTACACACTTCTATTCTTGTAGACAGTTGTAGGGCCTCCAAGTGCATAGGTTTGTAGAATAGCAGCAAGTTTCCCTTAAGTGGATTACCCAAGGTTTATCAAACTCAGGGAGGAAGTGGTCAAAGGTATTCCCTCTCAAGCAATCCTGCAATCAAGATACAAGAAGTCTCTTATGTCCCCAACACACCCAATATAGGTGCACTAGTTCGGCAAAGAGATAGTGAAATACAAGTGGTAACGGTGCCAGAAAAGAGCTTGACGGTGAGATAAAGACTAAAGGAAACAAGAAGGAAGCAAGCAAACATGCAACGGATCTGGATGCAAATGGTGTTTCAATGTTTAGAAACAAGGCCTAGGGATCATACTTTCACTAGTGAACACTCTCTCATATAAATATCCTCTCTTCATGATACTACTCTTAACTACTCTCCGGTTGGAAACTCTAATCCATGGCAGGGCTATAACAGCAAACCTCAAAGTCTGCCTTCCCCAATCTAGATAACTCCACACTATCACCTTGAGCGCTAAATGGTTCCAACAAACACCACAATTTCATAGAGACATCCAACTCCAAATATAACTCATAAAAAATATTCAATATAGCGCCACACACGGTATGCATGCGGTCACTTTCACACACATGGGGAAAAGCAAAGATCTATTAAAGCACAAAGAGTATTTATGTAGACTCAAACCTAAGTGCCACCATGGCATGCACGCTGTCACTTTCACACATGGGGAGAGCAGAGATATAATGAAGCACTTGAGTAGCAAGGTAGATCTACTTGATTACAAAGCTCACGATCACAATATGACCATGCATAGAGAGAGAGATGAACACATAGCTACCGGTAGAGCCCTTAGCCTCGAGGAAGAACTACTCCCTCCTCATCATGGGAATCAGCAACGGTGATGAAGATGGTGATGGAGATCGATGGAGATGGCTCCGGGGCACTTCCCCGTCCCGGCAGGGTGCCAGAATAGAGACTTTCTGTCCCCTGAATCTCCCTTTCGGTGACAGCGGCTCTACGGAGGTTTTTGTGGATTTCTTCTGGATTCCCTAGGGTTTTTGGGTCGGAGGCTTCTTATAGGCGCGTGAATCAAGGTCGGTGGGGGTCCAGGGGACCCACAACCCCTCCAGGCGCCTCTAGGGCTTTCCCGCACCTAGGGGGGTGCAGCCACCCTGTGGCCCCCCTCCGGCTCTGTTTCGTGGTTCCGTGTTGCTCCGGAAAAAATAATGACTTTGGATTTTGTCCCGTCCAATTCTGAGATTATTGATTTTCTGCCTTTTTGGAACCAAAAACAGAAGAAAACAGGCAACTGGCACTGTGGCAACTTGTTAATAGGTTAGTTCCAAAAAAGATATAAAAACACCTCAAAGTATAGACAAATCAAACCAAAGTAGATACTAAACAAGCATGGAGCATAAAAAATTATAGATACGTTTCCGATGTATCACACCGCGCTAGAAACCTCGCGTAGTGAGTTTCCGCCTCCTCCAAAGTGGCATAGCCCTTGTAACTATTCCTGCAGAAACAGTGGACCTGCCTCCTACAATCCTCCCTGTTGTCGTAGACTCCGGGAACCCTGCCCTTGTACACGACATACCACGGCATCTGCGCGCACACACACATAAGAAAGAAATGTTAGTGTTGTCACCACATATTCATAATAGAGATATAACATATAGGTATGCAAAAAAGAAAAAGCATCGGACACAGGTAAGGAATTCTATGACTAACATTTGCATGGAAAGATAGGTATGCAAAAAGAAAAGCATAAAATAAACTAATCGTAATTCTATGACTAACATTTGCATGAGACAAGTTTGTGACTCGATCAGGTTTTCTTCGGCTTCGGCGGGAAGGGATGGATACCACCTAGCATGGTGAATGTCCTCCCATTGACGACCGTAGCTAAGCGGTCCTCGATCTCTTTATTAGTCATCGGGATACTGTTGTAGTTGAATGTGGCACCTCTAGTCAAGACATCCCTCTTAAGTATCATGCCAATCTCCCATTGGATGGCATGGAACTTGGCTCTAATGTATGCATCAGTCATTTCCATCATGTCTCTGCTCCTTTTCTCGAGACCATATGGCATCAAGAGTTTCTCCTCATCCTTTGTGTACTCCCTCATTTGTAGGATGGTGAACTAGGGCTCCATCCCATTGTCAGTAGACGATTGCCTAAGGCAGGGGAAATTGGTTACGTGGGAGTTCACATAGATGCCTTTGGATCTTTTATCATACTTGAGTCGGACAACCGCGGCTTTGAAACCGTTGAGGGCTTTATCAAGAGTAGACTTGACGTCGGTGTTGTCTTTCTGCACGTCTCTCCCAGAGTCGAGATAGATGACATGGGAATAATACGGTTGAAAGGTGATGAGGACGCACCCATTCTCTCTGCGCAAAACAATTGGAATAAACCATCATCCTCGGCTATTAAGGAAATTCACGAAAGAATGTAATAGCGGGAAGTTTAGTGACCGACTACTTACTTGGGAAAGTATGGAAGGAGAAAGCAAGACTTGTCCTTATTCCCCACCAAGAAATCAGTGATATACTTCGCGACAAACGCTTGTTCCTTGTCGATGGTTCCTATGGTCATGTAGAAGGGGTCCATGATAGCGAGGTGCAGGGTCTTCTCCACGATGATATCGTTTGCTATTTTTAGCAATACTAGGCGGACCATGTTTCAATCGAGTCATAACATGTGGAAGAGCTTGAAGATGTATTCATACGTGATGAAGAACAATTCGCCGGGGGGGGGGGTGATGAAGCCACAGTTAGTGGGCACCCTGATCATGAAGAGTGGGTAGGAGGGATTTTTATCTTGGAGAAGCTGCTTCTCTAGATACCTAATAGTATCATGCAGGCTACTCAGGTCCGGCGACATCGTCTTGACAATGTGGTCCAGCAGGATAGGTTCACCAAGATAAATGCATCGTCCTCCACTTGGCGGGCAGCTTGTCGAGAACCACTTTCTTGCTTGCTGCAGCGTCTTTCCCATGCTTCCGCTTCCGCTTCCTGCCCTTATTATGGCACGGAGGGGTGCCGGTTTTTCTTATCACCTCCATGGCCGTATCACGGAGTTTCCTCAGGGTAACCTTAGCATGCGGCGGAGCGGTGAAGGCGGTAGCGTCTTCTTGCTCGGGCATTTCTTGAGAAGGGAAGAGCTTCTTCTTCGTCATGGTATCACGGGCGGGTGCCTCAGAAGGAGCAACATCGATAGGAGCCTCCAAATCAGCGATGAACGAATCGATGGGAGCCTTATCGATGTCCATCGTGTTGTCGTGCTCATGTGTCTCGGGATCGGGAGGATCATTAGCAGGTGGTGGAGTGACCCTTTGGCTTGCCGCCGCAGGCACGGACGCTGGAGTGACCCGTTCTTGGCTTGCCACCATAGGCATAAACGCTGGAGTGACCCTTTCTTGGCTTTCCTCCACAGGCACAGATGTTGGAGTGACCATTTCTTCAGTGGTCTTTAGCCGAAGGGCTTTCAGCCATAGAAGGACATGATTCTTCAGTTGCCTGACCTTCAGATCGTCTTCGCCACCCTGGGGTTGATGAGGAGGAGCCAAGTTTGCGCATCCCGGGAACGACCGATCCACCTCAATCTGGTGCACTCTATCGTCCATAGGCTTGTAGTGGAACGTCCGATGTGTTGGGTTCATGATGCGTCCCCTCGGAACATCCTTGAGCTTGTTGTCCACATTCATGAGCATGGTGCAAGGAACACTTTGCTCCTGTGAAGAAACATGCAAGTGTTGTTCAGACATGGGCGGCGACGAAGTAATTAACTTGCGTAGAGGCTCAATTAATTACCGTGAGAGAGTCGAGCTCGGCTTGCATCGAGGGACCAAGGCAGGGCATGCAAGTGACCAAGGGGCTGCTGGCTGCCCCCATGACCGGCGAATCCTCCCTAGCACCTGCATTGGCGCCGGCGGGTGGAGTCACCAATATAGTCGCGGCTTGAGGCCGTGTAGCAGGAGGCCGCATGTTTCCCGAGTTGCTGCCGCCTAGGCTGATCACCGGGAGTGGTCCCGTTTGGCTGTTGGCAAAGTAAGTGGAGATCGACTCCACCATTCCAGGAATGATCTCATTGAACCGGCTGGCCACCACGCCATCGACCTTGCTGGCTACCTCTACCTGGACCCTAGTTTCTACCTCGACATGGACCGCGGCTTGGACACGCTTCTCAAAGGTTGCTTCCAAGTTGGCCACCTTCTCCAATAGAGCCGCCTGCTCCCGGTCCTTCTTCGCCTGCAACGAGTCCTTGGTGGTGGGCACGTCCAATCCATAATCGACATGCCGGCGACCTCCTCCGATGCTGGGGACACGGCCGCTGCTCCTTCACGATGTTCAAGCCCCTGATAAAAGGGTTGTCCAACGGGACTTTGCCCGTCGACGTCTGGGACGAGGAGCCAGACTCGTTAGCTTCTTCCGCGAACTGCAATAAGTAGCATGAAGAATTTTAGAGATGGAGTTGTGATGAGAAGTATGAAACTAGTAAGCCGGTAAAATTGCTTACCACTGCGTTCTCAACTTGCACCACCTTCGGGTCAGTGACCAAGACAACACCCTCCACCATCTCGTGACAAGTTTCCCATCCATCTATTTACGGTACCGGGACCTGACAAATGCCCTGAAAAGCAATTCTGTCGAAGGCAAACACACATAAAATGATAGCGCAATTCTGTCGGAGCCAACAAACACACATAAAATGATAGCACAATTCCATCGGAGGCAACAAACACACATAAAATGATAGCGCAATTCCGTTGGAGGCAAAAACACACATAAAATGATAGCACAATTCCGTCGGATGAAACAAACACACATAAAATGATAGCGCAATTCCGTTGAAGGCAAACAAACACACATAAAATGATAGCATAATTCTGTCGGAGGAACACACATAAAATGATAGCGCAATTATGTCGGAGGCAACAAACACACATAAAATGATAGCGCAATTCCGTCGGAGGCAACACACACACATAAAATGATAGCACAATTCCGTCGGAAGCAAACAAACACACATATGGCAAACAAACACACATAAAATAATGGCTAAGTTAGTTGCAAATGATCCGTCGCCTCCGTAGGAGTTTAATAGTATAGTACACACTTATGCATAAAATCATTAATAAGAGATACACATAAAATGATGAGTTTTAATTTCTCGACCACACCAAAATCTTACTGTTTCTTCTTCGCACTCTGATTCTTCTTCTTGCCCTTCTGCTTGGTATTTTTTGACTTGACCCCTCCAGTCTCATCGTCATGACTCCTTATGTACGGAGTTGTTGTAGCTGACGACCTAGGTAGTGTGGTCCTTCTTCTTATTTTTGTGTATGTTGCATCGTCTTCATCGGGTTCTTCCATCATCGGGTCTCCGATGGGTCCATCAAAGTATTTCTCATTGGCGACTCCATCCATTCCGACGAGGGCCCTTTTGCCTCTCCTCACGATGACACGTCTAGGCCTTGATGGGTCAGTAATGAAGAAGCATTGCTATACGTGCTTAGCCAGTACCCATGGCTCATTTTGCGCGGTGGGTTTCTTGGTCTTGGATTTGTTGGGCATACGCATGGTGGTGAAATACTCGTCTTCTTTTCTGACATCTGTAGCCCATCTGACACGGAACATCAGTAGCTTCTCCCCGACGTAGTCGAGCTCCCAAATTTCCTCGATCCTTCCGTAGTATCTTTTCTTCTCTTCACCCATGTAAGATTCCATCGTCACACCCGAGTTCTGATAGTCACTTCTTTTGTCTCTCTCCTTCGTGTAGAATGTGTAACCGCTGATGTCATATGCTTGATAAGTCATGAGGTTTGGCGCGGGCCCCTAAGATAAGGCCACTGTGATTCTATCCGCGACGCTTGTCATTGGCGGGGGATTGGCATCAATCTGGTCTTTGAACCAGCGCGCGAAAGATGAGTTGTGCACTCTAAATACCTCTTCTTCCGTCATCGGCCTGTTAGCATTGTTATCGATCATGGTTTTGTGCTTTTCCACCCAAGGCGTGACTTCGTCCATGTGCTGTAGCTACTAAGTGGGCCCTATCAAAGTCAGCTCTCCTATCACACTGATCCACGTCCATTTCCTTCTTGCCGGTGCGGTGGCCTACTCCCTCGAACCTGCCGAGGTGCTTGTTTGTGGGAAAACCAATCGGACGTGGGTTTTCCTCGTTAAGATAATTCTTGCAAAAAGAGATGCACTCCTCGGTGAGAAAGCCCTGGACGATGCTTCCATCCGGATGTGCCTTTTTATGGACGTATCCTTTGATGATTCCATTCATTCTTTCTAACGCCATCATGTTGTGAAGGAATGGAGGCCCGAGATCCTCGATATCGTCCACTATATGCAACAGCAGGTGGACCATGATGTCGAATAATGCGGGCGAGAAGTACATCTCCATCTCGGATATGATGGCGACGATCTCTTCCTGTAGCCTCCCGAGTTTCTTGACGGTTATCGACTTCTGAGTGATGACGTCAAAGAAGTTACAAAGGCTAGTCACCGTTGCACGGACGTGCGGTTCCATGATCCCTCAGATTGCAACCGGAAGTATCTGCGTCATCATGATGTGACAGTCATGAGACTTCATACCGCTGAAGATTCCCTTCGTTGGGTCTAGCCATCTACGTATCAGCCCCGCGTAGCCTAAGGGATACTCGGTTCCGAGGAGGCAACTGATCATCTGTTCGAGCTCGTTAGGATATAGAGTGAAGCAAGAGGGGCGTGGGGCTTCACTCTTCTTCACCCTTTTTCCCTTAGGATATTCTGTCTCCTCCTCAACCGGCTTCTTCCCTGCCCTTTTGCGCTTGCGATCGTTTGTCTCCTCCTCAACCATAGAAGAACATGGGGGGTGAAGCTCTTCTCTGATATTCAGGGCCTTTAGGTCGTGTCTTGATTTCGGACCATCTTTGGTCCTATCCGGCATGTTGATCAGAGTGCCAAGCAAGATTTCGCACACGTTATTCGTGATATGCATGACATCAAGGCTATGAGGCGTACCGAGGATCTTCCAGTACGGAAGTCCCAAAACACGGACCTCCTTTTCCATACCCCCATGAGCGGGCAGTGTTCCTTTTCCTGCTTATTATCTCCTCACTTATGCTTATGCTTCTTTATCTTACCCGACGGAGGGCAGTGTTTCCATCTTTTCAACAAAGCATCGATCTCCTTGCCACCGCGCTTAGGCAGAGGTACTTCGAGCTCATCCTTGCCGTTGAACAGATCTCCATGCTTCCTCCATGGGTCATTCTCGGGTAGCCACATCCGAGTCCTCATATAGATGGTTTTCGAAGACCCAGGATCCTTACCAAGCTGAAGAAACGGCATCCTTTCCATGCACCTCACACAAGCCTTGTGTCCGTGGCACGCATGGCACGCGATTTATCTGTATCTGAGATAGTCCTGCACCTCGTGATCAGCGCTGCTTTCAGACAGAAAGTTTGTTGGAGGTGAGTGTCCCATGTTTCTACCCCCTCGTCCCACAAGATGGCTAGCTCCTCCTTCAATAGCTCAAGATACAGGTTGATATCGCTCCCTGGCTGTGTCGGCCCTTGGATTAGCATGCTCATGTGTATGTACTTCTTATTCAGGCATAGCCATGGGGGGAGGTTGTACATCCATAAAAACACGGGCCAGGTGCTGTGCTTGTTGCTCTGGTTGCTAAACGGATTGAGTCCGTCGGGGCTTGCACCCAGTCTGATGTTCCTTGGTTCTTTCCCGAAATATTCGTACTCATCGTCTAATGCTTTCCACTGGCTTGCATCCAAAGGGTGCGTCACCACTGGGTTTTCAACCCGCACCGGATCCTTCATCACCGCCTCCTTCCTTTTCGCGTGCCAGCGCATGAGCTTTGCTTCCTTGGGGTCCGCGAAGTACCGCTGGAGATGGGGCCTAAGCGTGAAGTACCACACAACTTTTCGAGGAGATTTTCTCGTGCCTCTCTTCTATTGAGGCTCGCCACACCTTGGGCATGTGGTCAAGTCCTTGTGCTTGTTCCGATAAATCATGCAGTCACTGATGCAGCATGGTATTTTTCATGCGGTAAATCAAGAGGGCGCACTACTTTCTTGGCCTCATGTAGGCTACCTGCCAACATGTTATCTTTAGGTAAGTGCTTCTTAAAGTATCGAAAGAGTTCATCTGCGCTTGCGTCGTTCCATCCGTATCTTGCCTTCATCTCTAGAAGATCGAGAGTTACTCTCAAGCGTGTCTCCTCCGAACCATGACCTGCGTCGTACAACGGAGTTCTCGAGTCTACCTCCAGTTGATCAAGCTTAGACTTTCGTCTACCGGTGAATCTGGGGTCAGTCGATGCATTGCCGAGAAGAATTTCCTAAACATGAGGGTCGTGCACGGACGTGGTTAGCAGGGTATTCCTACTCCTGTCCTCGTCGTCCGCATGTTCTTCTTCTTCTCGACCTTGTTCATCACCGTTGCTGTCGTGTGCGGCATCCCGTTCTTCTCCCTCTCATCATCTTCATTTTCGTGTTGAACGACATCCTCTTCCTTATGGTCATCGTCAGCATCATCATCTTCATTATCCATCCACTGAGTGTAGCCCTCCATGAAACTATACCTGAGCAGGTGCTCATTCACCGTGCATGACAAGGGGGTCAAACAATGACGATAGTTTGCATTTTCAACACGGATATCTTATTTCCAAGCGGTTATTTCGACACGTATCTATCCACCACGCTTTCCTTCATCTCGATGACCATCGTCGCCTGCACAATAAGAGAATAGATTAGAACCATTGCCTCGCTCGGCTGCTTTTGCGGAAAAATCGGCATGACCTTTGCTAAAAATGGTCTCGTCGGAGTGCCAGAAATTCACCAGAATGGAAGTTAATCGACATTCCGGCAAAACATTGGCAAATCATTATACATGCACATTCCACCGGCAAAACAACACAAAAAAGGTCCACATATGCGAGCAGCTATGCTTTTCACCATCACAAGTGACATCACCGGTGACTTGTCGCCAACTCATGCACATTCCATCACATTATACCTATTAGTTGATGCGAGGTCCAAGAGCACCGGTAGAGAGAAGTGGGAAAGGTGGTGGGGGGAGATGGATCTAGATCTAGATCTTGCTAGGTAGATCTACTACCATGCGAGGGGAGCGACATCTCCTCAAATATATTAAACTTTGTTGGTTGAATTAGCTAAAATAGGTGGGGAGAAGTGGGGGAATGAGCTAGCAAAGCTTGGGGTTGAGTTTCCAAGAAAGGGGAGCTAGTGGTGAGTGAGGAGGTGTTGGTAGGTGGCTGATTCGACCTTGTAATAAGTCCCAGGTTACCACCGGCAAACTAAGCCCAACACGCCAGTGGTAGCCGTTTTCCACCAGAGGAAAGCACCAAAGAGCCGACGGTAATAACACAGCCCAGTGGCCCACCCATCGCCCCCATGCATCCCCGACGAGCACAAGAAATTTCGCAGGTGGTATAAGGATGTATCCCCAGCGAGCAAGGGCCATAACGCCAGCGGTAAGTGGCGGCCCATCCAGGGGGCACGCGGCCCACCCTATCCCTGGTGTGCGCGGGCCATGTTTGCCGGCGCTAATTGGGCTAGCCCCGATGGGCAAGGGCCATTTCGCCAGCGGTAAGTGGCGGCCCATCCGGGGAGCACGCGGCCCACCCTATCCCTGGCGTGCATAGTCCACTTTTGCTGGTGGTACTTCTTCTATCGCCGACATGAAGAGTTCGTTTTGCCGGTGGTAACATTATGCAGGCCTATAAGCCCTTACCGCCGGCGAGCACGGGCCCACTTTGCCGGCGGTAATGATTGTTGCTATAAGGTTTTCTCTTCTAGTGTATGGAGAGCAAATGAGAGGGGTGAAACCAGGGGAGGGATTGTTTCCTGTGGGTGGGAGTGGTTTTTTGGTCGTGGTATGAGCAGAGGGGAGAGAGGGAAACGGTTGTGAGGGAGTGTTAAACCCCACACATGACTTGGCACTTGTCTCTCTCCTTCCTCTAAGAACTAGGGACAAAAGGAGGGGTGTGCTACAGTAGCTTTGCTATAGTGCACGACCGGGAGGGAGTGAGGTTGCTGTGGTGGTGTATTAGACAAGTTTGGTGTAACACCCTCTGGTCGGCCCTATGCAAGTTTCAGCAATTCCCGCCAAACCCGCATAGAAACGATTCAAAGGTGCCCACCAGGCACTTGCGTGCGGGTGGAAAACAAAGTAATATGATTACACAATAGTCCACGATGGAACCCACAGAACACATACTGGTGGAAAACATGTCCCTAGTCCCGGGCCGCAACTGGCTCTAGTCCTGGTTTTGGGCCCGAGACTGCCAAAACGGGACTAGAGGCCCCCCTCTAGTCCTGGATCGCTATGGCCCGCGACTGATAACGGCCACGTGGCTGTTTCAGCGAGGCGGGGGACGGAAACCTTCTAGTCCCGGGCCGTAACACCACCCGGGACTATATGGTTTCCTACCGCGGCAGAGAATTGCGTGTTTCTCTGCCGCGATAGAGATTGTGTGTTTCCTTTTTTTTGTCATTTCGTTTTGTGTTTCACTATAATTTCAAACATATATTTTAGTACACATATTCTATGCTACTACATACATAGTACACGTTGATGCATCTATATAATTAATCGATCCCTTGCAAGCATACATATAATCAATCATATCAAAAGGAAGAAATGTTTTGAAATTACATGGTCATTGATGATATATATATCATATCAACTACATGGAGATCATTAAGGCATATCGAGTTCCATGTCATCCGCATAATGTTCTCCATATACATCAAGGACCTCCTTCATCAGCAGCTCCTCTTGAATTGCTCGTATGTGCTGGCCTGGCTCTAGTTTCTCCCACAAATCATAAATATAATGTGAATCTACTTTCCGCTCACTGGTCAACTCGTGGATGTACTCGAAGACGTAGTATACACATAAATGAGTTCCCGGTGGCTGCTGTAAACTCTTCACCATTTTATAAGTTAGCTCCTCTTTGAATGGATCTGGTATTTTCTGTCTGAACCGTGTCCAACACCTGCTCGACAAAGAAAATGAACAAAGGAGTTATTAGTTACTTGATATCAGGAAATGAACGAAAGAGGCCGATATAATGCGATAATGATTGAAATTACTTATGGAGCATTGCTTTCATGTCCCTCCACTTCTCTTGGTCCCAACTTAATGAGTCATGGACTTCAACTAGGGACTTGTCAACTTGAATGTTTAGCAAGATCCGATGGAATCTACGGACGTTTACATAAGCATACATGCATAGCTCATCGAGTAAGCAAAAATAAAATGTGTACAAGATAGAAACACTCACTTGAAGTTGTAAGGAAATAGTATTTCCTTAACAAAATTATTCTCGGTTAAGAACCTGCACAGGTCTTCCTCCACGTCCTTAGGGTGATTCTTTAACGTATATTCATTAATGATATATGGGTCAATGAACCCAACGTCATATCTTCTAGCTCTTTTGCATTCAAGCATCTTCATTCTGTAGAATATAATATCATAAAAAAGGATATATAGTTAGGATAATATATTAAATGCAATAAACGAGATGAGCTACAAACTTAATTATAGAAATAAATCACTTACAGACAGTAGCAACCAATGATAGATTTATCGTGGGCGCGCTGGTTGTATAACTGAAACAGTTCAGTCATTTGAACCTATATCGAGTATGGTTTGAAGTGATGCTCCTTTCTAACATCCACCACAAAACAAACTTTTTGATGCTTTTTTCTATTTGCACCATGTACCATGTGTGCAGATGTCGCATATGTGTGGATAGATGCGCGAGCTCCTCATTACTGACTAGAGCCTCCCCTTGGACATACTTCCGTACTATCTGACCCACTGGCATATCTTCATGGCCTAAATATTGACCAAGAGACATATTTTCTTCGTAGGCAAGTGCTTTGGCCTCCGATATAGTGATGCCCATTAGTGCAACATTAGTACTAGCTCTGGGGTCCATTATTTGCATGTCCCTATCAATTTTAGCTCTGAAGGCCTTGTCGAGGTCTGAAATCACTTTGAACAGGGGGACCGATTGATTCTTCTGTTGTCCGAGCTGGGCAACTTGCTTCTCGCCTTTTGCGCTTGTGCTTTTTTTCTTCTTTGCTTGCTTAATAATCTTCCGGTCATAGTCTGATTCCAGATTCATTGATATCTAGGATGGTTGCTCAAGAAAGGACTTAGCCCACGTTTTGGTCTTTTCATCATATACCGTCTTTGGCTCAGGCTTTTTATGTGCAAAATGCGCCTTAACTTGGGCAGCGACATCCGCGGCAGTTTCCTCATCGGTCTTGTCATAAGGTCTCTTTGGAAGAGTCGACGAGATGTCGACTATCTTCGCCGTTTGACCTTTCTTCGATGTGGGGTGCGAGGGAGCATCGACATTCCGTTTCTTCGACGAGGTAGTAGTATTGCATGGAGGCGGAGGCGGAGATCGTGTATTGCACGGAGGCGGAGATCGAGTTGACGTACTCCTGCTGTGGAGATCGTTAGCAGGGCAGGGTGGACTTGGAGGTTGACGATAATCGGTTTGGGGTGGACTTGGAGGTTGACGATATTCAATGCGGGGTGGACTTGGAGGTTGACGATCATCGAGGCGGGGTGGACTTGGATTCCTTGGAGTCAGTGGACTTGGCGCCGAGCCTGGAAACTTGATGTACTTATTCTTCCATAGAATGATGTTGCGCTTGACATCTCCTAGTTTCGTAAGGCCTTCAGGCGTAGAGATTTCAATCTCTAGGTCCGCAAAATCCTCCACTATGTCATCCACCGTGACACGAACATAGCCAGGTGGAATCGGAAGTGAATGGTGGAGTGCTCCAGGTAGACAAGGTAAAGTAGTGCCGATCACCACCTTGAAGGATAGGTTGTTCATTGGATTATGTAGCTCACATTGTGCCATCTCTCTGACATCATCCACGGGGTAGCGAGGAGCCGGTGCATCATCCAGTAGTGCTTGA
This sequence comes from Avena sativa, assembly GCA_916181665.1. Lineage (NCBI taxonomy): Eukaryota > Viridiplantae > Streptophyta > Magnoliopsida > Poales > Poaceae > Avena > Avena sativa. Next base: position 216,754,257 of record OV702279.1, read on the forward strand.
TCATCAGCCTGGACCTTCGTGAAAGCCATGCTGCTTCTCTGCTGGCTAAGATCCAATGCAGGATCATCAGCCCGCGGGTGAGTTGACGATGGCCTTTGGCTAATTTCTTGCATGAGGTTCTTCAGATCATCTAGGTCCTTCTCTACCTTGGAGATCCGGTCTGCCTCCCGGTCCTTCTTTCTCTGACGGCTTCTGTAACTGGCATTGTACCGAGGAAACCCTTTCTTCCACGAGACACCGGCGCCTTTGCCTCGTGTTCGTCCACCCTTTTCAAGATTCCTGAGGGCGCGTGTCAGCCCGTCGTTCTCTCTCTCGGGATGGATCAATCCCAATTGAGCATCGTTCATTGCTTGAACAAGGTCTTCAGAGGGTTTTAGAATTTTTTCATGAAATAATGTCTTCCCTGTTTCTGGGTCCAATGATCCCCCGTGCCCGTACCACCAGTGCTTCGACCTCTCGGGCCATCCATCTGTACCAGGAGTGACGCCTCTAGCCCTCATGTCCTTCTCCATAGTTTCCCACTTATGGACGGCACTCTTGTATCCACCTGTCCCCATTTTATGATGGTATTTATTTTGGGCAGCATTTAACACATTCTTTGCCAACTTTGCCTTTGCTTTATCAGATTGCTTGTACGTTACATAATCGGGCCACTGTTCTCTCAACTTCTCGTTTGCTCCTTTGAAGTCTAGGTTTTTATTTTTTGTGACATATTTCGCGTATAAACTTTTCTTGTGGTTCCGGTACAGTTCGGCCATCTTGCTTAGAGCCCACTCCTTGACTTTCGCTCTTTTTTCAAGCCCACCCGGCCTTGGGGTAATACCATCTGCCTCAAATTCTTCATACTCTGGAGGTAGTATGAAATGCGCTATGAGCTTCTGCCAAAGGTCATCTTTGGCATCATCGGTGACATAGCTATTGGATTATTCACTGGGTTTCTTTGAATTATTCCATTCTTGGATGGTGATCGGCAGATTGTCCCTAACAAGCACCCCGCATTGATTTGTAAACATCCTCCGGTGCTTCTCTAGAGCAATCGGTTCACCAGAATCATCTATTTCTTCGATGGTGAACCCTCTGATTACCATCCAACTTTTTGTTTGTCCCTCGTTTCGTTCAAGCTGTCGATTGCTTCGATCCTGTGGGATAAAAGAAGAAGAGAGAGTTATTAATATATATATATATTGATATATCTAGATCAATTAATGAATAGAGGTAACACCGGGCTTTATTTATATGTACCTCGCCGGATCCTGTTGAGGGGCCATCATTATTGTTGTTATTTGTTTGCCCTTCGTCTATCCAGTCTTCCCCTTGGTACATCAGGTTTTCCTCTAGTCCATCACCGGATGGATTCAGATATGAGGAAATCTCTTCCTCGAGCAAAATATCTTCACCGGTAGTAATATTAAGAGGAATTTCACCTCTTATCATGCCTTGAAGAAAACCTTCACCAATGCGACCAGGATCATCTGATAGATCCATGACTTAGTTAACTATAACAGAAAAAGAGTTAAACAGGTTAGAAAAAAACCCTAATAACTAAAACAATAATCCTAATAACTAAAACAAAAAAAACCCTAATTAATAACCCTAATATTATTTGTGGTAAAACAATAATCCTAATAACTAAAAAAAACAATAACCCTAATTAATAACCCTAATATTATTTGTGGTAAAACAATAATCCTAATAACTAAAACAAAAAAACAATAACCCTAATATTATTTATGGTAAAACAATAATCCTAATAACTAAAACAAAAAACAATAACCCTAATTAATAACCTAATATTATTTGTGGTAAAACAATAATCCTAATAACTAAAACAAAAAACCCTAATTAATAACCCTAATATTATTTGTGGTAAAACAATAATCCTAATTAATGACCCTAATATTATTTGTGGTAAAACAATAATTCTAATAACTTAAACAAAAAAAACAATAACAACCCTCGAGCTCACCGACGCCGATGGCAGCACGTACGACGGTGGCACGGCGAGGCGCGCGGCAGCACGACACGGCGGAGAGGCGGCACGTCACATACGGCGGAGCGGCAGAGCACGCACGACCGGAGACGAGGGCGGCGACGCGGTGGAATCGGCGGTCGGGCAACACCTCCCCCGCATTTTCTCTATGTCGGTCTTCGTCTTCGTCGAGAAATGCCAAGTGCTGGGCATGGACGATGGTGCGCGGAATATAAAGGGACGAACCTTTAGTCCCGGGCTAAGCCACCTCTCGCGACTAGAGGGTCTCTAATCCCGGGCCGTGGCTTAACCCGCGACTAAAGACCCACCCTTTAGTCGCAGGTTAAGACACGGCCCGGGACTAGTGTGTTTTTTCGGCCGCTCGTTTTTGCGCGCGCAGGCACCCTCTAGTCCCGGGTCCAGCCACGACCCGCGACTAGTTTATCTTTTGTAAATTTTATTTTTTAATTCAAATCAAATATAAAACTTTGAAAAATCATATCTCCGATTGTAAAAATCCAAATAAAACAAATAATATGTCTATTATTATGAGAAAAATATAATGAATCTTAATATAATATCCATACATCTGTTTGCATCATTTATAAATTATTTCATTTGTAAATTTTTTTTTTTTAATTCAAATCAAATATAAAACTTTGAAAAATCATATATCATATTGTAAAAATCCAAATAAAACAAATAATATGCCTGTTATTATCAGAAAAATATAAAGAATCTTAATATAATATCCATACATCTGTTTGCATCATTTATAAATTATTTCATTTGTAAATTTTCTTTTTTTAATTCAAATCAAATATAAAACTTTGGAAAATCATATCTCCTATTGTAAAAATCCAAATAAAACAAATAATATGTCTATTATTATCAGGAAAATATAAAGAATCTTAATATAATATCCATTTAGTCCCGGTTGTAGTCACTAACCAGGACCAAAGATATTTCCCGCCATTTCCCACCGCTTCCCGCCAAGTTTTCTCGCCCTTTCCTTTTTACCAGAGCTTTTAGTCCCGGTTGTAGTCACTAACCGAGACTAAAGATATTTCCTGCCATTTTCCACCGCTTCCCGCCAAGTTTTCCCGCCCTTTCCTTTTTACCAGAGCTTTTAGTCCCGGTTGTAGTCACTAACCGGGACTAAAGATATTTACCGCCATTTTCCACCGCTTCCCGCCAAGTTTTCTCGCCCTTTCCCTCTATATCTAGGGCGATCGTGACATGGCTATCCACAAATCCACACCTTCCTCTCTCACAACAATGGACAACGCCTACTGGGCCATTCTAACCCTTGAGGAGACCAAGGCGTTGTGCGCCTCCAGCTACCCTTGTCCGCCAGGCTACCGGCCGCCCGCCGGCTAGATGCTGAGCGCTGGAGGGCTTCCTGTCCCTCCTGTGCCTCAAGGTTCCGCACACTAGGCGGCCATCACGAACCACTTCTACCACGAGCTCACGCCGGAGGAGCGGATGGATCCCCAGTGGGATCCCGACAACTACGACACCTAGAATGCCTTCTTCGCTAACCGACAGGAAAGGGAGCTCGCTAGGTATGAGGGTGATGGCCGGCCCCCGGTGAACCACAATGAAACCGACCGTTGTCTATGGTGGGAAAACTGTACAATCATCGGCGTGATGCGCTACATCGCCGGGGGAGACCATCCTCGCCTGCGGTGCCCACAAGTCCACCCGCCACAGAGCCACAAGAAGGCCCCTCCCTCGCCCGATGGTAGCGGCATCGTCTTCCAGGATACCCCTCCCCTGCCCACCGTGAATCCGAGGCCGGAGTGGCAGGTGCCCCCGGTATATGCCATGGCTAGGCTGAGGATCCCCGTAGTGGCAGGTGACGATGATGATGACAATGACGAAGAAGACCCTGAAGCTGCATACTATAGGACTAGGCATGATTATGACTAAAGGGGGCGGCTTTAGTCCCGGTTTTTAATATTAATAAATGTCTTGAGTGTTACCTAGTCCTGGGACTAAATATGAAGATGTTGTTGTATTCTTGTGAGTTCGCTCAGGTGATCAAATGCTGTTTTTTTCTATCTGCCTATAGCAATCAAAATGCCGTAGTATTGAAACTAATAAATGTATTGAAACTAATACATCTTGCTCAATCAAACTGGACGACGACTCCCAGTGCCTAAGCCGCAGGAGGTGAAAACCCAAAGAGACGGAACCATCACACGAGCATAGCTCGGGTGAGATCCCTAAAGAATCTGCCAGGTATCATCGACCCTGGTGTCCAACGCATCCATATAGCGATGGACATGCTCGTCCTCCTCCCTGACACGATGCCGTACCACCTCCTCGGTGTCCGGCTCCTTATACACCCTTCCTGGACCAGGCGACCTCCACCAAAGAAGCTCCGGGTTGAAGACGACACCCGAATTCCTCACCAAGCTACGCGTCCCGGAAGGTAGCACCATCCAGTGCCAGCCCGGCGGAGCCCAGTCTCGGACATGCCCGGCGGAGCCCAGTACTCCATCGTTGCCGCCGAGTCGACTACGAGGATGCGGGATGGGCATCCTAAAGTAGGCGGCGAGGAATGTGTGTATGTGTGGGTGGCCATGACGGTCGCCCTATAAATAGAGGGAAAGGGCGGGCAGGCTGGATCGAGCAGCCTATAAATAGAGGAAAAGGCCTATAAATAGAGGGAAATGCCTATAAAGAGAGGAAAATGCTTATAAATAGAGGGTTCATCTTTAGTCCCGGTTGGAGAAACCAACCGCGACTGAAGGGATTACTGCAGACTTGGCCAGGCAGCACTAATAATAGGGGAGTGTCGACATTATGTCGTGCGGCTTGTACCTTGTCCCGGATGGTGTCACCAACCAGGACTAAAGCTGAACCTTTAGTCCCAGTTGGAGACACCAACTGGGACAAAACATGAGTGAGCACTAATAATAGGGGTGAGTGTCGACATTATGTCGTGAGTGTCGACACTATGCCAAGCTGCTTGTACTATAAATAGGCATCCTTGTAAGTCCAGTCCTCCAGCCAGTTTGAGGCATCTCCAAGATGGTCTTCAAGAGCAGGGACACCACTACGGTCAGTTTCAGGGAGATGCCACTAGAGCCCAGTCCTCCGGCATCTCCAAGAAACTGGTCATAGAGGCACTCCCGAATATGTGAAATTAGTTATCTCCCAGGCGTATTAATCTAGTTAGAGAAGTTACAAGCCGCAAGATGGTGTGCGAGAGAAGGGAAACCACTACGGCCAGTTTCAGGGATTTGCCGCCGGAGCCCAGTCCTCCGACGTCTCCAAGAAACTAGTCATAGAGGCACTCCCTAATATGTGACCATACGCATTTGGAGATCAGATCTTAATGGTAAGTACGAATCGGGACTAAAGGCCCCCCTTTAGTCCCGGTCCAGCCACAAAACTGGACTAACACACTCAAGATGGTTTGCAAACAACACTATAAAAATGGGCACATGGAGCATCTTCATTCATAAAATGTTACAATTATTACACATCATTTCTTCGCGTGTGTCCCTTTATGATTCCGCCGTATCGATGGAGCATCTTCATTCATTAACATGATGATTGGGTCATCCTTCACTGTGAAGGGTAGAATTTCATGAAACTTATCACAATCTTCTAACATGTCTGTCTTGTCCTCCACTCCCACAATGTTTCTTTTTTCCTAAAAGAACTATGTGGCGCTTTGGCTCATCGTCTGATGTATTCTTTTGCTTATTTTTTTTCTAGGTTTGGTAGACATGTCCTTCACATAGAAAACCTGAGCCACATCATTGGCTAGGACAAATGGTTCGTCTAAGTACCCAAGATTGTTGAGATCCAACGATGTCATTCCGTACTTCTTGTCTACCTCAACCCCTCCTCCTGTCAGCTTGATCCATTTGCACCGAAACAAGGGGACCTTAAAAGTAGGTCCATAGTCAAGTTCCCATATCTCCTCTATGTAACCATAATATGTGGTCTTTGACCCATTGTTGTCTGTCGCATCAACGCGGACACCACTGTTTTGGTTGGTGCTCTTTTTTATCTTGGGCGATTATGTAAAATGTATACCCACTTATCTCGTACCCTTGGAAAGTCGATATAATCGAAGATGGTGACCTGGACAACAAGTATAACTGATCTCCAAGAGTGTTGTTTTTGATGAGATGTTGCAACCAACCGCCAAAACTCTTCATGTGTTCATCTCTAATCCATCTCTTCATGAGCGCTTCAAACCTCTGGATGATGCCGGAGTAGACGCGTTCGCCGGTCTTGGCGATGATGTTGCCCGTCTGGATGAAGACTCCATCAAGCACCTGCTTCTGCCCCATGGTGGGCGCCAACTGTCGTGGTGGTGGCACGACAAATGCCATGGGTAGGCTTAAGTTGGGGGCCGAATGGGTGCTTGTGATCACCGGGGAGGGAGTACACGGTCGAGCCATGCACGAAGAACAAGAAGAACTCTCCAGACTTGGTGATTTGATTGATACCCCAAAGATTACAAGTGCTCCTCGAGCTGTTTTGACTTGAGTTATCCACACTAGTTCTCTACTTGGTCCAACCTCCTTCTACTACTGCTATGCCCTCCCTTATATAGGCAGTGCAAGCTAGCTAATACCCCTTTGGGTTCTAGGGTTTACTGTTTGGATCTTGGTCCTTACAATATGGGCTTGCCCTAAGCCCAGTGGCCCGGTCCATAAAGCTTGACAGCTAACGGTCTTCTTGTTCTTTTTGGCGTCACGCTGTTACTTTGTACACCAGCGTGTGCTTTGGGAGTCACCCGGCTCCTTTTGTGTCACCCGACGTCGCCCTTCTCTTTTGACCATGCTTTACCATGGTCCCTCCTGAACCTTACTCGGAAAGGTGCCTCGTGTCTTTCTTGACTCGGCCCTTCCTCGGTTGACTCGGCTCGTTGGTACCTGCAAGGGTTACAACTTCGTCCTGTATGGGCCAAGATAGTTTGTATCTCGACTCTCATGCTTATCTTTCCCGGCCGTTCTTACCCGGCCTGGTTTCTTTGTTACTTGGAGCCAACCCAGCTGCGCTATGTTTCCCCTCTCGTGACCCTATCGGGGGTTATCCCCCCGACATTAGTCCCCGAAGCTGGTGAGGTCTAGCAGTCCAAGTTTTTAGGCGTCTCCAGGTTCCTTTTGTGTGAATGGAACTTAGTTTTTGTCTTTATCCGTTGCAACTTCGCATCTTGCCGGGTTAGTCTGACAATTTCGGGTCAATTCTTTGACTTCTTGGCTCATTTTTGTCTCGAGCCGAGTTACTTTGGCCAATTCCGAGTTATTTTTGGCACGCTTAAGTCACTGACAACTAGTAATCATGATTACTTGCCTCAATTTTTGTTCCAAGCCCAGGCGGCACAGTGACGGTTGCGCAGTTATTCCCCGTAATTGTGGCAGTCCCATCGGTCTGCGCCTCTTGTCCTTCCAGCCGTGACGTGGCACTGGATTTCTCGTGTATCCTTGGCCACGTGGCGCTCGCTGACTGGCTCACCCGGCCTGGTACACAGCCACACGCTAGCTGCACGGCACAGTTAGATCCCACTACGGGGTTTTTTACTTCCCTTAAGTAGGGGTTGGGGGTTTCCACTTCCCCCACGCCCGTTCAGTTTCCTTAGCCTTTCTCTTCCTCACGCCTGCAAGATCGAACTGGCTCCTTTGCGGTTCCTTCTCCCTCTTGCTCTAGTGCTGCGATTGCCCTTGTCCTCTTTCCATTCCAGCATGGGTCCTCACTGTTCCAAGCCTCTCCTTACCGAGGAGGAGACAGACTCCGACGACCTCATGGACACTCGCGATGGTGCCGGTGGTGCCGAGGAGCAGGAGATCCCCGCCGATGAGCGCGGTGGTTGGGAAGGCTCGGAGGTCTCCACCGAAGAGGTGGAGTGGCTCCGGTCCACCAGACGCATCCCACTGCAAGTGGATTGCCGTCTCCCCGCCGGTGAGATCTCCCCCAAACCTCAAGCTGGTGAGCGGGTGGTTTTTCTTTCCCACTTTGAACGCGGCTTTGCTCTTCCTGTGAGCACTTTCTTTTCCTCGTTTCTTTCTACCTTCTGTCTGCAAACCCACCATCTTCCTGCCAATGCAATTGGCTCTCTCTCTCTCTTGTTTCATCTCTGCTTGCGAGGCCTATCTTGGAATTTGGCCTACAGTTCTTCTGTGGGCCAAGTATTTTCTCTTCAAAGTTCAGGTTGTTCCCCAGCCTGAAGTTCCCCGTGCCGAGAAGAAACCTACTCGGTGCGGTGCTGCCAGCATCACGCCCATGAGGGATTCCATCTTTCCTCGGGTTGCTGGTATCGATTCTTGCAAGAAGTGGCATAGAACCTTTTTCTATGTCAGAACAGTGGGTCCACTGACAACATCCGGCTTCCCCCTTTCTCGAATGAGGTCCCCCACAAGAAGCACTGCCAGCTTGACCCGCGCGACCAAGACGCTGCGGTGAACGAAGCCAACGCTATCCTGCAAAGGTTGCTGTCGCCGGATGAAATTTTCATCTCGCCGATTCTAACCTCATGTGCACCTTCATCTCTCGCCGGGTAATACCCATCCAAGCCAGGAGCCACAAAATGTGCTTCATGAGAGGGTCCCATGATCCTACTCGGCATTCCACTAAGGAGCTCACCCATGACTCCATTGCCCGTCGAGTAAGCTCAATCTTTAAATTGAACTTGGCGGATGATTGGGCTTGGAGTTGCCCGCCGTTTAGCTAGGTCAGGCCTGTCCCCTGGGTAAGTTTTCCGGATTACTTTCTCACCGAGTAGGCTTTAGCTCTTTTGCCACTCTTAGTTTAGTTTTTAGTTTCTCATTCTGTCTGTCCTTCGCAGAATCTCCTTCACCAGGTTGATGACAGTACTGTCCCTCCTGCCGGCTATAACAGGGATCGCTCTAACTCAGATGAGTTCGAGTATGACCTGGAGTGCTTCATTCCCATCCCGCACACTGCGGCTGCTTCAGCTTCGGGTAAGAGTCGATCTCGCAATCCCTTTCAAGATTGGTCTGACGATGATGAGGATGATGATTGTACGCTTTTGGAGGTATATGCCTTGTGAGCTTAATTTCTTTGCTTATCCGAGTAAGCCCATCATTTACTTATGCAGCTGGCCAGGTACATGACATCCCTCCTCTCGCCGTGGGCGGAGTCAGCAAGATCCCCGTCGCTAAGCCAAAGCGACACGGAACCTCCTCCAGCACTCATCCGGCCAAGAAGAACAAGCCCAGTCCGGCAGCTCCTGCTGCCTCTGCTGCTGCCAGCCTGGGTGAAACTCGCCAAGCTGCTGGGCGCCGAGTCACACGCCGAGTCGCCCGCGACCCGGTTGTCACCAGGTAAGTTTTTGCACTTTGCCTTCTCTGTTCTTTTCTTTCTCATAACTGCTGTTTTCTTATATATGTCTTGTTGTTTTCAGTGTTGCACCTTTGACTGCGAGTCAGGCTGCTACTAGCATTGCCTTGCCGCTTAGGCCTGCACCTCCTCCAGCTGACTCGGCGGCGCCGAGTCCCATCCGGGTTGAGGTTCGCACTGTTGAGGATCATGCTTCTCAGTGTCAGTCAGACCCGGTGGGTCATTCGGCTAGCGTCCCTGGCGCTGGCCAGGAAAAACTTCCTGATCTTGGTGCCCACAAGTCTGGCGCCGAGAAACCATCTGCCACCAGTTCCTCTGGCATCAGCCCTCAAGTTGATGTGAATGAACAACTTCCTGATCTTCGAGCCAGTAAAACTGCTGAGCCCAGTCAGGAAGCTCCATGTTCTTCTCCAAATCCTTCTGCTCGCTCTCCAGTTCTGCCAAAGGGCCAGAGCCAGCCTAAGGCTTCTGGCTCTACTCGCCCCTCCTCTGGTAAATCCACCTCTTCCAAGCAAACAACTCTAGTCTGCGCTCCGGGTTCTGCTCCTCAGATCCGGCCTCCGACGTCGGTGATAAAGCTCACTTCAACGGGTAAGGGGGACGAATCTGCGGCTGCCGGGTCAGGTGATGACTCTAGGGCTGTTACCCTCCATACCTCTGCCGCTGCGACCCGTGCCACTGTGGGAACCGCCCTGAAAACGGGTCGAGTTCTTACTCGGACGCTTAGTGGCAAGAGCCTTGGTTCGGCTGAGCCTTACGCCGTGGCATGGAATGCAGCAGGCGAGCAGGAGGTCAACACTCGTGCCTGGAAGAAGCTGAAGCTGGGCCCCAAGGCCATCTCCGACATGACCCAGCAGGCCATTGCTCTGATGGCCCGCGCCGACGAAGTGAACGAGGTAAATTAGCTTCTTACTCTTTTGTGTTATTGAGTATTTCTTTTACACATACCACCTAGTCCCCGAGGTTACAGTCGAGTAAGAAACTTACTCGGCTGTAAGCTCTTCAATAGGCACTTAGCCTTTAAATCCTTTACTCCAAGCCTGTATGTTAGAAGTTCAATCCCTAGCCCTCGAGGTTACTGCCGAGTAAGGAACTTACTCGGCTATAAGCTCTTAAGCTCTTTGATTCCTTTGTGCCAAACTTATGTTAGAGATTCAATCCCTATCCCTCGAGGTTACTGCCGAGTAAAGAACTTACTCGGCTATAAACTCTTAAGCCTTTTTATTCATCAGGTCGCCTGACTTGACTCTTCGTTATTGTCTGTCTTATTTTGATTAGCTCACGCATAACGAGCGCACCAAGGTGCATGAAGCTCTAGTCCTGGCGCATCGCAAGCTCGAACTTGCGTATGAGAAGCTACAGACTGACACCTACGGCGAAGGTAATATCTTTTGCTCTTCCTCTTTTTTTTTGGGTGTAATTTTCCTTGGTTCATCTCCTCATTTTTCCTCTCGCTCTTGTGCCACAACCACTGCTCAGTCTAACATCAACGAACTTCACTCGCAGATCAGCGAGGCCGAGAGTAAATTTCTTGCCTCCCTAAGCCAATAGTTAAAAATTTCTGTTGGTACTGACAAATGTTTGTTCTGAATAAGTAGAGAAGCACCAAGCCGAACTCCAGAAGGAGCGCGATGAGGTGACTCGGCTGAAGAAACTGATGGCCGAGACGGAGCAGAAGCACTTGGCCGAGGTGAAGGGGCTGATGGAAGAGCTTGTCGAGAAGAACGAGCAACAGGCCACCAGCGCCGAGAAGACCAAGAAGCTGCTCGACAAGGCCAAATCATCGGTCAAGTCGGCAAACCTTAACTTGGATGCCCTTAAAGCCAAGACCAAGACTTGGCATAAGAAACTCGCCACCATCAACTTCTTTCTTGGTAGTGAGTTCTTACTCTTTACGCATTGTCCAAGTCCTTCTGGACTTCTTCATCTGCCCTTGCTATTTGCTAACTTTCTGTTTTTGCTTGTAGAGAACTTTCCTGAGGCCAACATGTTTGCCATCTGAGCCATGAAGAAGGTGAGAGCCGAAGCTGGTGCTACTGCTGACGGCGAGGTGTCCATGGAGGAGCTCCTCGCAGCGGTGTCTGAACGGGTCAAGACCCTTAGATCTTGCGGCGTGGACTTTCTCAAGTCAGCTATCCATGTGTTTCGCATGCTCTGGCCGGATTAGGACCCACCCGAACTCATCGAGCCACTGGCCGAGAGACTGCTTCTTACTGAAGACCGGCTGGATCAATAGCGTGAGTCGGCCGGCCGAGCTGCAGCGGATAAAGCTCTCTCCTTCGTGATTTCCTGGTACGAGGACATCAACCTTGATGTTCTTGCTCGCATAAGAGGAGATGAAAAATGGCGGAATGACCCGGAGCTGATCAAGAAGCGCCAGGAGCGAGCTTATGCCATGATCGAGTACACCATGGTGCATGCTTGGTGTGAAGGGCCTAGCTTCCTCGACCTTGGCGACCCGCTCGTCGAAGTTGCTGATGGCGACAGCGAAGAAACCGAGTCAGATGATCAAGATGACCCGGCCGGCGATGACCCTCACCCGACCGATGCTCCAAGCACTACTCCTGGCTCCGAGAGTGCCCCTCCGAGTTCTGCTGCTCCTTAGGTCAACAAATACTTGAACTTTTATTAGATCCCCGGTATGCCGGGTACAGATGTAACATACATTGCACTTTAATTTTTATTATGTGCCTTTTGATAGGCTTTATATTTTTGCGTTATGATCTAAGTGCGAATCATTCAAGGGCAAGTCCCCGAGTTTCATTTTGCCGTGTCACCTTTCCTTGCCTCTGGCCCTTGTCTACCTTTTTCGGTGTTCGACATTAGGATCTCAAAGTACAAAGGGTATAGTTAGCGGGTATGAAACTTGGATAACTTGGCCGAGATTACTCGACACGCAGTATAACATGACCTGCAGAGAGTTAGGAAAAAACTAAGGCCAACTCGTGTTTCTCCCTTGTACTTATCCGGCATTCGTGTTTACCCGTCTTAGATCTTTTTCTCTTGCTTGCCATGAAGCCGTGTTTTCGGACAACAACATAGTCGAAGAGTTGATTTCTTTCGAGTAAACACTACTTGTTCCGAGATAACTTTCGGGTATCACGCCAGCCGACGTAAAATAATTGAAATGGAAAACTTAAGGGGTAGTCCCCGATTCAGTTTTTTGAATCATACCATTTTATTATTAGCACATAGCCGGCAAACATGTCCGACATATGAGAGTTCGAGTGATACATGCACTGCTTCTCCTAAGTATAGAAGGGACGAAGCAGTGCCACATTCCATGGCCTTTTGGTTTCATCTCCCGACCTGTCCGCCTTGTTATTTTGCGCTTCTCGAGCGTCTATGAGATAGTAGGAATCATTGTGCAATGCTTTGCTTACAATGAATGGACCTTCCCATGGAGGTGATAATTTATGCATTCCTGCTGTGCGCTGCACCAGCCTTAGCACCATATCTCCTTCTCGAAAAACACAAGGTTGCACTTTCCAGCTATGGTAGCGTCGGAGATTTTGTTGATATATAGCGGATCTGGAAAATGCCAGTTCCCTTGCTTCTTCGAGTAAGTCTACCCCATCTTATCGGGCCTCTTTTACCTCGGCTTCCGAGTATTACCTTATTCTTGGCGAGTCATATTCTATGTCGGCAGGCAAAACTTCTTCAGCCCCATATACAAGGAAAAATGGCGTATAACCAGTTGATCGATTCGGAGTTGTTCTTAAGCTCCACAGTACTAAGGGTAGTTCCTCTATCCAACAACCAAGTGATCTCTGGAGTGGTTCCATTAAGCGGGGTTTTATCCCGGACAGAACTAAGCCATTAGCCCGTTCAACTTGTCCATTTGATTCTGGATGGGCGACTGATGCTACATCGAGCCTTATCCGGTGTTTCCCACAGGAGCGAGCAAAAGCTCCTTCGGCAAAGTTCGTGCCATTGTCAGTGATCACACTATGTGGATAACCGTATCTGAGGATTATATCCCTTAAGAATGTGATAGTTGTTTTACCGTCCAATTTCTTGATTGGTTTCACTTCTATCCACTTAGTGAACTTATCAATCATGACCAAGATATGAGTCATGCCTCCCCTTGCTAGTTTGAATGGTCCTACCATATCTAGGCACCATACTGCAAACGGCCAAGTGATTGGTATAGTCTTCAATTCAGACGCTGGTAAGTGTGACTTGGAAGCATAGTGTTGCAACCACTGCATTTTTCGACTAGCTCTTGTGCTTGTGCCAATGCGCTTGGCCAGTAGAATCCATGTAGGAATGCCTTGGCTACCAATGCTCTTGATGATGCATGGTGCCCGCACTCTCCTTGATGGATATCCAATAAGATCTCCTGGCCTTTCTCTGAGCTAATACAACGCTGCAGTACACTTGTCACACTTCGCTTGTAGAGTTCCTTGTTGATTATGGTGTATGCTTTTGCCCTTCGTGCAGTTTTCCTTGCCAATGTTTCATCACTCGGCAAGGTTCCATCTTTCAAATAACTGAATATTGGCTGTGCCCACGTTGGTATTAGTGGTTTCGGGTCTGCTTCAACATCGATGTCCATTGGTTCCGCCGACATATGCTCTGCCGACATAACCTGAGGACTCCCCGAGTGTGATTCGGTGACCCCTGAGTCGAACGGATCAGTCCCCGAGTGACTCGAACCTACCCCTGAGTCGACGTCCATTGACACTGCTTCTGATTCCTGACACGCCGGCATGACCCTGATTGATTCGGACTCTGGTGACGGCTTGATCGATGGCTTCCTGAGATGCTCCAATGCTACCCCTGGTGGTATTGCTTGTCGAGATGACCCTAGTTTGGATAATATATCTGTTGCTTCATTTTCTGCTCTAGGAATGTGATGAAATTCACAACCATCAAAATATCCCGAAATCTGTTGCACGTGGAAGCGATATAGTGCCATGTTTGCGTCCAGCGCATCCCAATGTCCAGACACTTGCTGAATCACCAAATCCGAATTGCCAAAACACATGATCCTTTTGATACCAATTTCCTTAGCTACTTTAATGCCATGGACGAGTGCTTCATACTCGGCAACATTGTTAGAAGCAGCAAAATGAATCTGCAACACATACCTCAATTGATCCCTCTTTGGTGATGTGAGCACTATCCCGGCGCCCAGACCCATTCTCGTCTTGGACCCATAAAAATGCATTTTCCAGTAATTCAGATCTGGTAGTGGTGGTTCGTACTGCATTTCCATCCATTCTACAAAGAAATCTGCAACGGCTTGAGATTTTATTGCATCTCGCCTATCATATTGTAGGGTGTATGGTGTCAATTTGATGGCCCACTTGGCGACTCGGCCGCTGGCATCTTTGTTGCCCAATATATCCGAGATAGGTGCCTCACATAGTACCCGGATTGGGTGTTCTTTAAAATAATGTTTCAGCTTCTTTGCTACCATATATACCCCATATGTCATCTTTTGATAATGCGGGTAATTTTGTTTCGAGACAGAGAGCACTTCGCTCAAGTAATACACTGGTCTTTGGACTGATTTGCCCGCTTCTTCATGTTCAACCACGATTACTGCACTTACAACTCTGTTGGTTGCGGCGACATAGAGCAGCATTGGCTCCTTGGATAGTGGTGTGACGCTAATATTGGTGCTGTTGCCAACATTTTCTTTAATTCATGGAAAGCGCTATCAGCTTGCTGTGTCCATGTGAATTTGTCTGATTTCTTCATCAGCTGATATAGTGGTAGGCCTTTTTCGCCTAGTCGACTAACAAACCTGCTCAATGAGGCCAGACATCCAGTAAATTTCTGGACATCATTGAGGGTTTTTGGAAATTCCATTCTTTTGATGGCCCTGATCTTTGTCGGGTTAGCCTTGATTCCTCGGCTGGATACAAGAAATCCGAGTAACTTGCCAACCAGGACACCAAATGTACATTTTTCTGGGTTAAGCTTCATCCGAAATCTTCTCAAGTTTGCGAATGTTTGACGCAAGTCCTCAATTAGAGTATGACTTTGTTTGGTTTTTATTACCACTTCATCGACGTATACTTGAAATTTTTTGTCCAATTGATCTTGCAAGCATTTTTGCATGCATCTTTGATATGTTGCGCCTGCATTTCTCAATCCGAATGGCATGGTGCGATAGCAATAAGCCCCGTACGGGGTGATAAAAGCTGTCTTTATTTGATCATTTGGATTCAGTGGAATCTGATGGAATCCTGAATATGCATCCACAAACGACAACAACTCACACCCAGCAGTAGAATCTATGACTTGATCGATCCGAGGTAGAGGAAATGGATCTTTTGGACACTCCTTATTAAGGTTCGTGTAATCAATACACATGCGCCATACCACTGCCACGTACGGGTCATCTTTTTTCTTCTCGACCAAGACTGGATTTGATAACCAGACCGGGTGCAGTACTTCCATGATGAATCCAGCAGCTAAGATTCTTGCAATCTCAGCAGCTATTACTTTCCTCCTATCTTTGGAGAAGCGGCGGAGGGGTTGCTTCACCGGCTTTGCATCTGGCCTTACATGAAGAGAGTGCTCAGCCATCTCCCTCGGAACTCCTTGCAGATCTTGAGTGGACCATGCAAAGATATCCCGATTCTCACGGAGGAAGCTGGTGAGCTCGCTTTCCTATTTGTCCGTAAGGCCAGCCCCAATGGTGACTGTGTGCTCTGGGAAAGTCTCATCCACCTGCTGTAGGGGTTCGTAGCATGGAAAACAAAAAACTTCTACCGCATGCAAACAAACAAGGCAAGATCTATCTACTAGATTGTAGCAACGAGTCGATAGAGGAACTCACCCTCGATGATTCCAAAGCGGTTAACGAGAGCAGATTCTCGTGGGTGATGTAGTCGTACTCTTGCCGATCTCAAGATCGCGTAGACGATCCTTCCGGCGCTGTGTTCCGCTAGCGCTTCCGCAGTCGGTCACACGTTCGGTACTCGATGAATACCTTCCTCTCCCTTGTTCCAGCAGGCAGCGGAGGTTGTAGCACTCTCCTCGTGATTCCAGCAGCACGACGGTGTGGTACCGGAAGTAGAGGGGAGATCTCGCAGGGCTTCGCCTTAAGCCGGAGCGAGTATGGTGGACTATGAGAGAGGCCTTGGTGATCTAGGGTTTAGAGGGCACAAAGAGGCGGAGCTTGGCCGCGGCTAGGGCTTGGGGAAGCCCCAAGTCGGCAGCTAGGAGAAACCCTAGGGGCGGCGGCGACTTGGACGTGGCCGTCGGCTAGGGTTAGGGTTTTGGGGTGTGTTGGGTGTGTGGGAGAGGGGCAGCCCTGCCCCTCCTTTTATAGGTGGGAGGGCGCGGCTTGGGAGGAGGGAGTCCTCCCCCAAGTCGGCCTCCTTGGCCGGCGGGTGGAGGGAGAGGAACTCCTCCCCAAGTAGGTTTCCTACTCTCCCTCCACCAAGCAAACTTGTCGTTTGACTTTTTCAAATTGGCGTTTGACTTTCAAACTAGGATTTGATTTCTCCCTTTATTTTGCCCAGCCAAGTGACCTAGCACATGATGCAACCATTCCACATTGTCACGACACATTCATGTACCCTTTCCCTCCGGAGTGTCGGACCTTCCGGACCCTTCTAGAACATTCCCGGTGAAAACACTAGAATCATTCCCCAACTCCGAAACAGGACTTTCCTTATATGAATCTTATTCTCCGGACCATTCCGGATCTCCTCGTGATATCCCGGATCCCATCCGAGACTCCGAACAACATTCGGTCTCTTACTCATCATTCCATAACTACTCAACAACATCGAATCCTTAAGTGTGTCTCCCTACGGTTTGTGAATTATGCGGACATGATCGAGACACTTCTCCGATTAATAACCAATAGAGGAATCTGGAAATTCATATGGCTCCCACATATTTCTACGATTACTTTGCGATCGAATGAACCACTTACATACGATACCAATTTCCCTTTGTCTCACGATATACTTATCCGAGGTTTTAATCGTCTGTATCTCTGCATACCTAGTTCAACCTCGTTACCGATAAGTACTCTTTTCTCGTTCCCGTGATATGTGATCCCTTGTGAGCCAGTCACATGGTTGCAAGATAATTGGATGACATTACACCGAGAGGGCCTAGAGTATATCTATCCGTCATATGGATGGACAAATCCCACTCTTGATCCATGTGTCTCAACCCATACTTTCCGAACACTCAATGCCATCTTTATAGCCACCAAGTTACGGTGTGGTGTTTGATGTCATCAAAGCATCCTTCCGGTGATGGTGATAAGCATGATCTCATGGTCGAAGGAATTAAGTTACTATGTATCAAAAAGCTTATAGTAATTGAACTATTAAAATGACTTGATCTTTATGCTACGCTTATCTATAGGAGTATGTCCATCATACCATTCTCCTAATGATATGATCTTGTTGTTAATAACATCTCAATGTTCATGATAGGGAAACCACAATCATCTATTAACCAACAAGTTAGTATTATGAAGAGGCTTTACTAGGGACTCTAATTTAGTTTACAAATCACACAAGTATTAATGTTTCCTGTTAATACTGTTATAGCATGAATATAAACATTTATCATAAAAACAAAGATATAATAATAACTACATTTATTATTGCCTCTAGGGCATATCTCCAACAGTCTCCCACTTGCACTAGAGTCAACTAATCTAGATTACATGGTAATATACCGAACACCCATGGCAGTTTGGTGTTGGTCATGTTTTTCCCTCGGGAGAGGTTTAGTCAACGGATCCGCCACATTCAGATCTGTGTGTACTTTGCAAATCTTTATGTCACCATCTTGGACATGTTCTCGAATAGCGTGAAAACGTAGATTAATGTGCTTCAGCTTCTTGTGTGACCTTGGTTCTTGCGCATTGGATATGGCGCCCATGTTATCACAGTAGATAGACATTGGGTCCAGCGCACTTGGAACCACACCGAGCTCTGTAATGAACTCCTTCATCCATATTGCTTCTTGTGAAGCCTCCGAAGCAGCTATGTATTCCGATTCAGTTGAAGATCTCGCCACAACGCTTTTCTTTGCACTCCTCCAGCTAACTGCTGCACCATTCAAAATAAATAGTATCCAGATTGAGATTTAGAATCATCCGGATCGGTGTTCCAACTAGCATCGGTGTAACCATTAACAACGAGCTGTTCATCACCTCCATAAGAAAGAACCATATCCTTAGTTCTTCTCAAGTACTTAAGGATGTTTTTTACCGCTGTCCAATGATCCACTCCTGGATCACTTTGATATCTTCTAGTCAAACTAACAGCATATGCAATGTCGGGTCTAGTACATAGCATGGCATACATTAGAGATCCTATGGCTGAGACATAGGGAGTCTTACTCATCCTTTCTCTATCTTCTGCCGTTGCTGGACTTTGAGTTTTACTCAAGGTCGTATTGGGTAACATGGGCAAGAACCCTTTCTTGCTATCTTCCATTCCAAACCTCTTTAGAACTTTGTCCAAATATGTACTTTGTGACAACGATATTAGGCGTCTTGATCTATCTCTATAAATCTTAATGCCTAATATGTAAGCTCCTTCGCCAAGATCTTTCATTGAAAAACTATTATTCAAATAATCCTTGACACTATTAAGAAGGTCTACATCATTCCCAATCAACAATATGTCATCTACATATAGTATTAAGAATACTACAGAGCTCCCACTCACTTTCTTGTAAATACAAGCTTCTCCATAAGTTTGTATAAAACCAAAGCTTTTGATTACCTTATCAAAACGTTGATTCCAACTTCGGGATGCTTGCTTCAATCCATATATGGACCGTTGAAGTTTGCACACCTTGTTAGCATCTTTAGGATCGACAAAACCTTTGGGTTGCATCATATACAACTCTTCATCAATGTCTCCATTGAGGAATGCTGTTTTGACATCCATCTGCCATATTTCATAATCGTAATATGCAGCGATTGCTAACACAATCCTCACAGACTTTAGCTTTGCTACTTGTGAGAAAGTCTCATCGTAGTCAACTCCTTGAATTTGTCGAAACCCTTTTGCGACAAGTCGAGCTTTATAGACAGTAACATTACCATGAGCATCTGTTTTCTTCTTGAAAATCCATTTGTTCTCGACAGCCTTCCGGCCATCCAGTAAGTACACCAAAGTCCATACTTGGTTTTCGTACATGGATCCAATCTCGGATTTCATGGATTCTTGCCATTTATTGGAATCTGGGCTCATCATTGCTTCCTCATATGTCGCAGGGTCATCGGTGTTGTCCACCAACATGACACTCATAACGGGATCATACCAATCAGGAGTGGTACGATTTCTCGTTGACCTGCGAGGCTCTGTAGCAACTTCAACCGAAGTTTCATGATCATCATCATTAGCTTCCTCTCTTATTGGTGTAGGCGCCACAGGAACTACTTTCGGTGTTGCGCTACTCGCAAGTTCGAGAGAAGGTTCAACAACCTCGTTGAGTTCTACTTTCCTTCCAGTCACTTCTTTCGAGGGAAATTCCTTCTCTCGAAAGGATCCATTCTTGGCAACGAAGATTTTGCCCTCGGATCTATGATAGAAGGTATACCCAATAGTTCCCTTCGGGTATCCTATGAAGATGCATTTTTCCGCTTTGGGTTCAAGCTCGTCCGGCAGTAACTTCTTTACATAGGCTTCGCAACCCCAAACTTTAAGGAACGACAATTTAGGTTTCTTCCCGAACCATAATTCATACGGTGTCGTTTCAACGGATTTAGATGGTGCCCTATTTAAAGTGAATGCGGCTGTTTATAATGCATAACCCCAAAACGATAGCGGTAAATCTGTAAGTGACATCATAGAATGAACCATATCTAAGAGAGTTCGATTACGACGTTCGGACACACCATTACACTGTGGTGTTCCCGGCGGTGTCAATTGTGAAAGTATTCCGCATTTCTTCAAATGCTCGCCAAACTCGTAACTTAGATATTCACCTCCACGATCAGAACGTAGAAATTTAATCTTCTTGTTATGTTGATTCTCTACCTCACTTTGAAATTCCTTAAACTTCTCGAAAGTTTCATACTTATGTTTCATGAAATAGATATACCCATATCTACTCAAGTCATCCGTGAAGGTAGGCGCTACACTCATTGGACCACACACATCGGTATGTATGATTTCCAACAAGTCCGTAGCTCGCTCCATCATACGAGAAAATGGAGTCTTAGTCATTTTACCCATCAGACATGCTTCGCATCTTTCAAGTGATTCGAAATCAAGTGATTCAAGAAGTCCATCGGAATGGAGTTTCTTCATACGCTTCACTCCAATGTGACCAAGACGACAGTGCCACATATAGGTTGAGTTATCGCTCAATTTCAAACGTTTAGCCTCAATGTTATTTATGTGTGTATTACTACAATCGAGATTCATTAAGAATAGACCATCTATCAAAGGTGCATGTGCATAAAACATATTACTCATATAAATCGAACAACCATTATTCTCGGACTTAAACAAGTAACCGTCTCACAATAAACAAGATCTAGATATAATGTTCATGCTTAACGCATGCACCAAATAACAATTATTTAAGTATAAAACTAATCCCAATGGTAGATGAAGAGGTAGCGTGCCGATCGCGATCACATCAACCTTTGATCCATTTCCAACGCGCATCGTCACTACTATGTTCTTTGCTAGCTTCCGTTTATTCTGCAGCACCTGTTTCGAGTTACAAATATGAGCAACCGAACCAGTATCAAATACCCAGGCACTACTACGAGTACTAGTGAGATACACATCAATAACATGCATATCGGATATACCTTTCTTCTTGATGTTGCCGTTCTTAAAATCCGCCAAGTACTTTGGGCAATTCCGCTTCCAGTGACCTTCTCCCTTGCAGTAAAAGCACTCAGTATCAGGCTTAGGTCCAGCCTTGGTCTTCTTCGCCAGTGTGGCAACTTTCTTAACGCCCTTCTTGAAGTTTCCCTTTTGCTTAGACTTGCCTTTCTTGAATTTGGTGGTCTTATTAACCAACAACGCTTGGTGCTCTTTCTTGATCTCCACTTCTGCAGATTTCAACATGGAGAAGAGTTCTGGCAACGTCTTGTCCATGTTTTGCATATTGTAGTTCATCACAAAGTTCTTGTAACTTGGTGGTAGTGATTGGAGGACACGGTGAATCCCCAAACAATTATGAATCACTATACCCAAGCTTTGGAGTTTGTTTGCGTGCCCAGACATATTAAGCACATGCTCACTAACGGAGCTGCCCTCTTCCATCTTGCAGTTAAAGAACTTTTCAGAAGCCTCATAACTCTCAACTGCTGCGTGAGCCTCAAATATCATTTTGAGTTCACGGACAATATCATGTGGGTCATGGTTCTCAAACCTTTTCTGAATCTCTGATTCCAAACCATACAAGATAGCACACTGAACTGTGGAGTACTGATTCTTCCGAGCGAGGAAAACATTCTTTACCTCATCGGTAGCATCAGCTGCAGGCGGGTCACCCAGCGGTGCATCTAGCACATAAGTCAAATTACCAGCATTGAGGACAATCCTCAAATTGTGGAACCAATCCGCGAAGTCTCTTCCATTGTTTTTCAACTTTTCTTTCTCTAGGAACGCATTAAAATTGATGGTAGGGGCTGCCATTGATCTACAACATATTTGCAATAGTTTAGACTAAGTTTATGACAAAATGAGTTATAATTAATAGTTAAATTAATCTAGGTGAACTCCCACTCAAAACAATATCCCTCACATTGTTTTAGTGATCACACGAACCAAATCCACCACATCAAAACCGATCATCACGAGAGTTGATGTAGTTTCAATGGCGAACAATCAACATGTTCATCATATCTACTATATGACTCATGCTTTACCTTTAGGTGATCCGTGTTCCGAGACCATGTCTGTACATTCTAGGCTCGTCAAGATCAAACCTTAGCTTCTGCATGAGCAAATCTGGCTTGCTCACGTTGTATACACTCGTAGAATCTAACACACCCGATCATCACGTGGTGCTTCTAAACAACGAGCTTTAGCAACGGTGCTTACTAAGGATGAACACTTTAAAACTTGAAATTTGTGTGCTTGAGGGATCATCTTGTAATGCTACCGTCGTTAACTAAGCAATACAAGATGCATAAAGGATTAACATCACATGCAATTCATAATATGTGATATGATATGGCCTTTCTTCTTGTGCTTTCGATCTCCATCTTCAAGCACGAACATGATCTCCATCATCACCGGCATTGCGTCAAGGTCAATGGAGCCGTTCCATGGTTGTCGTCCACCAGCTTCAACTATTACAACTACTTTGAATAGACACGCGGGTCTTAACAGAATTTAAAGACAACCATATGGCTCCTGCCGGTTGCCAACTTACAATGAGGAACATTGCATACATCAAATATAATCACAATCATGGCCATATCACATCACAGCACACCCCTGCAAAACAAAGTTAGACACCTCTAATTTTCTTTGCATATTTTACGTGGTTTGGGGCTTTCAATAAGTGTCGCTCTAACTTACGAACAAGAACCACAACGTTTATGCTTGAACTATCAAGTGCCTGTTGTAAATTGGATCTATACTATAATGGGAGAGATAAGCACCCGCAAAGCCACTTATGCAATACAAGTTGCATGTTGAGCGTGGAGCAAGTCTCATGAACGATGTCATGTAAGGTTAGCCCGGGCCGCTTCATCCCATCATACCGCAAGATGCAAAGTACACAAGAAGCAATTGATAATAAAAGCACCACCGCCCACAAGCCCACAATGACCATTGTGTTCTACTCGTGCAACAGATCTACATATAGACACGGCTCTGATACCACTATAGGGGTTCGTAGCATGGAAAACAAAAAATTTCTACCGCATGCAAACAAACAAACCAAGATCTATCTACTAGATTGTAGCAACAAGTCGATAGAGGAACTCACCCTTGATGATTCCAAAGCGGTTAACGAGAGCAGATTCTCGTGGGTGATGTAGTCGTACTCTTGCAGATCTCAAGATCGCGTAGACGATCCTTCCGGCGCTGCGTTCCGGCAGCGCTTCTGCAGTCGGCCACACGTTCGGTACTCGATGAAGACCTTCCTCTCCCTTGTTACAACAGGCAGCGGAGGTTGTAGCACTCTCCTCGTGATTCCGACAGCACGACGACGTGGTACCGGAAGTAGAGGGGAGATCTCGCAGGGCTTCGCCTTAAGAGCGAGTATGGTGGACTATTAGAGAGGCCTTGGTGATCTAGGGTTTAGAGGGCACCAAGAGGCGGAGCTTGGCCGGTGTCTAGGGCTTGGGGAAGCCCCAAGTCAGCGGCTAGGAGAAACCCTAGGGGCAGCGGCGACTTGGAGGTGGCCGACGGCTAGGGTTAGGGTTGTGGGGTGTGTTGGGTGTGTGGGAGAGGGGCAGCCCTGCCCCTCCTTTTATAGGTGGGAGGGCGCGGCTTGGGAGGAGGGAGTCCTCCCCCAAGTCGGCCTCCTTGGCCGGCGGGTGGAGGGAGAGGAACTCCTCCCCAAGTAGGTTTTCTACTCTCCCTCCACCAAGCAAACTTGCCATTTGACTTTTTCAAATTGGCGTTTGACTTTCAAACTAGGATTTGATTTCTCCCTTTATTTTGCCTAGCGTAGTGACCTAGCACATGATGCAACCATTCCACATTTTCATGACACATTCATGTACCCTTCCCCTCCGGAGTGCCGGACCTTCCGGACCCTTCTAGAACATTCCCGGTGAAAACACCGGAATCATTCCCCAAATCCGAAACAGGACTTTCCTTATATGAATCTTATTCTCTGGACCATTACAGATCTCCTCGTGATATCCCGGATCCCATCCGAGACTCCGAACAACATTCGGTCTCTTACTCATCATTCCATAACTATTCAACAACATCGAATCCTTAAGTGTGTCTCCCTACGGTTCATGAATTATGCGGACATGATCGAGACACTTCTCCGATTAATAACCAATTGAGGAATCTGGAAATTCATATGGCTCCCACATATTTCTACGATTACTTTGCGATCGAATGAATTACTTACATACGATACCAATTTCCCTTTGTCTCACGATAGTTTACTTATCCGAGGTTTTGATCGTCGGTATCTCTGCATACCTAGTTCAACCTCGTTATCGATAAGTACTCTTTTCTCGTTCCCGTGATTTGTGATCTGTTGTGAGCCAGTCACATGCTTGCAAGCTAATTGGATGACATTCCACCGAGACGACCCAGAGTATATCTATCCGTCATATGGATGGACAAATCCCACTCTTGATCCATGTGTCTCAACCCATACTTTCCGAACACTCAATGCCATCTTTATAGCCACCCAGTTACGGTGTGGTGTTTGATGTCATCAAAGCATCCTTCCAGTGATGGTGATAAGCATGATCTCATGGTCGAAGGAATTAGGTTACTATGTATCAGAAAGCTTATAGCAATTGAACTATTAAAATGACTTGATCTTTATGCTACGCTTATCTATAGGAGTATGTCCATCATACCATTCTCCTAATGATATGATCTTGTTGTTAATAACATCTCAATGTTCATGATAGGGAAACCACAATCATCTATTAACCAACAAGCTAGTATTATGAAGAGGCTTTACTAGGGACTCTAATTTAGTTTACAAATCACACAAGTATTAATGTTTCCTGTTAATACTGTTATAGCATGAATGTAAACATTTATCATAAACACAAAGATATAATAATAACTACATTTATTATTGCTTCTAGGGCACATCTCCAACACCTGCACCTTCTTGGTTTCCTTGGTAGCTTGAAATGACACACTGCCATGCGGGTTGGTGAGTGCCGACATGGACATTTGCGCTTCTTTGGCCAATGCTGCCACTTCCAACATCTGACTTTTCTCTTGTGCTATGACGAGTGACTCGGCCAGTGAAGATCCGGCTGAGACACAAGCAATAGATCTTTTGTAATTTCCTTACACTGTGATCACCCCACATGGGCCTGGAAGCTTCATTTTTAAGTAAGCCATATGGGTAGTAGCCATGAATCTTGCCATAGCCGGCCTGCCGAGTAAGGCATGATAAGAGCTGACCAAATCCACTACTTCAAACTCTATAGCCTCAGTGCGACAATTTTCTCTATTGCCAAATAAGACGTCAACCCAGATATTGCCAATTAGCTCATAGGACAATCCCGACACAATACCGTGGAAAGTGGTCTTAGTCGGCTCTAGCATGTTCATGGTAATGCCTAATTTTAGCATTGTGTCCTTATACATGATGTTGATGCTACTGCCACCGTCAATCAACACTTTTGAAAACTTCACATTGATATCTGGGCCCATGAATGTTGGATCCAAAACCAGAGCGTATCCTCCAGGGGTTGGCATAACCTTGGGGTGATCTTTATACTCCAAGTTATCTCTTGCTCAGACCAATGCATATGCTTGGGAATTGCCGGCATCGTGGCATTTACTTCCATCATCCGTCGCTGCTGGCTCTTCTTGTCATTTGGCTCTATGACAAAGACAACATAGCTCTGGTGGTGTTCCCTGTACTCATTTCTGGTTCCATGGCCGACATGAGCGTCGTCACCTCTTGGATTGTTCACCTGGTGCACAAGTTCTCTTCTTTCTTGATTCTGATACCTCAGCTGCCTGTTTTCATATCTATTATCTGCTCCTACCGCTTGAGCATTTCCTCCTGTAAGTGGTGGAGGGGGAGGTGGTTGAAGTTGCTTATTCGGCGAGTCCACTCTGTCTCCCTTCTGAAACCAAGTGCATTGTCTTGTCGTATGATTTGCCGGCTTACTCAGACTAGCCGTGTGAAACTTACACGGCTGATCCAACATCATCTCATAGGTGTATTTTTGTCGGTCCTGATACTGCTTCCTCTGATCGTATGGCCTTTTGCCGTCATTCTTTGGCAGCCATTGCTACTGACCATTTGTCCTTTGACGCTGACTGCTGCTAGCATCTAGATGATCCTGACTCACGGCCGCAACCTAAGTCGAACCATACCTGTAATCCTGCCTCTCGTCTCTTCTCTTGCTTCTGTATTCAGATCTTTCCCAACACCTTTGCGACCCGGCAACGTCATAG
Source organism: Avena sativa (assembly GCA_916181665.1). NCBI lineage: Eukaryota > Viridiplantae > Streptophyta > Magnoliopsida > Poales > Poaceae > Avena > Avena sativa. Next base: position 216,780,603 of record OV702279.1, read on the forward strand.
ATCTGAGTCTCAGTCATCCCGTCTGCCGACATGAGTAGCGGCTGAGTCAGATCTCCTAACGCATATGAGTCGGCGATTCTTATCGTCTCTGCCAGGCTTGCCAGCATATCTCTTTGTAACCTTTGCCACATCACGCTTCCATGTCTACATCCTTGTGCAAACCATGCGATTGCTTGTGACTCGATTACCCCTTCACAAGAGTTACGCATCGTACACCACCTTGTGAGGAATTCCCTGTCTGTCTCATTCGGTCTTTGCTTGCACATTGCTAGTTGTTGTGGGCGATTCAGCCTCTTGTAAGTGCTTGTGAAATTTCTCACGATAACGTCGTGAAAATCAATCCAACTGTTGATGCTTCCGGGTGGCAAATTGTTCAACCATACCTGAGCTGGTCCTTCCAGCATCTGCAGCACGTAACGCACTGCCCATCTCAAGTTTCCCTGCGCGATCTTCACAGCGGTTCCATAATCTATGAGCCAGTCTTCTGGCTTTGTGCTCCCATCATACGTTTTTGTCCCTCTGGCCAGCTGGAAATTTGGCACCGGTGGCTCCTTCATGATCCTTGGGCCAAAGCACAGTGGACCCTATGGACCTTGCGATTCGATTATCTCTGCCATTTTTATGTGGTTAAGCTTCAGCCTTGCATCATCCGGCTGAAGGTTCCTACCTTCGTATCTTTCTCCCATTGCTTGATATGCATGATCCGGCAGTTCATACCCGTCATTTACCATGGCCGAGTAACCATCATTATACTTATTCGCGTTCGGGTCTACAGGCTGTTGAGCTGCTTTTCCCGTGCTTTGCTGTCTTGTTTCCGGCTGAGCTGGTGCATTATTCGGAGCTGGATTTCCTCCTCCTGCCGAGTGAGTTCCGCGCCTAGCATGAGGCGCGAAATTTTGCCCTCCGTCGTCATTTCTCTGTCCAATTTTTTCCTGGTTTCCATTTTCTTGAGGATTATTTCTTTTTGCCCCTTGCGCATGCGCCGGGTTTTCTCGAATCACTGCCGGATCATAAGCGACCATCTGCTTGTTTCTCCCAGAATCCACACTTTTTTCTTTTCTTGGCTTGGGCGCCGCTCCGGGTGAGGATGCCGTGTGCCCAGCCGATCTTGCCAGGACAGGAGTCGCCGAGTGAAGTAGCTGTGACCTCCCTGCTACACCCGGATTTGCCCTGTAATATGCCTCATTCAACATGCTGGCTGCTTTCACTAACTCATTGACTCGTTCCTGCTGCCTTTTATTTGCTTCCCCCTCCAAGTAGGGTAATTCTGCCATTGCTGCCTCTGCTGCTCGCAGATTAGCTGCTGCAGTGTTGTATGTTGGACGCATGGCCATCTCATTGCTGTTCTCTGGTGTTATCTTTGATGTCGCATCTGCCGGTTCTTCGTTGAGGTTCCTTCCTCTCAATCTCGTTGCATCAAGTCGGGTCTTTGCGCCCTTGACTCGATTTGCCGAGTTAAGCTCTCGGATAGTGATATCCACGTCCTGCTGTAACTGTGCCAGCTCTTTGGCTTTCTCTAGGACTTTTATCCTGTCTTCCTCCAACTCGGCCTGCACACGCGTCGGGCCAGTTGCTTGTGCCACTGGCTCTGCCAACTTGTCTATCGCTTCCTGCAGCTCCTTAGACCTTTTGCTCCTAGCTATGTTCTCTGGTTTTTCCAGCGGCGCCTTTGCTGTTCTCGCAGCCCTTGGCGTTTCCTCATGGTTTCCTCCCTCTGTGTTCTCATGCACTACTGGAACTACTGGAGGAGCTGTGGGGTTTGGGGCTGTCATCATTACCTCCATGGAGACGAGTTGACGAGATTTCCCAGCGACAGGAATTTTTGGAGGATCCGGCGCCAAGACGACGTGCTCAGGATATGCGCGCTCCACGCGCACCGCGACGTAGACCTGGTGCTCGCCGAACTTGATGAAGCGACCGCCCCTAGGGAACGGCTTGGTATCGAAACACCCCGCGTTGTCGCTGACGAAGTTGAGCGCTCCAAACCTCTGGATGAGGCCGGAGTATACGCGCTCGCCGGTCTTGGCGATGATGTTGCCCGTCCGTATGAAGTCTCCATCAAGCACCTGCTTCTGCCCCACAGTGGGCGCCAACTGTCGTGGTGGTGGCACGGCAGATGCCATGGGTAGGCTTAAGTTGGGGGCCGAATGGGTGCTTATGGTCACCGGGGAGGGAGTACACGATCGAGCCATGCACGAAGAACAAGAAGAACTCTCCAGACTTGGTGATTTGATTGATACCCCAAAGATTACAAGTGCTCCTCGAGCTGTTTTGACTTGAGTTCTCCACACTAGTTCCCTACTTGGTCCAACCTCCTTCTACTACTGCTATGCCCTCCCTTATATAGGCAGTGCAAGCTAGCTAATACCCCTTTGGGTTCTAGGGTTTACTGTTTGGATCTTGGTCCTTACAATATGAGCCAGGTTATGGGCTTGCCCTAAGCCTAGTGGCCCGGTCCATAAAGCTTGACAGCTAACGGTCTTCCTGTACGTTGCTTCTTGTTCTTTTTGGCGTCACACTATTACTTTGTACATCAGCGTGTGCTTTGGGCGTCACCCGGCTCCTTTTGTGTCACCCGGCGTCGCCCTTCTCTTTTGACCATGCTTTACCATGGTCCCTCCTGAACCTTACTCGGAAAGGTGCCTCGTGTCTTTCTTGACTCGGCCCTTCCTCGGTTGACTCGGCTCGTTGGTACCTGCAAGGGTTACACCTTCGTCCTGTATGGGCCAAGATAGTTTGTATCTCGGCTCTCATGCTTATCTTTCCTGGCCGTTCTTACCCGGCCTGGTTCCTTTGTTACTCGGAGCCAACCCAGCTGCGCTATGTTTTCCCTCTGGTGACCCTATCGGGGGTTATCCCCCCGACATTACGAAAAGCAACGCTCGGAGGTCAAATTCTTCCTGCTTGTGCTCATCCCAAAGGCGTATGCCGGGTTCGTGCCACAACTGTAAAAGTTCTTCAACTAATGGCTTTAGGTACACATCAATGTCATTGTCGGGTTGCTTCGGACCTTGGATAAACACTGGCATCATAATGAACTTCCGCTTCATGCACAACCAAGGAGGAAGGTTATAGATGCATAGAGTCACGGGCCAGGTGCTGTGATTGGAGATCTGCACCCCAAAAGGATTCATGTCATCTGTACTTAGACCAAACCTTAAACTTCGTGCGTCATCTGCAAAGTCTGGGTACTTTCTATCGATTTTTCTCCATTACGACCCATCAGCGAGGTGTCTCAACATCCCGTCTGGCTTACGTTGATCTTTATGCCATCACAACAACTTGGCATGCTCTTTGTTTCTGAATAAGCGTTTCAACCGTGGTATTATAGGAGCATACCACATCACCTTGGCAGGAACCCTCTTCCGGGGGGAGGGGGGGCTCGCCCTCAACGTCACCAGGTTCATCTCGTCTGATCTTATACCGAAGTGCAGTGCATACTGGGCATGCATCAAAATTCTCGTACTCCTCACCGCGGTAGAGGATGCAGTCATTAGGGCATGCATGGATCTTCTGAACCTCTAAACCTAGAGGGCAGACAACCTTCTTTGCTTCGTACATACTGGCAGGCAATATGTTATCTTTTGGAAGCATATTCTTCATCATTTTCAGCAACTTTTCAAATGAGGAGTCAGGTATAGCACACTCAGCCTTCCATCGCAGCAATTCTAGTGTGCTGCCCAGCTTTTTCAGACCATTTTTGCAATTTGGGTACAAGAACTTTTTGTGATCCTCTAACATGTGATTGAACTTCTACTTCTCCTTTTCATTTTCATAGTCTCTTCGTGCATCGGCAATGGTCCAACCAAGATCATCAGCGGGTTCATCATGTGTCTCTTCTTCATCCTCCCCTTCAGCATCCCCCATGGAAGTATCTCCGTACTTAGGGAAACCATGATAGTTGTCATCCTCCTCCTCTTCTTCATTGTCTTCCATTATAACCCCTCTCTCTCCATGCTTGGTCCAACAATTATAACTGGGCATGAAGACGTACTTCAACAGGTGGTTGTGAAGGGTTTTTGAGCTAGAGTAATACTTCTGATTCCTACATCCACTACATGGACAGAATACAAAACCATTGCGCTTGTTTGCATCAGCAACACAGATGAATTCATGCACGTCATTAATGAACTCGCCAGAGCGTCGGTCAGTACCGTACATCCATTCCTGTACCATCTGCATTATAGTAAAAGTATATCAAAAACCATTACACAACATGATAAAATTATTACAAGTTATATTGAGAGCTTCTAGAGCATTAATTTTGAATTTTGAAAAATTTACATGCACCAATTTGTGAATTGGAGAAAACAATTAACATGATAAATGTGGAATTATTGTTCTGTCAGTGAAAACCTCATTCCATTCTAAGCTCTGAAACTCTAAAATTACACATTTCAATTTTCAGTAACTATGTGCCTAATCAAAATTTGTTACACATATCAAAATCCTTCTACTTCTAGAGCATGCATGCATTGATCCATATCTCTATACTTCTAGAGCATTATAGAGCTAAAGTAGAAATAAGATATGAAAGAATGAAGTTCTAAACTTTTAAAACTTTGGATTTAGGGGTTGCAAACTAAATCTTAAGAAAAAATGGCATGAACTCGGCTTGCTTCTTTGAGTAAAATGGCCACCATATGGTTAGGGCAGGTGGACAGGAAGCTATATATATACTGATGGACAACTAGTCCCGGGCCGTGATACGACCCGGGACTAATAGTCCCCGAAAAGAGCAGCTGACCCGCTCCAGGATATTAGTCTCGGGCCGTATTACGGACTGGTACTAGAGCTCTGATCCGGCCCGGGACTAGTGTCTACGACAATTTCTAGCCGTTGGAGGCCTCACGGCCCGGGACTAGTGCTAGCACTAGTCGCGGTTCGTGACAGGCCGGGACTACTGGCTTTGTTCAGATCGAACCGAAGACATGTTTTCCACTACTGACATATATACAACAATGACACCATGAGTCAAGAATACATATATACAATACAAAGATCCAAATCACCTTGAAAATGATACAACATCTGAGTACGGACAAGAAACAAATGGGGCTAAGAGCCCTGAAGAATAACCAATGGCGTCATAACCCTGCCCAAGACAAGCCGGAAGGGTAACCCTGCTAACATCGTCGATCTCAACCTGCTAAACAAAAGGGGTGCCGACAAAGGGCAAAGGAAAAAAAGAGAGAGTGGTTGTCGTGGTATTGCACGGCAGATGCTACTAGGGGTAGCTTACGTAGAGGGAGCAAGGCGACGTAGGAGAATCCAGGAGCGAGATTGGCACACGATGTACCCAGGTTCACGTCCCCTCGGTGGAGGATCGCTATGTCCTGCTGTCAATCCAGTATATGATCATAGATTGGTTTACAATGGAGCCGCCGTAGGTGGAGGGGAGACTAGATCTAATGAGAGATGTGGGCGAGCATACCCCGTGGGGGTGCCCCTGGTGGCTTTATATATGCATCCAGTTAGGGTTTACAAGTATTTGATGGGCTTTGTATTGAAGTCACCGTCTTGGGCCTCCAGTCGGCGCCACTAGTCTGGGTCCAGCATGCACCAGTCGCTGTATTGGGCGAGTCGACCCGCCCAGGGCTAGGTTTCAGTCGGCTCGGTCCAGCTGACGACTCCACTTCGTGGGTATACCCCGATTGGTATTCCCCCATCAGTAGTCCCCGAGCGCGTTGTCGATTCGACGCGGGCTTGAGGCAGGGCACGGAGAGTCTTGACGATGGGTTGTGGCGAATCAGCGACGAGCTCCTGAATAGAGAAAAGAACCGTGAAGCGGGAGGCGGTCAGCGTGAGCCAGTCGGTGATGGACAGTTGGCGAAAGACGCAGGGTGTCGGTGAATCCGCCAGTTGCGGCGAGTCCTCGAACATGGAGCGTGCCGAGTCCCCGATCGTGGCGAGGTCGAGCAACCAGCAAGTGCCGAGTGGCGCTGTCCGTGGTGGAGAGTCCCTGAGCGCGTTGAGTACGCAAGGGCGAGTCCCGAGTGGCGACCGACGAGTGGTGCTGTCTATAGCGCACTGAGTCCCCGAGGGCGTTGAGTACGCAAGGGCGAGTCCGCGTTGGCGAGTCCCCGAGCGCTCTGAGTACGCGAGGGAGAGTCCGCGGTGGCGAGTCCCCGTGCGTGTTGAGTACACGAGGGCGAGTGTCCGCGGCGGCGAGTCCCCGAGCGTGTTGAGTATGCGAGGGCGAGTGTCCGCGGCGGTGAGTCCCCGAGCATGGAGAGTACGCGAGTGGAGAATTCGCAGTGGCGAGTCGACGAGGGCAAGCCACGGTCGTGGAACCACGCGTACACGCAACATGCCTAGGAGTAGTCCCCGAGGCTCGAGTTAGCTTGTAGAGGCAACTTGAGGCTCTTTAGAGACGCATATTCTGAAAATAGTAGTGGTTGCTGCCGAGCATGGTGAGTGGCGAGGTCGAGCGACCGACGAGCACCGAGGTCTGGAGCGCGCCGAGTCCCCGAGCGTGGCGGGCGGCGAGGTCGGCCACCGGTGAGTGGCGAGTCCCCAAGCGTGTTGAGTACGCGATGATTGCGAGTCCACGAGGGGAGAGTCCCCGAGTGTGGCGAGTCGGTGATGATTGCGAGTTCGCGAGGGGATAGTCCCCGAGTGTAGAGAGTCCGCGATGATTGCAAGTCCGCGATTATGTTGATTGCACTGTTTTTGTTAGCGAGTCTCTCGTCTTGGCCCGGGGGGACAGTCGCATGGCGACTCCAAATATGGCTCTCGCTTAGCGTTCTTCCTGGACGATCCGAGGCTCGGTTTGTGAGTTCTCGTCCGTAGTACTTGGCCGTGCAAGTAGCGCTATCTAAGGTTGAGGAGGACATGGTGTTGTTTGTGTAGCACTGCCATTTGTCTTGGCCCGGAAGGCCAGTCGAGCAAGGCGACTCCAATGATGGCTCTCGGTTAGCAATTTTTTATGGACGATCCGAGGCTCGGCTTGCGAGTCCTCATACGCACTACTTGGCCATTGTGAGTCGCTCTTTCAAAGGTTGACAAAGGCGAATTGATTTTTCCTGGGGAAAGAGACGCCTAGTGGTGAGTCCATGCAGCGTGGCATGCGACCCTCTCTGACGACTCAGACGATGAAGGACCCTTAGCAGGTGCGGCGTGCACATTCGACGTATCCGGAAAGAGTCGAAGCGGCGGACGGAGGTCGCGCTATGGCGATGTTGACGCGGCGGACACGAGGTCGAAGCGGCGGACGGAGGTCGCGCTATGGCGAAGTCGACGCGGCGGACACGGGGTCGACGCGGCGGACGGAGGTCGCGCTATGGCTAAGTCGACGCGGCGGACACGGGGTCGACGCGGCGGACGGAGGTCGCGCTATGGCGAAGTCGACGCGGAGGACACGGGGTCGACGCGGCCGACAGAGATCGCGCTATGGCGAAGTCGATGATGGCTAGGCCGCGAGGACGAGGTCACGGTGGCGATCCCGCAACAGGCGAGTCTGCGACATGGCGAGTTCCCAAACCCAGCGAGTCCGCGTTTAAGAGTGTCCGCGTTTAGACAAGTTATGGAGCATGACATAGTAGTCGACACGCAAGACGAGGTTGACGCGAAAGATGAAGCCCGTGCAGTGATGACGTCGCGGTTCTGCAGTCGATTGCAACAGCGAGGAGACCGGAATTTCCATGACGAGTAATCGGCGAGTTGATTTCACAACGGATGTTGAATTCTGCGTTCTGCAGACTGCATACTGCGACCTGGCCTCTCTTGTATTTTTAGAGTTAAGACGATTAGAAAACATGATAAATATAAATATAATAATTAATACAAGCTTGAGTGGAGAGAAATTGTCTTGTGCTTATCCGACGCATTTGCGTTGCTCCACATCCTTGCTTCTTTGATTTAGGATTATAGTCCTGCCTAGATCGCGAGATGATAGTCCTGCCTAGATCGCGAGTAATTGCAAGGATGTGCACCGTTCGCTAGGCATGTGCACCGCTCGCATAAAGACAACATGCAAATGCAAAAATTGATTAGATTTGAATAAAATATTAATTGACTGAATAAATAAATAATGAATACATGAGGAGATGGGATAAGTAGAAATAACCCATTGGTTAGGTCGATCTGAGATCGATCCTAGTTTGTATAATATAGCTTTTTAGATCGCGTGGAGGTTGCAGCTCGATCCGACTATCAAATACAGACAGGGTCGATGCAGCGGGGGAGTCATCGAGCGGGGGAATATAAGGCGGGCGAGTCGGGCGAGTCGGGCGACGTGGTGACCCGTTGATAACGAGTTCATGGCAGGAGTGTCCCCGAGTATGACGACTATGCGGCGGGTGAGTCGCCGAGCCTAGAGAATCGCGGGTGGCTGAGTCCGTGGCAGAATTAAACCAGCAGGTCGCCTCGTCTCCATAGATTGATTCTCCACGGTATACATATGAAAAACCATGTAGAAAAGATTAGTCTAATCTTAATTAAATAATAAATCAATAGAGTAACCACTGATAAAGATTTAGATTAAATAGAAGAAACCCATGGACGTATGGCTGTTTTAGTTATTTCTTGGTGAGCCGCGATCAGATCATATGGCTGATGCCAGTACACGGCGAGTCTTAAAATTCAGCGGTCCTCGCCTACATAGGTATGGTGGACTGAAGTGGCAGCGCAACATGCACTAAACAACCTATACAGACTCAATATACAACTGTCGGCTATCAGAGAAAGAGGAGAAAGACCTATCTGGATCCAACCTGATACAACCACCAAACATACCCACCCTGGTATTTCCCCCTCGAGACCAAACGAGGAAGTTAAGCCGAGAGAACTCACATAGTTGGCAGTTTTATTCATTCTTTCTATGGTGGTTATCCAACTTACTTGTCATATCAGATACAAATAAAATTATAACAGTAAACTTTAGTTATAGGTGTCTATGATCGAGAACTGTGCTCCAAGTCGTCCATCACCGTGGACACGGCTTTTCAAAAATATTTAATCCTGCAGGGGTGCACCAAAATTTCCACATGCACTTCGATCCTTTTTGATAGATCAGTGTCACGACTCGGGATCAGGGCTAGAAAAATATCAGATCCTCATTTGATATAAGCCTAATCTTAATTCCAAAACGCACAGGGAAAGATCGGTAACATTACAGAACATACAAACCATACATTAATAAGATAAACTCTTAAGAGAGTTACAAACCAGTCATACAAATCAGGGTCACAGACCCATCATTACATCGAACAACGGAAGTAAACAAGTTGTTCTAAACAATAAACTTAGCAAAGGGCCTAAGAGGCCATAACAGAAGTAGCGACCCTTCCATAGATCCTAGGCTGCTGCCCGGGAACCCCGACTACTCGTCGACTTCGACGTAGAAACCACCTTCAGTTGGAGTAGCATCATCTGTAGAAAAACATCAACGAAGCAAGGATGAGTATAGAGTGTACTCCGCAAGACTTATGGCTAGTGGAGTTATTTTGCATAAGGCCATCTTTTGTTTTCAAAATAAGAGGGAGAAGAAACTCGTCTAGTCAGATCATTTTTAAAAGGGGATAAGAAGACTATAACTCTATCTCTTCGGAGTCTTCTTCGATATCCACCAAGAATCATCATCAACAGAACCTCTCTTCCCGGACTACCCCCCCCAAACAACCCCGAGGAAGTACTCCGGATCTCACATTAGTTGGTAAGTTTTAACATTCGGTTATAGTTCTCTATGATCTTCACGTCCGTTCCCAAGTCGTCCATAACCGTGGACACGACTTTTCAAAAAGATTAATAACCCTGTAGGGATGCACAACTTTACCCACACGTACCAACCGATTCTTTATGCCAAATTATTAGCCCTCTTACTTGGAAGGCTGACAGAGAGTGGTTGACCACGACCTTTACCTTGCTTTCGCCGAGTCCATGAGTCACGCACTAAGGAGATGCTGCCGTAACGGGTCGAGTCCCAAAGTCGGTCCCTAGCAATGTGAACAGGGTTTGAGATTACAGATGCCAGACATCTCCCATTCCCTGCCACGCTTACCTACCTGTATGAATGCACCTCCTTCACCTCCATTCAAGAACAACCAAGATGCGTATGTTGAATGGAAAGCCCGAACTATGTGACTCATGGAATCTACTAGGCAAGTTAGTTGGTCGAGGGGGTTTCCAGGCCCCCGTGTGGTTGTACGCTCATCTTGGTTCAAGAGGCAAGAACATCGGGTCCTAGGGGTGGCAAGTATGGGACTAGGAAAACCACATCCCACGTGGCCTCCCATACAAGCCTTAGCATGTTCATCATCCATCTCTGATCACTCCACCACATCCTACCATACAGGATTCATTCGTATCTCTGGTGCATCACCTGAATAATCAACGTCGAATCACTAAGCATGGCTAAGCTTGACTGAACTTGTGGCACTAGCGACACTCATAAGCCAAACCCTAGTTATGCTAGAAGCAGTGGATCAGGTAGTATAGTTCGCAAAGGAAAACATACATCAGATAGGATTACTCTATCTACTAATAAAAGGCTGTTGAACCGAATGCATATGTCGATAATTAAATACTTTGTAAACATAGGATTCATATGTATGAGTGGGGCTTCGCTTGCCTTGTCCGTTGTTGGACTGGTACTGCTCTTCGGTGGCGTTGACTTCAGCTTCGGGTTCGGTTCCTATTCGCGAGAACCAATCACCAGAAAAGAGAAAACAACACTCAACACATGGCATTTGTGATGCTCATACAATATGGATGATATGACAAGTTGAATAGTGTTGAATTGAACCCTAAAACATGCTTGGTCACTTTAAAGGCGGTCCGAGATGTCCAAACCCTAAAACAGGGGGATCATCGGAATCACCTATGGGGTTCAATTGGTTCTTCTAATTAAACTTGCCATCAAATTTGGTTAACAATGTATGGTTATAGCTTAGTTGGATAGGTTTCATTTTTCTGAACATTTTGGTATATTATTTTGTTTTTCTGATTTAAAATGAATTAGTTATGAATTTCTCAAATTTTAATTCATTTTAAATCATTTTTGGAATATTTGAAATAATTTCCAAACTTGGGCCCACATGTCAGACTTTTATTAATTTCAGAAAACATTTACAAAAATGATTAAAACCCTGACAGGCAGGGCCCACCTGTCATACATTTCTTATTTAAATAAAACAATTACAGAAAACATTTGAATAAAACAAATAGGGGATTTATGACCTCATGCTGACGTCAGCATGACGTCAGCAATGGAGGTGCTCTCAGATCGAGCAAGCCCCCAACGATCTGTTGCACGCGAGGCCTTGTTAGTGGGATAGTTGCGAAGAGGGGGTCAAGGCGGACCTGATAGCGGTGGCGCCGCCCTCAAATGGTCGCCGGAGCAGCAGGTGCAATGGCGGCGAGCAGCGGCGGCGGCGGGCTCACGTGGGGATGAAGATACAGAGGGAGAGGAAGAGAGCGGAGGGCACCGTGACGACGAGGAGCTCACCGTGAACATGACGGGCTTGACGGCGAGGCGAGGCGAGGCGAGCTCGGGAACGGCGAGAATCGACGAATACCGACGGTGACCGGAGCTCTCGATTCGCCCGATTGGGGTCGCGCGCGAGGGTGGAAAAGGGCTAGGGAGAGAGTCTAGCTCAGCGAGTTCAACGGTGGCACTGGCTAGGGCTGGGATGGCCGGAAACAGCGAGGCCGACGGCGAATGGCGGCTAGGGTTCTTCGGCCATGGCGTTACCGCGCGCGAGAGAGAGTAAGCGAAATGGGTACTGGGAGAGAGAGGAGGGTGCGGTGGCTCTTATCCGCACGTCCTGGGGCGGCGGCGAGCATCGCAACACAGCGAGGATCGACGGCGGGCGCGCTGCCAGGCAGCTGCTTGCCGGCAACGAGAAAGAAGACAAGGGAGGAGGCCGAAGGGGTATCGGGCCAGGCTAGGCCGGCTTGGCCCCTGGTGGCTGGCTGCTGGCTGCGGCGGGCGGCAGAGAGAGCGGGAAAAGAATGGGCTCGGCCAAGTAGCTAGGTTAGATAGATTTTTTCTAGGAAACTGTTTTCTATTTCTATTTTCTGATTTCTTTTGTACTTTGAATTCAAATTTGTTTTTGAATAATTTCAAATTATAGGAACTTTTATGAAGTATATAAAATAATGTGGAACCCTTTTATTCACTTTGGGTTCCATTCATTTTGATAGTTTTTCAAATATAAAACCCATTTGAATGGTTTCAAATAGAGGGGGAGTTAGGGTTTAGGTTTTTTTTGTTCTTTCTTGATTTAACCAAAATGCAAGTGTTATGCATGCATGCAATGCTCAAACATGTCCTTATTTATATTACACAAAAGGGTGGTATGTTACAATCAGTTAACATACTTCCATTGATATGTCGGCGGGGCCTAGGACATGATGCATTCCCTGACCCAAAGCAAGTACATGGGGGACACCTGAAAGAGCTAGCCGTAAGAGTATAGCTAATCCTCCGCGTACGGACCCTGAGGTTGCGTGGACTTGCACGGGAGCAGAGGTCATAGACAAAATATTCCCGTGACAGAGTGCCGCACCTACGCAATAGTAATAAACGCTTATTGAGCAACAGGTAATAAACATCTCATACATGACATAATTATAGTAGTAAAGCATAAAGCCCGAACTAGTTTGTGGCCTCCAGAACAGTACTTTGAAATCAGGTACTAAGCCGATAGGGGTGCCCAGACACCCCACATCTTGTTAGTGCGCTCGTCTCGGAAGAAGTGTCAAGAACTCGGGCACTAGATGGACACAGGGGCAGTATAACAACCAGATCTCAACTATTACCCCTCCCTGCCTCTGCATTTATTATAAATAATTTCAATATTAGTTATTAAATTGTAATTAAAGCCATGATCATCTCCACCATTACGAATATGCCAACCCCCAACATTGGTGGAATATCGACGACCCAAAACAGTACCCGAGAAAGCAACTACGACTTGCAAGGCCTACTGTCTATCAAACAACAGGTAATAGGAGGTGTCCAAGGCAATATAGGCTGCAAAAGATATAATGGGTACGAAAAGACTAAAACATCGCATCATAGGTAGCAATAGATCAACTGGAGGAAGTAAATACTATAAATGTATAATAGTAGAAAGAGGGAGAATGCTCACCTAGGAAACGCTGCCAAAGATACATCCGAAGATCGGGTCGACACTCGCATCAACTCATCGTCCTAATCCGTGCAGAAGCAAAGCACTAAAAGAAACACCGGATGCACTATTTAATACTACGATAGAAGATCAGGCATGATGCATGTATGATGCATGACATGGCAAAGGTGTGATGCAATTGGGAAACATTAAGCGAAACCGGGGTTTCGACAATTAATTAGGTGGTTCATGTTGTTTAGGTACCCTACATTTTAAATGTTGGCTTAACAAGGCAAAACATATCACCGGTTTGCTACATAAGTTTAAATGAAGCCAATATAAGACTAGAAAAGCCTACATATGGTCTCAATATTTAATTTAGGTGAGCTATCTAAATACCCCAAACACCCAAAATATGTATGCAAACATGTTCAATTAAAATGCAACAAGTATGTGTCATTATAAAATAGTGAGCTCGGAAAAAAGGGGTCACACACATGGCGGTTCTGAGATCTTGGTGTTCTTCGAGAGGGGTTCAGTTTCTGAGGTCGATGGGATTGGTCTTCGGACCAGGGCTTCGGGCTTCGAATCCGGGGTTCTTCAACTCCATGAAGAATATCTTGTTGATCCAGAACCATCACCTCCGATCTCCGGTTGGAGTCTTATCGTCCGTCTTTTGTCGGTGTCAACTTTGGAGGATCAATGCCAATTGTTCGCCATGGTCGATCTTGTTGGTGTAGGTCTTCTATCATAGCATCAGTATCAAATCCTTGCCCGACTAGCCATTCTTATCACCGCAGAGGTCTTGTTTATTGGCAAAGCAGAACTTTCCTGGCAAGTACTCAAGCACACATGTACAAGCGTGCCTGCTAGCAACCATCCGAGCGACATGAACATGCAGAGGGGCTCAAGGCAGCACAACCGCTTGCGGCTACGAGGCTCCACGCAGGAGAAGCAGGGACACATCAGCCAGGAATGGGCGACGACGGCGCAAGGAGACGGTGAATGGGCTTGCAGGAGTACTCGGGGAAGGTCACGCCGGGACGGACTCAGCAGCGGCGTGGTGCTCCGAGGTAACCGAACGCGGGGGCGTGCAGGCCGCGAGGAGGCATGGGCGGCAGGGTCGATGATGAGGCTCGAGCGGCGGTCGAGACGGTTACGAGGAGAAGAAGGTGGCAACGATTTCCGAGGGAAGCGGCGACGAACATGCTATAGGCTGCTCAGGAAGGGCATCATGCCGACGGTCGTCAGCGTCTCGTAGGGCGCAGCGAGGAACATATGGAGAGGCGAGGTGGAGGAGGATGCTGGCGGCGGTGCGAGTGCGCGGTGGCGGGGAGGAGCTTGCGGAGGAAGGGCGTCCAGGGACGGTAGTGCTCAGGGCCGCCGAGCTCTGGCAGCAGGGAGGAGAGGTCATGGCGGGCGGAAGAGGAGGCGTAGGGGCTTGGCGGCGGGGCGACAATGGAGGTTGCGGCGCTCGGGGGCGTCGGGGAAGAAGGGGGCCGACTCGTGTGGGAGGGGAATTCGATCGGGGAGGGGCACGAGGCAGGCGTGGCTCGCATGCAGGATCGGGGATCCCGTGTTCGTGTGTGGCCCATGTGTGGGCGGTTGCGTGCGTGTGGCGATGCGGAGGGATCAAGGGAGGAGCGTCGGGGATGGGTTCACATACGGGGGTGGGGAATTGCGAGTGCGACGCGATGGTGTGGGGCCGGGCGAGCATGTTGGTCGTACGCGGGCTAGGGGAAGTGTGGCGGTTGGTCGTGGCTGGTTGGCGATGTGGGGTCGGGGTGGGGGTCGCGTGCTGTGCGCTGTGTGCGTGGCAGGGAGTGTGTGCATGGTGGGTTTCATATTACTGTTATTATATGATTCCGCTGCGTTGATTGTATTAAGACGGGATCATGAGATCCTTTATTTGTAAGACCTTTATTATGGTTTATAATGGATGACGAACTATGGAACCAATCTGTTATGTCTCGCAAAAATGGTAATCGTTGGATTGCGATGTATGGCATAACAGGCATCTGAGATTAAAAATCCGGGTGTTGACATCAAGCATCTCCTTCCTAAAGAGAAGAAGAAGAAGAAGAGGAGGAGTAAAAGGAGAGAGGAAACAGTATCTTCCCCTAAGCATGTTGCTCCTATTATAGTTTTTGTTGATGAGTCTGAACTAGATGATGTTCCTATGCCTGTTACCTATAGTAGTGATCATGATTGGGAAAAGCACACTACTTTTGATATTCAAAATCTCTTTAGTACCAATTCTGAAAATGATGATATTAATAATTTTTGTATTATTAGTACTATCCATGTTCCTCCCAATGATGATATGTTTACAAATGAACACACTTTGGAAGATATCTATTCTATTGATGATACTATACTTCCAATGTATGATGATTACAATGATGAATATGATATTTTCAGTCCACCTACTATTGAGGAGAAAATTAATTATGATTAAAATATGCCTCCTATATTTGATGATTATGGTGATGAAAATAATAATGATAGCTATTTTGTTGAATTTGCTCCCACTACGATTAATAAGAATGACTATGCTTATGTGGAGAGTAATAATTATTTTATGCATGTGGCTCATGATAAGAATGTTTTATGTGATAGTTATAGTGTTAATTTTATTCATGTTTCTACTGAAAGTTATTATGAGAGAGGGAAACAAGGTCTTATGTATCTCAACAATATTAAGTTCCCCCTCTTTATGTTGAAAATCTTGAAGTTGCAATTGTTTTGCTTTCCTATGCTTGTTGCTTTGTGCTTTCATGACTTGTTTATTTACAAGATTCCTATGCATAGGAAGTGCGTTAGACTTAAATGTGTTTTGAATTTGCTTCTTGATGCTCTCTTTTACTTCAATTCATATTTCTTATGTGAGCATCTTCTCAAACTATCAAGCCTAACTTAAAGGCCTTAAAGAAAAGTACTAATTGGGAGATAACCCAAATTTCAGTAGGTTTTTATTTTGTTGAGTCTTGGAAGTTATTACTTCTGTAATAACCTCTCCTTATCCTTTTTGTGTGATTTTTTTGCGAAGAATAACCTCTAATGAGAGAGAAGTAAGATTTGGGGAAGTTGCTGTCCCGAAACAGATTTTTGTGCGTCACTGTAAAAATTTGTGAAAAATCTCTGTATGTCGGT
Source organism: Avena sativa (assembly GCA_916181665.1). NCBI lineage: Eukaryota > Viridiplantae > Streptophyta > Magnoliopsida > Poales > Poaceae > Avena > Avena sativa. Next base: position 216,796,829 of record OV702279.1, read on the forward strand.
TTTATCTATAATTTTCTGAGTAAATGCCCCAGGTTGTTATCTAACTTTTGTTAGTTCAACACTTTTCAATTTGAGTAACAGAAGGTCTTCTAAAAAATCGGTTTTTACCTGCTGGTCTGTTTTGACAGATTTCTGCCATTATTTGCATTTGCCTCTTTATCAGTTTCTTTTTGATTTCTTCTTGATCACTTGAGTTTTTTAAAGGAATTGCTATAGTATCTTGTGTTTTAATGAAAGTTTTACTTGTGTTGAAACTAAACCAAAGGCCTATTCTTTTGAATGCACTAATGTTGCTAATGAAGAATTCTGTGAAGTTTTGTATGAAGGAAATTTTCAAGTGTAGGGGAAGAATGATGTGATGAAATGAAGAATGGACAGGGATGCCACCCCGTGTTACCCCAATAAATATTCAAGAGGTACAAGCGTAAAATCTTGGGGATGCCCAAGGCATCCCCTTCTTCATCAATAAAAATCTCAGGTCTCTTTCTAGACACTTTCTTTTTATTGTTTCATGCACTGTTGTGTTGTTCTTGGAGAGTCTTAGTTTTCGTTTGCTTAGTTTGCTTGAATAAAGTAGTTGGACCCCTGTTTTTGCTGTGTTGTTTCAAATAAGTTGATTGGTGTTGGAAAAGAGTAGAAAGTTTCATGCTTAAGTTGTACAAAAGGGAGCTTGTTTTGACTATGGCTTAGACTTTATCGTGTCATGCTAGATGCTGTTTTGACCTTATGCTTAGTGATTATTGTTGTAGCATGACTTGTTCCAGACAATTGAGATTGCTTAGTGTGCCTTGAAAGAATCATGCGTTGTTTTAGCATACAAAAGCATAATATTGTGGTATTCTCCTTTGATACTTTGTTTGGGTTGACTTGGCACATGCTCACACCATGTTATGACTATCAACCAATCACCTTAGCCTCTATGATCATTTAGTTTTTGACTTGTGATACCACTTTATGCTTTGATTGATAATGTTTTGTCGCTCTGTATGATTCTGGCCATTATTGCTCTCTTAGTTGGTCGCTCCCAGTCTTTTGCTAGCCTTCAGTTGTATTGAGTAAGCTCTACTCATGCATCCAACTCCCAAGAAACCAAGTTATTCCAAAGAGTCCACTATAAATTCCTATGCATGGTGTTTTACACCATTCCAAGTGTATTATTGTTTTATTTATCTTCCAAATTAAACTTGTTATGTGAAAATTAGTGATTAAAGATCTCACAAACTTGATGGCACACTTTATTTTTCTTGCCCCTAATAAACTTGAACCATTGTGTCATCTATGTTGTATATTCTTGCACTTATAAGTTGGGAATTAGCAGAATCGTGCTGTCACGGAGAACGCTTTCAACACCTGTAAATATCTACCTAGTTGATATCATGATCTTTTGTTTATGGATGTCGGCGGTGTGAAATAAAAGGGAATCTTGTAAGTCCATGGAGTTATGTATATGTGTTAGAGAAACGCCTGGGACGCTAGCATAAGCCATGCCATAATCATGGTGGAACCTTGCATCATAACCATAGTGAGAAATATATGAAGCATCCTCAGGAAAAAAATATACAGAAGAAAAAAGAGAAAAAATGCACCATGCTCATGGTAAATAAAAGGATCGCTGAGAAGCTCACTATCTGTTGCCTTGTCATTTTGATATGGGATAGCTCCTGTGTCATGGGGCAAGGGGTACCCCATTGGCGGTTCTCTATGATACACATATACTTAGAATGACAAGAACTTACCGGTGACTAAAGTTGACTAGCATGAGGAACATCTCTTGTACTCAAGGGACATGAAATTGCCAACTTATGATTTGTCAAGAATATACTCCATACTTTGTTCACTTTAACCTTAATCACTTCAAGATGCTTATCATAGGGGCAATGATATCTGAAAGCTAACAAGTATCATAATTTTTGGAAGCTCTTTATGAAACTTGAAATCCCTGCTTCCTTATGAAGGGCCTTTCTTCTTACTTTTATATTCAGTCTCCATCTTATATCTTTATGCACCAATTAAGAGATCATAGTTGTCATTCTTAGTTTTATGTGCATTGGCCCAAAACTTATTGATTGATTCATAATGTTTATATTGCTTGTTCTTGAACTATTCGTATCTAGTCACCCTTATGAACTTTGAAGGTGTCCTATGCATTTATGTGTTGCTACTCCATGAGGAACAAGCTGAATACCACTATGCTATGTTTTATATATGTGAAACAAACAAACGTCTTTCAATGCATTGTTATTCATGATCTTTGTTCATATCCTTTCATGTTGCAACATAGTTGCTATGTCTTATTGTTAGAACTACATCTTTCATGCTCATGTTTAGAGTACTTTGATCGCAGCTATCAATGCTTTACAAATATTTTGATCAAGATTGTGATGGTGCATGTGACCTAAAAAATATTCTTTTTATCACTTACCTACTCGAGGACGAGCATGAGTTAAGCTTGGGGATTCTTGATACGTTGTAAACGTATCTATAATTTTTGATGATCCATGCTTGTTTTGTATCAACTTTCTTATGTTTTGTCTACACTTTGAGGTATTCTTATACATTTTCTGGGACTAACCTATTAACAAGATGCCGCAGTGCCAATTGCCTGTTTTCTGCTATTTTTGGTTTCAGAAAAGCCAGAAAAGAAATATTCTCGGAATTGGACGGGACAAAAGCCAAAGTCAATATTTTACCGGAGCAAACACGGAGTCCAGAGAAGAGACGAGGAGGCGCAACGAGGAGGACACACCTAGGGGTGGCGTGGGTCCCCCTAGTCGCGCCAGCCCCTGGTGTGGGCCCCTCGAGGCTCCACAGAACTTGCTCTTTCTCCTATATATACTTCTCCCCGAGACGTAAACCCTAACAGGGGCAGAATTCCACGAAAAGGTCCGCAGCGCCACCACCAACGAAGAGGAGATTCGGGGGACAAAAGTCTCTATTCTGGCACCCTGCCGAGACAGGGAATTGCCCCCGGAGCCATCTCCATCGATCTCCACCGCCATCTCCATCGCCGTTGCTGATTCCCATGATGAGGAGGGAGTAGTTCTTCCTCGAGGCTAAGTGCTCTACCGGTAGCTATGAGTTCATCTCTCTCTCTCTCTCTATGCTTGATCTTATTGTGATCATGAGCTTTGTGATCAAGTAGATATACTCTTCTACTCAAGTGCTTTATTGTAATCTCCGATTATCCCCACGTGTGTGAAGTTGACAGTGTGCACACCGTGTGGCACTTAGGATAAAGATTACAGAAATACTTATCATGAGTATAATTTGAGTTGGATGTCTCTATGAAATTGTGGTGTTTGTATGAACCATCTAGCGCTCAAGGTGACAGTATGGGTTACCTAGATGGGGAATGTGAACTTTAAGGAGTGCTTTTGTAGCCTTACCGTGGATTAAAGTTGTCCAACCAGAGAGTAGTTCAGAGTAGCATAATGAATGGAAGGTATTTATATGAGAGTGTTCACTAGTGAAAGTATGATCCCTAGGCCTTGTTTCTAAGCTTTGAAACACCGTTTACAATCAGTCATGTTACATGTTTGCTTGCTTCCATCTTTATTTCAGATTGCCTTTAGTCTCTTCCTCACCATCAAGCTCTTTTCTGGCACCGTTGTCTTATAATCATCCGTATTACTTGTATTTCACTATCTCTTTGTTGAACTAGTGCACTTATACACCTAAAAAGTGTATTGGGTGTGTTGGGAACACAAGAGACTTCTTGTATCTTAATTGCAGGGTTGCTTGATAGGGATACCTTTGACCAATTCCTCCCTGAGTTTGATAAACCTTGGGTAATCCACTTAAGGGAAACTTGCTGCTGTTCTACAAAGCTCTGCACTTGGAGGCCCAACACTGTCTACAAGAATAGAAGCGTGAGTAGACATCAGGGCGCTGCCTGATGTTGATGTGGTAGCTAACGGGGCAGAGTGACGGGGCGACGACCATGTGGCGCGATCGGGTTGGGAGGTACGACTTCGATGGTTCTTCTAATCTGAGGCGCTCGTTTCTGATCCAACGGCTGGGAAGCGAAGCTTCCGCGCTGGCCAGTGCTTGCGGTGGCGGATGGTGGTACCGCGGTGGAGCGGTCAGGTGGTGGTGGGTGACGGCGGTACGGCAGGTTCCCAGGATGGCGGAGTGGACAACGGGGTGCGGAAGAGCTCGACGAGGTCTATGACGAGCTTGTATACAAATTCCTGTTCCCAGGGCGGCGTCTGCGAGCGAATGGAGGCGTGTGGCGGTGGTGGTACTCCGGTGATGCTCTGGTGTCAAATCGACCGTGTTTCGCGGCTCTGCGGATGAGGAAAATGGTGTGAGAAGAAACGGGGGAGAAAGGGGAAGAGGATAGGGGGAAAAGAGGAGGCACGGGTGGTCCAGTACCTTGTGCTCGAGCTCGAGCCGAAACAACGGCGGCGAGATCAGGATAGCTCGTAGTCAAGCTAGGGTTCGAGGAAAACAGGAAAAAAATAACGAGGAGGAGACAGAGATTTATATGGGGCTAAGGCTTGTAGGAGGGGCAAAAGAAACGAACGGAATTTGCGAACTCGGGGGAGGGATTTGGTTTGGGTGTTCCTCCCGGTGCATGGTTCGTTCTCCAGGTCATTGGGGAGAAGACGACGGACAGGTGGGGCCCGCGATCGGAGAAAAAAACGAAGAACGAAAAGGAAAAGAAAAGGGAAAGGAAGGGAGGCGCGTGGTGCTGGGTTTGACGCTGCGCATGTGGGTGTGGTGAGCGGCAGAGAGAAGTGGGCCGGCTGGGGTGATACTTCATAAACGTATCTATAATTTTTGATGTTCCATGCTTGTTTAGTATCTACTTTGCTTTGCTTTGTCTACACTTTGAGGTATTTTTATATGTTTTCTTGACTAACCTATTAACAAGATGCCACAGTGCTAGTTGCCTGTTTTCTTCTGATTTTGGTTCCAGAAAAGGCAGAAAATCAATATTATCGGAATTGGACGGGACAAAAGCCAAAGTCAATATTTTACCGTAGGGAACACGGAGCCAGAATACGAGACGGAGGGGAGCCACCAGGGGGCCACACCCCCTGGCCGTGCGGCCAGGCTAGCTCGCGCCTGGGGGGTGCAGCCATCCGGGGTGCCCCTGCCTCGCCTCTTTTCCTACAAGAAGCACCCGATACCTAAACCCTAACTACCCAATCAATCTTCCACAAAACAGTCCACAGTCGCCGCCACCATCATCCCTAGATCGGGGGGTCTGAAGTTCTTCTCGGCACCCTGCCAGAGGGGAGATCATCCCGGAGGCCTTCTTCATCACCATGCCAGCCTTCGATATGATGCGTGAGTAGTTCCACCTTGGACTATGGGTCCATGTAGTTGCTAGATGGTTGTATCTCCTCCTTGTGCTTTCATGGATAGATCTTGTGAGCTCTGTTCATGATCAAGGTCATTTATTTGTAATCATGCATGTTGTGTTTGCAGGGATCCGATGGATATTGAGATTACTATGTCATATTGGTTAATGTGCTATATTATTGATTCTATCATGTCTATGTTGTTTGTGAACTTGCATGCTCTCCGTTTCTAGTAGCTATCTTGGCCAAGTAGATGCTAGTGACTCCAAGAGGGAGTATTTATGCTCGATAGTGGGTTCATGCCTCTATTTAATCTAGGGAAGTGACAAAAATTTCTAAGGTTGTAGATGTGTTGTTGCTACTAGGGATAAAACAACGATCTCTTGTTCATGGAACAAGTGGATTGTTTACCTTACATACTTTGATTAAAGAAGTAATCTGTTGCTTGCAACTTAATACTAGAGGGGGTTCGGATGATAACCTAAAGGTCGATTATTAGTCATAGATGCAGTTGGATGGTGGTCTATGTATCTTGTTGTATTGCCCAATCAAATCTCATAGGATCATGAATGTCTAGTATTGCATTGTTATGCCTTCTCTGTCATGTTAATTGCCCTGCTATAATTTGTTTACCCAGCATGCCATGTTGTTTATCTTAAGGAGAACACTTCTAGTGAACTATGGACCCCGTTCCAATCTTTACCACTGATACATCTTCCACTGTTACTGTTTACTTTCTACAAACCACCATTACTTTCCACACCACACAATTAATCCTTTGTTTTCAGCAAACCAGTGAGATTGACAACCTCACTGTTCATTGGGGCAAAGTCTTGAGTTTGTGTTGTGCATGTTTCCAGTTGCTAGCAACACCTTTGAGTCATTTCCTTCCTCCTACTGGTTCGATAACCTTGGTTTCTTTTTCAGGGAAGACTTCCTGCTGTGATCATCATACCTTCCTCTAGGGGTCTTCCAACGAAGCTCTACAGTGATCTGAGCGCATCAAGATGTTTTCTGGCGCCGTTGCCAGGGAGGCTAAGGACGGCTTCACAAGGGGAGTCCTTCGCAACCTTTCTCTCTACTTTGTATTTGTTTTTCTTAGTTTATTTTTCCTTGTTTTGTTTGCCTATTTTTATCAAAAACAAAAAAAATAGTTCCCACTCTAGTTGCTGCTGCTGTTTGTTTGCTCCACCTTTGCAAAAATGAACTCTGCTGAGAATACCAAGTTGTGTGACTTCACTGGCACAAACAACAATGATTTCCTAAGTACACCTATTGCTCCACCTACTCCTGATGCTACCTTTTATGAAATTAAGCCTGCTTTGTTGAATCTTGTGATGAAAGAGCAATTCTCTGGTGCAAGTTCTGATGATGCTGCTGCCCTCCTCAATAACTTTGTTGAACTTTGTGAGATGCAAAAATATAAGGATGTAGATGGATATATTATTAAGATCAAGTTGTTTCCTTTCTCCTTGAGAGGAAAAGCTAAAGAATGGTTGCTATCCTTGCCTAGAAATAGTATTGATTCTTGGATTAAGTGCAAAGATGCTTTTATTGGAAAATACTATCCTCCTGCTAAGATCATATCTATGAGAAGTGAAATAATGAAATTTAAACAACTTGATAATGAACATGTTGCTCAATATTGGGAAAGAATGAAATCTTTGGTTAAGAATTGTCCCACTCATGGACTGACTTCTTGGATGATTATCCAGACTTTTTTATACAGGTTTAAACTTATCCTCAAGAAACCTGTTGGATTCATTTGCTGGAGGTGCCTTTATGACCATTACCTTGTTTGCTACAACAAAGCTCCTTGATAATATGATGGTTAATAATTCTGAATGGCACACTGAGAGAGCTCCACATGGTAAGAAGGTAAATTCTGTTGAAGAAACATCCTCTTTGAGTGATAAGATTGATGTTATCATGGCTATGCTTGTTAATGGAAAAGTTCATATTGATCCAAATAGTGTTCCCTTAGCTTATTTGGTTGCTCAAGAATAGCAAGTTGATGTTAACTTCATTAGAAACAACAATTTCAACAACAATGCCTATAGGAATAATTTTGGTAGTAACAACAATTATAGGCCTTATCCTCCTAATAATGGCAATACCTTTGGAAAATCCTACAACAATACTAGAAGTGATCCTTCTGAACTTGAAGTCATGCTTAAAGACTTTATTAGTAAACAAACCACTTTCAACAAGACTGTGGTGGAAAAGCTCATGAATGTTGAGAAAAATATTTCCTCTTTGTCTGAAGCACAGTCCTCTTTGATTAATAAAATGGCTGCTAAACCTGAAACCATGGAAAGTACCTTTACTGCTACTCATGCCATACAAGTTACTAGTGATGAAAATGTTAGAATGTTAGCTCAACTACATGGTAAGTGGGAAAGAGAAGCTGAAATTGCTAGAAACAATAGTGTGTGCACTATCACCACAACCAATATGGATGCCACTAAACCACAAGAAGTCCCCTATTCCTCCTACCACAATGCCTAAACCCAATGAGTCTAATACCAGTGATGCTAAGTTTGAATTTGATCTTGATGGTTGCAATATTTCTGAAGTGATTTCGTTCCTACAAAAGCTTGGTAGAAGCCCAGATGCTAGTGATATGAATGTGGCTTTCACCAAACACATTACAAATGCTCTTATTAAAATTAAGGAAGAAAAGTTGAAACACAAAGCCGCTATTCCTAGGAAAGTAGAAGATAGTTGGGAACCCATCATTAATACGCAAGTGAATGACTTTGATCTGAAAGCTTCATGTGACCTTGGTTCTAGTGTCTCTATTATGCCTAGGAAGATTTATAAAATGCTTGATTTGCCACCTTTGGAAGTTGCTATTTGGATGTCCCACTTGATGATGATGCTAGAACTCATGGGGAGTGTTAATTATATTCTTATTATGGTTAACAATGCTTATGTCCATGTTGATTTCTATGTTTTGGATGTTGAATACAATGCTTCTTATCCTATTACTTTGGGAAGACCTTTTCTTAGAACTGTTGGTTCCATCATTGATATGAAAGAAGGCACCATTAAATATCAATTTCCATTCAAGAAAGGTAATGAACACTTCCCTATGAGGATAAAGAATTTGATTTTTGATCCTCCTTTTAAATCAAGGTTTGATGTTTATGCTTCTTCATTTGAAAATACTTGATTCTTACTTCTTGTGCCTAACTTAAAGGCATTAAAGAAAAGTACTTCTTGGGAGATAACCCAATAGTTTTCTTGAGTCTTGGAAGTTATTACTTCTGTAATAACCTCTCCTTATCCTTTTTATTTGCTATTTGTGCCAAGAATAACCTCTAATGAGAGGGAAGTAAGATTTGGGGAGTTGCTGTCCCAAAACAGATTTTTGTGCTCCACTGTAAAAATTCATGTAAAATCTCTGTAAGTCTGATTGAGTTGTAAATTTATGAATAAATCCCCCAGGTTGTTAGGTAACTTTCGTTAGTTAAACACTTTTTTGATTTGAGCAACAGAAGGTCTTCGAAAAAATCGGTTTCTACTTGCTGGTCTGTTTTGACAGATTTCTGCCATTATTTGCATTTGCTTCTTATTGATTCCTTTTTGGGTTCTTTTTGGGAAATTGAGCTTTTTAAGGGAATTGCTACATTATATTGTGTCTTTAGTGAAAGTTTTGCTATTTTAAAACTAAACCCCAAGGTCTATTATCTTTTGAATGCACTAATGTTGCTAATGAAGATTGTGTGAAGTTTTGTATGAAGGAAAATTTTCAGGTGTAGAGAAAGAATGATGTAATGAGATGAAGACTGGACAAAAGCTCAAGCTTGGGGATTCCACTCCGTGTCACCCCAAGAAATATTCAAGAGGTACAAGCGTCAAAGCTTGGGGATGCCCAAGGCATCCCCTTCTTCATTAGTAAAAATCTCAGGTCTTTCTAGACACTTCGTTTTTATTGTTTCATGCACAGTTGTGTTGTTCTTGGAGCGTCTTAGTTTTCATTTTTTTTGTTTGCTTAGTTTGCTTGAATAAAGTAGTTGAACCCCCGTTCTCGCTGTGTTGTTTCAAATAAGTTGATTGGTGTTGGAAAGGAGTAGAAAGTTCTTGCTTGAATAGTACAAGAGGAGCTTGCTTTGACTATGACTTAGACTTTATCATGTCATGCTAGATGTTGTTTTGACCTTATGCTTAGTGATTATTGTTGTAGCATGACTTGTTCCAAACAATTAGGATTGCTTATTGTGCCTTGAAAGAATCATGCGTTGTTTTAGCATACAAAAGCATAGTATTGTGGTATTCTCCTTTGATGCTTTGTTTTCGTTGACTTGGCACATGATCACACCATGTTATGACTATGAACCAATGATCATTTAGTTTTTGACTTGTGGTACCACTTTATGCTTTGATCAGTATTGTTTTGTCGCTCTGCATGATTATGGCCATTATTACTCTCTTAGTTGGTCGCTCCTACTCTTTTGCTAGTCTCCACTTGTATGAGTAAGCTCTACTCATGCATCCAAATCCCAAGAAACCAAGTTATTCCAAAGTGTCCACTATAAATTCCTATGCATGGTGTGTTACACCATTCCAAGTATATTCTTGTTTCATCTACCTTCCAATTAAAAAGTCACTTTGTTATGTGAAAACTTAGTGATTAAAGCTCTCACAAACTTGATGTCACACTTTATTTTTCTTGCCCCTAATAAACTTGAACCATTGTGTCATGTATGTTGTATATTCTTGCACTTATACGTTGGAATTAGCAGAACCATTCTTTCATGGGGAATGCTTTCAACATTGCACTTGTACATTGTACCCAGTTGATATCATGCTCTTTGTTTTATGGATGTCGTCAGTGTGAAATGAAAGGGAAGCTTGTAAGTCCATGGAGTTATGTATGTGTGTTACGGAAATGCCTGGGCCGCTAGCCTAAGCCATGCCTAATCATGGTGGAAACTTGCAGCATCACCATAGTGACATCTATGAAGCATTCTTCTTATAAAAAAAGAGACACACTGAGAAAAGAGGAAAGAGAGAAAAAAGAACCATATTCCCATGGTAAATAAGAAGATTGCTGAGATGCTCACTGTCTGCTTGCCTTGTCATTTTGGTTATGGGATAACTCCTGTACCATGTGCAAGGGGTACACCATAGTGAGCAATCTATGAAGCTTTCTTCTTATAATAAAAAGAGACATACTGAAAAGAGGAAAGAGAGAAAAAAGCACCATTTTCCCATGGTAAATAAGAAGATTGCTGAGATGCTCATTGTCTATTTGCCTTGTCATTTTGATTATGGGATAACTCCTGTATCATGTGCAAGGGGTACCCTGTTGACGGTTCTCTATGATACACATGTACTTACTATGACAAGAACTTACCGGTAACTAAAGTTGAGTAGCATGAGGAGCGGACCTCGTATTCAAGGGACATGAGATTGCCAACTTATACTTTTTCAAGCATATACTCCATAGTTTGTTCACTTTAACCTTAATCACTTCAAGATGCTTATGATAGGGGCAATGAGAGCTGAAAGCTAACAAAATAACTGCTTCCCTTTATGAAGGGCCTTTCTTCCACTATTATATTGAGTCTCCACCTTCTATCCTTAGGCACCAATTAAGAGAGCATAGTTGCCATTCTTAGTTCTATGTGCATTGTCCCAAAACTTATTGATTGATGTAGATTGTTGATATTGCTTGCTCATGAACTATTTGTATCTAGTCACTCTTATGAACTTTGAAGGTGTCTTATGCATCTATTTGCTACTCCATGAGGGACAAGCTGAATGCCACTATGCTATGTTTTCTATATATGAAACAAACAAACGTCTTTCAATGCATTATTATTCATGATTTTTGTTTGTAACCTTTCATGTTGCAGCATAGTTACTTTGTCTTATTGTTAGAACTTCTTCTTGCATGCTCATGTTTAGAGTACTTTGATCCTAGCTTTCAATGCTTGCAAATGGTTTGATCTCGATTTTGATGGTGCATGTCACCTCAAAAATTATTCTTTTTATCACTTACCTACTCGAGGACGAGCAGGAGTTAAGCTTGGGGATGCTTGATACGTCATAAACGTATCTATAATTTTGTATGTGCCATGCTTGTTTAGTATCTACTTTGCTTTGCTTTGTCTACACTTTGAGGTATTTTTATATGTTTTCTGGACTAACCTATTAATAAGGTGCCATAGTGCCCGTTGCCTGTTTTCTTCAATTTTTGGTTCCAGAAAAGGCAGAAAAATCAATATAATCTGAATTGGACGGGACAAAAGCCAGTCAATATTTTACCGTAGGGAACACGAAGCCAGAATACGAGACGGAGGGGAGCCACTAGGGGGCCACACCCCCTGGCCGCGCAGCCAAACCTGACCCGCGCCTAGGGGTGCGGCCACCCCGGGTTCCCCTGCCTTGCCTCTTCGCCTATAAGAAGCCCCCGATACCTAAACCCTAAGTACCCGATCAATCTTCCACGAAACAGTCTGTAGCCACCGCCACCATCGTCCCTAGATGGGGGATCTGAAGTTCTTCTCGGCACTCTGCCGGAGGGGAGATCATCCTGGAGGCCTTCTTAATCACCATGCCAGCCTCCGGTATGATGCATGAGTAGTTCCACCTTGGACTATGGGTCCATGTAGTAGCTAGATGGTTGTTTCTCCTCCTTTGTGCTACCATGTTGTAGAGGTCCCAACCTGATAAGGTAGAGATCCCTGTTTTTACAATGCTAGTCCCAGGATCAATAGCTAGCATCCATAGTTTAAGATGTAATATCAAGAAACAAAGGTCATATTACAACTTATAACCAGGAATAAAATAATTCATTACATCTTACATAGCTCAATTGGCTATCTCATTACAATGTAGTAGAAATATCTATATAGCATGGAGTCCTTCATCTTCATATGCCACAGGAAACCATGTTGGTTGTAGACTTGTAATCCTATTCAACACACTTCCCTAACATCAAACAAGCCTGCAACATAATAAGTTAAAACCACAAGGGTCAATACATTTGAATCGTATTGGTAAGTGATACTATGGTAGAATAGTGGTATCTACCATCTATATGTATTTGACTAAGTGGAGCTTAGGCTTGCTTTTCTCAAAATAAGGTTTTCCTTATAAGTTGAAAACAATAAGTTTTTGTTTGTCAAAATCACCCAAGGCATCTACCAATTAAAAATTGAAGATCCTTTAACCCTTGTTCAACCACAAGCTTTTAACTTAGAAATTGGGATGAGGAGATCCTTGATAGCTTCCATGTCTTGATGCTCAAATAGTCCATTGCCGGGGACACGGCTAAGTACTTAGATTTTACTCTCTCGAGAGGTGGTGCACTTTCCCCACAAGACTCGACATGCATCGAGACAAGATCTTTCAGAAGCCTTCCCTTAGACCAAATGGACGCGTTCCATCCTATCACCCCTACCATCTTCTGTCCATCTGGCTAAGTTATTGCAACCTATATGATCCAGGAAGAGCCCATATGCCATGTGGCTGCACTAGAAGCTTCTCAACACTTGACATCTCAAATCTGTTTGTTCCTGGGTGGCTGTCCACAAGTGAGATACATTAGGGAGGCCATTAATATGGGCCCTGTGTAACCACTCAACATAATCCATTCACACCATTCCACCCAGGTGAGTCATTCACATAGTTGTTTTATTAAACAAAACAGTCATAGACTTAGAAATATTTCATAACATGAATATAATCCACCCTTGTTTTCTACTAGCTAAGCTAAGCATACTAGTAGCAAGAATCTTAACTTAGGGAAAAATCTACTAAGGCATCATCTACTAGGATTTCCCACGGCATAACATACTTAGTAAAAATTCCATGCAAGTTCTACTCAAAATATCACTACTCCCTCCATCCCAGGGCTTAAGGCGTAAATTTTTTTAGCTCGTTTATTAAGGAGAGTCCAGCTAAGACAACTGTTTCCAATCCTGCCCCTATTAATTCGATAATTAACTCCTTGCACATGACCTGGTGCGCCAATCCTAGTCCGCAAAATATGGGCACTTAATTATCTTCGCTCCTGCATGCAGCATGCAGCCAATGGAAACTCTTATGCCCATAAACGTCTCCCCTGTTTTGAGGAAGAGATAAATGCATTGAAGGGTTGATTTCGGAAGGTGAGGAGAGAATAACACCCCGTGCCTTAAGATGTGAGGTAAACTCGGATTTTATTTTACACCCTAAGCCCTGGGATGGAGGGAGTAATGCATAGTGAAAATAATAGGACAAAATGTATGAAGCACCACTTGCCTTTTTAGTAGAGAATATAGATACACTCCTTGATCTTGCAATTGTCACACTCTTCAAAATTCACTACAATTCAATCAAGCAAGCACATATTCAAATCTAGCATTCAAATAATTCATCACATAAAATAAACAAAACATTGCATGCAAAAGGTTTTTATTGAAAAAGTGGTTTCTACTAAGGCTATAAACATTTTAAAACACCTATTGGTCATTTATAAAATGGGCAAAGCCATTTAAAATCAAGTTAGTGAAAATTGGCCATTTAAATCATTTCTGTTTTGCTAGAAATGTTTTTAATAAAGGAATAATTTCTAGTGTTAGCCAAACATGTTTTTAAACACAAATGTTAGTGTTTATGGTCAAAGTGTTTAAAAAAAATCCATTTATAAGAGGTTTCACTCAAAAATCATTTTTAAATCATAGCAACATTTTTGTTTTACTAAAAATGCTTTTAATCAAATTAATAATTTTCTAGGGTTAATCAAATATATTTTTAAATCCAAAAGTTAGTGTTTTAGGGTCAGAGAGTTCAAATCAAACTATTTGCAAAAGATTTTACTCAAAAATCATTTTTAAAATATAGCAAACATTTTTGTTTTACTAGAAATGCTTTTATTCAAAAGAATAATTTTCTAATGTTAAAAAAATATATTTATAAACCCAAAAGTTGGTGTTTCTGGTCAGTAGGTTCAAAACAAATCATTTGCAAAATATTTTACCCCAAAATCATTTTTATAATAATTTTTATACTCAAAATAGGCCTAGAAATGTTTCTGCAAAAACACTCAATTTTCCAGAAGCAAAATACTAAACTAAGGGCGTGGTTGCAAAGTTTTCTTTTTCCTGATTACAATGATATAAAATTTGCAAATTTTGGACGTGTAGAACGAAAGTTCTGAATTTTTCAAAATCAAACCACTAATAGATATGTTTCTGTTTTTAAAACAAAAGCTGGGCTACGTGTCACAATTTCATTGGACGATAACGGTTCATGTTGATCGAGCGACATGGGGCATTGGATCTAAAGGAAATCGCACGGTACACATCACACGATACCCTTTTGTTTAATGATTCTATCTCTATCTCTGGATCTACATCTAACGGCTCAGAGAGCTCTCACCAAGGATTAGCGGCGCTTGGCGATGGTGAGTGGCAACGGCGCTCTGCTCGCAGTGGTCTGGCTATTCCAGGAAGCGAGGGAGAGGGAGGAGAGGCTCACAGTGTTCGCCGTGGCGAGTAGATTCTCGACGTGCTTGTTGTAGACGAAGGGCGCACGGGAACAACGACGATTGCTCACCGGAGATGGTCCTGGCGACGGGCGATCTTGGGCGTTGTCGTTGGCAAGGCTGTAAGGCACGGGAAGGCAAGCCGATGGTGTAGTTAGGTGCGCAAGAGTCCAGTGAGTATACTAGTGTCACTGAGAGTGAGAGGGACGGTCAGGATTACCGGGGAAAGGTCGCCGGAGTTGACGCAGACAGCGGTGGTGCTCAGACAAGGTCGTTGTCGATGCTCTGGGGCACGCGCGGGCAAACGGAGACCACTGGAAGGTACGTGAGATGATGGGGAGCAGGCTCGTGGAAACCAGGGGCAGTGGGGAGGTCCACGTTGTCGGAATTGGACGGGAAGCTCGCTGGAGCAGTGGAGGTTTCGAGCAGCAATTGCAGCAGCCTAGGGACAGAAAGGGAGTGGGGTTTGAGGGGAAAGAGAGAGGGGGAGGAGGCGCTTATGAGGGCGAGGTCACGGGGCTGATTAATCGCGGCGTTACTGCGAATTGACTCGAGCTTTCAATGGCCAGAAACGACAGGAGAATTTGGGGGCGGGTCTCGCGCTGGAGAAGATGATGACATGGCGATGGTGGGGTCACGGAGTCAGTGGCTGTGCGGGTGTGATGCGTGGTGAGAAAAGATCTGGGGGAGAGAGAGGTTTCCCCGGGTGGGCTGTATTAGGCCAGATTGGGCTAGGTTAGTGGGTAGGATTAGATGGATTGTTCTGTTTTCATTTTTCTTCTTTGTTTTCTTTTTCTTTTTCTTTTCCTTTTCTGTTTTCTGTTTTTCAATTCAAACATTCATTTGAATTCAGATTTCTTTATCAATTTTTTTTCCATACTTTCAGTAAGTTTTTATACTGTTTATTAATGTATTTTAAAGTCCATTTTAGAATAATTTCTTTTATTCTCTTATGGTTAAATATTTATTTAAATTAGGCATTCGTAATTATTTAAATAAGATTTTACTATGGTTCCAAACCATATTATTATATTTAATTAATACTTTATTCTATTAAAGTTAATTAGATAACTTTTTAATCCACTTTGGCAATTTCAATTATTATTTTCTCATGATTTAATTAATCATTTTTATTAGAGATTTTGTCTTCATAAAATTGAATATGGTTAAATCCCATATTAATTTTATTCAAATAATCTTTATTCCCTTATTTTCTTTGAATTATATTTATTCCATTTGCTTATGGATTTAATTCAAGTTTTAAAGTGTCTTCTATATAATTTTCTTGGGATTTATTATTTAGTTTAGGCAATTTGTCTTTATTTAAATAAAATTGGATATGGTTAAAAGCCCATATAGTTTTATTTAAATAATATTTTACTCCTTTTTATTAATCAATAAACTTTCATTTGTTTATGGATTTGGCCAAGATTTAATTTGACCTTTAACTATTCCTTATTTATTTATTTCTTTCTTTATCTTATAAAATCCATATCTTTTTATTTATAGATCCAAAATTGGTGATTCCAATTTGTATAATTTTATTTGACATTTCTTTATCTCTTTAATCCTTTTGGGATTAATTTTCTTACAATTTGGTATGGATTTTAGCTAGGAGCTTTATTAGCTTTGGAAATTATTTCCTTTTATCTTATTAAATTCATAAGTCTTTATCCATGGCTCCAAATTTAATGAAACCAATTTCTATGGTTTTATAATATTTTTGTTTATCATTTTGATCATTTATCAATGTTTGTTGCTGAAATTTTATATGGAAAAAAATCCATAGTCTTAGAGAGATCTTGGAAATGATTTTCTTTCATTAGGGTTTAGGGTTTTGGTTTATTTTTCCCAAGTGTTTAAATTTCAAGATACATTCATTGATGAATGCATTTCACTTGATTGAAATTTTGTTGGATTCCCTTTTCATTAAAATTTGTTCAAGAAGGATTTTGATGTTTCCATTTAGAAGAAAAAAGTTTCTTTTCACCCTAAATTTCAACAATTGTTTCTTTTGTTTATTTATTTTTTCACATTTCAAAATTTGGAAAATTTTGGGATATGACACATGTATAGATCTTGTGAGCTCTGTTCATGATCAAAATCATCTATTTGTAATCATGCATGTTGTGTTTGAGGGGATCCGATGGATATTGAGATTACTATGTGTCAACACCCGGATTTTTAATCCCAGATGCCTGTTATGCCATACATCGCAATCCCAGGATTACCATTTTTGCGAGACATAATAGAATTGGATACCATAGTACATCATCCATTACAAACCATATATAAGGTCTTACACAAATAAGGATCTCATGATCCAGTTCTTAATACAACTCAAGAAGCGGAAATCCGTAATAATAAAGATAGCGTAGGCGAAGCTCCATCTTCGGGGTCACACGCAATGCTGACGATGGGAGATGATCCTAGTTGTCGTAACCTTCCTAGGGTCCATCATCCTGGTACTCCTCTTCATAGTCTGGCCATGGGAATATCCAGGGACAAAGCCATGAGTACTCTTTAAGTACTCGCAAACTAATACTAACAAGTTAAGGGGGGTTTTGTAGTAGGACACTAAGCTCTATGGTTGTTTTGCAAAAAGCCAGATTTACCTCTACTAAGTTCAGAAGCAAGAAAAGCTAGTTGAATTTTATAACACCTAAAAGGGAACTTGTATTTCATATCACAACTCTGTTGTGGTCAAGTCAAGTTCTCAATTCATTTCCCAAGTCATTTTGAAAACATCTGACGGGGGAACAGTATGGCCACTACAACTGTCCATAACCGCGGACGCGGCTATTCGAATAGTTTGACACTCTGCAGAGATGGTACACTTTCACCACAACATTCGATACATCCGTCAGGAACAAATCTTGAATTCACCATACTCAGTATGCGGATAATCAATCCTAACCTTTAAATTACATGCCCTAGTATAGGCACCTCTCTTGTGAGTTTGGCCTCCCAACCATGACCAACTGTCATCTTGGGTACTGCACAGGTGGACAATCTTCACAAGGTAGCCTCAGCTCAGACCTTGGCCGTGAGGGAACCAATACTAAGGTATATAAGTTTCCAGTCAAGCCCTACCCAATTCTCGGGTATTGTGGTTGTATGGTAAAATTGGAATGGTATCGCATCCAGACAACCATCAGTTTTATAAAGGGCTAAGGCTCATGCCTCAACATTTTCATCACCAAAATCATCTGGTGTTCGGAAACACATGTCAAAACATTTCAGTAGAATGACTCATCATTCCAAGGTTTTCATAACCATTTTCACCAAGTATTCCCATCTAAAATTTGATCAAGTTTTATGCTTAGCACTAGCATCTACAAATGGGAGTGAGTACCAATGAGGGGTGGTAAACAAGTGGAGTTTTAACTAAGTACCATCCCATGCCTTGGGATGACATCAAGATTATCTAGCTGAGGACAAATTTAATGCTCTTTATGCAACCTTCAATTATCCTCCTAGAATCTACAAATCACTTAAATAAACTCTAAGGAAAAAGCTTTGATAAAGAAATGAAGTATAAAGCTTGCAAGTAAAACTAGGATTGGGTATCATCAAATGTGTCCAACCAAGCATGCTTAGTGCATTGCATAGTTATCTAACTTTCATAATTGCAAGTGTTAGCTTGCCTTGTGCAGAGCAGTGGTTGAAGTTTTCCTCGGCTTCTTCTTCATAGTATCCTCCTTCCTCCTCGTATCCTTGGTCGGTACTAGCGTCTATAAATAAATATGAGGTACACAATCACCAAACAATACTTAACTACTCTCAATCATCACACAAAAGGGTTCTATAGATGATCTAGCATCATCACCTATATTACAAGATTAAAGCATTTGTCTTATTTATTTTAATTTGAGAAAAGTAATTTCTACTCATTGAAAACCTACTTAAGATTTAATATTCTCCAACTCAAACATGGGATCATGTTGACACATGTCATCACCACATATTTCAGTACATGGGAATGTGATTTAAAGTGGTGTCACAATTTAATAAGGTTTAACCTTTTATTTTAAATAAAATAAGTGACTAGAAATGCCTATGTGGCATTCTTTTATTACTTGGACATTATTTCTGTAAGTAAACCCATATGTTTTTATATATTCTGAAAGGTATGATCAAATGTGATTTTTGAGAGTTGGAATCAACTCAAAAGGTATTATGGTTTAAATTTGAAAAATGTTTGGATGCAGAAAATCTTTCTCCTTGTTATTTTTACCAAGGTTGATCTACAGATCCAAATGATTTGAATCCAACGGGCTTGGATTAAGCATTGCAAAACCTTTCTAACAAAATTGGTTTCATTCAATTTGGTTCACTGAATCGAGCTGGGTTGATTTTTTAAACTAGGTACAGAACCGAGTTTGAATTAAAATAGAAAAAACTAAATTCAAACGAGTGGGCTGCACGGGAAGGGGTAATGGGCCGGCCCAGTGTAACTTCGCAGTGCGGGGCGCAACTGACATGGGGTATACTGGTCAGTGACTCTTTAAACGCGAAGCGGTACAGGGCGATGTGGTGCATTGGATTAGAATGAAGATCGACGGCTGAGGGTCGTCGTCGACGATGAATAGGTCACCGGCGAGCTCGAACCCTAGCGGCTCGGTGGGGGTGCATAGGGGGCATATCCAGGGGCGGAGACAGGGAGGGGCGAGCAGGGGCAGCGCCTTCCCTATGATTTAGATTTTGTAACTAAAACTATCCATCAAAGTACTATTTGTATGATGTTTTATCCCCCCTAATCAAACTTATAACACTAATACACTCTAATTGCCCCCCTCAATAATAAATTCTGGCTCCGCCCCTAGGCATACCAGGGCTCCAGTGACGACGGCGAGGCGGGCAAATGGCAAAGTCGATGACGGCGAACTCAGGGGTGGTCGCGACAGATCCGGGGGTGGACGAAATCAACGGCTCCTCTTCTCCTCTGCAGCGGCGAGCTCCGGCGCAATTCCGGCGATGCACTGCTTGCCTTGCTCCGGGTACGGGGTGGAACGATCAGTGAGGTGAGGGGAGTGAGATGGTGTGCTTCAATCGGCTGGGGGTGGCCTCCTTTTATAGGCTCGACGGTGAGACCGAATGGGATGGGCAGGTGACGGTGGCGACACGGCTATGGGCAGCTAGACGCATGGCCGAGGGTGACGATCGATCGGTGGTCTCCTGGCGATGCTCTAAGGTTTAAATGCGCTTGTAGGTGCGGTGGCAAACGGTCGGGAACATGCGATGCTCTGCGTGGCAGAGGCGGCATCTTCGACAGCGAACGGTGGCTGTGAGGCATGGGCCGCGAACGGGGATTTCTGCGGGGTTGCTGGTGCGGTGGTTATCACGCGTGCACGCGGGGAGGGCGGCGCGCGATCTGTGGGCGTGTGTCGAGGGTGGCGCTCTGGCGCGCTCTCAGCATGCGCTCAGAGAAGCTTGGCATGGCTTGGGCGTGTGGTCCAGTGGCTGGCAGGGTTCGAGCGCTGGACACGGGGTGGCGGTGGACGGTGGGCTGCCTCCTGGACATGGTGGCTAGGCGCGGCGAACGCTCCTGCTAGCTTGCCATGGTCGGCTGGCAAGGGGGTGCTCGGGTTGTCATGGCATGGGGCAAAGGGTAGGGGATAGGGGTGATCCAAGCACTGGTTGGCACTAGGGGAGACAAGGGTGATCAATGGTGAACATTGCTTAGCCAGATTACTACTCAAAACAGTGAAGTTTGGCCAGTTTGATTTGTTGCCTCCAAGTGTTTGATGAAATGGCCGCAAGAACTTGAGTTTTGAATTTTGAAAAGGTTTTTGGTGGGTGTGCTAGGCATGTGTTGAGGATCTTGTGGATGCTTGGGTTTTGAAAATTGAGCTTGTTTGAGTGGTTTTTGAAAAAGTGGGATCTTCCCATATGAACTAGATTCAATTTTAAACTGTCATTTAAACTATGCATTCAAATGTTTTTGGATGATCACAAAGTGGGCCTTGGTACCTTGTTATGAGTACTATCAAGGGGTGCAAAGACCCAAACAAGTTTCTGTTAAGTTCTGAAAGTTAGGGATAGCCAAAGTAGGCATGAGAGTTAATTTGGCCAAAGTGACCATTCACTTAATTTGTTTGTTTTGATTTGTTTGTCTTTGGGAAAAGGGTGGGGATTGTTTAGATGATGTTTATTTCACCTAAAAATCATTTTACAAGCAAATAAACACAAAACCATGGAAATTCAAAAGAATTCAAATTATAGTGCATACACATATGCATGCTTTCATATTTTTAATTTGAAAAGTTTTTGTTAACCCTAATTTTGATGATTAGAGTTTGATGATCCAAGTTTAGTATTTTTGGGATGTTACAAACCTTCCCCCCTTAAAAAACTCTCGTCCCGAGATTTGAAAAAGGACGAAAACGATTACCTAGGATTTGAAGAGATCGGGGAACTCCGTCCTGATGTGATCTTCACGCTCCTAGGTAGCTTCCTCTTCTGTGTGGTTGCTCCACTGAATCCTGAGAAACTTGATGCTCCGGGTTCTGGTAGTTCTGAAAGCTTCCTCCAAAATATGGATGGGAACTTCGGGATATGTCAGATCATCGTTGATTTCTATGGTCTCATGATCGATATTCTTGAACACTTCAGTCTTCTCTGGAACTTCGAGACACTTGCGAAGTAATGAGATATGGAACACATTGTGCATGGCTGACATCTCTTCGGGTAGTTCCAATTGATACGACACTTCTCCTCGATAGTTCAGAATCTTGAAGGGGCCGATATATCTAGGGGTTAACTTTCCTTTCAGTTGGAAACGCTGCATTCCTTTCAATGGCGACACTTTCAGATACACAAAATCTCCTATGTTGAAGGCGAGGTCTCGACGTCTCTTGTCGGCGTAACTCTTCTGTCTAGACTGGGCTACCTTGAGGTGCTCACGAATCTTGTGAACCTTCTCTTCGGCTTCTCGTAGGATGTCGGGTCCAAAAATCTGACTCTCTCCTACTTCCGACCAGTTCAAAGGGGTGCGACACTTCCTTCCATACATGAATTCAAATGGGGCCATTTGCAAACTAGCTTGATAACTGTTGTTGTACGAAAATTCTGCAAACGGCAGACAGTCTTCCAACTTAGATCCATATTCTAACACACATGCTCTCAACATGTCTTCGAGTATTTGATTTACTCGCTCCGTTTGTCCATCGGTCTAAGGGTGATACGCGGTGCTGAAATCTAGGCGGATTCCTAAACCTTCTTGGACTTTCTCCCAGAATCTCGAGGTAAACTGAGTTCCTCGATCCGATACGATGTTCTTGGGGACTCCATGCAAACTGACGATTCTAGCGATGTATAACTCCGCTAGCTTCGAACTCTGATATGTGGTCTTGACGGGTATGAAATGGGCAACTTTGGACAATTTGTCCACTATGACCCAGATAGAGTCATTTCCCCTACTAGAAGTAGGCAATCCGGTGATAAAGTCCATTCCAACGGAATCCCATTTCCATTCCGGAATCTGCAATGGTTGCAACAATCCAGCGGGTCTTTGATGTCCTGCCTTGACTCGCTGACATATATCACACTTGGCGATATAGCTTCCGATTTCTCTATTCATCTTATGCCACCAAAATTGCTCTTTCAAATCCTGATACATCTTCGTTCCTCCGGGGTGGATAGAATAAAGAGTATCATGAGCTTCCTTCAAAATAACTTCTTTCAACTCAGAATCTGCTGGTACACAAAGGCGTACTTTGTACCACAGCACTCCTTCTTCGTCTTCGGTGAAGCCGGATACTTTGTCTGTACCGATACGAGGCTTGATTCCATCGATACTAGCATTTCCTTTCTGCGCCTCTTTGATCTGGCTAAACAAAGTGGGTTGAAGTTCTATGCTAGCCAAAAATCCTTCACTCACTAATTCCATTCGAAAATCTTCCATCTCTTTGTGCAAGCTTGGTTGCTCCTTCAAAATCATGGACTTCAAGCGGCACGGCAATCTGCTAAGGGCATCTGCTACCACATTGGCTTTACCAGGGTGATAGTGAATGTCCAGGTCGTAATCTTTGATTAGCTTAATCCATCTTCTCTGTCTCATATTCAGCTCCTTCTGAGTGAATATATACTTCAGGCTCTTGTGATCCGAATAAATATCACAACGGTTTCCCATCAGGTAATCCCTCCATGTCTTTAGGGCTAGAACTACGGCTGCGAGTTCGAGGTCATGGGTTGGGTAATTTTGCTCATGTTGTTTCAGTTGTCGAGATAGATAAGATATAAATTTGCCTTCTTGCATTAGCAGACATCCGAGACCGATCTTGGATGCATCACAATACACGTCGAAGGGCTTCGTGATATCCGGCATGATTAAGATTGGGGATGAAATCAATCTCCTCTTGAGTTCTTGAAAACTTGCTTCACATTTTTCGGTCCATTCAAACTTCTTGTCCTTCAGTAATTCGGTCATGGGTCTGGCGATACTCGAGAATCCTTCTACGAACTCGCGGTAATATCCCGCCAATCCGAGAAATGCACGAACTTGGGTTTGAGTGGTTGGGGCTTGCCAATATTCTACATCTTTCACCTTTGCAGGGTCAACGGCAATTCCTCCGGCTGATATAATGTGGTCGAGGAATCCTACCTCCTGTAACCAGAATTCACATTTGCTAAACTTGGCATACAACTGATGCTCTCTAAGGGTTCCAAGAATGGTCCTTAGGTGTAGCTCATGTTCTTCTTCCGATTTGGAATAAATCAGAATGTCATCGATGAAAACAACGACAAATTTATCCAGGAAGTCCATAAAAATCTTATTCATGAGATTCATAAAATAAGCGGGGGAATTGGTTAATCCAAAAGACATGACAGTATACTCGTATAATCCATATCTGGTGGTAAAGGCAGTCTTGGGAATATCCTCTGCGCGAATCTTGAGTTGATGATAGCCAGTTCTAAAATCAATCTTATAAAACACTTTGGCACTGGTCAACTGATCAAACAAATCTTCTATCTTGGGCAATGGGTACTTGTTCTTGATAGTGACATCATTCAACTTCCGATAATCCGTGCACAAACGGTTACCTCCATCCTTCTTGTCCACGAACAAGACAGGTGATCTCCATGGTGACGCACTTGGTTGAATTAATCCAATTTCCAACATGGAATCCAGTTGCTTATTCAGTTCTGCTAGTTCAGACGGGTTCATACTATATGGTCTCTAGGATATGGGTCCTGTTCCGGGGATTAGTTCAATGATAAACTCGATATCCCGATCTGGGGGCATACCGGGCAAAACATCTGGAAATACATCGGTGTATTCACAGACTATCCGGACTTGGTCAATGGTAGGTTGGGCTATACTCTTGTTGCACTTGAATTGACGAGGTAAGGTTTCAGATATATGCTCGACTAATATTCCAGCGGTACTGGTCATGGTTATGGCTTTCTTGGCACAGTCAATCAATCCTTTATGTTTGGACATCCAATCCATTCCTAGTACTTCTTCCAAACCTTTAATTCTGAGTACTATCAGATTAGCATAAAAATCTATGCCATGGATTCGGATAGGGACGGCTTTGCAAATTTGTCTAGCTTTGGTGGTTGAACCGGGGATTTGAACAATCATGACATGCTTCAGTTTGGTTGGTTGAATCTTACTAGTGCATGCAAATTCTTCGGTGACAAATGAGTGCGATGCACCAGAATCAAACAACACTCTAGCAAGTACTGAATTAACAGAAAACATACCCAGCACAACGTCTGGCGCTTCCTGGGCTTCTTCAGCATGCATGAGAAAAAGACGGCTGTTGCGGTTGAGCGAATTCCCTGGGGCAAACCTTCTTCCTGGCTGAACACGACGATGCTGCTGAGCTGGGGCATTGGCATTGGGGGCTGCGGCATTCTTCTTGGGGCACTCATTGGAGTAGTGACCCTTATTTTCACAGTCATAACAAGTCACTTGCGACTTGTCCTTTGCTGCAACAGGCACAGCATTGCTTCCAGTCCTAGGGGCAGTGTTGGTGTTGGCGGTAGCATTGTTGTTGTTGAACTTGGGTGGTGCACGGTTGAAATTGCCAGAGTTGCCGGGGTTTTTGTGATTTCCTCCGGCCCTCGGGTTTCCATGGTTGGAATAGGTAGGACGGTTCATCGGGGGTATGTTGTTTCTCGGGGCAAATCCTAGAGATGGGTTAGGGCGATACTTTGGGGTCTGATGGGTTCCTGGCTGATGCATCATGCGACGCTTGCGGTTCTCATTGGCTTGGTTGATCTTTCCTTCCATCTGGATGGCAGAGTCAACAAGGGCTTCAATATCAGCAAAGGGGATATTGACCAACACAGTCTGCATCTCATCGTGCAGACCATTCAAGAATCTCTCTTTCTTCTTGGCTTGAGTTTCGATCTCATCCGGGCCATACCTAGCTAATAACAAGAATTTGTCATGGTATTCCACTACGGTCATCCTTCCTTGCTTCAGTTCTCTGAACTCATCTCTCATCCTCTTGATCAAACCCGATGGCACATGGGTTCTGCTGAACTTGACCTTGAATTCATCCCAGGTCATCATCTGTCCTCCGATCATTGCATGAACGATGTTCCACCATGCTCTTGCATCTCCGGCTAGATAGTGGGTGGCGAACGGAACTTTCTCGTTAGCTTCCACTCCGGTGACTTCCAGGTTGTTTTCCATGGTTTGCAGCCAATCGTCTGCATCTAGGGGATCTTCCGACTTAGTGAAAACATGTGGGTTGGTATTCTGGAAATTATTGAGCTTAGATCCATGGTTGTCCTGATTTCCTTGGCCTTGATTGTTGTGGGCCAACTGAGCTATCTGCTGAAGGGTGGCTAGGTTGGCTTGACGTTCGGCTCTTTCAGCTTCGCGGTCAGAAACCAACATTTGTAGGATCTGCAACATTGGGTCCGGGGATGAACCACTTCCTCCGCGTGGCATCTGAAGATTGAGATAGATCATGAGAAAAGAGGGAAATTTCTAAGGTTCAGGGATTTTGAAAAGTTTTTAAAGTTTGACTCAGATTATTCTAGCAACTTGCTTTTCATTCATTCATTCATAGCACACGATACAACACACACCACAACAAAGGTAAACAGATGGTTTTAAGAACCATTCTTGGAACTACGATACAGTGGGACCGAATACAACTCCCTACGCTAGTGCTCAAGTTCTACTACTCCTTGGAGTCGGTGTAGTCGTCATCCTCATCATCTTCATCGTCATCAATGAAAGTGAAATAATCCTCATCGGTGAAGAATTCCATAGCCTGATGCTCCATAAAATCATCATCATCGCTGAGATAGGAGTAGGGGTCTCCACGAAGGTCTTCTCCGGCATTCTCCCTTTATTCCAACTGCATGTCTCTCTCGTGGATGGTCTCCTCCAAATCCGAGATACGGTGGCAAAGACAGGCAATGATGCGCTCCTTCTTGTCGAGCTGACGGCGGCGAGACTTGCGATCCTTTGCTAGCATGGTGATGGTCTGATCCTTCGTCTTGATGATGGCGGACTTGTGGTTGGAGTAGTCACGGCAATTGTCCAATTCCTGCTGACGATCATACATCATGAAGCTACGGTGGTCCAACTGAGTCTTCAGCTCGGGGTGGTATGGGGCTTCCAGTGGCTGTCCATTAGCATCACGCCTTGGACAAAACTCAAAGCGGGTACCCTTGATCTGGTTGATACTCTGCCCACACAGACGGGCAAGAGCTTCCTGCATGGCCCTGGCAAGTCCATCGAGCTAGTTGTTCTCTCTTAAGGTGAACTGAATTCCCTCGGCAGTGGGAGGTTCAATCTTTCCTCGGAGACTTGCAACAATTAGCCACTGCAGATCTTCTCCTCCTTGATCATTGAACTGAGCTCCGAAGAACTCGGGGTGCAGACACTCCAGAAGTTCCGAAAGCTGGTCCAAATCCCGCTCAAAGATAAGGTCTCCTCCATTCCCCAACTGATAAAACTTGATGTACTTCACGTCCATCTATAAGAATATAGGATGAGTAAGTTAGTAGAGTGATCAAGTCTGTCAATTTTTATGTATTTTGCAAGAGTTTTTGAAGAACATGAATTTTCATGAAAGAATCAAAGTGATAAGAATGGGAATAAGCTTTTGTAAATATTTACTTCCTTTGGTTTTGAAACTAAGTTTTTGATTCAAACGTCCAGTCTAACTAGGGTCTCCTATGGTCAGGATGGCTCTGATACCAACTTGTCAACACCCGTATTTTTAATCCCAGATGCCTGTTATGCCATACATCACAATCCCAGGATTACCGGCGAGACATAACAGAACTGGATACCACAGTACATCATCCATTACAAACCATACATGAGGTCTTACACAAATAAGGATCTCATGATCCAGTTCTTAATACAACTCAAGCAACGGAAATACGTAATAATAAAGACAGCGTAGGCGAAGCTCCATCTTCGGGGTCACGGGCAATGCTGACGATGGGAGATGATCCTAGTTGTCGTAACATTCCTGGGGTCCATCATCCTGGTACTCCTCTTCATAGTCTGTCCACGGGAATAGCCAGGGACAAAGCCATGAGTACTCTTTAAGTACTCGCAAACTAATACTAACAAGTGAAGGGGGTTTTTGTAGTAGGACACTAAGCTCTATGGTTGTTTTGCAAAAAGCCAGATTTACCTCTACTAAGTTCAGAAGCAAGAAAAGCTAGTTGAATTTTATAACACCTAAAAGGGAACTTGTATTTCATATCACAACTCTGTTGTGGTCAAGTCAAGTTCTCAATTCATTTCCCAAGTCATTTTGAAAACATCTGACGGGGGAACAGTATGGCCACTCCAACTGTCCATAACCACGAACGCGGCTATTCGAAAAGTTTGACACTCTGCAGAGATGGTACACTTTCACCACAACATTCGATACATCCGTCAGGAACAAATCCTGAATTCACCATACTCAGTATGCGGATAATCAATCCTAACCTTTCAATTACACGCCCTAGTATAGGCACCTCTCCTGTGAGTTTGGCCTCCCAACCATGACCAACTGTCATCTTGGGTACTGCACAGGTGGACAATCTTCACAAGGTAGCCTCAGCTCAGACCTTGGCCGTGAGGGAACCAATACTAAGGTATATAAGTTTCCAGTCAAGCCCTACCCAATTCTCGGGTATTGTGGTTGTATGGTAAAATTGGAATGGTATCGCATCCAGACAACCATCAGTTTTATAAAGGGCTAAGGCTCATGCCTCAACATTTTCATCACCAAAATCATCTGGTGTTCGGAAACACATGTCAAAACATTTCAGTAGAATGACTCATCATTCCAAGGTTTTCATAACCATTTTCACCAAGTATTCCCATCTAAAATTTGATCAAGTTTTATGCTTAGCACTAGCATCTACAAATGGGAGTGAGTACCAATGAGGGGTGGTAAACAAGTGGAGTTTTAACTAAGTACCATCCCATGGCTTGGGATGACATCAAGATTATCTAGCTTAGGCCAAATTTAATGCTCTTTATGTAACCTTCAATTATCCTCCTAGAATCTACAAATCACTTAAATAAACTCTAAGGAAAAAGCTTTGATAAAGAAATAAAGTATAAAGCTTGCAAGTAAAACTAGGATTGGGTATCATCAAATGTGTCCAACCAAGCATGCTTAGTGCATTGCATAGGTTATCTAAATTTCATAATTGCAAGTGTTACCTTGCCTTGTGCAGAGCAGTGGTTGAAGTTTTCCTTGGCTTCTTCTTCGTAGTATCCTCCTTCCTCCTCGTATCCTTGGTCGGTACTAGCGTCTATAAATAAATATGAGGTATACAATCACCAAACAATACTTAACTACTCTCAATAATCACACAAAAGGGTTCTATAGATGATCTAGCATCATCACCTATATTACAAGATTAAAGCATTTGTCTTATTTATTTTAATTTGAGAAAAGTAATTTCTACTCATTGAAAAACTACTTAAGATTTAATATTCTCCAACTCAAACATGGTATCATGTTGACACATGTCATCACCACATATTTCAGTACATGGGAATGTGATTTAAAGTGGTGTCACAATTTAATAAGGTTTAACCTTTTATTTTAAATAAAATAAGTGACTAGAAATGCCTATGTGGCATTCTTTTATTACTTGGACATTATTTCTGTAAGTAAACCCATATGTTTTTATATATTCTGAAAGGTATGATCAAATGTGATTTTTGAGAGTTGGAATCAACTCAAAAGTTATTATGGTTTAAATTTGAAAAATGTTTGGATGCAGAAAAGCTTATGCCTTGTTATTTTTACCAAGGTTGATCTACATATCCAAATGATTTGAATCCAATGGGCTTGGATTAAGCATTTCAAAACCTTTCTAAAAAAATTGGTTTCATTCAATTTGGTTCACTGAATCGAGCTGGGTTGATTTTTGAAACTAGGTATAGAACTGAGTTTGAATTAAAATAGAAAAAGCTAAATTCAAACGAGTGGGCTGCGCGGGAAGGGGTAATGGGCCGGCCCAGTATCACTCCACAGCGCGGGGCGCAACTGACAGGGGGGGTCTACTGGTCAGTGACTCTTTAAACGCGAAGCGGTACGGGGCAATGTGGTGCGTTGGATTAGAATGAAGATCGACGGCTGAGGGTCGTCGTCGACGATGAACAGGTCACCGGCGAGATCGAACCCTAGCGGCTCGGTGGGGGTGCATAGGGGGCATACCGGGGCTCCAGTGACGATGGGGAGGCGGGCAAACGACGAAGTCGACGACGGCGAACTCAGGGGTGGTCACGGAAGCTCCGGGGGTGGACGAAATCAACAGCTCCTCTTCTCCTCTACAGCGGTGAGCTCCAGCACAATTCCGGGGATGCGCTGCTCGCCTTACTCCGGCTACGGGGTGGAACGATTAGTGAAGTGAGGGGAGTGAGCTGGTGTGCTTCAATCGGATGGGGGTGGCCTCCTTTTATAGGCTCGACGGCGAGACCGAACGGGATGGGCAGGCGACGGTGGCGACACGGCTACGGGCAGCTAGAGGCATGGCCGTGGGTGGCGATCGATCGGTGGTCTCCTGGCGATGCTCTAAGGTTTAAATGCGCTTGTAGGGACGGTGGCAAATGGTCGGGAACGTGCGATGCTCTGCGCGGCAGAGGCGGCGTCTTCGACGGCGAGCGGTGGCTGTGAGGCATGGGGCGGCGAACGGGGATGTCTGTGGGGTTGCTGGGGCGATGGTGATCACGCGTGCATGCGGCAAGGGCGGCGCGCGGTCTGTGGGCGTGTGTCAAGGGTGGCGCTATGGCGTGCTCTCGGCATGCGCTCAGAGAAGCTTGGCATGGCTTGGGCATGTGGTACAGTGGCTGGCAGGGTTCGAGCGCTGGATAGGGGGTGGCGGTGGACGGTGGGCTGCCTCTTGGACATGGTGGCTAGGCGCGGCGAACGCTCCTGCTAGCTTGCCATGGTCGGCTGGCAAGGGGGTGCTCGGGTTGTCATGGCATGGGGCAAAGGGTAGGGGATAGGGGTGGTCAAAGCACTGGTTGGCATTGGGGGAGACAAGGGTGATCAATGGTGAACATTGCTTAGCCAAATTACTGCTCAAAACAGTGAAGTTTGGCCAGTTTGATTTGTTGCCTCCAAGTGTTTGATGAAATGGCCGCAAGAACTTGAGTTTTGAATTTTGAAAATATTTTTGGTGGGTGTGCTAGGCATGTGTTGAGGATCCTGTGGATGCTTGGGTTTTGAAAATTGAGCTTGTTTGAGTGGTTTTTGAAAAAGTGGGATCTTCCCATATGAACTAGATTCAATTTTAAACTGTCATTTAAACTATGCATTCAAATGGTTTTGGATGATCACAAAGTGGGCCTTTGTACCTTGTTATGAGTAATATCAAGGGGTGCAAAGATCCAAACAAGTTTCTGTTAAGTTCTGAAAGTTAGGGATAGACAAAGTAGGCATGGGAGTTAATTTGGCCAAAGTGACCATTCACTTAATTTGTTTGTTTTGATTTGTTTGTCTTTGGGAAAAGGGTGGGGATTGTTTAGATGATGTTTATTTCACCTAATAATCATTTTACAAGAAAAGAAACACAAAACCATGGCAATTCAAAAGAATCCAAATTATAATGCATACACATATGCATGCTTTCATATTTTTAATTTGAAAAGTTTTTGTTAACCCTAATTTTGATGATTAGAGTTTGATGATCCAAGTTTAGTATTTTTGGGATGTTACACTATGTCACATTGGTTAATGGTCATATCTTATTGATTCTATCATGTCTATGTTGTTTGTGATCTTGCATGCTCTCCATTTCTAGTAGATATCTTGGCCAAGTAGATGCTAGTGACTCCAAGAGGGAGTATTTATGCTCGATAGTGGGTTCATGCCTCTATTTTAATCTGGGGAAGTGAAAGAAATCTCTAAGGTTGTAGATGTGATGTTGCTACTAGGGAGAAAACAACGATCTCTTGTTCATGGAACAAGTGGATTGTTTACCTTACACACTTTGTTTAAAGCAGTAATCTGTTGCTTGCAACTTAATACTAGAGGGGGTTCGGATGATAACCTGAAAGTGGATTACTAGTCATAGATGCAGTTGGATGGCGGTCTATGTATCTTGTTGTATTGCCCAATTAAATCTCATAGGATCATGAATGTCTAGTATTGCATTTTTACCTTTCTCTGTCCTGTCAATTGCCCTGCTGTAATTTGTTTACCCAGCATGCCATGTTGTTTATCTTAAGGAGAACACCTCTAGTGAACTATGGACCCCGGTCCAATCTTTACCATTGATACATCTTCCATTATTACTGTTTACTTTCTACAAACCACCATTACTTTCCACCCCATAAAGTTAATCCTTTGTTTTCAACAAACCGGTGAGATTGATAACCTCACTGTTCATTGGGGTAAAGTCTTGAGTTTGTGTGGTGCAGGTTTCCAGTTGCTAGCAACACCTTTGAGTTGTTTCCTTCCTCCTACTGGTTCGATAACCTTGGTTTCTTTCTGAGGGAAGACTTGCTGATGTGCTCATCATACCTTCCTCTTGGGGTCTCCCAACGAAGATCTAAAGTGATCTAAGCGCATCATGGGGCTGGCCCGGTTAGATAGTGTTTTTTCTGTTGTTTTATTCTTTTCTTTTTTCTATTTCCTTGTTTTCTTCATATCTGTTTCTTAAATAATCCAATTGAGATGATTTTGGTGTCCAAATTTTTCTAAAGTTCTGTAGATCATCATAGGATCAAGTTGGTATTATTTTCTCGAGTTTTAATGAGTGGATTTATAAATCCCTTGTATATTATCTTTGTAGATGCACTTTAGCAATTCAAAAATAGGGGTTTAAAATAGTGTTTTGAAATTAAAAAATTTCAGGAATGCAAAATGCCATGAAAATGCAATGCAAATGCTAATTTTTTCTAGTCCCAATTTCTAAAATCTTGGGATGTGAAAGCTTGGGATTTTTGGGAGGGCCAGCGGGAAAAACTTTGCGAATAGCGACCATAGAGGTGAACATGAAACAAATTACAATCGTGCCCTGATACGTCCAAAACGTATCTACTTTCCCGAAAACTTTTGCTATTGTTTCTCCTCTAAACTTGTGTGTTTTGGATACAACTAACACGGACTGACACTATTTTCAGCAGAATTACCTTGGTGTCTAGTTTTTGTGCAGAAAATCAACTATCAGGAAAAATCCCAGAAAATATGCCAAAAATCCTATTTCACCGGAAGATCCACGGAGCCAAAATATGAGATGGAGGGGAGCCCTAGGTGTCCCACACCCCCTGCCACGTGGGTGGGCCCACCCCGTGCCTGGGAGGGGTGTAGCCAGCCTAGGCACCCCCTCGGCCTCTCTCTTTGCCTATAAGATGCCTTCTGACCTAAAAACTCAAGGGAGTTCGACATTTTTCCAGAAATAGTTCTGATGTGCCCCTACCACCAAAAGCCGTGATTCGGAACCAGAAACTCCGTTCTGGCACCCTGCCAGGGCGGAGAATTTGGGGGAGGATCATCACCATCATCAACACCAACGCCTCTCCATCAACCATCAATGTTTCCCTCATCCATGAGTGATTAATTCCCCACTGTAGGCTATGGGGATGGTAGGGATTGGATGAGTTCTATCATGTAATCGAATAAGATTGTTAGGGCATGGTTCCTAGTATATCTATTTGTGCTGTTTGACTTTGTTGCAACTTGTTGTGCTTAATGCTTGTCACTAGGGCCAGAGTGCCATGATCTCAGATCTGAACTTATTATTAAATCATTATGATAGTATTGTTTGTGATCGTATCTACAAGTTGTGTACATATATCATTGCCCGGATCCAAAGGCCCCGAAGTGACAGAAATTGGGACAACCGGAGTGGGTGGCTGTGATGTGAGGATCACATGTGTTCACGAAGTGTTAATGCTTTGCTCCGGTGCTCTATTAAAAGGAGCACCTTAATTGCCAGTAGTTCCCTTGAGGCCCTGCTGCCACGGGCTGGCAGGACAAAAGATGTTGTGCAAGTTCTCATTGCGAGCATGCATGACTACATATGGAGCACATGCCTATAATTGTTTAGTACTTGGATGCTTATTCTTATTTATCTGCAATTGCCCTAGATCTTGAAGTTACATATTTAGACTCGTCCATGCAACGCCCGTCCATCCATCCCTATGCCTACCATGCTCATATCCTACTGTTTGCTACTACTGTCACTATTGCTCCTAATTTACTGCTGTTGTTGCCACTACAAACTGTTGCTACTGATAAACTTCTGTGAGCAAGAACTATTTCCAGGTGCAGCTGAATTGAAAACTCAGTTGTTAAGTCTTGCAAGTATTCTTTGGCTCCCCTTGTGTCGAATCAATAAATTGGGTAATACTACCCTCGAAGACTGTTGCGATCCGCTATACTTGTGGGTCATTAAGACTATTTTCTGGCACCGTTGCCGGGGAGGATAGCTTTATTTGTAAGTTCACTTGGATCTATTATTGTTCATTGCTACTCCTTTCATAATGGGTAAGTCTTTTGATGGAAAGTTTCCTATTTTACCATCCATTACAAGAAGAAGTACTATCCTAAACACTTCTGTTGCTCTTGATTCACCGTCTGTTATAAGTAAGCTTGTCACACCACCACCACATACTCATGCTACACACACTACTACTACTTCTGAATCTGAAACTGCTTTTGATACTCATGATGTTACTTCTACTGTGCTTGATGCGAGTGGTTCATTAGGTCCTTTCCTAGATGCTACTATGGCTAGTCTAGGAAATACTGAAACTCCTAGTGAAGACACTATTACACATGTTAGCTTACCTGGGTCTAGAGAGAGTTATGATATTAATGATGGCTACATTGAGTTTACTGATGAATTTGTTGAAGAGTGCCGAAACACACATGGTGCTAGTGCTATTAAGAGTCTCCTTGCAAGACGTACCATTATTCCTAAACTGTCCTATGATCCTAAGTTTGCCACCTCTCCCATAGATATTAAAGATAAAGATTATGATTTCTCTCTTGATTTATCCTATTTATACATTATTGAGAAAGAACCTTTTTGTGGACTGAAAGTGAGAGTGATGTAGCTCATATGAATGAGATTTCTACTATGAGTGCTTTATTCTTTGATGATTATAAGATGCGCAAGTACTTTGTTACTAAGATCTTCCATTTTTCACTAAAAGGAGAAGCTAGCGCTTGGTTTAATAGATTACCTCCTGGTTCCATTGATAGTCCTGATTGCTTGATTGCTTCTTTCTTCCAGAAATATTTTCCTCCCAGTGCTAGACATGCTTCTTTGTAGAGACTTTTTGATTTTAAACAGTGAGAAGAAGAGAAATTGCCTGAGTCATGGACAAGGTTCTGTGCCTTGATTCATGCACATCCTGGATGTCCATTACCTAAAAATGAGCTTCTTGATATTTATTATAATGGACTAACTGATGATTCTAGAACATACCTAGATAGCTTTGCTGATTGTGTTTTCAGGAAAAGAACTCCTACATATGCTGAAGAATTAATGGCTAAAATAAGCAAGAATTATGATGATTGGACTTCAACTGAGCTAAATACACCTGAGCCTATTACTCCTGAACCAGTTGTGCCTGAACCAGTTCCAACACCAACACCAAAGAAGAGGGGAGTATTGCATTAAATGATGAAGTGATGAAAGAAGCTAAGAAATGTCTAAAGGAGAAAGGTATTAGAGCTGAAGATGTGGAGAATCTACCTCCTATAGAAGAATTATGTAAGCCAATTCCCCATTCATCCACTATTGAGGTACACTCTCTCCACTTTGATGAAGGAGATATTCCCTATGGTAAGCCTCCTGATCAATGTTTAGAGGAACTTGACACGTTTATTGTTAAACAAGGTAATTTTAATAAACAAGTTCAGAATCATTTATTGGAAAACTCTAGAGCTATTAAAGAGTTGAAAGATATTGTGGAAAGAACTTCTAATGATATTAAAATGCTTTGTAAACACTTTAAAATGGTTCAAACCCAACTTGATCAACTTGCTAAGGTACAAAAATATATGCTAGTTAATGCTTCAGGAGATAAACATGCTTATGGAATTAGAACTAGGAGTTGTATAGCTACTCAAGATCCTTTATATCCTGAAGGACACCCTAAAAGAATTGAGCAGGATTCTCAACAAGGTGAGAGTAGTGGTAGTCCTCGTAAGAGAAAGAAAAAGAAACATTTGAGGAACCACTTGAACCTGCTATAGATCCTAATAGTATATCCGTCTCTGATGCTGAAACTGAGAGTGGTATTGATAAGAATGATGCTCATGATAAGGAGGAAGTTGAGGAAGAACCCGAGAAGCACACTAAGAACACCATGTACACTAAGGAATATTTTATTGCTAAGAAACATGGTAGTGAGAGAGAACCTTGGGTGCAGAAACCTATGCCTTTTCCAGGTAAGAAACACAAGTCAAAGGAGGAAGAGCACTACAACAAGTTTTGTGAGTGGATGAAACCTTTATTTTTGCAAATTCTTTTGACTGATGCTATTAAATTGCCTCCTTATTCAAAGTATATGAAGGATATTGTCTCTAATAAAAGGAATATTCCTAATGAGGAAATTTCCAGTCTGCTTGCAAATTATTCCTTCAATGGTAAGGTTCCAAAGAAACTTGGTGATCCAGGTATACCAACTATTCCTTGCTCTATTAAGGACAATTATGTTAGAACTGCTTTATGTGATTTAGGAGCTGGAGTTAGTGTTATGACTTTTCCTCTCTACAAGAGACTCCAGTTAGAAAAGTTAATACCAACTGATATGTCTTTGCCAATGGCTGATAAGTCAAATACTATTCCTGTTGGTATATGTGAGGATGTTCATGTTCAAGCAGCTCATAATTGCTTGGTTTTAATTGATTTTGTTGTGCTTGAAATGCCTGGAGATGATAATATGTCTATTATTCTTGGGAGACCTTTTCTTAATACTACAGGTGCTGTCATTAATTTTAATCAAGGGAAAGTAACTTTCAATATTAATGACAAAGAGCATACTGTCTATTTACCCAAGAAGTTTGTTAAGAGCTATTTCTTGAATTCCATTGAAAATATTGAGAGCATCAAGGTTGGAGAAATATATTGTCCCATTCCACAAGAAAATTTTGAAACTATTATGATTGGGACTATTGTGCAGTGACCTAGCATACCACTGCATGATGTAGTACACTATAGTCATTGACATAACACCAATGGAACACCATTCCATCCGCATTATATCCCTCATAGTGGTACAACAGAAACATCGCGGGTCCAAGACAACACTTTAGATTACATATAACATATTACAAAAGATCCAGATAACTTCCTCGAACAGTGAGGAATATTATACAAAAAGAACCAGAAAGATCCACTCAGAGTTACTTTAGAAGTACTACTATTAATATATGTATAAGGCTTGAAAGTACTACTATAGTATTGTTCTACAGAAGTAGGTTCTAGATTCTAGGAGTTTTATTTATATTCTATGCTTCAGCTTGTCTTTGATAGATTCCGGTAAGGTCTTTGACTCTATTGATCTCCCTCAGATATCTTCAACTCTTCAAGTAACTTATTTCCTGGGATCGCCATTGGTTTCCGAGATCTAGCAAGGGTTAACAAGATACGTTGAGTACGAGCATACTCAGCAAGTTCACTAAAGAGAAGTGTTTGATGCACTATCTACAGCCACAGACCATAGGTCGTAGGCAATGCAAGTTTTCGTAAACATTTCTTCAAAGGTTGATTTTATTCTGAAAAGCTATGTCCATCAGCCTTCACGGGTTTACCAGAACTTTCATGGAGTTCCTTTCCCGTAGCGTTCGTAGCTCCTTCCCGGAACAGGGAGTAACAAGTTACAATTATTACACTCTACAGAGGTGCGTCACTTTATCCATGAGAGATCTTAGCTTTGTTGCACATCCGAGTTATAGGCTCGTTCACACTTCCTTGGTGTGAGGCCCAGACTAAGATCCAAGCCAATCACTGTCCTTCTCCGTGACCCTGCATACCCGACGGATTGCACATCAGACCTAGGATAAAACTTTTTTCCATTATCAGCCTAAGGTGTACAACCCTCATATATACCAGAAGCCGTGGGACGTTGAGGGATCCCACCCATAACCTGCTAACCCTCTACAAGAGGAGTTGCAACAACGGCTCGGTCATTTGTTGGCATGCGATAGAGAGCCGATCCAGCTGACTTCTCCGTCCTATTCCAAATCTCCTAGTTAACGCGTAATATACGGCGCAAGAATCACTGGCGACATTGGTTGTTAAGTCCTAGATAATATGTTCCTTTACCACCGGAACTTTCATAGTAGGTTATTACCTCATGGTAAATAACCTATAATCATATTATTATGAAAATAGTGTTTTCTGACCCTTTTCAAATGCAGGTGATGACAACACTGGATTTGCAAAATACTTTACAGAAAATATTCAAAGGACAAGAGCAAGTGTGAACTTGCCTTTTGTGATTGCAAGATTATGCACTCATGGTCTTCGAGATAATAGAAGATCCAATATCTGAAATCATCATCATTGGTCCGGTAAGGACTAATGTCTAAAGAAGCAAGATGCCATTATGCATAAATAATGCTATGCAATTTTAGAATTCCCAAGGTGAAACCCTTAGTATTTTAAATAAGTTGTTCTTAGGTATCTTCTTTAAGATTGGGTTTATATTTAAGTTTAGCTTATAAGCAATGGCATTGATAAGGAACTTAGGTGTTAATAATCCAAAATATACAAGTATGGATATAGTAATGTGATTATGATTAATTGTTATCTGGTGACTAGGATAAAAATTCATTGGGTTGAGTTCTTAAGACCTGAAGGAACTACTATAGACTTGTTTGTGTGAAGTGGCAAAAAGAATAACATTTGAAGAAACTAGTATTTAGTTCAAGTTAATTAGTTTTAAGGGTTGTTAAGTCTTACATTAGGGTTTGTGAGGGTTACAAATGATGTTGAGTTATCATATTTCAATTGTTGATACAAGTGACTAAAGTTAACTTTAAAAACATGAATAAACTTTAAATGAGATGTTTATAATTGTTTAGACCAAAGTTAACTATAAAAATAGGAGTGAATTTTAAGATATAATGAGTTTTAGAATATCATCTAGTTTTAAGGTTTTGACAATATGATTATGAATTATCCTTTTTAATGTAAGTGAAAGATGAATTTAATAACATGCAATTTATTAATGGGAGCATAATTAGATGATCTTATAAATTTATTAGAGTTTAGAGTCATTTTTTAAGAGTGGCGAAGAGATGGAGATTATTCACCATCTTATCATGAGTGATATATAATATTTATTTAAAAGGAGTTTAATTTGAATTTAAGTTTTAAAAGTATTTAAAGGCTAATAGTTATATTTAAGTTTTATTTTGATTATGGATTTAGATTTAGTAATTACACTTTAAAGGATTTAGTGTTTTATCAGAAAATATGATTATTTCTTTCTTAAGAAATAATTTTAAAGAATTAACAAACTGCTTATAAGTAAATGAGTTTTATTATTTAAGATTATTAAAATGTTCTTGAATAATATACATAGTATTTTTCTAGTAAAATATACTTATTAAAGATCTTAAAATTGAATTTTATTTATTTTTAAGTATTATTTTTATTTTTATAAAAATCTTTGAAGAATTAAGTGTCTTTAAATATTTACTTTATATTTTATTTGTAAAACTCTAAGTTAGCATTTTTATAAAATGGTAGAGTTATTTTTATACACAAAAATTATTTTTATTTATTTTTAGGTGTTTTTCTTATTTTATGAAATTTTATTCAGGATTTAATGATGTTAAAATTTATGTTCTTTATATTTATTTTAAATAAATAAAGTTATATTTTTATTAGATAGATATTATTTTTTGTGAACATCTTGACATACTATATGTATTTTTAGGATTTTTCTATGATTTTGTTTTGTTTGGAAGTATTTTATAGATTTAATAAATGGAAAGTCTAATTTTTGGAGACAACAAATTGGGTTGTGGCCCAGTTGGTCTAGTTGAATCAATCCAGTGGTCGACCCACTAGGCCCAACTCATTCGGATCAAACCGGCGCATCTCCCTCTCCACTCTATGCTCAGACTCACGCATGCAGATACGAACCTTATCCCTCTCGCGTTCCTCTTTTGCGAGCGATGTGCCGCCAGCGCTGCCGTTGTCGCCCCGGCCGTCGCTAGCCGTCTCCGCCACCGACGCAAGCTGGTGCTGCCTCGCCACCTCTTCCTTTTTCTTTTCCCTGTCGATTTGGCTTGCGCGCTCCTCGCGCGCACTCGGCTGAAACCCTAGCTCTGCCTTGGCACGGTAGCTGTCGATTCTAGCGGTGTTGTTGCTCGGCCGTGACATTCTCCACGAGCTACTGCCGCTGGTGAGACGGCTCGGCGCGGTGTAGGCGCTTCGGTGCCCACCGTGCCACCGTGTTGCTACCCACACCAACCTGATCCCCTCTTTGGCGAGCTTGAGTTCATCTCGGGTATGTATCCCTTCTTCCCTCTCTACTCCTTCCTACTGGGAACCCTAAAACCCTAGTAATATTTGTTGATGCTTGGTCTGTTTGTGTTGTCAAATCTTTGACCTAGGTTTTGGTGGGACGGCAGTGTATCTACAACCCCAGCGACCTTGATCTATTCCTATTGGACTGTTTATTGGGGTGGTGTGGTTGATGGTCTGGTATGGGAGTGATGGTGTTGTGTTAGTGTTGCATCCGATGGGACAGCGGTGATTTCAGCCCTGCAACCTCGCTGGTGTGTTGTGCCTTGGCTTCATCACGCCTACGCTCCAGGTGCTCGGCACCCTCAGTAAGTTCTTTCCTGTGACCGGCCATTGAGCCGATGACACTGCTCAGTGGTGTGTGGTGTCTCTTTTGAGCCAACACATGATGTTGAGTGCTGATATATGATGATGATGGTTTAGTGATGTTGTCATTACTATACTAAGGATTTTCCTGGGATACATGAGATACTAATAAGTGCCTAGTGCTTCAGTTTGGATGAATTATCCATCAATGCATATGTTGGTGGATAGTTCTTTATTGATTTGAGTTTGAATGACTATAGTCTAGTGGCTTGTTTCATTTGGGATGGCTTGCAGATGTGATTATTTTAATGAATGATTCCTAGCTGATGTGACTAGGGAGATGATTTGAATTCTTCTAAACTTATATGAGAGGGTGGATTTTGAATTCTGGATGATCCTATAAAATGAAGATTGTGATTTTCAGCTGTCCTTTATTTAAGAGTTACTAATGTGGTGCCTCCATCCTGGAGTGTGCATAGTAGTGACCTTGTGGCTTACTGTGGTGCTTATTAGTTGGATGGTGAATGATATATGACAACCAGCTCTGAGTGTGTTAAGATATGCACTCCTCTGCCAGTGATAATAGCAGTACACTAAATGATTCCTGGCCCATTAGCTAGAAAAATGATTTGAATTTATTTGCAAGTGAGATTTGGTGATTATGTATGTATGTTGTTAACATGACAGTAATTGATCACATGATTCTTAACTATTCTGTTAGAAAGATGATGCAAGGATTTAGTTTGTTTGATGATAGATGATATACAAGCATGTGTACTTGCTAATGTTGCTAGTGTAAATTTTTAGTGATTTTTGTGGCTTGGGATTTGCTACTATGGTGCCTCAGTCGAGTGTGCATAGTATAAATCCATGGTTACATGATCTACTATACATGTCCCTGTCAATGATGCAAAGACTGAAACACTAATGGTAATTGAAATAAATGCTACAGTTTATCTTTCTAAC
Organism: Avena sativa; assembly: GCA_916181665.1. Taxonomy (NCBI): domain Eukaryota; kingdom Viridiplantae; phylum Streptophyta; class Magnoliopsida; order Poales; family Poaceae; genus Avena; species Avena sativa. The sequence goes on from OV702279.1 coordinate 216,837,833, forward strand.
TCAATGATGAGACTAGCATATCACTTCTATGCTAGTCTGAGAGTTCTCCAAATCTCAACAAAAACTCTATTTTTAAATCTGATTAAATCATGTGTTGATTGGGTTGTGGTCTAACAACCTGATGCCTGTAGATCTGCTGATATGTGGTTGTGCACCTTGTATTGTGGATGCCGAGGAACCTCCTTGTATTGCTGTTGCTCGACTTCTACTTGATAAACTTGGTCTGCTCCTGCCCCCTCCTTCTTGTGCTCCTGTCTTAGCCTGTTTTCTAAACTCCTCTAAGTAAGCATGTTGGTTATAGTGGTATTGGCTGATTTGTTGGGAAGAATCTGGTGATGAACTAAGGTGAACTGGTGTGGTTTTTTTTTGGGCTAAGTAAGGTGTGTGGAGATATTCTGATCAGCTTCTAGTCTATCAGCTATGGCTGTGCTTTCTTATTTGTACTCCCTGTGATGCTTCTAATGTTTGACAACACATCAGCATGCATGTATGTGTAAGCTGCTTACAGCTGGGCCCCATATGGTGCAAGTTTCCATCTGTGGAACTTGTGCCTATGGATGAGCTTGGTTGGAAGATATTTTCTATGGATCACTTTGGCTGGAAGTTTGGTATTATCTTGAATTGGTTTAATAGTTTGATGTTGCCAAGTGGATTACTAGGGTTGGTAATGCCATCTAGCTCATCTTGGGCTGAGGACCTTATTGGCTTAAACATAATCTGTTTAGTTGATTTAGTGCTAAACATGGTTATTCTTTTTTATTATTGTTGCCCCTTTCTTTTTAATTGATTTTAGCTAGGCTTAAGAGGGTTCCATAGCATGCTAGTTGTTGCCTAATGATACAAATGATAAAATCTATGCTGGCTTCTTTGAACCTTAACTTTGCCTCTCAAACTCAAGTGTATAGCTCACAGATCAAAATTTCTACTTATGGTCTAGATTGGGTGGTACCCTCTTAGGTCATTAGTGGATTTTCGTAGTTCTTACCAGAATCCCTAAGCTATTTTCATATATCAAATTGCCTCACCTATGGTGGGGCAAATATTTTAACATTAAAACAATGTTTCTGCTCTATTGTTTATTTTACATGAATGAAGATCAAGAAGAAGAAAAGAAGCTTAGTTAGGTTTTATTTTTAATCTTGTTGTAATTTCCTTTTTATTCACATGTGTAAAGATTTTGTATTATTATTGTTTTTGTAAATAATAAACTATTTATTTATTCTTCCTTTGTAAATCCTAATTGTAAAGATAATGTCATATATAAAGAATTCTTTTATTTATCTATTGTAAAATAATACTATATGCATATATATTTATATTAATAAAGAATCCTTTTTATATTATTTATGTAATCATTTTATTTCAAGTTATTAAATATTTCCAATTCCTATTTGTGAATTTTATAAATTCATTTGAATTTCATATTTGAAATTCAAATACATGTTTGAACAAATTTTCCCCGAAACAAAGAATTCTACAAAGGTCATGTCGAAATCTATCGCACTTGCTCCGAAGTTTCCTTCAGTACAAGAGAGATCCCGATCCCTCCATAGATCTTTTAGTTTTGCGCGAAAATTCCCCGGATTTTCTTATGCATGAATGCAATGCACAAACCCGTGTCCTCTCTATTTCTAGGTGCTAAATCCTGGGATGTTACATATTGCTATCAAGTTTGAGGTAACATAATCATCTCGTAGAATGCATAGTTTTGTTTCATATAAGATTGTTTTGGTAACAAGACTTGATCAACCTTGTTAATAAAAGGATTTTAATGAACAAAACAATGTTTTCACTATGGTTATACTTGCTCACTTTTACTTTTCTCCTTCCTAGTCTTTGCCTTTTCTCTTGTTAGCTTTGGTTTTGTTAGTTGTTTGCTTGTTAGAGTGTCTTAGAACTTATCTAGTTTTGGTTTTGGTTTTCTTTTGCTTCTTCTAAAAAAATCTTTTCTGCGAGAAAATCAATTTTCATACCCTGAAAATTGGCCAAAAATAAAGTTTCCCGAAAAATCCCAGAAAATTCAAAATAATTTTTTCCTCGAAAAAAGGGGCAGAGGGACACCTGGAGTGACCCAGGGCACCACCCCAGGCCAGCACACCCCTGGGTGGCGCAGCCAGCCCCCAAGTGGCGCGACTAGCCCCCAGGTGGCGCCTGGCAGGGGTGTGGCCCACATGTGGCCCTCCAAAGTGCCTCCTCCCAGCCATCTTCTTTATCTCTCCCGAAAAACACCGGAAAATTTTCTCAAGCTCGAGTTCCTTATGTTCTTACTTGCGAATTTCGATCTCCTTGCTCAGCCCATCTTTGTTGCTAATTTTTGGGGGGATTGCTCCTTGGTATGTGCCTCCTCTGCTTGTCCATTTACATTTGTGATTGGTAGATTGTATCCTGAGTATTTTGCTGCTATAGGTGTTAGGTTGGGTGAGCTTGCTTGCTTGTTCTATGCTTAGAGATTTCATTCTGATGCATGTGTAGCTCTCTAGCAAGTTTCTATAGTAGTTTCTAATCATTTATCAACTTGGAAATCACTTGGTTTGATGTTTGTCTAAAACTTTCAAAAAGGAATATGAGTGCATACCCACTAAATCAATATGATTTGATGGTACCTGAGCCAATGAAAGTTCATCGTGATAAAGGAGTCTTCCCTTCCATATATCCATGCCATGAATTTATGAGAACCGCGGGAATCCTCTAGGATTTTGAAACTATGATTACCAATGCAGGGTTGGAACACTTTGTTGAAGGGGAACCTTTTCAGTATGTCAAAATAACCATGGATGTGGTGCAGGACTTCCGGTTTACTTGGTCTTCATCTAATCCCATGGTCCATTATAAAATATACAATCTAGCTCTCGACCAGCCTTTTGCTGATTTTTGTGCAGCAATTAGAGTACCTCATTGGGGATCTTGTGAGAAGATCAAGGAGAGGCCTAAGTCACTTATGGATTTATATGCTGAAATTTTCCAAGGTTTTGACTTCTTGAAGAAAAGTGGTAAAATTCGTAACATTCAGTTCCCATCCATTAGATATTTTTCCTACTTCATTACCAAGTGTGTTCTTACTAGAAAGATTGCTAGAAAGTTATCTTATTTTGATCTATCTTTTATCTCAGCGGATTTGAATAGGGATAGAACTTATAATTTGGGTGCTTTGATAGCTTATCGTCTTACCACTAACCGCGAGAAGGGTTGAATTTGTGGATGTCTCATTGCTTCTTGGTTGCTAGCTTTCCATGGTTTAGAGCCTCACCATTCAGATTATCGGTTCCCCATAGAGAGGCTTGATCTTGATTCCATGGTTCAGCATAACTTTGTTTCTCTAGGGGCTATTGTGAGAAGTTTACCGTAGGAATTATCCTTTGTCAAGCGTGGTTGGAGAGGGGGTAGGACTCAGAAAGTAGTTTATTTGCCTACACCTGCTTTGTTTAATTTTGATAACAAGCAAGGATGGTCGCTCAGGGAGGAGGAGTTTGACACATATGTGGCAGAGCTCTCCCAGCAAGAGAATGTTGGAGAGGATGCCGAAGATGATTCGGTTCAGCCCTCCAACTTGGGAGAGTCTTCATACCAGCATCCCTCATATGATTGGGGAGCGTCTTCTTCTTCATCGCAAGCGCCGGACTATGATCATTCCTATGATGACCCACTAGCTTGGGGTTACTACCCGTGCTATTGAGCCCCGCTTAGGCCAAAAGCCTAAGCTTGGGGGAGGTATACCGACATCACACTCATCTTTGTATCATGTTTTGTCGGTTCTTTGTATATCCATAGTTTCGCTTTCTTTTTGGTTTTTGTTTCTGCTTTCTCAAAACACAAAAATACCAAAAATATTTTCATTGATTCTCTTGGTTTGTTTCTTTCCTTTTTAGCTTTGGTTTGCCTTAAATAAAAATCCAAAAAGATTTTGCTTAGTTTGTTTTTGCTTAGTTTGTTTTTGCTTGTTTGCTTGCTTTAAAAAAATCGAAAACACCAAAAATATTTGTTGTCTTTCTTTGCAGGGTTCAACCGTCCTTAGTGGAGCTTAGTTTCATGTTATTATTCAAGTCACACAAGTGAAGGGCAATAATGAAGATTAAGACAACTTGAGGTGTGGTAAGAGGCTGGTAACGAACTCTATTTTTTTCATTTTTGTACATATACTCATCATTGTGAGCATGCTTAGCCTGTCCATGTAAGGTGTATGTTATTGATGGATGCTTAGTAGTTCTTGATTTCTTGTGATTAGCTCCATCTTGCTAATAGTTTGTAGCATGTCATATGAATGTTTGCTTGCATTGTTTTATTTATAACTTGTTATGATATTGTGGTATCCTCCTCTGAATGTTTCATGTGAATCGACTTGGCACATGCTCACGCATGCATATGACTAAACAATAGACAGTAAGCCTCGATGATTTATTTTGCCTCAGAGTTCTTGTATCACTTTTATGCCATAATTAGTCATGTTTTGTTGAAAGCATGATTATGACATTTATTGCTCTCTTGTTTGTCGCTCCCTCTCTATTGCTAGCTTTCACTTGCATGGACTATAAGCTCCACTTGTGCATCCAACTCCCCCAAACCAATATTTCCAACAGTGTCCACCATACCTACCTATTAGCATCATTTGCTATTCCGTGCATATTCCATATGCCTTGTTTTCTTCCAAATAAAATGTTTTTCTGTTTTGAGAAAGTTAGTTAGTAAAACTCTCACGAACTTGATGGCACACTTTATTCCTTGCAATTAATAAACCTGAACCATTGTGACTTGTCCATGAAAATTATATGCTTGCAAATTATAGGCTGGGAGTTAGCAGAACCGTGTTGTCACGGGGAACGCTTTCAACACTTATGGATACATATCCAGTTGATACCATGCTCTTTTGTTTGAGGATGTCCTCAGTGTGAAATAAAAGGGGAGCTTGTGAGTTCATGGAGTTATATATGTGTTAGAGAAACGCCTGGGCCGCTAGCCTAAGCCATGCCTAATCATGGTGGAAACTTGCAGCATTACCATAATGAGCATCTGTGAGGCATCCTCAAAAAAAACTTATGCAAATAGCAAATAAAAAGATCGCTGAGATGCTCATTGTCTACTTGCCTTGTCATTTTGATTATGGGATAACTCTTGTATCATGTGCAAGGGGTACCCCGTTGGTGGTTCTCTATGATATGCATGTATTTACAATGACAAGAACTTATAGGTAACTAAAGTTGAGTAACACGAGGAGTGGCCCTCGTCCTCGAGGAACTTGGGATTTCCAGTTTATGGTTTGTCAAGCATATAACTCATATTGGACCTCACTTTCACCATTAACCACATGAAGATGCCAATGATAGGGGCAATGAGAGCTCAAAGCTCATGAGTACCTTGCTTTCAGCATTTGGAAGCCTTTCAAACTTTTCAAAACCTTTTTCACTTCCTTGTTGAGTCACCACTTATTCTATGAGCACCTTCTTGAGAGCATAGTTGTCATTCTTGTGTTTGTCTCAAAACTTGGTTAATTATGTCATGACTTTGATGCTTTTACCTTCTATATCTTTACATCTAGTCTTCACTTGAACTTTAGAGGTGCCTTGGCATTTATTTTGTGCTCTACAAACAAAGTCAAGTGAGATACCACTCTATCATACCTTATTATGAGCATTGCAATGTTGCATATGTTTATGTTTCATGCTACTTATTATTATTGAGTTGGTTTCTCTTCATAACTTGTAATGACTATTTAGTAGACTTAGTTGCATACTTCTTATTATAAATGGTTTAAGTATCTACTCCTATGCAGAGAATATACATCATATGAAGGAAATGTGTTCGTGAAAGTTCTTTTATCGCACTCAGTTTTCAACTAAATTTCTTGAGGACAAGCAATAAGCTAAGCTTGGGGGAGTTGATACGTCCAAAACGTATCTACTTTCCCGAACACTTTTTCTATTGTTTCTCCTCTGAACTTGCGTGTTTTGGATACAACTAACACAGACTGACGCTGTTTTTAGCAGAATTACCTTGGTGTCTAGTTTTTGTGCAGAAAATCAAGTATCAGGAAAATCTCGGAAAATATGCCCAAAATCCTATTTCACTATAAGATCCACGGAGCCAGAATACGAGACGGAGGGGAGCCCTGGGTGGCCCATACCCCCTGCTGCGCGGGTGGGCCCACCCCGCGCCTGGGAGGGGTGTGGCCAGCCCAGACACCCCCTCGGCCTCTCTTCGCTATAAGATGCCTTCCGACCTAAAAACTCAAGGGGGTTTGACGTTTTTCCAGAAAGAGTTCCGCTGCGCCGCCACCACCAGAAGCCATGATTCAGAACCAGAAACTCCGTTCTGGCACCCTGCCGGGATGGAGAATTTGGAAAGGATCATCGCCATCATCATCACCAACGCCTCTCCATCAACCATCAATGTTTCCCTCATCCATGAGTGAGTAATTCCCCGCTGTAGGCTATGGGGATGGTAGGGATTGGATGAGTTCTATCATGTAATCGAATAAGATTGTTAGGGCATGGTTCCTAGTATCTCTATTAGTGCTATTTGACTTTGTTGCAACTTGTTGTGCTTAATGCTTGTCACTAGGGCCCGAGGCCATGATCTCAGATCTAAACTTATTATTGAATCATTATGATAGTATTGTTTGTGATCTTATCTACAAGTTGTGTACACATATCATTGTTCGGATCCAAAGGCCCCGAAGTGAAAGAAATTGGGACAACCGGAGGGGATGGCTGTGATGTGAGGATCACATGTGTTCACGGAGTGTTAATGCTTTGCTCCGGTGCTCTATTAAAAGGAGCACCTAAATGCTAGTAGTTCCCTTGAGGCCCCGCTGCCATGGGCTGGCAGGACAAAACATGGTGTGCAAGTTCTCATTGCGAGCACGCATGACTATATATGGAGCACATGCCTATGATTGTTTAGTACTTGGATGCTTATTCTTATTTATCAGCAATTGCCCTAGATCTTGAAGTTACATGTTTAGACTCGTCCATGCAACGCCCGTCCATCCATCCATATGCCTACCGCACTCATATCCTACTATTTGCTACTACTATCACTATTTCTCCTGTTTTACTGCTGTTGTTGCCACTACAAATGTTGCTACTGATAAACTTCTGTGAGCAAGAACTATTTCCATGTGTAGCTGAATTGACAACTCAGTTGTTAAGGCTTGTAAGTATTCTTTGGCTCCCCTTGTGTCGAATCAATAAATTTGGGTAATACTACCCTCGAAGACTGTTGCGATCCCCTATACTTGTGGGTCATCGTGCCCCCAAGCTACCGACTTTAGCATGCCTATTTGTCATTTGAACAAAGGGTAGAATGGGAATTTTATAGTCAACAGTTTTTGAAACAGATGAGCACGAAATGCTTCAAGGTTGATGTGTGATATTGCCGCTCGATTGAGATTTTGAATTTGGCTAGCGCCCATCTTCTATTCTAATAAAATGCTACTACCCATTGGGAGATTTTGGCTCAAAATTTTTGAAACGGAAGGGCGGGAAGGTCGGTGGGTGGTTTTGACGCTCGATTGAGATTTTTAAATTGGCTAGCGTCCATCTAATAATAATAGTACTAGAAAAATGGTAATCCAACGGTGGGAGATTTTGCCTCGAAATGTTTGAAATGGAGGAACGCGAAATGCATCTGAGTCGGTGGGGAATTTGCCGCTCAATTATGATTTTGAATTTTGTTGCTAGTGTCCAAGTAATAATAGAAAAAATCTAGTAAACCGTACGCTATCTGCCCAGGATGTCAATTTCTAGAGTCACATCAACTGATCATCTATGATCATAATTAATGCATGGACTAATATTTTTAATTTGGCTAGTGTCTAAGCAATAATAGAAAAATGAGTATCTCCCTCTTTAGGAACTGAATGTCGAGTTTGACATCAACTGATCATCATCCATAATGAAAATTGGATACTTCTGATTCAAACAGGGTTGGCGGCAGGTTTTGCCGCTCGACTAAGATTTTTGAATTTTGAAAGCGTCTAAGAATAATACTAATGGTACTCCTTCCGTACGAATTGAAGGCTGGTCATCAAATACTTACCATATTGGCGAACAAAATTGGATACAAAATCTCTGATTCAAACAGGGTAGGTAGTAGGTTTTTTCGATCGACTGAGATTTTGAATTTGGTGGTTTATCCAAAGAATAAAAACTTTTGTGAGGTTCATGAATCCAAGGCTTGAGAGAGTGAGGTTCAAGCGCGGGTTTTTTGTGCATGGAGCACAGCGTGAACAGATAAAATCATGATGCAAAACAAATAGTCCCTATATTTTTGTTATTACATGGCCCCAAAAACAGCCCGATCTTAGTAGTAGGAACCATTTCACATGACCACTGTACTCACCTATCATTTTCAGAGTTCATCTTCAATTTAGAAGAGTCCATTGATCTATGAGCTCTCGAGAATTCTCCTGATCTCGTAACATCTTCAACTCTGCATCACTTGCTAAAATTTTCTGTCTCATCTCATCGATTGTTCGTCTTTGCACTTCCTGTTCAGCCAGTACTGCTACAATTTATTCCTGATAAGACAAATACACCGACTTGGACTTGGACTACGACAACCCAGCATTACGCAGGAACGTACTTTTACGATGACCTTCGCCTTTTAGTACCATGTTAAATGTTTCCAAACATTCTTCTTGGTTTTGTTCCAGACCGTCTTTCCTAGGTTTTGCCATCTCCACATTCAATTTAATATATAAGGTTCTTAGTTGGTAGACATTGGTGAAAGAAGATAAGCCACTACATAGGAACATGTAGACAACATATTTAACCTGTCTATGAACAAATCTTACAAGTTGGGATGGCTGCTTATGCATCATATACACTATAGTAAAAGCATACTAGCTATTTGATCATACTGATAATAAGTTCATCACTAACACTCAATAACAGTACTATGCCAACATTGCCAGGTGGATGATATCACAAGACAACTCTTTATACCATTCAAAACTGAAACTTACACTAGTTGTAAATCATCTACCGTAATTAAATTAAAGGAAAACTAGGAAGCAGTTCAGGCGGCGTTGCACATCTAACTATAACATATAAATCACTAAGGGTGTGTCATCATAAAATATCAATAGAACAGAAGACTTACAATAACCACTCTTAGCAGAGGGATTTATCCCTTCTTTTTTGCTCGTCTGGCATGCCACGAATTTTTGCACTTGCTCTCTACGAACATGTCGTAGGTGATGGTGAAGCCACGCTTCCTGTCCTTCACCTTGACGATGTCCTTGAGGTGAAGCTTGACGGAGTCGCTCGAGAAGTTGTCCTCGGAGATGCGGAGGCTATCCCTTTTATCGTTGGAATACTCATGCATCAGCTTCGACCGGTGCTACAGAGGCTGGATCCGCCTGATGAACCAGCACATGTCTAGGTCCAATCCGGTCAAACCCGTATCTACGAACCACTCTATCCGCCTTATAGCGCGGGAAGCATCGATGTCAGAGGGAAGGGAGGCCTGGGATCTCCATGTCGGGGCTTCAGCGGCAGCTCCATCGACGAAGTCTGGGTACGTTACTTCTCGGTCGTCTAGAGGGATATCTGGGCCATAGAAGTAAGTACGCTGCCAGTTCTTGCAGGACTCGTGGCCGACGATGTCGGGGAACCGCCGGCCAGGCCGGATCTTAAAACTAATAGTGCCACAATTTCTAAGCTTGTCCTTGCCGGCTCCGGCTTCGCGCTTGATGGTAAAGAAATATATGAAGAGATCTAGCCTAGGCCTAATCCCTAGATAACCCTCGCAAAGCACCGCGTAGTTGCTAAGCGCTAAGATGCTGTTGGGGGAGAGGTTCTGTGGCTGTACTCGGTAATGATTCAGGACAACAAGGGAAAAGTTGGAGATGGGCAGGGAGACGCCGCGTACCATCTGCGCTTTGAGGTACACCTTCTCTCCGACTTGGGGAGAAGGAGTGACTTCGACGGCCGACGCCGCCCGCCAGGCAAGCCCCTCCGTCGCGGGGAGGTAGCCCTCATTGATTAGTTCTTTGATGTCGCGGTCCATGATATCCGAACCGTGCCAGTCGCCCTTGTGCGAGTCGTACTCCTCCTCCAGCAGCTCCAGCGCCGCTGGATTATGGTCGCCGCCGGTGGCTTCGACCACCACGGACTTGGGGATGACCAGGCCCTCTGGGGGCACGACGACAGAGCTCGCCGGCTTCGCCAGACGCCGCCATGGAGGGGGAGGAGCTGCTGCTAGCCATTGGCTGTGTTCGGTGGTGACTGGGAAAAATTGGAGCTAGGGTTTTTCGCATGTTGCGTGGAGAGCTCGAGGAGGCGCTCGCTGGAGGAAGAAGACGATGTAGAGGAGAATGCGGTGAAAAAGTAAATTTTCCACCGCAGTTACTATTTATGGTCTCCGGCATCAAGATTCATGCAGCTTGATCGAATGGTAGCCGCGTAGACGACGTGTGCGGAAACGTGCGCGGAAATTTCGCCACGTACCAACCATCGCCGCCAACGGTTCGTATCGCTCGCACGGGAAAAGTGGACATGATTGCGTTCTCTGCATGTGTAAGTTACGAGGCATTGCTAACCTATGTCTACGTCGCCCTAGCTGTCATAGGCAGATGAACCATCACATCGGAAAATTCTGGCATGGACGGATCCAGTCCGGCTACGGAAGAGTACGATAGAAGATTCAGCAATTCTCCGACTTACAAATTGAAGATGGAGAAAACCTTGCAGGGTTCTTTGGGAGGACTACAAGATATTGCTTGACAATTTGCCGACATCCATCTAGATGGAGCATTCAACCTGAAGAGGCAAGACGGCGCAAGATCTCGGAGTTCTCCGGGGGCTACTATTGGGGATATGCTATATGGGTATCCTCATAGCATGTCATCTATCCGGATAACCCGGATGGCCCACAATTGGTAGCATGGCCCATGGCCTGCTGGGCGGCCCAGTTAGATGGATCCAGAAGGGAGGCCCATGCCGGATAAAGGAAGGCTACGGTGGAGTCACCAGCGTACCCGGAGCCTTGGAGTACCAGACACGCTAGACTAGTAATAGACAGTGTAGGACTCTGTAACCTGTCCGGCTAGGACTTTTCCCTGTAACCCTAGGACCTGGAAACTATATAAGTCGGGCCTATGGGAGCCTTTAGGGCACGATAACTTAGACTTTCTAGTCACACCTCGCACAGCAAACCTATCTCTGTAACTCGGCGTATTGCCATTATAGTGATTTATAGCAGGAGTAGGATTCTGCCACTGTTGTGGGATCTGAACCTAGGTCAGTTGCATGACCTCGTACCCGTCAACCGTCCGCCTTCCCCCACGTCTCTAAACACGCACTGTGAGGACCCCTCCATGGCGTACTCGTCGGCAATACCACGACAGAGGAATGGGATAGAGGATGATGAGGGGATAGTGAGAGGGATCAGCGAGAGAACGAGACACATGCCCCATTAGTATGCAAGTAGCTAAGAGGATCCCGCCAATATTCCACTAAAATTTTGAACTAGAAGAAGATCCTGCCAATATCACACAAAATTTAGTGCTGAGTCGCGCTTGGCTCACCTCCCGAGTAATAAAAATATTAAAAGGAAGGCTCGAAATGCAATATACATCAAATGTGATTGGACGACGGCGTGTGCAGCTCGTGAAGAAAGGTGGCCGAGTCTAGTACGGTTGTGAGGGTGGTGCTTTTCTTTTCTTTTTTTCTAAATAATAAGGAGAGGATAACTCTCGGTGGTTACCGATATAATGCTAATTGACCCCCGATGGGTACCTCCAAAATATTTTTCATAAAAATTTCAAAGAATCCTACGATTTACTTGTAATTCAAATTTGACATAATTTTGATAAATCGACATAAAGTCATTCAAGTGGGTAGAGTTAGCTAGGAAGTTTGAAAACTCATAGGACATGGGATTCGAAAGTACAACATGGCGGTCCACTATATATGATTGAAAGCTTGGCTTGTGGCATTCAGATCCATATTCTTCGGACTTCCTTTACGAAAAAGAACAATCTCGTCATCACTTGGAAAATTGAGAATATTCTTTCCTTGTTGGAAAGTCGCACCGACGACATTTTTTACTAAAAGAAGATGCACCCATCTACCTATGAAAAGACAATTAATTCAAGAGAAATCTATCACGCTTACTCATAGCTCAGGTTTGACCTAATTTCGTTAAATTGCCGAGATGAATAGTCAAAACTCTAGATGGTGGTTTGTGATATATTAAATGATCCCCCGATGGTTTCCTCAAAAAAAATCACAAAACTTTCAAAGCAACCTACAATTTGCTCGTAGTTCAAATTTGACCTAATTTTGATAAATCGACATAAAGCCATTCAAGTGGGCAGACTTAGCTAGGTCAAAGTTTGAGAACTCGTGAAACATGGGAATCATATAAGTAGTACACAACATGTCGGTCCACTATATATATAAATATCTGAAAAGCTCTGTTTGTGGAATTTAGATCCATATTATTGAGACCTTATTTTCGGAAAGGAAAAATATGATCATGACTCGTAAACTTGGGAATGTTCTTTCCTTATAGTTGGAAACTCGCACTGATGACATTATTGTTTACTAAAAGAAGATGCACCCATCTACCTTCGAAAAGACAAATAATTCAAGAGAAATATATCGCGCTTACTAGTAGCTCAAGTTTAACCTAATTTCATTAAGTTGCCAAGAATCATAGCAAGAAGTTGAATCCATTGTCAAAATTCGTGATGGTGGTTTGTGATATATTAAATGACCCCCTGATGGTTACCTCCAAAACAATCGCAAAACTTTCAAAGAAACCTACAATTTTCTAGTAGTTCAAATTTGACCTAATTTCGATAAATCCACATAAAGACATTCAAGTGGGCAGAGTTATCTAGGTCGAAGTTTGAAAACTTGTGAAACATGGGAATCATATAAGTAGTACACAACATGTCGGTCCACTATATATATATATATGTGTGAAAAGCTCTGCTTGTGGCATTCAGATCCATATTCTTGAGACCTTCTTTACGGAAAGGAACAATCTGATCATGACTCAAAAAATTGAGAATGTTCTTTCCTGATAGTTGTAAACTCGCACCGACGACATTATTGTTTACTAAATGAAGATGCACCCATCTACCTCCGAAAAGACAAATAATTCAAGAGAAATCTATCGAGCTTACTAGTAGCTCGAGTTTAACCTAATTTCATTAAGTTGTCAAGAATCATAGCAAGAAGTTAAACCCATTGTCAAAATTCATGATGGTGGTTTGTGATATATTAAATGACCCCCTGATGGTTACCTCCAAAAAATCGCAATTTTTTTAAAGAAACCTACAATTTACTCGTAGTTCAAATTTGACCTAATTTCGATAAATCGACATAAAGACATTCAAGTGGGAAGAGTTAGCTACGTTGAAGTTTGAAAACTCGTGAAACATGGGAATCGTATAAGTAGTACACAACATGTTGGTCCACTATATATATCTGAAAAGCTCTTCTTGTGGCATTCAGATCCATATTCTTAAGACCTTCTTTATGGAAAGGAACAATATGGTCATGACTCAGAAAATGGAGAATGTTGTTTCCTGATATTTGGAAACTCTCACCAACGGCATCATTGTTTACTAAAAGAACATGCACCCATATACCTCCAAAAAGATAAATTATTCAAGAGCAATCTATCGCGCTTACTGGTAGCTCAAGTTTGACCTAATTTCGTTAAGTTGTCAAGAATCTTAGCAATAAGTTGAACTTGTTGTCAAAATTCTTGGAGATGGTTTGTGATATATTAAATAACCCCCCTCCCGATGGTTACCTCCAAAAAATCATAAAACTTTAAATGCAATCTATAGTTTACTTACATTTGAAATTTGACCTAATTTTGATAAATCGACATAAAGTCATTCAAGTGGACAGAGTTAGCTAGGACGAAGTTTGAAAACTCATAAAACATGGAACCGTAAGTACAACATGTCATTCCACTATATATATATATCTAAAAAGCTCTGCATGTGGCATTCAGATCCATATTCTTAAGACCTTCTTTACGAAAAGGAACAATATCGTCATCACTTGGAAAATTGAGAATGTTCTTTCCTGATAGTTGAAAACTCACACCGACGACATTATTGTTTACTAAAAGAAGATGCACCCATCTAACTCCAAAAATACAATTAATTCAAGAAGAATCTATCGCGCTTACTGGTATCTCAAGTTTGACCTAATTTCGTTGAGTTATCAAGATGCAAAATCTTAGCAAGAAGTTAAACCTGTTGTAAAAATTCTCGGTGGTGGTTTGTGATATATTAAATTACCCCTCCATGGTTAACTCCAAAATAAATCGTAAAACTTTAAAAGAAATCTACAATTTACTTTCATTTGAAATTTGACCTAATTTCAATAAATCTACATAAAGCCATTAAAGTGGACAAAGTTAGCTAGGACTAAGCTTGAAAACTCATAAAACATGGGAATCATAAGTACAACATGTCGGTCCACTATATATCTATGAAAGCTTTTCTTGTGGAATTCATATCCATATATATATTCTCCAGGCTTTCTTTTCGGAAAGGACCAATTAGGTCATCACTCTGAAAATTTAGAATGTAATTTCCTGATAGTTGGAAACTCACACCAATGGTGTTGTTTACTGCGAGAAGAGGCACTCATCCACCCATGAAATGACATTTAATTCGAGAGCAATCAATCACGCTTACTTGTAGCTCAAGTTTGACCTTCGTTAAATTGTGATGATGCAAAATCTTAGCAAGAAGTTGAACTTGTTTTCAAAACTCTCGGTGGTGGTTTGTGATATATTAAATGACCCCCCGATGGTTACCTCTAAAAAAATTCACAAAACTTTCAAAGAAATCTACAATTTACTAATAGTTCAAATTTGATCTAATTTTGATAAATCGGCATAAAGTCATTCAAGTGGGAAAAGTTAGCTAGGACGAAGTATGAAAACTCATAACATCAAACATGGAGAAAATTTTCATTCAAGTGGGCAAAGTTATTCCACTTAATATGTCTGGAAACTTGTCTTGTGGCATTCAGATCCATATTCTTTGAACTTTCTTTATGTAAAATAAGAACAATCTCGTCATCACTCAGAAAATTGAGAATGTTCTTTCAAGATAGTTGGAAACTCAAATATACGACATTGTTTACTACAAGAAGATACACCATCAACCTCAGAAAAGACATTTAATTCAAGAGCATTGTACCACGCTGAAACATCCCAGCTTTTAGGAACCAACGAAGGGTAGATTTAGGAATTTGGAATGTTGCATGCATTCATCTGTAAAAATGTGGGTAAAATTTTCCCCAAATAAAAACTGAAAGTGATCAAGGTTTCGTTCATACTTTGAGATTAGGTTTAGTCTTAAAGGATGATTGCTATAGACTTTGATATGATCTTTGAGGAATTATGTGTTTTGGAAAATGAATTTGAATTTTAACTTGAGTGTTTGAATTATAATTAAAATGAATAAGGAATAAGGTTTGAGCTTTGATTTAATTAAGAGTTAATTATTATAACTCAAATTTGATCTAAAGAAAACAATTAAGTATATGGAAACTTATTTCATATTTTCATTTAATCAATAAGTTACAAAAAATGTAACTTATTGAAATTATCCACACACTTCACAATAACAAATAAATAAAGAATAATAATATTCTTTATTGATAATAATATAATCTTTATTACAAAAGAATAAAATGAAGATTACAAAATAATAAAAGGAAAATTACAAAAGAAGAAAGAAGATTACATTCACTATCCTAGAAAGAAAAACTAAACTAAAATCTTCATCTTCAAATCTGTACCTGCAAAACAAAAATAAAAAAATAAAGAAAGTTAGGGTTAGTAATGTTTTACTCTCAGACTTGTCAGTGAAATGCACTGATCAAGATTCATCATTGAGTAATTCTATTAAAAAGGGCAAGTTTCACCAAATTGAAAGAATGTATCGTTCATATTTTTAGCCAGAAGTCAAATGACAGCAAAGAGGGGAAAGTTTCACCAGCCAGGTAAAAGTAACCAGATAATAGTCAATTTCAAAATTCTGAACATATCCACAAGTGCACAGCAAGCACATAGGCAGGACACACACCAAAATGCATGTGGTGTGCTGTCAACTTCACAACACAACTCCAACACACAAAACCAGCAGCACAGCCGTGGAGAGGCACTAGTGCATCTCTTCACTGCACACACAAGAACAGCCAGCTTAGACAACAGCTAAACCAGGCACAACAACTAGCAACCAAACCAACCAAAGCCAAGATCTCATCACCAGGATGGTGACATAAGGAGGGGGAAGGATCAGGTGGATAGCAAGACCAAGTCCAGGATCTAGGAGGAGCAGGCAAACTCAAGGTCCAGCTCAGAATCTCAGCAAAACAAGATCAACATCACCACCCTACTCCACCATCATCAGTTTTTGTGGTGAGCATCATAAAACCCTCACATGATCTAATCATATTATCTAGACAGAAGCATGTGTTTTTTTATGAAACAAACTCTCAGAAAGCACCTAAGTGGGGTGAATCCATCATAGAGATTTTAAACTCTAAAAGCAAAAGCAAAGTACAAGGATCCAACCAAAACTCAGAACAGCATCATTGAGTTGGTTGTCAAGATATATATTTCAATTCAAGCACAAATATAGCTAAGATTTAATTTCTAGGCACACCCCTAAGATAAGGGTAGCACCTTAGATGCCAATCTTTTGGATCCAGATACTGATCAAGCCTACTATAATTTTTCCAAGATTTGATTCAAGAACAATAGCTGGTACCACTACGAGGACTATCTAAATGAATCAACTAGATAAGGCCTAAACCCCTAAGCCTCAGACCAACATCATTGGTCTTAGGGATTTCAGAGAAGAACATTTCTATTTATCTTATACAACCAAGCTTTTCTTAAGCTTAAACCAACCCAATCAATGGAGTAAAAATCAATCTTGTGTGCCATATAAAGATGGTGTCACAAGAACAATTCTACATGAATAAGGATAAACAAACAATCATCACAGATTTAATCAATTAATCTACTAATTTTTTTCCTGGCAACACAGGAATCATACTTAGAACATTTCTATGTAAATCTTCACTTTCTAAGATCATTGTGATCTCAAACCCCATATGAATTCCCAAGCCAACAACACTAGGACAGTGATTACATCACACCCTACTCATTATCCTTAATCAAGTAAGGACAGGGGAAAGTTATTAAACCCACTGACTTTATCAAGCATTGGTTCCAAAGCAACTATACCATCTGAATCATATTCAGCCCAAGCATAAAATCATCTAATAAGACATCAGAACCATTATAGTTCATCTCAAGCAACAAGCCTCAGGCTAATAAGCATTTAGCATGCTTATAGACCATCCACACATGATCTAATTCATCCAGTAAACGATCAACCACAGGATAAGAACCCTAAATGAAATAAATCACCTTAATCAGGACAAGACAGTAACCAGAGAGGTCACTGCCAACATCCAGCATGGGATGAGCGAGCACAGAGAGCACAAGGGGAGAGGAAAAGAACTCACCAAAGGTCCTCGCTAGAGACTTGAAGCGGAAGCAGAGGGGCCGACGACCATGGCGACATGGGGAGCACCCCAGAGGGGGCACTTCAACCCATACGGCGCCACGGTGGCGACCCTGACCACGCCTAGAGGCGAGGCGAATCACCACGACGCACGACGGCAGCGGCAACGCTAAGATCAATGCCAACCCCCAAACCCTAGGGTTCGGGACGGCATCGATCCGTTGCAGGAGAGCCCCATACTCCAATCTAGTTGGATAGAAAGGATGGACATAGTCGACAACCTCCTACTGCACCACGGCGGTGACCAGAACGGCCCACGATGGCGGGAATCGCCGGCGGCGATATCACCAACCACGGGGTCGGGGGCAGAGGAGGAGGGGAGTGAGCTCGAGGGAGAGAGGCAACAGGGGAGTGGGCTGAGTTGGGCCAGATCCTTCGGGGTGGCTATTTTGATTATAACTAATGGGCCACCAGGGCCCAATAAGATTAAATCAGCCCAAAAACCTTTAAGGCCTATTTTATTAAATAGGAAAAGACCAAGATATCCCTGAACTTAATTAAATTCTACAAAATAAAATAAAAGTCCAAAAATTATAAATAAAATATTTTTGGATTCACAATAATCCACACTATCCAAATAAGTTAAGATATAAAATTTTAGACATTTAAATTTTATTAAGAATTTTGTAATTTTATAATCCTTATGGAATTTTACAAAATTATTGAAAGGTGATAAAATTAATTAAAATTCACTTTCATCATATATTAATATTGTAGTATTTTAGAAAAATACTAAACAAATATTTAATAACAATTTTTGGTATTTAAGTGATAATTCCTAAAAGAATTATTAAATCAATAAAAGTCAAATAAAAGGAAAATAAATAATTCAATACATGTTATAAATATTAAAAAGCAATATTTATAAATCCTTTATTATTAAAAAGACTTTTTATAATAATGGGGAGATTACATAACAAGATAAATGATGCATTGCGTTACTTGCATAATCATTTTTGCTTCTTTAAATATTGTCCTTACCGGGCAATAATGATGTTTTTGTAGACATAGAAGCTCAAGGTCCAGTGCAAGCATCAGACTTCACTACCTTGCCATCACAAGGCAAGTTCATCACTTGCTCATGTCCTTTGAAGAGTCCTTACCAAAGTATTTGCAAATTGTGTGTTATCATATATACTCTAAGGAAAGAAAATATTATTTTCACAAATAAAGAAATCCTAGATATCATCCTAAGTGATGATATATTGAAGCAATAGAACTTAGGGATCTATTTGCAATAATGATGATCAATTAGGGACTTAATAACCCCTGACATCAGTGATTCTAGCGCCGTATATTACGCGTTAGCCATGAGATTTGGAATGGGACAGAGAAGTCATCTGTATCTTCTTCCTCTCGCATGAAGCCGGATGTGAAGGTCGTGGCTATTATCCTTGTAGCGTGCATATTAATTGGTAATTCGTAGAGGATATGCAGCATATGGGTGGGAACCCTCATCGTCCCACGATAGTTCTGGCATCTAACGGTTTGTACAAACCATTGCCGTAATTCAATATGTGGGCATGGTGTACACCAAGGAGGCATGCGAGGTCGCGGAAGGGGCAGTGATTGGCTTGGACCAACTACTGGGCCGCACATCATGGAATTGTGGACGGGAAAGTACGCCCGGTTGTGCAACAAAGAGTTGATCTCTCATGGGTAAAGTAACGCACCTCTGCAGAGTGTAAGAATTGTAACTTGTTACTCCCTGTTCCGGGAAGGAGCTACGAACGCGGCAGGAAAGGATCCATGAAAGTTCTGGTCGACCTGTGAAGGCTGATGGTCATAGATTTTCATAATAAAAATCAATCTTTGAAGAAAGATTTACAAAAATTGCATAGTGCCAAGGACTTATAGTCCGATGTGGTAGTTAGAGCATCAAACTTCCCACCTTGCATATAATGAACTTGTTGGGTAACGTTGTTACTCATCCTTTCCTTTGATCCCTTGCTTAGACTCTGAGGATCCCGAAGACGTGCCAATGTATGCAGCCGAATGTCAAGAAGATGTGTTCTACGAGGAACCTGATCTTTCCGGAGGTGTAGAAGGAGTGGATTACGAAATCCGCTATGGTGTCGATGATAACGAGTCCAACTAAGTATCCCTAGTTAGTAGTAAGCAATGGAGCCGAGCAGCATGAACTCTATAGAATAAGCTATTGAGCTTAACTCCTAGTCGGAGTTGTTACTTTTAAATTCCACTGAAACACTTTATAATTTGGTTTGTAAGTTGAATATTTTGGAAGTCTTGAACTTCCGGTATTGTAATAATAATAAAGTGTGTATATTTGTAATATGGACCCGCAATGTTTCTGTTGTACCACTCTGAGGGATGTGATATTTACCGAACGGTGTTCTGTGGATGTCATGTCAACGACTATAGTGTACTACACATGCAGTGGTATGCTGGGTCACCACACATGCTTACTTGTAGCTCAAGTTTGACCTAATTTTGTTAAATCGTCAAGTCAGTGAAGTGTGTGAAGTTAGGTAGGAAGCTTGAAAAATGGAACTATAAGAAACCATGGTCCACTTAGTGTGATAATTGGGGCGGTTGCATTTTCTTATAACTGTGGTAGGTCCCGTATGAGCGAGGTGCTTCAGTTACCACGGTCGGTGGAAGTACAAGTTACATCAAGGACCCCATAAAAAGGTAAAATTACATCCAAGTCCATGCACTTAGCACAAGGTCCATAAAAATATGCAGTGAAGTGTGTTTTGAGGTTTGTGCATACTAGTGTTCATTGTGCTAAAGACTGTCAATAGAATCTTCTAGATGCTAAGAATGGGAAAGAAGATCCAACAGTTAGTAATGTTTGGTTTTGCAAGTCTTGATCCAATGGTCAATGTTCAAAATTATCCTTACACTATATAGTGGTATGGTATTGTAAGAGATAATACAAGATAAAGATAAGATAAGAAGTACTACTACGAATAGCTGGTCTTTTGAATAACCTTTCTCTCCCGATGTTTGGGAAGCAAGTGAAAATTTCGAAACCAGAACAGTTTGAATCTTTTTGCCGCCAAGGAACAAAGTGGTTTCCTTCCTATGTACTACTCCTACTCCACACCAACACGGCTGCCGATCACACCAGAGAAACAGAGCCACCCTCTAAAAAAAACAGAGCCGCCATACCAGGCACATGTGCGCAGCACCACACTGTGGACGAGGGAGAGATCAGCCAGGCCGGTGCGCGAGGGTAGAGGGGTGGGGAGAGATGAGAGGCAGCGAAGGAGAGAGAAAACACACTTTTTGCGTTCATAAACTTCCGTACTATAGGTACATACATTTACTTCTAGTGGAGTGTACCTTGTCCCTCGTGTCAGCTGCCCATCATTTCTTTGGTCTAACATCGCACCGCCTTCAACTCCTCCTCTCTCCTCACTACACTTGCATTGCCCTTTTTTTAAGGCTCAAATTTGACCAAATTTCGTTCAATTGACAAGATACAAAATCTTAGCAAGAAGTTAAACCTTTTATACAAACTCTCGGTGGTTCCTAATATATTAATTGACCCCCGATGGGTACCTCCAAAAGCTTTTTCATAAAAGTTTCAAAGAAAGATACGATTTACTTATAGTTCAAATTTGACATAATTTTGATAAATCGACATAAAGTCATTCAAGTGGTCAAAGTTAGCTAGTAAGTTTGAAAACTCAAAAGACATGGGAATCGTAAGTAAAACATGTTGGTCCACCATATATATTTGAAAGCTCTGCTTGTGGAATTCAGATCCATATTCTTGAGACTTTCTTTACAGAAAGGAATAATCTCGTCATCACTTGGAAAATTGAGAATGTTCTTTCCTAATAGCTGGAAACTCACGTCGACGACAATGTTTACTAAAAGAGGATGCACCCATCTACCTTTGAAAAGAAAATCCATTCAAGATCAATCTATCGCGTTTACTTGTTGCTCAAGTTTTACCTAATTTCGTTAAGTTGTCAAGATGAATAATCATACGGAGTCGCATAAAGTTGAACATGTTGACAAAACTCTCAATGGTGGTTTGTGATATATTAAATGACCCCCCGATGGTTACCTCCAAAAAAATCGCAAAACTTTCAACGCAACCTACAATTTACTCGTAGTTCAAATTTGACATAATTACGATAAATCGACATAAAGACATTCAAGTGAGCAAAGTTAGCTAGGACAAAGTTTGAAAACTCGTGAAACATGGGAATCATATAAGTATTCCTCCCTCTGTTTTAAATATAAGATGTTTTTAGTATGTAGGTTCCAACTAGCTAGGGCAAAGTTAGCTTTATGAAGCAAATGTATCTAGACTTTTTTAATATGTAGGTTCACTCAGGTTTAGAGTGAACCTAAACACTAAAAGATGTTTAGATACATTTTCTTCCCAAACCTAAAACATATTATATTTTGAAATGAGGGAGTACACAACATGTCAGTCGACTATATATGTGTGAAAAGCTTGGCTTGTGGCCTTCAGATCCATATTCTCTAGATTTTCTTTACCGAAAGGAACAATCTTATCATCACTCAGAAAATATATAATGTTCTTCCCTGATAGTTGGAAACTCACACCGACGACATTGCTTACTAAAAGAATATGCACCCATATCTACCTTCGAAAATATAATTAATTCAAAAGCAATCTATCGCGCTTACTGGTAGCTCAAGTTTGACCTAATTTCGTTAAGTTGTCAAGATGCAAAATCTTAGCAAGAAGTTGAACATGTTGTCAAAATTCTTGGTGGTGGTTTGTGATACGTATATTAAATGACCCCCACATGGTTAACTCCAAAAAATATTCGTAAAACTTTCAACGCAATCTACAGTTTACTTGCAGTTGAAATTTGACCTAATTTCGATAAATCTACATAAAGTCATTCAAATGGATCAATTTAGCTAATACGAAGTTTGAAAACTCATAAAACATGGGAGTCGTAATTATAACATGTCGGTCCACTATATATGTCTGAAAGATTGGCTTGTGGCATTCAGAACCATATTCTTCAGATTTTTTTTGAAAGGAACAATCTCGTCATCATAGTGGAAATTTAGAATGTTATTTCCTGATAGTTGGAAACTCGGTGTTGTTTACTGTGAGAATATGCACTCATCTACCCATGAAATGACATTTAATTCGAGAGCATTATATCGCGCTTACTTGTATCTCAAGTTTGACCTAATTTTGTTAAATTGTCAAGATGCAAAATCTTAGTAAGAATTTGAACCTGTCGTCAAAATTCTCGGTGTTGGTCTGTGGTATATTAAATGACCCCCAGATGGTTACCTCCAAAAAATTCACAAAAATTTCAAAGCAACCTACAATTTACTTTTAGTTCAAATTTGATCTAATTTTGATAAATCGACATAAAGTCATTCAAGTGGGTAGAGTTTGCTACAAGAATTTTGAAAACTCATAGCATTAAACATGGGAATCATAAGTAAAACATGTTTGCCACTTAATATGTCATGAAGCTTGTCTTGTGGCATTCAGATCCATATTCTTCGGGCTTTCTTTATGTAAAAGAACAATATCGTCATCACTCGATAAATTGAGAATGTTCTTTTCCAGATAGTTGGAAACTCAGACCGACGACATTGTTTTACTATAAGAAGATGCACCCATCTACCTCAGAAAAGACATTTAATTCAAGAGCAATGTACCGCGCTTACTTGTATATCAAGTTTGACCTAATAATTCCGTTAAATCGGCAAGAAGTTAGTGAAGTGTGCGAAGTTAGCTAGGAAGCTTGAAAAATAGAACTATAAGAAACTGTGGTACACTTTGTGTGATAATTGGGGCGGTTGCATTTTCTTCTAACTGTGGTAGGTCCCATAGGAGCGAGGTGCTTCAGTTAACCCGGACGGTGGAAGTATGAGTTACATCAATGACCTCATAAAAAATGAAAATTACATAAGTTAGCACAAGGTCCCTAAAACTATGCAGTGAAGTTTGTTTTGAGGTTTGTGCATATTAGCGTTCATTGTGATAAATACTATCAATAGAATCTTCTAGATGCTAAGAATGGAAAAGAAGATCCAACGGTTAGCAATGTTTGAATTTGCTAGTCTTGATCCAACGGTCCATGTTCAAAGTTATTCGTACACTATATATATATATTTACACAAAAGATAAGATAAGAAGTACTACTGCGCTTGGTCGGTCTTTTGAATTACCTTTCCCTCCCAATGTTTGGGAAGTAAGTGAAAATTTCGAAACATGAAAAGTTTGAATCTTTTTTGCCGCCAAGGACCAAAGTGGTTTCCTTCCTATGTACTACTCCTAGGGTGTCAAGTGAGATCCCACCAAAATCCCACTTCTAATTCATTTGCCAAAATCATGTTCAAATTTTGAGCAAATTTTACACTAGATTTTGGCAAATATACTAGAAGTGGGATTTTGGTGGGATCCCACTTGACATCCTACCTACTCCACACCAATGAGGCTGCCGAACACACCAGAGAAACAGGGTCGCGCCCTCTTAAAAAATATAAAGAAATAGAGATGTTGTACCAAGGAACATGTGTGCATCTCCATGTTGTCGACGAGGGAGAGATCATTCGGGCAAATGCGCGAGGGGAGAGCAGTGGGGAGAGATGAGAGGCAACGAAGGAGAGAGAAAACACACATTTTTTGCGTGCATAAGTCCTGAAATTTACTACTAGTAGAGTGTACACTATAAGGCGGTAGGAGTACCTCGTGTCAGGAAACGATTATAAACTTTTCTATGACATTGAACCGCCTTCAACTCCTCTTCTCTCTTTGCTGCTTCCCTCTTCCCTCACCTACGTTTTATTATCTCTGCATGTACAGCGCGTGGACAGAGGTGAGCATATGTCTAAGAAACTACGAGTAAAAGCTCCACCGTTTAGACAGTGTCTAAACAAGATGATTTGTGGGACCCACTAAACTGAAGAGGCTAACTTCTGCATATGAGTTTTACACTTCCAAGTGGGCCCATTATTTATTTTTTCCTTAAGGCATCCACAATGTATAAAAAAGTACACCTTAAGTCACATATTAGTACATTGTGGAGAAAATAAAGTTATACCTCAAGCTTGTGGGTTTCACATTGAGAATAGAAAAATCATTTCGCCTCTCTCCTCTCTATTGCAAGGAGATATATGAGCAAGCTATGTGGGTCCTACCTTGTGGAAAATATTGACCTTATCCACAATTTGGCAAACATTAATTTGAATTAGAGGGAGTAGTGTAATTTAAGTGGGTTAATTTTACTATAAACCTTGAAAACTCATAGAACATAGGAATCAAAAATAAAACATGCATGGTCTGCTGATGGCGCCCACCACTTGTCGTGTGACGCTTCATTGGAAACCCCAAGAGCAAGGTATGAAGCAGCACAGCAACAAGTTTCCCTCAGTAAGAAATCGAGGTTATCGAACTAGTAGGAGGAAGGAAACGTCACACAGGTGTTGCTAGCAACGCGGAGACCTGCACAACACAAACTCAAGACTTTGCCCTAACGAATCAGTGAGGTTGTCAAGCTCACCGGTTTGCTGTAACAAAGGATTAAACGTATGGTGTGGAAGGTACTGGTTTGCAGCAAGTAAACAGGTAACAGTGGAAGATGTATGAATGGTAAAGATTGGACCGGGGTCCATAGTTCACTAGAGGTGCTCTCCTTAGATGAACAACATGGCATGAAGGGTAAACAAATTACAGTGAGGCAATTGACAGGAACTGAGCAAGGCATAACAATGCAATTACTAGCCAGAAAGATCCTATGAGGTTGATTGGGCAATACAACAATATACATAGATCGTCATCCAACTGCATCTATGACTAGAAGTCCACCTTCAGGTTATCATCCAAACCCCCTCCAGTATTAAGTTGCAAGCAACAAACAAATGCTTTAAGCAAAGTGTGTAAGGTAAACAGTCCACATGTTCCATGAACAAGAGACCGTTGTTTTCTCCCTAGTAGCAACAGCACATCTACAACCGATGAGATTTCTGTCACTTCCCTTGGAAACTAGAGGCATGAACTCACTATCGATCATAAATACCCCCTCTTGGAGTCACTAACCACTAGTAACGGAGAGCATGCAAGATCACAAACAACACAGACATGGTAGAATCATAAAGATAAAACCATTAATCAAACCAACATAATAATCTCAATATACATCGGATCCCTGCAAACACAACATGCATTATTACAAATAGATTAGATCTTGATCATGAACGAAGCTCACAAGATCTATACATGAAAGCACAAAGGAGGAGATACAACCATCTAGCTACTACATGGACTCATAGTCCAAGGTGTAACTACTCACGAATCATACCGGAGAGAAGGCCTCCGGGATGATCTCCCCTCCGGCAGGGTGTCGGGAAGAACTTCAGATCCCCCGATCTAGGGATGATGGTGGCGGCGGATATAGACGGTTTCGTGGATTTATGATAGCGTACTCAGGGTTTCTGCATCAGGGGCTTCTTATAGGCGAAGGGGAGAGACCGGGAGGCGGCCAGGGCCACCAAACCCTAGCCAGGCACGGGCCCACCTGCCCCTGCGCCTAGGGTGGGTCTGGCCCCCCTGGCCGGCCTCTCCGGCTCTCCTCTAGACTTCTTGTTCTCCACGGAAATTAATTGACTTTGTCCTTTGTCCCGTCCAATTCTGAGAATATTTATTTACTAACTTTTCTGAAACCAAAAATAGCAGAAAACATGCATATGGCACTATTGCAACTTGTTAATAGGTTAGTACCAGAAAATATGTAAAAAGCACCTCAAAGTGTGGACAAGTAAAGCAAAGTAGATACAAAACAAGCATGTAGCATCAAAAATTATAGATACGTTTCCAACGTATCAGCATCCCCAAGATTAACTCATGCTCGTCCTCGAGTAGGTAAGTGATAAACAGAATAATTTTTGAGGTGACATGCACCCTCACAATAAAGATCCAAACATTTGCAAGCATTGAAAGCTGGGATCAAAGAACTCTAAACACGTGCATGAAAGATAGAGTTCTAACAATAGGACATAGTAACTATGCATGTAACATGGCAAGCTACAAACAAAGATCATGAATAGTATGCATTGAAAAATGTTTGTTTGTTTCACATGCAGAAAACATAGCATAGTGGCAATCAGCTTGTCCCTCATAGAGTAGCAATATAATGCATAGGACACCTACAAAGTTCACAAGGGTGACTAGAAACAAGTAGCACAAGGGCAAGTAATAACACAATATGCATCAATTAATAAGCTTTGAAACACTGCACACAGAATGACAACTATGCTCTCTTAATGGTGCCTAAAGGTAGAAGGTGGAGACTCAATAGTGGTGGAAGAAAGACCTTTTTGTAAAGGAAGCAGGGATTACAAGTTTCAAAAAGAGCTTCCAAAAATTATGGTACTTGTTAGATTTCAGCCCTCATTGCCCCTATCATAAGCATCTTGAAGTGTTTAAGGTTAAAGTGGCAAAGCTGGAGTATATGCTTGACGAAGTATAAGTTGGCAATCTCATGCCCCTTGAATACGAGGGCCACACCTCATGCATACTCAACTTTGGGTCCAGGTAAGTTCTTGTCACTGTAAGTATTTGCATATCATTGAGAACCGCCAACGGGGTACCCCTTGCACATGGTACAGGAGCTTTCCCATAACCAACATGACAAGGCAAGCAGACAATGAGCATCTCAACAATCTTTTTATTTACCATGTGCATAGCTTTTTATTGAGGATGCTTCATAGATAGCTCACTATGGTGCTGCTGCAAGTTTCCATCATGATTAGGCATGGCTTAGGCTAGCATCCCGGGCGTTTCTCTAACACAGAATACAAACTCCATGGACTTACAAGTCCCCTCTTTATTTCACACTGGTGACATCCATAGACAAAAGAACATGATATCAACTGAGTACAACAAGGTACAAGTGCAATGTTGAAAACGTTCCCCGTGACAGCACGGTTCTGCTAATTCCAACTTATAAGTGCAAGCATATACAACAAAGTTGTCACAATGGTTCAAGTTTATTAGGGGCAAAGAATATAAAGTGTGCCATCAAGTTCGTGAGGGCTTTAATCACTAAGTTTTCACATAACAAAATATTTTTAATTGGAAGATAGTTGAAAACAAGAATATACTTGGAATGGTGTAACACACCATGCATAGGAGTTTATAGTGGACACTTTGGAATAACTTGGTTTCTTGGGAGTTGGAGGCATGAGTAGAACTTACTCATACAAGTGGAGGCTAGCAAAAGACTGGGAGCAACCAACTAAGAGAGCAATAATGGCCAAAATCATGCAGTGCAACAAATCATACTAATCAAAGCAAAGAGTGGTACTACAAGTCAAGGACTAAATGATCATAGAGGCTAATGGTGACTTGTGAGAGTCATAACATGGTGTAAGCATTGGCCAAGTCAACCCAAGCAAAGCATCAAAGGAGAATACCACAATACTATGCTTTTGCATGCAAAAACAATGCATAATTTCTTCAAGGCACACTAAGCAATCCCAATTGTTTGGAACAAGACATGCTATAGCAATAATCACTAAGCATAAAGTCAAAACAACACCTAGCATGTCATGCTCAAGTCTAAATCACAGTCAATGCAAGCTCCTCTTGCACTTCAAGCAAGAACTTACTACTCCTTTACAAACACCAAGCAACCTTATTTGCAAAACAACACAGCGAGAACGGGGGTCCAAACTAGTAAAGCAAACTAAACAAACTAAGCAAAGCAAACGAAAACTAAGACGCTCCAAGAACAACACAATTCTGCATGAAACAATAAAAACAAAGTGTCTAGATAGACCTGAGCTTTTTATTGATGAAGAAGGGGGATGCCTTGGGCATCCCCAAGCTTTGACGCTTGTACCTCTTGGATATTTCTTGGGGTGACACCATGGTGGCATCCCCAAGCTTGAGATTTTTTCCATTATTCGTCTCATTGCATCATTCTCTCTCCATACCTGAAATTTTTCCTTCATACAAAACTTCACACAATCTTCATTAGCAACATTAGTGTATTCAAAAGATATTAGACCACTGGAAAAGTTTTGGAACAGCAAGGCTTTTCACTAAAAACACAAGATACTGTATTAACTCCTTCAAAAATCTCAATTTACCTGAAGAGAGCTCAAAAAGGAATCAATAAGAAGCAAATGCAAATAATGGCAGAAATCTGTCAAAACAGACCAGCAGGTAGAAACGATTTTTTTCGAACATCTTCTGTTGATCAAATCAAAAAGTGTTGATCTAACGAAAGTTAGCTAACATACTGGGGGATTTATTCGTAAATTTTGAGCTTAATCCTAGTTACAGAGCCTCCTCACAAATTTGTTTGGTGGAGGACTGAAATCTGTTTCAGGACAGCAACTCCCCAAATCTTATTTCCCTCTCATTAGAGGTCATTCTTGGCACAAAAAGCAAACAAAAAGGATAAGGAGAGGTTATTACAGAAGTAATAACTTCCAAGACTCAAGGAAACTCTTGGGTTATATCCCAACAAGTATTTTCTTTAACGCCTTTAAGTTAGGCACAAGAAGCAAGAAGAATCAAGTATTTTCAAATGAGGAAGCATTAACATCAAACCTTGCTTTCAAAGGTGGAGCAAAAAGCAACTTATCTCTTCTCATTGGGAAGTGTTCAATACCTTTCTTGAATGGAAAATGATATTTGATGGTGCCTTCTTTCATATCAATGATGGAACCAACTGTTCTAAGAAAAGGCCTTCCCAAAGTAATAGGACAAGAAGCATTGTATTCAACATCCAAAACATAGAAATCAACAGGGACATAAGCATTGTTCACCATAATGATAACATCATTAATAATCCCCATGAGTTTCTTCTTAGCATTATCATTGAGTGGGACATTCAAATAACAATCTTCTAATAGTGGCAAATCAAGCATTTCATAAATCTTCCTAGGCATAATAGAGACACTAGAACCAAGATCACATGAATCTTTGAGATCAAAGTCATTCACTTGCATATTAATAATGGGTTCCCAACTATCTTCTACTTTCCTAGGAATAGAAGCTTTGTGTTTTAACTTCTCTTCCTTAATCTTAACAAGAGCATCTGTAATGTGTTTGGTAAAGGCAACATGCATATCACTAGCATCGGGACTTCTAGCAGGCTTTTGCAGGAACATAATCACTTCAAAAATATTGCAACCATCAATATCAAAGTCAAACTTAGCATCGCAAGTGGTAGGCATAGTAGGAGGAGGAATAGGGGCTACTTGTGGTTTAGTGGTGATAGTGCACACACTATTGTTTCTATCAATTTTAGCTTCCCTTTCCCACCTAGCATGAAGTTGAGCTAACAGCCTAACATTTTCATCAATAGTAACTTGTATGGCATGAGAAGTAGCAAAGGTGTTTTCCATAGTTTTAGGTTAAGCGGCCATTTTATTAACCAAGGAAGTTTGAGCTTCATACAAAGAGGATATATTTTTATCAGCACTCAAAATTTTTGACTGTAAACTGGGATTTTCTCTATTCAGATTCTCAAGCTGATGGCTAATGTTTTTCAATATGATAGACTATTCCTCCATAGTTTTAGTGCAAATCTTGTTTTTCTCATATTACATCTGCATAAAATTCTTAGTGGATCTCTCTACTTCTAGAATCCTTTCTTCACTAGGCATTCCAGATCTACCATGATAAACATTTCCACTAGGAGGATAAGGCCTATAATTACCATAAGTATTGTTGCAAAAATTGTTGTTTCTTATGAAGTTCACATCAACTTTCTCTTCTTGAGCAACCATAGAGGCTAAGGGAACAATATTAGGATCTAGAGGAGCTTTCCCATTAACAAGCATAGCCATAATAACATCAAGCTTTTCACTCAAAGAGGAAGTTTCCTCAACAGAATTTACCTTCTTACCATGTGGAGCTCTCTCAACATGCCATTCAGAGTAGTTAACCATCATATTATCAAGGAGCCTTGTTGCAGCACCCAAAGTGAGTCCCATAAAAGTACCTCCAGCAGCAGAATCCAACGGGTTTCTTGAGGAGAAGTTCAAACCTGCATAAAAAGTTTGGATAATCATCCAAGCAATGAGTCCATGAGTAGGGCAATTTTTAACCAAAGATTTCATTCTTTCCCAATCAGGAGCAACATGTTCACTATCAAGATGTTTAAATTTCATAATGTCACTTCTCATAGCAATAATCTTAGCAGGAGGATAGTACTTTCCAATAAAAGCATCGTTGCACTTAGTCCAAGAATCAATACTATTTTTAGGAAAAGATAACAACCATTCTTTAGCTTTTCCCCGCAAGGAGAAAGGAAAAAGCCTGAGCTCAATAATATCTCCATCTACATCCTTATACTTTTGCATCTCACAGGATCATCAGAACCAACACCAAAAAATTGCTCTCTCATCACAAGATTCAACAAAGCAGGCTTAATTTCATAAAAGGTAGCATCAGAAGCAGATGGAGCAATAGGTGTGCTTAGGAAATCATTGTTGTTGGTTCTAGTGAAGTCACACAACTTGGTGTTCTCAGCAGAGTTCATTTTGGCAAAGGTGGACAAGCCAAAAACAGCAGCGGCAGCTAGAGCAGGAACTAATTTTTTTGTGTTTTTGAATCAGGCAAGCAAACCAAGCTAGACTAAATTTTTTTTGGGTTTTTTGAAAAGAGGCAAACCAAGCAAAATAAACAAAGAAAACTAAAAACAAAGTAAAGAGAAAGGAATTGAAGGACTCCCCTAGTGAAGACGTCCTTAGCCTCCCCGGCAACGGCGCTAGAAAATAGCTTTCTGGCTTACAGTTGCCGTGGGGTAAGGTGTGTGAGTGCTTTTTACCTTTCCTCCCTGGCAACGGCGCCAGAAAATAGCTTGATGGCGCCCACCACTTGTCGTGGGATGCTTCGTTGGAAACCCCAAGAGCAAGGTATGAAGCAGCACAGCAGCAAGTTTCCCTCAGTAAGAAACCGAGCTTATCGAACTAGTAGGAGGAAGGAAACGTCACACAGGTGTTGCTAGCAACACGAATACCTGCACACAACACAAACTCAAGACTTTGCCCCAACGAATCAGTGAGGTTGTCAAGCTCACCGATTTGCTGTAACAAAGGATGAAACGTATGGTGTGGAAGATAATGGTTTGTAGCAAGTAAACAGGTAACAGTGGAAGATGTATCAATGGTAAAGATTGGACCGGGGTCCATAGTTCACTAGAGGTGCTCTCTTTAGATAAACAACATGGCATGAAGGGTAAAAAAATTACACCGAGGCAATTGACAGGAGCTGAGCAAGGCATAACAATGCAATTACTAGCCAGAAAGATCCTATGAGGTTGATTGGGCAATACAACAATATACATAGACCGTCATCCAACTGCATCTATGACTAGAAGTCCACCTTCATGTTATCATCCGAACCCCCTCCAGTATTAAGTTGCAAGCAACAGACAACTGCTTTAAGAAAAGTGTGTAAGGTAAATATTCCACATGTTCCATGAATAAGATACCGTTGTTTTCTCCATAGTAGCAACAGCACATCTACAACCGATCAGATTTCTGTCACTTCCCTTGGAAACTAGAGGCATGAACCCACTAACGAGCATAAATACCCCCTCTTGGATTCACTAGCAACTACTTGGACAAAATAACCACTAGCAACGGAGAGCATGCAAGATCACAAACAACACAGACATGATAGAATCATAAAGATAAAACCATTCATCAAACCAACATAATAATCTCAATATCCATTGGATCCCCATAAACACAACATGCATGATTACAAATAGATTAGATCTTGATCATGAATGAAGCTCACAAGATCTATACATGAAAGCACAAAGGAGGAGATACAACCATCTAGCTACTACATGGACCCATAGTCCAAGGTGGAACTACTCACGAATCATACCGGAGAGAAGGCCTCCGAGATGATCTCCCCTCCGGCAGGGTGCCGGGAAGAACTTCAGATCCCCCCCCCTCGATCTAGGGACGATGGTGGCGGCGGCTATAGATGGTTTCGTGGATTTCTGATCGGGTACTCGGGATTTCTGCATCGGTGGCTTCTTATAGGCGAAGGGGTGAGACCAGGAGGCGGCCAGGGACACCAAACCCTAGCTATGTGCGGGCCCACGTACCCCCGCGCCTGGGGTGGGTTTGGCCCCCCTGGCCGGCCTCTCTAGCTCTCCTTTAGACTTCTTGTTCCCCACAGAAAGTAATTGACTTTGTCCTTTGTCCCGTCCAATTCCGAGAATATTTATTTACTAACTTTTCTGAAACCAAAAATAGCAGAAAACAGGCATCTAGCACTGTTGCAACTTGTTAATAGGTTAGTACCAAAAAACATGTAAAAAGCACCTCAAAGTGGGGACAGGTAAAGCAAAGTAGATACAAAACAAGCATGGAGCATTAAAAATTATAGATATATTTCCAACGTATCATCTGCTATGTACGAAAAATATGCACCCATCTACCTTCGAAAAAGACAATTAATTCAAGAGCAATCTATGCGCTTACTTGTTTCCCAAGTTTGAGCTAATTTCGATAAGTTGTCAAGATGAATAATCTAGCAAGAATTCAAACCTATTGTCAAAACCCTCGATGGTGTGGTTTGTGATATATTAAATGACCCCCCGATGGTTACCTCCCAAAAATATTCGTAAAACTTTCAACTCAATCTACATTTTACTTGTAGTTGAAATTTGACCTAACTTTGATAAATCAACATGAAGTCATTCAAGTGGAAATATTTATCTAGGAAGAAGTTTGAAAACTCATAAAACAAGGGAATCGTAAGTACAACATGCCGGTCCAATATATATGTCTGAAAGATTGGCTTGTGTCATTCAGATCCATATTATTTAGACTTTCTTTTTGAAAAGGAACAATCTCGTTATCACTGTGGAAATTTAGAATGTTATTTCCTGATAGTTGGAAACTCACACCAACGATGTTGTTTATTGCAAGAAGATGCACTCATATACCCATGAAATGACATTTACTTCGACAGCAATCTATCGCGCTTACTTGTAGCTCAAGTTTGGTCTAATTTTGTTAAATTTTCAATATGCAAAATCTTAGTAAGAAGTTGAACCTGTTGTAAAAATTCTCGGTGGTGGTCTGTGATATATTAAATTACCCCCTGATGGTTACCTCAAAAAAATCACAAAACTTTAAAAACAACCTATAATTTACTTTTAGTTCAAATTTGACCTAATTTCGATAAATCGACATAAAGTCATTCAAGTGGGCATAGTTTGCTAGGACGAAGTTTGAAAACTGATAGCATTAAACATAGGAATCATAGGTAAAACATGTTGGTCCACTTAATATGTCAGGAAGATTGGCTTGTGGCATTCAGATCCATATTCTTCGGTCTTTCTTTATGTAACAGAACAATCTCGTCATCACTCGAGAAATTGAGAATGGTCTTTTCCAGATAGTTGGAAACTTAGACCGAAAGCATTGTTTTACTACAATAAGATGCACCCATCTACCTTAGGAAAGACATTTAATTAAAGAGCAATGTACTGCGCTTACTTGTAGATCAAGTTTGACCTAATAATGTCGTTAAATCGGCAAGAAGTCAATAAAGTGTGCGAAGTTAGCTAGGAAGCTTAAAAAACAGAACTATAAGAAACTGTGGTCCACTTTGTGTGGTAATTGGGGCAGTTGCATTTTCTTCTAATTGTGGTAGGTACGGTAGGAGCAAGGTGCTTCAGTTAACATGGTCAGTGGAAGTACGAGTTACATCAAGGACCTCATAAAAAATGAAAATAACATCAGTTAGCACAAGGTCCCTAAAACTATGCAGTGCAGTGTGTTGTGAGGTTTGTGCAAACTAGCATTCATTGTGATAAAGACTATCAATAGAATCTTCTAGATGCTAAGAATGGAAAGGAAGATCCAACAATCAGCAATGTTTAGATTTGACAGTCTTGATCCAACAGTCCATGTTTAAAGTTATATGTACACTATATAGTTTTTTTTACAAAAAGATAAGATAAGAAGTACTACTGCTCATGGTCGGTCTTTTGAATAACCTTTCGCTCCTGATGTTTGGGAAGCAAGTGAAAATTTCAAAACCTGGAAAGTTTGACTCTTTTTGCCGCCAAGGATCAAAGTGGTTTCCTTCCTATGTATTACTCCTCCTACTCCACACCACGGCGGCTGCCGAACACGCCAGAGAAACAGAGCCTCCCTCTCAAGTAAAAGTTAGCATGGTGAAGAAGTAAAAAAATTTAAAGAAGGAAGTATCGTTAATATGGCTAAATTAGAGTTTATAGGTGCTATTTATTTTATAGTACATAAAGTGGTAGGATAATTTACATGTTATATTTTTCAAACTTAATTTTCAACCTAATTTGACCCACTCAGACGACTTTATGTCGATATGTCGAATGAGGTCTAATTTAATAATCTATAAGAAATGCACGAGAGAAAGTTCAATAGTATAACCGAGTCTTACGTATAAGTGTATAACAAAGCAACATGTCATCTACTGTCGGCCTTATACTAGCATATACAATACCTAGCAATTAAACTACACAACAACTAGCATCACGATGTAGCAACCTCATCAAAAAGTAAGAAGATTAAACATGAATAAAATGAAAAACCTTTCTATGCCCGCTTGAAAAATCCTAAAACATGGGAATTGTAAGAGAGCTTGGTACACTTTGTATGAGAATTGGGGTGGTGGCATTCTTTATTTATTTTTTGGAACCGGGGTACCATAGGTCCTAGAAGAGCAAGAAACTTCAATTATCGCTCTAGGGCCTGTAGTCACTTCAAGGTGGTCTATGGACTTATATGTAATTATTGTTACTTTTGAGCATTTTTAAAACTTGTGTTTATGGTTATTAATAGCGGTTGAATTTCAGAAGAATTTTGGAAATTTTCAAGAGTAATAGTCTATCATGCTCACATGTATTCAAGTTTTGCCTAATATCGTATTGTTTGACATACAATGATTTAAGTATGCGAAGTTTAATTATAAAGCTTGAAAAATCCTAAAATTTGGCATGGTACACTTCGTATGAAAATTGTGGTGGTGGCATTCTTTTTATTTTTTAACCAGGGTAGGTCTCTAAAGAGCAACATGCTTCAATCAACACGGTTGATGGAATTAAAGGTTACATCAAGAACATAAAAAATAGAAAATTACCTCCAAGTCCATACAATTGTCACAAAGAGCCTAAACTTTAGCTTAGAAAAGTAGTCGGGTCCGGCTCAATTTCTACCGAGCAGCCAAGCCATACTCTTCATACAACTGCTTGCCACACACAGAAAAAAGCACCCTCATTACTGTTGATCATGGTCGAAGGGACAAGATTGCTCGGAAGGAGTAGAGGAGCACACAAGGATGTGAAGCAATTCCGAGGACTGAAGTCACTGGTCTACCTGGTTAACACGAGACGAAGGTCCTAAGAGGTCGACCTGCCCCCCTACCGAGTCGATTCCCCCAGCCGCACATCTGTCGGCCACAGGTTCCTCATGCTCGAGATTGAACTCAAGCATATCCTGCTCATAAGCAAGGGCCAGCATAGGATCGATAGGTTCTAGGGTACCCAGGACCGGGTCGTCTGCCATGGCTAGGGAGACCTGGCGCCCACCCGAGTTGTCTGCCTCGATCGCATCTCGCTGGCCGCAAGTTCCCGGTGGAAGGATTGGCTGCTGTCTTGCACGGGCTTAACTTAGCCACGGTTGATGTCCATCCAGAGCGTCCCCCCGAACGCAACTCCGTCGCAGTCGAAGTGGAAGCACACGGGCGCATTTTTGAAGATTTCCACTTTTCTTCGGTTGTTGTGTTAACGCCTTCGTGACATGGCTAACACAGGATCGGTAGCCTCGAGGAGGTCCAAAATCGTGTCATCGGCCGGCACGGCCATTGCATGTTTACCGCGGGCGTCCAGGCTCCCTACAGAGGTGGCTCCAGCGACAGAATGTTCCCGGCGGATGAACTGTTACCGAGCCTAGCCTCGAGCCAAAGCAGACCTTCGAGGACGACGCAGCCAATCCACCGGGATTCCTTCAAGTATTTGTGAGGGGAACATGCCTTTTGAGGAATAAAGAAATTCTGCCGGAGAGTAGCACGAAGGAGAAGTTGAACTGCTTTTTGCGAAGGAGAAGTTATACTCCACTACTATTATCAGTTTTCCTACTCCCTCTGTTACAATGAATAAATAAGGGGACCTTATTTTCTATGTTCTTTATTTGACCAAGGCATCAAGCTTTCCCTAAAAAATGACCTGTGCATGAGCTACAACAAGCGTAGGAAAAAAATAAATAAAGGGAGAGAATTACAGTGCAGTTAAGAGGCTATCTCAAACATTCCCAAGATTTTCTCACATGTTTTCTAGGATAGTTCTTGGTACCAACAAATCGGTCGCAAACAGACAGAGTAGTAATTAGGAGTACTACTACTATCAACGAGTAGAAGTGTGAATTTGGATACCCTGCAAGAGGACGCAATTACCAATATATAAGCATATAGGCTTGGGTAGCTGGCCCGTGTACCTAGCTTGAGCAGTGATGGAGTTGCCACAGAGCGATATCCAGGGGAAGGGAAGAGAGAGGGATAGAATGAAAGATGGAGGCTCTTATGGCGAGCGCCATCCGTCTATGCGAGAAATCCATGGACGCTCACCCCACGTCGATGCTCTCCAGTGCCTCCGTGTCGTGTTGGCGTGTACCGTGGCACGCTGCCTTTCCGATGCCATCTTCGCGGCCTGGCCCCAGAAGATGTTGGACGATTTCCTCACCGGCTACGCCATCATCACCGGCATGGTGGATGACCTCACTGTCCGCCTTTAGGCCATGCGCTGTGCTGCATACCAACAGGTACGTTTGCCATAATGCATGCAACCGGTAGCGATGTCGTTTTATTCTATGGACTTCATTATCTAGCCTACCTATATATGACTTTTAACAGCATTTTTTGGTCCAAGTACGCCACCCCAGGCTTTTGGCACGCTCACCGCTTCTCTGGCTGGTCTCTCTGGAGATGATTTGTTCCGTGCACTGACGGATCTACGGCTTTTCGAGGCTCTGCCCATCGCACTGGCAGACCATTGAGGTCGCTGTTCTCGCGCAGTGTATTGCCCAGCAAGACGAGCTGGACCAATTCATCAGCCTCTTTCGGCAGTGTTTATTCCTATTTGGGCAGTGTTTATTCCAGGACACGTCGGGCCTAGACGATGCCCACATGGCCGGCATCCTCCGTCACAGGAATATCCTCGACACCTTTGAAAAAAAACATGACAATCTTGTAGGTACCATTGCTCCTCATGGCGTGGAGAACAGAGGTTGAAGACGAAGGGCATCCCAAGGATTTCGGTATAATTTTCGGTTGTGTTGAGGTGCTTTGTACTATTCGATGTTTCTTTTAATTCCAAGGTTCTTTCGGAAAAAAGAACCGAGAAGGGAAGATGTATGAGAGATGGCAGACCATATGATGATGCTCTATGTACGTGACATTTATATGGAAAAATAAATTAAAGTAGTACAACAAAATATTTTTTTAAGGGAAAACTATCACATGTTGCTCTCTCACATGTACCCTTTCCATGGAAATGTCTCCACACACCAATTTTGCATTGTTTTTGGAAAAAACATGCTCCAAAGTATGGCCCCATTCAAATTCTTGCTAGTAGTAATATACATTCTGCAAAATTTGACACCTTCTAGTAAAATTCATGGAAAATCTTACTACTAGTAGTACTCCACTACTCCTACTCCACACCAACGAGGCTGTCGAACACACCAGATAAACAGAGCCACCCCCTTAAAAAATAAACAGAGCCGTTGTACCGAGGCGCACGTGCGTAGTGCCACGCTATGGACGAGGGAGAGATCAGTCGGGCCGATGCGTGAGGGGAGAGAGGTGGAGAGAGATGAGATTCAGCGAAGGAGAGATAAAACATACTTTTATGTGCATAGGTCCTGAAATTTACTAATAGTAGAGTGTACACTGTAAGACGGCAGGAGTACCTCATGTCAGGACCCGTCATAAACTTTGCTCTGACATCAAACCGCCTTCAACTCCTCTTCTCTCTTCGCTCTTGTCCCCTTCACATGCCTACGTTTTATTCTCTCTGTACGTACAACACATGGACAGAGGTGAGAATATGTCCAAGCAAAAGAAATACGTATACTACTACTAGTAAGCTCGACCGTTTAGACAGTGTCCAAATGAAACGACTCGTGGGACCCGCTAAACTGAAGACATCTACATAAGAGTTTTATAGCTTCGTCATACAATGTCAAGTGGACCCATTATTTGCTTTGTCCTTAGGACATCTGTCGTGGTATTGCCAACGAGTACACCATGGAGGGGTCCTCACAGTGCATGTTTAGAGACGTGGGGGAAGACGGACGGTTGACGGGTACGAGGTAACACAACTTACCCAGGTTCAGATCCCACAACGGTGGCGGAATCCTACTCCTGTTATAAATCACTATAAGGGCAATACGCCGAGTAACAGAGATTGGATCGTTGTGCGAAGTTGTCTGAGATTGTAAGTTATCGTCTGAAGTTGTGCCCTAAAGGCTCCCATAGGCCCGACTTATATAGTCGCTAGGTCCTAGGGTTACAGGGAAAAGTCCTATCCGGACAGGTTACAGAGTCCTACACTGTCTATTACTAGTCTTGTGTGTCTTGTACTCCAAGGCTCCGGGTACGTTGATGACTCCAACCGTATCCTTCCTTTATCCGGCACGGGCCTCCCTTCTGGATCCATCTAACTGGGCCGCCCAGCAGGCCATAGGCCATGCCACCAACTGTGGGACACCCGGGTTAGCCGGATAAGAGACATGCTATGAGGATACCCATATAGCATATCCCCAACAGTAGCCCCCGGAGAACTCCAAGATCTTGCGCTGTCTTGCCTCTTCACGTGAAATGCTCCGTCTAGATGGATGTCGGCAAGTTGTCAAGCAACATCTTGTAGTCCGCCCAAAGAAACCTACAAGGTTTTATCCGTTTTCAATATGTAAGTCAGAGAAATGATGAATCTTCCATCGTACTCTTCCGTAGCCGGACTAGATCCGTCCATGCCAGAATCTTCGATGTGACGGTTCATCTGCCTATGTCAGCTAGGGTGACGTAGGCGTAGGTCAGCGACGCCTCGTAACTCACATATGCAGAGAACCCAATCATGTCCGATTTTCCTGCGCGAGCGATACGAACCGTTGGCGGCGACGGTTGGGGACGTGGCGAAATTTCCGTGCACTTCACAAACACGTCGTCTACGCGGCAACCGTACGATAAAGTTGCATGAATCTTGATGCTTGGAGATTATAAATAGTAACTGCGGTGAAACTTTTTACTTTTCACCTCATTATACTCGCATCGTCTTCTTCCTCCAGCGCGCACCTCCTCGAGCTCTCCGCACAATCCTCACGAAAAACCCTAGCCCAATCCTCGTTAGTCACCTCCAATCCCCATGCAATGGCCAGCATCAGCTCTTCTCCATCCATGGCGCGTCGAGCGAAGCCGCGGCGAAGCCGTCGAGCTCCATTGTCGTGCCCCCAGAGGGCATGGTCATCCCCGTCTCAGCGGTGGTTGAGTCCACCGGTGGCGACCATAATCCGGCGGCGCTGGAGCCACTGGAGGAGGAGCTTGACTCTCACAAGGGCGACTGGCGCGGTTCGGACATCACCGACCGCGATATCCAGGAACTGATCGCTGAGGGCTACCTTCCTGCGACGGAGGGGCTCATCTGGCGGGCGGAGCCGGCCGGCGAGGTGACACCTTCTCCCCAAGTCGGAGAAAAGGTGTACCTCAATTCCCAACTGGTATGCGGCGTCTCCCTGCCCATCTCTAACTTCTTCCTCTCCGTCTTGAACCACTATAGAGTCCAGCCCCAAAACC
Organism: Avena sativa; assembly: GCA_916181665.1. Taxonomy (NCBI): domain Eukaryota; kingdom Viridiplantae; phylum Streptophyta; class Magnoliopsida; order Poales; family Poaceae; genus Avena; species Avena sativa. The sequence goes on from OV702279.1 coordinate 216,878,215, forward strand.
TTTCCCCCAATAGCATCCTAGCGCTTAGTAATTACGTGGCACTCTGTGAGGGTTACTTAGGGATAAGGCCTAGGCTAGATCTCTTCGTGTACTTCTTCATCGTCAAGCATGAAGCCGGAGCTAGCAAGGATGAACTTAGGAACTGTGGCACCATAAGCTTCAAGATCTGTCCTGGCCGGCAGTTCCCCGACATCGTCGGCCATGAGTCCTGCAAGAACTGGCAGCGTACCTACTTCTACGGCCCAGACATCCGTCTGGCTAACCGAGAAGTAACGTACCCGGACTTCGTCGATGGAGCCGCCGCCAAAGCCTCGTCATGGATATCCCAGGCCTCCCTTCCCTCCAACCTCGATGCTTCCCGCGCCATAAGGCGGATAGTGGTTCGTAGATCCAGGTTTGACCGGCTTGGACCTAGCCATGTGCTGGTTCATCGGGCGAATCCAACCTCTGCATCACCGCACGAAGCTAATGCACGAGTATACCAGCGATAGAAGGGATAGCCTCCGCATCTCCATGGACAACTTCTCGAGCGACACCGTCAAGCTCCGCCTTAAGGACATCGTCAAGGTGAAGGACAAGAAGCGTGGCTTCGCCATCACCTACGACATGTTCGTAGACGGCAAGTTCCCAAAGGTAACTATTTATTTTCCGTGTATGACATATACTCCAGTTCTTCCGTCTAGCAACTGCCATCTCATCTAACATGGTGGTTCTTCACTTAACAGCTTTGCGACATAGATGAGGACAGCATGGCTCCCAAAATCTATGGACCAAAGATGAAGGAATTCACCTTCGTGTCCGACGACGATGCTCCGGTGGCACGAAAGCGGAAGAGCTCCACCTTTGATGCTGACGACGGAGGCAAGAAGAAGAAGACGGAGGGTGGAGCCTCCAAAAAGACTACCGCTGCCCTAGAGGCGGAGAAAACAAGGACCATCGGGATCCCTTTTGCCAAAGCACCCCCACTTGTGTAAATTTCTTTTCTTCCGACATTGTCTACTTTTATGTCTTGCTCCTGTACTTATGCATTTTGCACGTTTCAGGAAGAAAGCCACGACCAGCCTCAAGAAGACCTCCAAAACATTGGGGGCTTCTAAAACCATTAAGGACATGCTGCATCGCGATGCATCTCCCACCATCGCCCCTGTCACTCCCTCCGTCAAGACCTCGTCTGCCCCGACAAGCTCACAAGCTAAGGAGGCATCTGGCCCTTCCGCCATGGAAGTGGACTCAGGTGCCTCTACCGAGGTTGCTGTTGTCGGTGAGCAGGAGACGCAAGAAAGTGCCGCCCACCAAATGGCTGATGCTCCGGCTAAGGATGCCATCGGTAGAGGTAAGGCGGTGATGGAAGTTGGTACTTCTGCCGAAGGCGGCGCCCTTGCTCCCCAGAAACCTATAGAGTTCCCGAAGATAGTCTACCCGGCACTTACGCCGAGTAGCACAACTCTGGTTCCTGGTGCAGCACCGACATCTCCGACGTGCGGTCTTGAGGAGCTCCTCCGACAAGCAGATATCTTGCGAGGAAACATCATATCCTTTGGCAAGCTGCTAACCGAGAGCGCTACCAATCTCAGGATCATTGCACTTGTAAGTTTTATTTGCCTTTTGCATTTCATATGAATATCCCACATTAGCCCCCGAGGATGTAGACGGAAAACCATAGGTCTTTGCGTCTAGATGCTCTAAGAGTAACTAAAGTAGAAAACTTCTCACTATAGCCCCCAAGCATTTAGGTGGAATGAATTATACCGACTAGATGCTTTAAGAGTAGCATACGCAGTGTTTGTAAATTTCAATACTGTAGCCCCCAAGCCTCTAGTTGTAACTGAATTAGTTCCGACTAGATGCTTAAAGAAAAGCTAAGCATATATCCGAGTTAAAAAACTTTATACTGTAGCCCCCAAGCTTCAAATAGAGAACTGAATTAGTTCTGACTAGATGCTTTAAAGAAGAACTAAGCATATTGCTAAGTCAAAAAACTCTCGTTGTAGCCCCCGAGTGTCTAGGTGGAAAATTTCCGGCTAGATGCTCCAAGCAGACCAAACAACGTTTAATTTTTTCCTTGTTTCCACAGAACGAGAATGCTCGGAGGGGCATGGCCAACGACAAGTACCAGAAGATGCGCGCAGACCTGGAAGCTGAAAAAGGGTAAAACTGCCTTCTTGAAGGAACAGATCACCAAGAGCAAGCGTCTGTTTTCTTTTTCGCATTCCGACTTGGTTTTGTGCCCATATTCTCCGAGTACTTACTGTGTACTTTGATTTCTCCGACTTTGTAGAATATGTTGCCAAGGCCAAGGACATTGTCGAGCAATCCAAGCACATTCAGTAGCTGGATAGCGAGAACAAAATCCTTAAGGAGGAGAGGAAGGACATGCTGAAAATGCATGAAGAATCCATGAAAGTCCTGCAGGACTCCGCCTCCGAGGAGATCAACCACTTGAAGGAGGATATCTCGATCTTAAGAGATCAGAAGAAAGCTGTCGATGAGCAGAATGAGCGCCATCATGAGGCATATAAGCTCCTCCAACAAGAACGGGATTCCTTGGCGGATACCCTGTGGCAAGCTAAGGCCAGCATCTTCAGTAAGTTTTCTCCGCCTTGGATTTCTGTAGTCTGGATACTCTGAATTGTTGAACTCATGCGCTCCTTGTCGGAATTTGCAGCTCCTATGGGTTTAAACTGTTCGCCTCCTCCGGCCAAGGAATGCATGGTTCTTGTCGGCAACTTCATCAACACCGCCATCGCGTAAGCAAAAAAGATCGCCAAGCCCCTCCAGATCAACATCAAGGCATTGGACTCTGTGGCGAAGTACTCGGAGATCCTGCGCCGAGCCCCCGAGTGTATCACAAGATGGAAAGCTTCATGTGCACGGGTTGGTGCAAGGATGGCGCTGTAAATGGTGAAGGCACACTACGAAACATCGACACGGTGACCTCTGGCATTCCCGACGTGGATGACGATGGCAAGGCGATTAATCATGAGTCCATCTTGTCGTCACTCATAGGCTATGACACCAGAGTCACCGAGTTGGTTGACGTCAACGTCTTCGTGCCTAGGAATACCATCGATGACGGCGACCAAAGCTCCTCTAAATCTCTTCACACAGCCGACTTCGAGGGTGGTTCTCCTACTGTCGATGACGTTGTGTCCAAGTCACCTGCGCCAAAGGAATGAAAAAACAACTTGTAATATTTGTTTCACCTTTGGTGCGTATGCGGAAAAAACTTTGTATTAATCTTAAGGCGGAAAACAATGGTGTATGTCCTGCTACTTAAGAACCAGTTTCCAGCATGTATATATTTTTTTAAGCAAGTGATGGCTTATCAGTTACTTTGGTTCTGATGCTTGACCTTTCGTGAGTCGTAAGACTCGCTGTCGGAACCATGCGCTCAGGTGATGATGCCCAAGGGCATCGTCAATAACCTAAGCACAAAATCGCCGACAATAAGTGCCAAAAGTCACTACTCCAGAATCCACATAAAAACGACAAAGAACGTGTAGACCAGAAAACTTAAGCTAACGCCTATAGGCGGAATTTTCACAAGTGCAATCGCAAAACTTGTGCGTAAAGGTTTTATACGATCCAAAAATGAACACTAAAGGAGGTAAAAGACTCAGAAATATGAGTGAACCAGAGAGCTTTATTTCATTGATCATATAAGAGGTACACAATTAGATAAAAAATGCTAAGTTTAAAAAGGACGTAGTTGTGCTATGTTCCATGGCCGATCAAGCTCCGGGTAGTCATCATCCGGGTCACGTCGCTTACGCTTATGATCCTCGCTGGGTCTATCCTTCAGTTAACGATTGTCAACGAGGTAGTAAGACCCATTGAGTAGCGCCTTGCTTATGATGAACGGTCCTTCCCATGGCGGGGATAATTAGTGTGACTTCTTCTACTTAAGTTGGAGCACCAAATCCCCCTCTTTAAACGAGCGATGCCAGACGCGGCGACTATGGTAGCTGTGTAGCTTCTGCTGGTAGATGGCGAATCTTTGGCATGCGAAAACGCGCTCCTCCTCGAGAAGGTCCACATCTAGGCGTTTGGATTCTTCAGCATCATCTTCGTCGTAGGCGGCAACTCTTGGTGCATCGTGAAGTATGTCGGAAGGTAGGATGGCTTCTGCTCCATAGACCATGAAATAAGGGGTGTAGCCAGTGGATCTATTGGGTGTAGTTCGTAAACCCCACAGCACAGATGGTAGTTCCTCCGCCCAGGCTCCATCTGCTCTATGTAGCGGTGCCTCAAGACGTGGCTTGATTCTCTGCAGAATTAATCCATTTGCTCGCTCAAATTGACCATTGGATTGTGGATGCGCCACAGATGCAAGGTCAAGTCGGATGCCTTTCTCCCAACAATAAGCCTCCACTTCTCCCAGTGACAAGTTGCTGCCATTATTGGTGATAATGCTATGTGGGAGACCAAATCTCACCACTAAATCCCGGACAAACCTTAGGGCAGTTTCCCCATCAAGCTTTCTAATGGGTTTAGCTTCTATCCATTTAGTGAATTTATTAACTGCTACAAGCAGATGCGTAACCCACATGGTGTCGTTTGTAACGGTCCCACCATGTCTAGCCCCCAGACTGCAAATGGCCAAGTTATTGGTATTGTTCGCAATTCTTCAGCAGGAACATGTGGTTGTCAGGCATAATACTGGCATCCCATGCATGTCTCAACCAGCTTGTCGGCGTCCGCCTTCGTGGTCAACCAGTAGAATCCTTGCCGGAAGGCTTTCGCGACCAACGATCGAGGAGCGGTGTGATGCCCGCAATCTCCGAGATGGATTTCGCATAGGATTTCCATACCTTCTAGCTGGGAAACACATTTTAGGTATACACCAGTAGTGCTTCTTTTGTAGAGTTGTCCATTGATTATGGTATAACCCTTTCGTCGTACTATTTGCCGTCTTTCGACCTCGTCGTCGGGCAAAGTTCCGTGTTCGAGATATTCCATGAACGGTTTTGTCCAAGCCGGAGGGACCTTTTTCACCATGTTGACGAAAGAGTCAGCTCTGTCCGGGTTGTCGATGTCAGCTCCCTTCACGGATGGTGTGCGTAGATGCTCTAGGAAAACTCCTGGCGGAATTCGCTTGCGCCCTGATCCAAGTTTAGATAATAGATCAGCCGCCTTGTTTGCTCCCTAGGTACATACTTGACTTCGTAGCCCAAGAAGCTCTTGGCTATCTCGTCCACATCGTCACGATATGCCGCCATCATAGGGTTCCACGCATTCCAGGTGCCAGCCACCTGCTGGGCAACCAAGTCGGAATCTCCACAGCAAACTATGCGCTTGATGCCAATATCCTTGGCTACACGTAGTCCGTGAATGAGTGCTTCATACTCCGCCATGTTATTTGTAGCCTCGAAGTGGATCTGCAGAACGTAGTGTAGCTTGTCCTCCTGTTGGTGACTGTAGCAATACACCAGCCCCTGAGCCGTTGAGCAGCTTTGATCAGTCAAAGTGCATCACCCAGTACTCTGGTTCCGGCAACGGAGTAACATCTGGCATTTCCGTCCAATCTGCAACAAAATCCGCCAAGGCTTGTGACTTGATAGCGTCGCGTCTCTTGTAGGTGATCTCGAAGGCGGCAAGTTCAATGCCCCACTTCGCGACCCTTCCTGTAGCGTCGATGTTGTTGATAATGTCGGACATTGGAGTCTTGCTCACCACTGTGATTGGGTGCTCCTGAAAGTAATGCCTCAGCTTCCGAGAAGCAAGGAATACTCCATAAGCTATCTTCTGGTAGTGTGGGTAACGCTGCTTTGACTCCGTCAAGACCTCGCTTACATAGTAAACTGGTCGTTGAACTCCGTGCTCATAGTCTGGTTCCTTCCGCTCTACCATGATGACGATGTTGATTACCCGATTGGTTGCCTCCATGTATATTAACAGGGGCTCTCCAGGCTCGGGTGCTGCAAGGATGGGCGCTGAGGAAAGAGTCTCCTTGAGCTGCTTCAATGTTGCATCTGCTTCGTCCGTCCATGTGAATTTGTCCGCCTTCTTCAGCAACTTGTATAGCAGCAGAGCCTTCTCTCCAAGTCGGCTGACGAACCGACTAACTGCTACAACACAACATGTTAGTCGTTGAATGTCCTTTAGGCATGTCAGACGGTTTATATTTAAGATGGCCTTGATTTTCTCTAGGTTGACCTCGATTCCGCGCTGGGAAACGATGAAACCCAACAATTTGCCGGCTGGAACCCCAAAGACGCACTTCTTAGGGTTAAGCATCATGTTGTATTTCCAGAGATTATCATAGGTTTCTATTAAGTCGGAGATTAAGTCATTTGACTTTTTAGACATCACCGCGATATCGTCCATGTAGGCATGAACGTTCCGACCAATTTGGTCGTGAAGGCAGCGTTGCATTGTCCGCTGGTACGTAGCACCTACGTTTTTTAGCCCAAAGGTCATCGTAACATAGAAAAATGTGTCGTATGGGGTAGTGAACGAAGTGGCCAATTGGTCCGACTTCCTCATCTTGATCTGGTGGTATCCTGAGTATGCATCGAGAAAACGCAAAAGTTCTGAGCCAGCCATCGAGTCAATGACTTGGTCAATGCGAGGAAAAGCAAACGGATCTTTGGCACACGCTTTGTTCAAGACGGTGTAATCAACGCACATTCTTAATTCATTGGTTCCATTTTTGGGGACAAGTACAGGATTTGCCACCCATTGGGTGTGAAGGACTTCTCGGATAAAACTAGCCTTAAGTAACCTAGCTATCTCTTTGCCAATGGCACGTCTCTTCTCATCTCCAAAGCGTCATAGAGGTTGCTTCACTGGTTTTGATTTTGGATCAATGTTTAAGCTGTGCTCGGCAAGTTCCCAAGGTACACCTTTCATGTCGGCAGGTTGCCATGCAAAGATGTCCCTGTTCTCACGGAGGAACTCGACGAGCGTGCTTTCCTATTTGGGATCCAGGTTCGTCCCAATGGCGGTGGTCTTAGAGGCATCGCCTACCACAAGTTCCACCGGCTTGGTCTCTATGGCGGCCTTGAACGTAGGAGCGGAGTCAGAGATCTGCTTCTTCGACGCGGGCATCTCTGAGTCATCGAGCTTGCTCTGGATCTCTTTGAATTCTTCGCTGTAGAGGACAGCTTCCGTGAAGGCTGCTTCATTAATCTTGCATTCCCTTGCCTTGGTAAAGCTTCTTGATACAGTGATGACACCGTTTGGTCCGGGTATCTTGAGCTTGTTGTAGACGAAGCATGGCTTGGCCATGAACGTGTGGAATCTGTTGCGGCCGAATATGACGTGGTACACGCTCTTGAAGGGGACCACATCAAAGTTCATGTGCTCTTGGCGGTAATTATTAACATCGCCAAAGGCAACCTGAAGTGTGATGCACCCAAGGGACCGAGCCTCCCAACCAGGAACTACGCCGTGGAAGATGGTGTTGGTCCTTCTTAGGTTTGCCTCCGTCAAGTTCATTTTCTGCAGCGTATCCAGGTACATGATATTGATGCTACTTCCACTATCCACCATACACTTGGTGAACTCCACGCCGTCAATCAAAGGGTTGATGACCATTGCGTACTGGTTCTCCGTAGGGATAAGGTCTGGGTGGTCCGTCCTGTCCCAAGTAATTGGAATCTTCGACCAGCGCAGGTACTAGGGAACTGGCGGTAGAGTAGCCATCAGGATCCTCATGGAAGTCTTCTGTTGTCGGGCGGAAGGGGTGCCAAGGAAGGTGTGGTAGACTGGTGCCTTCTTTGCGAAGGGGTTCTTATCCTTGTCGTCGTTCTTGGCAGCGTGCTTGGCGTCAACTTTCTCGTCCATGTCACTTGAATCCTTGGACTCCTCGTCCTTCTTCTTCCCCTTGCCCTTGCCTCGCGGTCTGTTCTTCCGACTTTTCTTGTAGCTGGATTTCGGGTCTTCCTTGAGGTCGTTGACGAATTTGCAGTGTCGATTGGTGTGAGTAGCTTTACCGTTGACATCGAGGTGTACGAGGCACGGCATATCACGGTACTCTTTGTATGTTTGGGGAAAGCGGTGCGCTGCCGAGGTAGTTTCACTTCCTCGCTGCTGTCCTCGACCAGCTCCCCTTCCCCGGCCACGTTGTCCGCCATCGCCTCGTCCTGCAAAAGTCATAGCGACCATATCGGTAGATTGATTTTCTTCTGGAGCGGTTTTCCGCTTTGTACTGCTGTTCCTCTGAGCATGAGTTGGAATGGCCGTTGCCGGCAAGGAGCCACGAGCATCATCGTCGGCAGATGCGAACTCACTAGCCAACTGAATCATCTGGTTCAAGTCAAGCTGGTGATTGTCCTGCAAGCGCTTCATCTTATGTTGGAGCAACGTGCCCCTTTCCAACCCATCGATGAAGGTGGCCATGGCGGTCTGAGCATGCACTTGTGCGCAGGAATTCTTCATGTCCATCCAGCGGGAGAGGTAGGCACGAGATGTCTCGTCTTTCTCTTGCACGCACCGCTGTACATCGCCAATAGTGCAGGGGCGTTTGTACGTACCCTCGAAGTTCTTGGTGAATGCCTCTTGCATGTCCAACCAATTGTAGATGGATTTCTCCGGCAAGTCGTCGATCCATTGATGGGCCGTGCCCGCCAACATTAATGGGAGGTACTTGACGGCGACGTTGGGGTTGCCTCCGGCAATCTCCACGGCGGTGTCGTAGTCCTGCAACCATGTGGCTGGCTTGGCGGTGCCGTCATAGGGCTTAATGGTCTTCTCCATCAAGAAACCTTTGGGGTAAGTTGCGGACCGTATCGCAGGTCCAAAGCAATGTGGTCCCAGGTATGGTCCTTCCCGGGCCTCGTGGATCTTATCAATCCGTGAACGTGCATCGTATGGCTCCGGGTTCTTTTTCTTCTTGTCAACAGGGGATGGACTGCGTGAACGACGCGGGCCCCTTCTGCCATGGTGACTGCTAGGTGGCGATGGAGGCGGAGGTGGAGGTGGGTTAGCCTTTGTAACACCCTCAGAATCGGACCTATGCAAGTTTTAGCGAAACCCGCCAATCCCGCATAGAAACGATTCAAAGGTGCCCACCAGGCACTTTCGTGCGGGTGGAAAACGAAGTAATAACATTACACAACAGTCCTCGATGGGACCCACAGAACAGATATATATATAACAGCGACTCCATGAGTCAAGAATACAGATATAATATACAAAGATCCAAATCACCTTGAAAATGATAGAGCGTCCGACTACGGACAAGATGCAAATGGGGCTAAGAGCCCTAAAGAATAACCAATGGCGTCCATAACCCTGCCCAGGCCAAGCCGGAAGGGTAACCCTGCTAACGACGTCGATCGCAAAACCTGCTTAAACAAAAGGGGTGCCGACAAAGGGCAAAGGAAAAAGAGGAGCGTCAGTACTGAGGCCAGTACACGGCGAGACTAGAATTCGGAGGTCCTCGCCTACAAAGGTATGGTGGACTGAAGCGGCAGCAGCAGCATGCACTAGACAACCTATAGAGACTCGATACAACTGTCGGCAATCAGAGAGGGGTAAGAAAGAACTATTCAGATCCAACCTGAAGCGAACACCAAACAAACCCATCCTGGTGTTTCCCCCTCGAGACCAAACGAGGAAGTCAACCGAGGAACTCACACAGTTGGCAATTTTATTTATTCAGTTATCATTGTAGCTATTACTAGTCAGATGTCATCCTGATAAAATAAGCAGTGGGCCGTTTTAGTTAATCATTCCGTTGTAGTGGCATCACTTACTAGTCAGATACAATTAACATGAGATAACCCAAAACCCAGCAGTTGTTGGTACTTTTATTTAGCCATTCCGTTGTAGTTGCAGTACTTACTAGTCAGATACAATTGTCGCAAGCGACAAACCAAACAAGCAATTGTGGGCAGTTTTAGTTAGCCATTCCATTATAGTGAAGCTGATTACTAGTCATCATAAAGTCATATTTATAGCAATAAACTTTAGTTATGCTTGTCTATGATCGAGATACTGTGCTCCAAGTCGTCCATAACCGTGGACACGGCTTTCAGAAAGTTTTAACCCGGCCGGGGTGCACAAATAGCAACACACACTCGATCAACCTCGGCAAAACCAAATCAAAACCCAACGAGGCTTTCACGACAAAGCAATCATAGGATTCAGAAATATTTCAGGGGGCCACCCCTTAAAGTAGACCCGCAACGAAGCCGGCCGGCTCCGAGACGGACTCAAGGTTGTGGGGACGGCTGTGAACGACTGGGAACCCGAAAGTGTGGCTGGGCTTGTCGACACCGCGGAATCGTGCCACGATCCTAAACAGTACAGTGTGCTCCTCGCACAATCGTAAATAAAGCAGTAAAGCATGGCATAAGTACAGGATCGTAAATAAAACCTCAAACTAGTTTGTGGCCCCAAGAAATAAGACTGAATCAAGCTCTGGCTCAGGGGGGTCCCATATACCTCCCGGATGTGGATAGCGCGATAAAACAAGGAACAGGTATCAAGTACTCGGGGTCCTACGGGACACAAGTGGGCGGTCGGAAACCAAATATTATCTATCACCCACCGATGCCTCTGCTTACTTACTTCAATTTTAGTTGTTAAACAGGAATTAAAGTGAACGAAAAGTAAAGCCATGATCATCACCAACATCAACATGCGGCAATACTCCAACAACTGTGGAACTTGGCGACACGCAACAGCACTGGAGCAAGCGACTACGACGCGCAAGTCCAACTATCTACCAAACAACAGGTAATAGGATGTGTCCAAGGCAATATAAGGCTGCAAGGGATATCACAGGTACGGAACTAGAGCATCGCGACACAGATAGCAATAGATCAACAGGAGGGAAATAAATACTATAAAAGTAAGATAGGTAAAAAGGGGAGATGCTCGCCTGGAAAACATTGTCGAACGTTCAACTGAAGATCGGGTCGACACTCGCATCAACTCAACGTCCTTATCCGCGAAGAAGCAAAACGCTAGAAGAATCACCGGGTGCCATATTTAATACTACGACAAAAGATCGGCATGATGCATGTATGATGCGTGACATGGCAAAGGTGCAATGCAATTGGATCATATTAAGCGGAACCAGGGTCCCGACAATTAATTAAGTGGTGCATGTTGTTTAACTATCCCGCAATTTAAATGTTGTTTAACAAGGCAGAATAAGATACCGGTTCGCTGCACAAGTTTAAATGAGGCCGATATGAGACTAGATTTGCCCGCATATGGGCCCCATATTTAATTATTAGGTGAATCGGCATAAGGCCCCCAAACCAATGATATGCATGCGAGATGAATGATTTGATATGCAACAATTGTATTATATTATAAAATTAGGGTTTCGGGAAGGGGTTCACACATCGAGGGGTCTCGACGAACTTGAGGTTCCGGGGTTCGGGGTTCGGGGTCGGTCTCGGGGTCCAGGGTTCGACGGATGCGTTCTCGGATAACGGAGGTGGATCTTGGCGTTCCGGGAAGAAGGGCTTGGTGGTTCTGACTTCACTTGTCGGTGCTGGACTCGGTTGCGATAGATCTTGGCCATGTCGAAGTTCTTGCCGGAGGTTCGTCGAGGGTCACCGGTTCGGTACGGTCTTCATGTGGTAGATCTTGTCGAGTTCACTGCAACGGCCTTGTGGTTCCGATGACGATCTTGGCGGTTATCTAGTGGCACCATGTACACCCCTCGAGCCCATCGGCATTGAGCCGGTCTTGTCGTTGAGCATCCATGTACGAAGGTCTGGGTGTTCCGGTTCCATTGACGATGGAGATCTTGATTAAACATCTTCGCGGCCTTCGAGGTTTCGGCTAGCGGAGCCGAGAAGGAGTTCTTGGGGTCCAGGGAGGGAATCCTGTCGCATCCGAGGGGGTACTTGAAGTCCGTGATGGAGATCTTGTCGGATTCAAGAGGCTTGTAGTGGTATTATACCGGATACAGGACGCATGCACACGGTCGAAGACATACACCGCTTAGGGCGAAACAGAGGAACATCACGAGGAGGTCCTGTCCTGTATGGGCATTATCCCGAACACCTTGCAGGGGAGCGGCCGCGTGCAGCACTGGGGAAGCTGAGCGGCGTCGAGCTCGAGGCAGGCAGGCGCACGGCGGCAGGGACTTGCGGACGCGGCGGCGACGAGCTCGGGACCGGGGGGCGCGGAGGCTGCCGACGAAGGGGCCCGCAGAGGAGCGGCTCGGTGGAGGTCGGCAGGAGGCGGACGAGAGCGCAGGAGGCGGCGGCGGCCGGCGGCGCTGAGGAGCGGAGGAGCAGCCGGAGCGCCGGGTGCCGGAGGAGGGAGCCGTGGCCGCGGGGGGAGGAGGTGGTTGAGGGAGCGGAGGCGGGGCGGCTCGGGGACGCGGAGGCGCCTGCAGGCGGTTGGTGGCGGGGGCTGCCGACGAGGCAGAGGTTGGAGGGAGGGGGCGGCGCCGACGGCGGGGCGGTCGCTGAGGGCGGCGACAGGGGCGCAACAGGGAGGCCTGCCGGCGGCGGGCCGCGCGCGTCGGGGTCGGCCACGGGAGGGAGCGACGCGGGGCGGTGAGGCAGAGGGGAAACGGGAGAAGGAGAGAGAGAAAAGAGAGGGCGGGGTCTGCGGGGGGGCAGGGGTGGGCCAGGGCGTGGGGTCCAGGCGGGGCCAGGGTGGGTTGACCAGGGTCGGCGGCGTGTTGTTTGGTGTGAGTGGTTGAGTGGGGAGTGGGGGTGGGGTCCACGGGGCAGGGAGAGAAGGGGGGCTGCTGACTGGGCCAGGAGCGGGTAGGGCCCGGGGGAAAGAGAGAGGGTGAGGGTGTGGCTGGGTGAGAAAAGGATATAGGGGGGATTCTGAGGGTGGATTGATGAGGTGGCAGGGTGGGTAGGATATTGGGGGAGGGGTGAGGTGGCGAGCTGTGAGAGGTGGGTAGGAGTTGATTTGGTGGGACTAGGATTTAGAGGGGGCTGATTAGGTGGACCGTTTAAATTTCTGGGGGTGGTCGTTCGGGTCGAATCGGCCCGTTCGACTGCCCCCACTAAAATAATTCAAACTTTTATTTAATTTGCAATACATTTTTGTAAATAGTTTTTAGACAAACAAAATATCCGGAAGCATCCGGGGGTTTAATTTGAAATAGAAGGAGGACTAGTTTCAGAAAACCATAGACTTTCGCAAATAGTTTTAGGCAAGCAAATGCAAGATGATGACGATGCTCAAATGCAATGCGGCATGATGACATGAGCATGCGGTCATGACGATGCAATGCACAAAAACAACGCGATTTTCTAGTAGTGGTTTTGCGGGATGCCACAGCCTTCTTGCTATTACCCTCATGCGACGCCTCACGCCTGTCGTGGTTTCTTGTCAGACGCGGAGGGTCATGGTGCGACCTACTCTTGTGTCCTTGGTTGCGCTCCCCGTCATGACGGGTCTGCTCCGCGTTGTCGCGGATGAAGATTCTGCACTGCCTTGGCGGGGGCATATCCGTACGGTGGTGAGCCTTGGGATCTTCGCGATGTCGGGGGACCGGGGCGGTGGCGATGGGCGACGAGGTCGGGCCTTTTCTCCATGGTCAGAGGATATGGGGATAGCATCCTTCCTGTTGCGCGCATCCCTTCGTCTTTGTTCTGACGAACCCGTCTGAGACCCGACATCAAGAGGAGATCTATCCCTTGGCGGCTTATACTGGCTAGATCGGCAGAGCGCTGGGTCGGACTCAAGCCTCTGAGAGGTGGCCTTTTCCTGCTGCTTCACCGCCTTGGGCACTAGGTCATAAACCTGTTCCACTGCTTCGGGCGATCTATCCTGCTCCAGAAGGGTCTTGGCGACGGCGAGGTTAAGGAGTGGGGTGGGCATCACCTGTTTGCTCTTACTGTCAATGTAAGGCTTGGCCTGTGCCGGCTTCGAGGGAGCCCATCCTAGGTTTCGTCGTACAATCGGATCGTTGATGACGCGAGCCGGAGCTTTCTTGGCCTTCTGCTGCTGCAGCAGAGTCTTGTATCCGGCCTCCATTGCTCTAGCTTTCTCTGTGGACTTCTGCGCGTTGACTAGATCGTGATCCAGCCTAGAGCCTTGCTCCGCAATGGCCTGTGCTTCCTCTAGTAGCTGCTGGCGCTTCTCGTCGAGCTGAGTCACGTTCCGGATATGAGCTACGGTTAGTGGCTCAACGAGGAGATTGCCGTACATCACTCTATCAGCCGGAGTAACTTGGGCGGCAGCAGACATAGATGCCGGAGGCGGCAAGTTTGCGGTGTTGTTGTTGCTCGGGCCAGTGCCGAGTTCCTGCGACTGCTGCACTAGGTTAGGAGGAGGAGGCATGACCTTTGTGCGATCATCGTCAGCAGCAATAAGTGGCCCCTTCCCCTTTTCCAGCGCTGTAGGCGGATCTCATCCGGGTTGGTCTTCATCCATCACCGTCCCAATGGTGGCGAACACTTCTCGAGACGCGAAGGTGTTGTTGGCTTGCTCGTCGCGCGTGTACTCCTCCTCCATCTCCTGCATAGTGGAGTCTAGCTCTTCTGGACTGAAATCTATCTCCTCTGAATCTGCACTGAAGTCGGCATAAAGCGCGTCAATCACAGAGTCGAAGGGTGCCAGGACTTGCTCGATGACGGGGGGTGGAGGTGCAACAGCAGCGACGATGACTGGAGGTGGCGGTGCTGCTGCGATGATGGCGGCTGGAGGTGGTGGTGGTGGTGGTGGCTGGATCAGAGGGACTCCGTCAACGAGTGCGAGCGTTGTCTGAGCCGCTGCTTCAGCCTCTGTGTAGTTGTTAACGGTGTTCACCATGCCTTCGAAAGTAAGGCGTCCTGACACCTGCTGCCGTCTTAGAGAATGTCGGAGAAGCGTGCCACGGTCCAGTCCTTCCACAAAGTGACACATAGCATGGTCATTAGGGTGTGGGCCAGATCGGCTCGTATGCGGAGCCACCTGGCCATGTAATTGCGGGGGTTTTCTCCTTCTCTCTGAACGCAACGCGCCAGATCGAAGATGGTAACCACGCCGACGAACTTGGATCTCTGATGTCCAGACGCACGGGCGAAGCCGGCGGACCTGCAGCGATCTTCCACCTTTATATCCTACTCAGGGGCGGTTTGGGTGGGTCTTGAATTTTCTGATCTTTGCCGGCAAACTCCAAAGAGAGATCCGACATCGATCCTTCCGCGAGCGTATCCTGCCCGTAGGCGGTCTGTGCGGGCCTTGATGCTCCTCCGACTCCCAGGGAACTAGTGCCCGAGTCAGTTTCGCCGATGAAGAGGTGGATGTCTCCGACAGGAACGATCGAGCACCGCGTAGGGTTCATCTTCCTCGGGATCCAGAACTCGTCGGGAGGGACGATCAGAACATTGCCGGAGAAGAGAACATGACTGATGGCTACGGTTTCGCCGATTCCCGTGAAGATCTTGGTCCTCGCCCGCTGAAGATCCTGAAGCGCCTCTTGCCCCATGGTGGGCGCCAACTGTCGTGGTATTGTCGACGAGTATGCCATGGAGGGGTCCTCACAGTGCGTGTTTAGAGACGTGGGGGAAGGCGGACGGTTGACGGGTACGAGGTAACACAGCTTACCCAGGTTCAGATCCCACGACAGTGGCGGAATCCTACTCCTGCTATAAATCGCTATAAGGGCAATACGCCGAGTTATAGAGATTGGCTCGCTGTGCGAAGTTGTCTGAGATTTTAAGTTATCGTCTGAAGTTGTGCCCTAAAGGATCCCATAGGCCCGACTTATATAGTCGCCAGGTCCTAGGGTTACAGGGAAAAGTCCTAGCCGGACAGGTTACAGAGTCCTACACTGTCTATTACTAGTCTTGCGTGTCTTGTACTCCAAGGCTCCGGGTACGTCGGTGACTCCAACCGTAGCCTTCCTTTATCCGACATGGGCCTCCCTTCTGGATCCATCTAACTGGACCGCCCAGCTGGCCATAGGCCATGCTACCAACTGTGGGCCACCCGGGTTAGCCGGATAAGAGACATGCTATGAGGATACCCATATAGCATATCCCCAACAACATCCGAAATGTGTAACTTAATAGTACATTGTGGAGAAAATAAAGTTACATCAAGCTTGTGATTTCGTATAGAGTATAGAAAAATCATTTCCCCTTGCATGGAGCAATATGATAAGCTATGTGGGTCCCACCTTGTGGCAAATGCTAACCTTAGGGCGTGTGCAGCGTGTGAGAAAAGGTGAGCATAAGAGCACCTTTTTGCCTCAAAGGTGAGTCTAGTACACTAGAGAGGGTGGTGCTAGCTAAGAAATTCTTACACATATGTCTAGTACTAGACAAAGATGGCTAAGGAAAAAGGAAGCAGTGGGTCCACTTGGCAGTCTATGAGTGAGGTACAAAAGTGGTTTGTAAATACAGTAGTTTATCTGTTGAGTGGGACCCATATAGTGAGCTAAACGGTGAAGCAAGGTTGACTTTCTTAGACTCAAGTCTAACATTTCCTTATCCATAGCTAAACGGTGCACATGCTCTTATACATTGTGGTAGTTTCCATAAGTCGGGTGGGTCCTATATTACGGATGCCCTTAGACACGCGTGCTTTGTACTCCCGTCTCCACCGCGCTAGACTTTATTTTATTTTTAAAATTCATTAACTTCCATAGTTAGATAGCACGCATAATCCACTATATGTGTGAAAAATCCCACTGTCAAAAATGCTTGCTACCCCAAGATGCACCCATCTAGTGTGGGAACTCTATCAGGTCGTAAACTATGATGTTGATCGATATGGCATTGATGACCTTGGTCGTTCAGGCTGAAACCCAATAATGCCCATATATGGTAGGACAATACTACGAAGCTGTTTTTTTCCAAAACTCGTCAAATCCCATGGCTACCACTAAAACTCGAAACCCTAAACAACCCCTGAAACCTAAACCCTCAACTGCTAAATAGTAAAACCCTAAACTCCTCAACCCATAATTAAACCCTAACCAAGTAGGTATCATGCACTTATAGATCCAAATTTGAGATACTTCTATTAAATTGCGGCAACGCCATTCTGTTCCACAAATATAAGCATAAAGCTTAAACATTATTGAAAATTCCTTGAACCCTAAACCTCTAAATGACACTGACTAAGCATATATATCATCGACTTATGGATCAAAATTTGAGATATACTTTCATTAAATTATGCTAACGTCATTCCATTCCACGAATCTAAGCGTAAAGCTTGAACATTATTGAAAATTCCCTAAAACCTAAAACTTAAACCCTACAACCCTAAACCTTGACCAAGTGGGTATCATGCACTTATAGATAAAATTTTGTGATACTTTCGTTAAATTGCGCTAACGCCATTCTAATTCACAAAAGCTCAAACATTATTGAAAATTCCCTAAACCCTAAACCCTAAGCCCTATACCCCTAAAAGCCCTAAACCCTCAACCCCTAACCCTAAGGTCGGACATATTATTGAAAATTTACTAAACCCTAAACTACCCCAAAAAACCAAAACCCTAAACCCTCAATACTAAAACCCTAAATCCTCGACTCATAAACAAGCCTAACCAAGCAAGCAGGCCGCTATCATGCACTCATAGATCAAAATTTGAGATACTTTCATTAAATCGCACTAACGTTATTCTAATTCACAAAATCTTGAAAATTATTGAAAAATTCCTAAACCCTAACCCCCTCAAGCCTAAACCCTAAGCCTTATACCCCTACAAAACCCAAACGTACCCTCAACCCCTAACCGTAAGCTCGGACATATTATTGCAAAATTTCTAAACCCTAAACTACCCCTAAAAAACCAAAAACCAAAACCCTCAATACTAAACCCCTAAACCATCGACCCATAAACAACCCTAACCAAGCAAGCAGGTATCATGCACTCATCATAATTTGAGATACTTTCATTAAATTGCTCTAACGCAATTCTAATTCACGAAATCTCGAACATTATTGAAAATACCCTAAACCCTAACCCCCTAAAGCCTTAACCCTAAGCCCTATACCCCTAAAAATCCTAAACTCCTCAACCCCTAACCCAAAGCTCGGGCATATTATTTAAAAATTCTTAAACCCTAAACCCTAAACTACCCCTAAAAAAACCAAAACCGTAAACCCTCAATACTAAAACCCTGAACCCTCGACCCATAAACAAACCTAACCAAGCAGGTATCATACACTTATATAGATAAAAATTTGAGATACTTCCATTATTAAATTGTAGCTAAGTCATTCTATTTTGTGAATATATGCATAAACTCGAACTTTATTGAAAATTCCCAAAACCCTAAGCCCCTAAATACCTAAAAGCGAAACCCTAAACCCTAAAACTCGAAACACTAAACCCCTAACCCTAAAAACCGAAACACTAAACCCCTAAATCTTGACCAAGAAACTGTCATGCACACTTATAAATCAAATTTTTAGATACATCTATTAATTCGGGTAACACCATTTTATTCGACGAATATATAGGAATAAAGCTTGAACTTATTGAAAATTCCCTAAATCCACAACCCTAAACAACCCCTAAAACTTAAACCCTAAACCCATAAATACTAAAACCCTCAACCAAATACACCCTAACCAAGCATGTAGCATGCACTTATAGATCAACATTCGAGATACTTTTATTAAATTGCGGTAACGCTATTATATTCCATGAATATAAGCATAAAGCTTAAAAATTATTGAAAATTCCCTAAACCCTAAACCTTAAACCCCTAAACCCACAATTAAACCCTAACCAAGCAGGTATCATGCACTTATAGATTCAAATTTGAGATACTTTCATTAAATTATGGTAATGCCATTCTATTCCACGATTAAAAGCATAAAGCGGCTTGAACATTATTGAAAATTCCCGAAACCATAAAACCCTAAACCTTGACCAAACAAGTATCATGCACTTGTAGATCAAATTTGAGATACTTACATTAAATTGGCCAACACCATTCTATTCAACAAATATAAGGATAAAGCTTGGACATTATTGAAAATTCCCTCAACCCTAATAAACAACCCCTAAACCCTAAACCCAAAATTCCTAAATACTAAAACCCTAAACCCTTCAACACATAATTAAACCCTAACCAAGTAGGGTATCATGCACTTATAGATCCAAATTTGAGATATTTTCATTAAATTGCGGTAACACCATTATGTTCCACGATTATAAGCATAAAGCTTGAACATTATTAAAAGTTCGTTAAACCTTAAACCTTAAACCACTAAACGACCCTAGCCAGGCAGGGGTATCATCCACTTGTAGTGATATGGTATTTTAAGAGATATGACAAGATAAATATAAGATAAGAAGTACTACTGTAAATGGAAGATCTTTTGAATAACCTTCCCTCCCAATGTTTGGGAAGCAAATGAAAATTTTGAAATCGGAAAAGTTCGAATTTTTTGCCGCCAAGGACCAAAGTGGTTTCTTTCCTACGTACTAGTACTACTGTATTTAGTCTTGCACGTAGCCCTTTGGTCGTAGAGGCGTCATGTACACCGGGTCAGAGATTAGTTAAAACTAGAGTAACTCTGCACCTACTCTTACTCGGGAAACACAGCGCTTTCCTAGTTTTCTCCGCACTAGTATTTTTCTCTTTCACTTCCCTAGAGTGAGATGAGGAGTTTACTAGTAGTAGTAGTACTATTTAACTTGCAAGTTTCCCCCGCTCTCTCGCATCAACCCAATCTCTCTCTTTGCTCTCTCGCTTGGTCTCAAAAATCCCTCTCATATCCGTAGTTGAAGCTACGATTAGCATGAGTGGCGGCTCTATGGCGGACAAGTGGGTTAAAGTTGCGATTGACTAGAGTCATACGATGCAGTTCTTCAGCTGCAGGCTTTGTTCTCAAATTGTTCGTCGTCCTGCGTACATGGTTAAGTACTTGTTTCTTTTGGATGTTTTCCTTATGTGTCACACTGATTTGATACAACTATTGTTTTTTGGGCTCAATCTCTTTTTCTTGCATGACTAGTGCACTGGCTGTGCGCACATGGCATGAGCAGAATGCGTTGCAAAATTATCCGATGGCAAGTGCCCGGGATGTGAGCACGTAGGCGTCTTCAAACCAAACACTTTTTTGGATCAGCTGTCCTCGACAGTGAGGTGCACTTGCAGCAACAAAGGGTGTGCCATGAGGGGCAGATTCTTTGATTACATTGAACATGTGACAGCATGCCCGCACACGGCATAGGGCGTCATAGTTTCTTGACGAAATAGAACCGTATGATATGCGGGTGTCCATGTGTGTGTTGATTCCGTCTAGAGTATGGTATTTAGTTTATGTCGTGGTTGTGGAGTACCTGTAGTAGTTATGTTATAAATAAATTGAATCATCATCGCATCCACATAGTTTCTCTCTTTTACCGATAATAAGGGGAAGTACCACCAACCTGTGCATCCACATAGTTGCTCTCCTTTAGAAAGAAAGCTTGAAAATTCATAGAACCTGGGTGTTACCACTGCATTTACATAGTTTCTCTCTATTACATAAAAAGGGGAGAACGAAATCCCATCTCAAACAGATCTAGGGTTCAAATTAGACCAGGATTGATAAGTTTGGAGTGCCAATTCCGAAGGTGTTGCTAGCAACGTGGAAACTGCACACAACACAACCAAAATACTTTGCCCCAACTTATCAGTTTGGTTGTCAAGCTCACTGGTTTTGCTGAAAACAAAGGATTAAACGTATAGTGTGGAAGAAAGTAATTGCTTGTGGTAATTCTAGAAAGTAAATAGTAAACAGTAGATGAAATATCAATGGGAAGGAATGGACCAGGGTCCACAATTCACTAGAGGTGTTTTCTCCATAATATAAATAACATGTTGGTTGAACAAATTACAGCGGGGCAATTGACAAATAGAGAATGCATAACAATGCATGTACATGACATGATGATCACTATGAGATTCATTTGGGCATTACAACATGATACATAGACCATAATCCAACCGCATATACGACTAAAAATCCACCTCTAGGCTATAATCCGAATAACCCTCGGGTATTAAGTTGCAAGCAACAGATAATTGCATTAAGCAAAGCGTCTAATGTAAACAATATAATTGCCCTTGGACAAAGGATTTTTGTTTTCTCCCTAGTAGCAACAACACATCTACAATCTTAGAAGTTTCTATCACTCTCCCAGATTACTAGAGGCATGAACCTACTATCGAGCATAAATACTCCCTCTTGGAGTCACAAGCAAATACTTGGCCAGAGTAACTACTAGCAACGGATAGCATGCAAGATCACAAATAACATAGACATGGTAGAACAATAATCAATCTGACATAATACTCAATATCCATCGGATCGCCGCAAACACAACATATAGCATTACAATAAGATGATCTTAATCATGATAGGCAGCTCACAAGATCTAAACATGGTGGCATAAATAGGAGAAACAACCATCTAGCTACTGCTATGGACCCATAGTCCAAGGATGAACTACTCACACATCACTCCGGAGGCTGGCATGGTGATGAAGAAGGCCTCCGGGATTATCTCCCCTCTCCAGCAGGGTGCCGGGAAGAGCTTCAGATCCCTCCTAATCTAGGGACGATGGTGGCGGCGGCTACGGACTTTTTCATCAAATTCTGATCTGGTACTTCAGGTTTTCATCTCGGGGGATTATATAGGGAAGGGGCAAGGTCGATGGACGCCTAAGGGGGCCATACCATGGCCAGATGTGGCCCAGGGTGGGCCCGTGCGGCCCCCTGGTGTGGCTGCCTTGCGACGCCTCTTCGTCTCTCCTTCGGACTCGGTGTCATGTCGAAAAAATAGGAACTTCGGCTTTTGTTTCGTCCAATTCCGAGAATATTTCTTTACTAGTTTTTCTGAAACCAAAAATAGCAGAAAACAGGGAACTGACTCTATGGCATCTTGTTAACAGGTTAGTTCCAGAAAATGCATAAAAATGCCACGAAGTGCAAGAAAACAATAAAGCAATTGGTGTAAAACAAGCATGGACCATCAAAAATTATAGATACGTTTGCAATGTATTAGTGACTAGGTCACGGGGATGTAACATCATGGTAATAAGTAAACAATACTTATCGATAACGAGATTGAACAAGGTTTGGAGATACCTAACGATCGGATCTCAGACAAGTAGTATCAAAGAAACAAAGGGAATTGGACTCGATGTTTACGGTTCAAACGATATCATCAATCTGGAATGTACAGGGGTCATCATGGGCATCCCGGTCCCACTGTTGATCATTGATAGAGATCATGTCTATGCCATTCCCGAGCCGTGAGGGGATCCACTTAAGGGTACGATGAGCTGGAGATTATCCATAAGTTGGAATCATAGTAGAGAAAGAGAAAGCCAGAATTGTTCCATGGAGAGATCCGAAGTTTTTCGGAGAAAGAAGGGAAACATGAAAAAATCTGGTGAGAGGAACGGAATTATTCAGAGGACCGGAATTGTTCCGAGAAGTTACGAAGTTGTTCGGAGGATATAGAAGGGGAACCGAAAGGTTTTTTGGGTCGAATTTGATTTTTTAATATGTGTTTACATATTAATTAATGTAATTAATATTAAATATAATATTAAAATCTAATTTGAAAGGGTATTCCACTAATGGGCCAAGTTTCCTAGGGAAAAAGGGCCCATGAGGAAAACCGAAAGGGAGAAGGGCCTTGGCGCCTAGGGTTTGGGCGCCTAGGGATTCCCCCTGGCCAGTGGCTAGGGTTACGGTTTGGGGGTGCCCTAGGGCTACCTCCCACCCTTGGCCGCCTCTCCCTCCCTTGGTCGTCGCCTGGTTGGCTTGGGGGAGGGGAAAGGATGCCTCCTCCTCCCCTATATAAAGAGCCCCCCTCTCCCCCTTGGAGGAACACACCAATACAAAAGATACCATGAGTTGGGAGCTCTCCTCCTCTCCAATCTCTCTTTCTCTCTAGTTGTCTCCACGCGTTGGTACGGCCCAGGTGTAACACCCTCGGATCGGCCCTATGCAAGTCTTAGCGATTCCCGCCAAACTCGCATAGAAACGATTCAAAGGCGCCCACCAGGCACTTTCGTGCGAGTGGAAAACGAAGTAATATCATTACACAATAGTCCATGATGGGACCCATAGAACAGATATATACAACAATGACTCAAAGAGTCAAGAATACAGATATACAGTACAAAGATCCAAATGACCTTGGAAACGATAAAACATCCGGCTACGGACAAGATGCAAATGGGGCTAAGAGCCCTGAAGAATAACCAATGGCGTCCATAACCCTGCCCAAGACAAGCCGGAAGGGTAACCCTGCTAACGACGTCGATCTCAAAACCTGCTTAAACAAAAAGGGGTGCCGGCAAAGGGCAAAGGAAAAAGAGAGCGGTCAGTACTAAGGCCAGTACACGACGAGACTAGAATTCGGCGGTCCTCGCCTACATAGGTATGGTGGACTGAAGCGGCAGCGCAGCAAGTACTAAACAACCTATAGAGACTCAATACAACTGGTGGATATCAGATAGGGATAAGAAGGACCTATTCGGATCCAACCTGAAACTATCACCAAGCATACCCATCCTGGTATTCCCCCTCGAAACCAAACGAGGAAATCCACCGAGGAACTCACACAGTTGGCAGTTTTATGCATTCCGTTATAGTTGCGGCAATTACTAGTCAGATATAGATAGCATGAGTCATCCTGATATAATAAGCAGTGGGCAGTTTTAGTTAACCATTCTGTTGTAGTTGTAGTACTTACTAGTCAGATACATATAGCATGAGGCATCCCAAAACCCAACAGTTGTTGGTACTTTTATTTAGCCATTCCGTTATAGTGAAGCTGATTACTAGTCATTATAAAGTCAAATTTATAGCACTACTTTAGTTATAGTTGTCTATGATCGAGATAATGTGCTCCAAGTCGTCCATAACCGCGGACACGGCTTTCAGAAAGTTTTACCCTGTAGGGGGGCACAAATAGCAACACACGCACGATCAACCTCGAAAAAACCAAATAAAAACCCAACGAGGCATCACGACAGAGCAATTGCAAGATTCATATAATATTTTAGGGGGCCAACCCACCAAGCTACCCGCTACGAAGTTGGCCGGCTCCGAGATGGACCCAAAGGTTTGTGACGACATCTGTAAACGACTGGGAACCCGAAAATGTGACTGGACTTGTCGATACCACGAAAACATGGCACGGGGTTCCAAAACAGTACAGGCGCTCCACGTGCAATCGTAAATAAAGCAGTAAAGCAAGGCATAAATACAAGATAGTAATAAAGCCCCAAACTACTTTGTGGCCCCAAGAAATAAGGTATGACTTAAGCTCTGGCTAGGGGGATTCATGGTCCCACATGCGGATAGTGCGAATATTCAAATAACAGGTATCAAGTACTCGGGGTCCTACGGGACACAAGTGGACGGTTAAAAACCAAATAACATCTATTGCCCACATGTGCCTCTGCATTATTTACCTACTTTCAATTTTAGTTATTAAACGATAATTAAAGCCATGATCATCTCCAACATTATACATGTGGCATTACTCCAACAACTGTGGTACTTGACGACACGCAACCGCACTTGAGCAAGCGACTATGACACGCAAGTCCAACTATCTACCAAACAACAGGTAATAGGATGTGTCCAAGGCAATATAAGGCTGCAATGGATATCACAGGTACGAAAACTAGAGCATCGCAACACAGATAGCAATAGATCAACAGGAGGAAATAAAGACTATAAAGTAAAATAGGTAGAAAAAGGGAGAATGCTCGCCTGAAAACATTGTCGAAGGTTTATCCGAAGATCGGGGCGAAGCTCACATCAACTCAACGGCCTTATCCACGGAGAAGCAAAACACTAGAAGAAACACCAGATGCACTATTTAATACTACGGCAGAAGATCGGGCATGA
The DNA here is from genome assembly GCA_916181665.1 of Avena sativa. Classification (NCBI taxonomy): domain Eukaryota; kingdom Viridiplantae; phylum Streptophyta; class Magnoliopsida; order Poales; family Poaceae; genus Avena; species Avena sativa. The sequence goes on from OV702279.1 coordinate 216,902,972, forward strand.
TACATGTATGATGTATGACATGACAAATATGCGATGCAATTAGGCAATATTAAGCGGAACCGGGGCCCGACATTTATTTAGAAGGTTCATATTGTTTAGATACCCTGCAATTTAAATGTTGTCTTAACAAGACAAAACAATGAGATCGGTTCGCTACACAAATTTAAATGGATCTAATATAAGGCTAGATTTGCCCGCATATGGTCTCCATATTTAATTATAAGGTGAATCGGTATAATGCTCCCAAACCACAACATATGTATGCAAGCAAGGAAATTTAATATGCAACAAGTGTAGATAGCATTTAATAAAATAGGGGCTCGGATTTAGGATCACACATTGAGGGTCTCAACGATCTTGAGGTTTCGACGGTCGACAGGGTCAGGGTCGGGCTCGGTCTTCGGGTACAGCTTCGAGGCTTTGGATCCAGAGATCTTGTCGATGAGATGGCCTTGGCATCGTAGCCTCGCACGGGATATGGCCGTCTCAGTCTTAACAGAAGCATCTCCACCGAATCACTATACCCATCTGAAGATCATGGACAACATCAGAACACAAGACAAACACAGGGACACATGCACATGTACACACGAGGACATGGGAGCATGGCACTGACGAAATGCGTGGAGCCAAGGAAGTGGAGATAGCGATGTCTAGCGCAAGCGCGGCCGGAGGGGCGAGATCTTGTACACGGGCAGTGACGAGGCTACAGGAACGTGCAACGGCGATAGAGGACAGCCACAAACAGGGCAGCACGGGCGCGGCAGGGGATGGAGTCAACCCAGCATGGCGCCGGTGGTCACGGGACGCCCAGATCATGGAGCAGGGGCCCGTGAGCAAGGATAGGCGGTTGGACGGCGACGCAGGCGAGGGGCTCGTAGACGCCGGGCATGGAGCTTGCAGGCGGCGGCGCGTGCTCGCTGGGGAGGCGTCATGAGAGGCAGAGCACCAGGGGAGCGGCGGGGTGGGGCCGAGGAGGCGCGGCGCATATAGGGCAAGGAAGACGAGGGCGTGCCCCTGGCGCCGGCGGGTGAGGTCGGGGAAGGAGGCGCCCTGGCAGCTGGAGCTCGAGGCCAGGAGGCGGCGGGCGGCCAAGCAAAGAGGAAGGGAGACGGCGCTTGGGCGGCGGCCAGAGCTCTGCAGGGGGAGAGGAGAGGGTGGGGCGTGCTTGTAGGGCGAGGCCGGAGGCGGCGATGGAGCGAGGAGGCGTGCAGGCCGACGGTGGCGGCATGCGGGGACAGGAGAAGTGAGAGGAGAAAGGGGTTCACGAGGGAGAGCACGTCGCGTCCGACGGGTGGGCCAAGGTGTGGGGGGATCGGGTCTGGGGCGCGACAGGATTTGGGTTGGTTTTGGTTGGTGTGTGGTGTGCGTGTGTGTACATGGAGGGTGGCGGCGGCTGGAGTGGGTTGGAGGGTTTGGTTAGGTGGGGTGTTAGATTTTTAGGGTTAGGTAGATTTTAGGGTTTGGGGTAGTAGGTGGCTGTCGGTTGGGCCTTTTGGGCCTGGCCGGTGGCGGCCTCCCCCACTAAAATAATTTATATTTTATTTAGTTTTTAAATATTCTTTTATAAATAGTTTTAGACAAATAAAGGATCCGGGCGGACCGAGGTTTTATGTTTGAAGTCGAAAGGGGAGTATTTAGAAAACAAAGATAGGTTTGCAAAATAGGTTTTAGGCAAATAGATGCATGCTGATGACATGATGATGCACATACTAAAAACAACAGCGATTTTCTAGTATTGGTTTTATCCGGGGTGCTACACCAGGGCTGTTCGTGCAAGAGACAACACACCTGCAACACGCCGTTGCGCTGCAGGGATTCTAAGAGCCGGAGATCTACTTCCGCACTCCCGGCGAGATCGGGAAGACGGAGGTCTCATCATACACCATATGAGTACAAAGCCACGAGGTGAAACACTTGGGGCACTTTGGATGTCGTGAGCCGGACTGCTGCATGGTGATGGAGCAAGGGGTGACCTGCGAGGAGCTTCATGACCTTGAGGTCGGCTACAAGCACGACTACTTCAACCATGTTCCTCTCGGAACATTAATCGCTTTCAGACTACAAGGTTATGTTTCCGAAACCTCTCGGTCGTTACTACATCACTAGTAGATAGGTCTTGGGCATCAGGGCGATCCGTCGTAGTAAAAAATTTGATTTTCTGCACCGGAACCCAATAGTCCCGACCGTCGGTGGGATGCTGAAGACGAGGAGGAGAAGACACGGAGGCACCATATAAACCCTGTACAGCTGCTGCTTCACCCATTCTAGGGTTTCATGCAAGGGGCCGCTCTAGGTCCAAAGATGATGGGAGAAGAGGTTATCATGAGTGTTCGGGCGAAGGGAGAGAATGTGAGAGGGATCTCTTGGGAGCGGAGGGGCGAAGCACGTTGCTAGGGGAGACAGGGGAGGGGCTGGGATGGGCAAGAGCTCGGGCGGAGGGTAACGGGATCGAGATGTGGGTGGGAAGGGACCAGCTCGTAAGACTTCGGTCAACACCTGAAACTACATGATTGAGATGACTCAAAGTGAAGATCAGACGGACACAAACGCACGCATGGGCAGATGGTCTCAGATGGCTCGCTTTTGCTCACGCGTAAGCTATAATATAATTCTATGTTGTATCAGTACCAAATGGACATGTACTCATAGACATGACATGTACTCCCTCTGTCTCAAAATGGATATCTTGGATTTTAAGACAGAGGGAGTATTTAGATAGATCATCTTTGCTGGTCCATGTCGGCCAACTTTCAAACACAGATAGAAGATGTCTATCGTCATATAATAAGTTAAAAGACAAAAACAGTAAATAGGAGCATGGTTCTATTTCACTTCGCAGCCACATAGGAGTGTTTGGAGTCACTAGCACCTTCATCTCCCCCCTCCCCCACCTTGAGAGTCGATCGACGCCTCCTAGCTCCTCTTCGTCCCCTTTTCGGCGGATCTGCCGACCGGAGTTGGAGGGGGAGAGGAGGCCAGGCTCTTGTATATATTCTTTAGTGTTTTTAGTGTTGTGCCAAGGTGCCAGTTTAGATGCCAAGAGGGTTTGCACCGCCGGAGCTATCGAGCTGGGTTCGGTGGTTGGTGGTGGTGGTGATCCTTGTGGCGCTCTGGTGGTCGAAGCCGGCGAGGAGCGGCGCCCCTTCTATCTCTCCCTAATAAAGCTCATCGGCGGAGCTCCCCCACGAACATGGTATGCCCTCATCTTCCTCCATGTGGTCGTGGTGATGAACATCAGGAAGTTGGGGGTGTTGTCCTTCGTCGATTGGGAGCTCCGAGGGATGTCGGCGTGCGGGCGGCGCTGCGCATGCATGAACCTGCATCAAGTGGAGTTCCTAAGCGGCCGCTATGGAGCGGCGTCGCTATCAATGGCGTATGGAGCCACTCCTTGCTCAGGCTCGACGGTGGGCCGAGCTCCTTCCTCCAGCGGAGGATCCTTCCTGATCTCGGCGTGGGAAGCACTGCTAGAGCCACCCCAAGTGGTTTCATCCCCGGTGGTGGCTCTGGTGCCCGCGTCGCGAGGTCGCCGGCGACCGGCGGTGAAGGCTTCCTAGGACCTGATTGCTTCTTTATTTTCTATCCTATGGACCTTTGTGTAATTTGGGGTGCCTTAAGGGCCTCCTTGCAACTTGTATCCGCCGACTAATTAATAGCAGCTTCTAGGCCCCTCGTGGCCATTCCGTTCAAAAAAACATAGGCGTGTTTGAGTGTTTCCCTGAATGAATGTGGCACGTCCGGTGTCCTGACTCCCGAGTACAAACTTTTGTCGAAAAGCTATGGCAAATGAAGTGATATAAGCAAAATTATCGAGTTACTACAGAGTTGGCCAAAATCTGAAGCCGGGACTATTACGTTTCTAGTGAGAACATTTCAGAATTAATGGCAATATGGTGTCCAAAATCTCTATAACTGAAAAAACAACTACTTTCTTCATTTTAAAATATAAGATGTTTTAGTTGTGAAACTAATGTATCAAAACCACTTTTAATATGTAGGTTTAGAGAGGTTCGAAGTGAACTTACACAATAAAAGAGATCTAGATTCATTAGCTTTAGAAAGCTAAAACATCTTATATTTTAAAATGAAGGAAGCAGATATGAAACAAAGTATCTCTTCCTGACAGAATATCTGCAGTTACCATCGAACACCAAGGTCCAGAATGAAAATAAAAGATCTAATTTACGGTACCCTAAGGATAATTTAGATCGTCTATTTTTTATGCTAATCTAATTGCTAATGTGGTTGAGGAGTACCGTCTCCAAAATCCATGGAGTACATTGGTGTTGGGGAAAAAACAGTAACCCGCCGAGCGTTCCAAACGTCGCGGTGTGCAAATCGATTCCTTCATTCAGAGCATTCCCACTCGTTGGGTGATTTTAGATCGAAATTCAGACCAAATTTTAGCCGGACGAAACTTGATTTCGGCCTGAGAACGTGATGGTGCTTGACGTAGCACTTTGTTGGTAACTCCAAACGCAGGGTGTGAAGAGCATAGCAGCAAATTTTCTCTCAGTTGAGACCGAGGTTATCGAATCAGAGGAAGGAAGAAAACGTCACACAGGTGTTGCAAGCAACGCGGAGACTTGCACAACACAAACTCAAGACTTTGTCTCAACAAATCAGTAAGGTTGTCAAGCTCACCGGTTTGTTGTAACAAAGGATTAAACGTATGGTGTGGAAGGTAATGGTTTGCAGCAAGTAAACAAGTAACAATGGAAGATGTATCAATGGTAAATATTGGACCGGAGTCCATAGTTCACTAGAGGTGTTCTCCTTAAATAAACAACATGGCATGAAGGGTAAACAAATTAAGCAGGGCAATTGACAGGAACTAAGCAAGGCATAACAATGCAATTACTAGTCAGAAAGATCCTATAAGATTTGATTGGGCAATACAACAAGGTAGATAGACCGCCATCCAACTGCATCCTTGACTAGAAGTCCATTTTCATATTATCATCCGAACCCCCTTCAGTATTAAGTTGCAAGCAACAGACAACTGCTTTAAGCAAAGTGTATAAGGTAAACAGTCCACATGTTCCATAAACAAGAGACTGTTGTTTTCTCCCTAGTAGCAATAGCACATCTAAACCAAAGAGATTATTGTCACTTCCCTTGGAAACTAGAGGCATGAACCCACTATCGAGCATAAATACCCCCTCTTGAAGTCACTAGCAACTACTTGGCCAAGATAGCTACTAATAACGGAGAGCGTGCAAGATCACAAACAACACAGACATGATAGAATCATAAAGATAAAACCATTAATCAAACTAACATAATAATATCAATATCCATCGGATCCCCGCAAACACAACATGCATGATTACAAATAGATTAGGTCTTGATCATGAATGGAGCTCACAAGATCTATATATGAAAGCACAAACGAGGAGATACAACCATCTAGCTACTACATGGACCCATAGTCCAAGGTGGAACTACTCACGCATCATACCGAAGAGAAGGCCTCCGGGATGATCTCCCCTCCGGTAGGGTGCCGGAAAAAACTTCAGATCCCCCCCCCCGATCTAGGGATGATGGTGGCGGTGGCTACAGACGGTTTCGTGGATATTTGATCAGGTGCTTAGGGTTTCTGTATCGGGGGCTTCTTATAGGCGAAGCGGGAGGACGAGGCGGCGGCCAGGAGCCCCACGCCCCTCCCAGGCGCGGGGCAGGGCCCACCCGCGCCTAGGGTGGGTCTGGCCGCCCTGGCTTGCCTCTCCGGCTCCCCTCTGGACTTCTTGTTCCCCACGGAAAGTAATTGACTATGACGTTTGTCCCGTCCAATTTCGAGAATATTTTTTTACTAACTTTTCTGAAACCAAAAACAGCAGAAAACTGGCATCTAGCAATATTGCAACTTGTTAATAGGTTAGTACCAGAAAACATGTAAAAAACACCTCAAAGTGTAGACAAGTAAAGCAAAGTAGATACTAAACAAGCATGGAACATCGAAACTTATAGATATGTTTCCGACGTATCAGAACGCCGAGTTTCCCACTCGCGTTTCCAGGCTGAGTTTCCGCGTTCGGCTAAATTTCAGACGAGTTTAGCAAATTCAGGCGGATTTCATTAAAGATGGGCAAATATAGGCGGAATACATTGAATTTAAACTACAGTACTAGATAATAAACTAAAAAAAATTAAAAAGGGCGTCGCCGTCTCCTTCGGTGATGTCGTCGCCGTTTCTACATGCCGAAGTTGCCGTAGAAGGACGTATAGCCGGGATCGGCCCTGCCATCGTCCTCGCCGCCCTCGTCGTCATCGCCGCTCGGCGGCTATGGTGGGCGGGAGCTCCCCTGGTCGGCGTCGCCGCGCCTCCACGGCTGGTAGGAGGGGCCGGCTTCGCTGTCGTTGTCGAGGACGACGAGCGGCACGCCCTGGTAACGCGCCCTGGTCGTCGCTCGACGAGATGCTGCTCCCAGAAGACGCCGTTGCTTGGATCCTCGGTGAGGTCCGGGTCGTCCATGGTGGCGATGGCCGCCGCTATCTCGTCGTCGAGCTCCTCGGGCTTCGGCTCCGGCGGGTTAGGATCCCACCGGCGCTGAGCTTCCGGTCGATTGGGAGGCGGATGTCCAGCGGTGCCATATAGCCCGCCTCGTACAACATGCGCGTCTCCCAAGGCTGGAAGGTGCGGCGGCCGAAACCATTTGCCGCCGCCGGGTCGCCGGGGTACCTTTCGCCCATGGTGTGCGGGGAAGGAGAACTCGAAGTTTGCCGGAGTTGGTGAGCTGTGGAGGGGAAGTAGAGGAGCGTTGGAGGTGAGTGAAATGAGTCGGCGACGCCGCCGGATTATATAGGCCGGGATGGGCGGCGAGGGCGGGACGGGTGTAACGGCGAGGGCGGGAAAATGGAAAACGGTGGGAAGTTAGTGCCCGCGGTCCGTCGCGGGAGCCGACGGGCGCCGGTGGCGCGGCACTTAGACGACGCGTGGCCGACGCGACGGGCAGTTATTGTTCAGCGGTCGCCGCATGGTTCCGAGGATGACAATGACTCGGCTTCTGTCGCTGACTCGGCGGATCCACACGCGCCGCTTCGTTTGTTTTTCGTCGAGTTTGTTTTGTCCGGCGTTTCCGGGATCCTGGAAATGGCTGGAAAGTCCGGACAACATTTGGCCTAAATTCGAAGAAAAGAGGTTCATAGAAACACGACTGAGCCGATTTTCGATGTCCAGACCTAAATTCGACGTCCGATTCAGCGTCCTAGGTAGCCAGGTGGAGATGCTCTCGTCCATCTGCCGCCAATGTTCCGCCGGAGGTGCTTGCCGACACGCGACATCCTCCATTGCGGTTTGCTACAGGTCCGGTCTTCCCTCGGCTCATACCAATATTCCTGAGTCTCGTGGTGCCACGGCTCTAAGTTTATCTGTTTGTAGCTCACGGTGTGTGTCCCCGTGCAGGGTAGCATCCCTCCAGGATGAATCTAACAGTTTGTAAAGCTTTTGGCCACAAATATTCCTTTTCAGATTCTTGAGTAAGTTTGGCGCTTGAGCTACCTCTCGTGAAATAGAAAACCCAAATTGAATCCATAGCATCAATCGCAGATGGATATATGTTTATTTACAAAAATCATGAGCGAATTTCACCGGACCGAAAGTGGAAAGTACAGATGCATGCTCCTCTGCTTGGAACTCCATGTTTCCTAAGAGCATCTCCACTCGTTGTTGACTTCCACGGGTCATGTCAAAATCTAGAGTAAATTTTCGTCGGATTGGGTGAATATTTGGCCCGGTATCCGCAAACTCCCATCCGCCCCTAAGACCAGGCACTATCGATGATATTTTTTAAAATATGTTCTTCCCGCCGGCATCCCGGTCAAAATCGCGTTGCGCTTCGTCATGTGCCATGCTTTGACCTGGTCGTCCATCAGCGATGTGTTCGTCCCCATCAAAAACCTCTCGTCGAACTTCTCGTCCCTCTGCGCGGCGTGGGTCTTCGTGTTAGCCATGCACTTCTCGATCTAAGCTTGGATCCTTTTGCCGGGCGGCCCCATGGCTTTGTTGAGCTTGGCCTTCTTCTGGCCGCAGTCTGGCCGACCCTCAGCCGCTGGTGGCGCCGGAGCGTTCGGATTGTAGACGGTGTCCTTCCCTTTGCCGAGTGACAGGCGTACTTTCCACCACTTCTTGCACGTCGCGGTTCTCATGTAGACGTGGAGGAACTTGACATTGGTGCCATTGTTGTCGTTGCGGTAGAGGCCAAACGCGCGAAGCATCTGCGAACAAAGTGGCGAACTTCGGTCATGATCTTGGCAAGAACACCCCGACAAAGAGGCAGAGAGCTGGATTACCTTGCATTCAGTAGTGCCGCTCTCCGGGCGATTTTGTATCTCCTCTTATACCCCATGCCATTTGCTACAAACTTGTTGAATGAGGCCCCAATGGGTGGCCATGGCCTTCTCTCCACGGTCCATGTAAATCACAATGAAGTACATATCACAAAGTTTGCGTTTGTCGAACGCAATCTTGATCCTCTTCCAATAGGTATTAAAGTTTTGATTTGCCCTGGTGATTGGGTCGATGGACACAGTTTCCCAAGATTCGGCGGGGAACTCGTCCTTCCTCGCCGTCCACTTGATGCGATCCTCGCCCGGCGTCGCTCACGGATCCTTCCTCTTCTTTTTCTTCTTCCCCTTCCCCTTGCAGCTCGCTGAATCCTCCTCCTCCAAGTCGCCCTCAGCTTCTTCTTCCTCCGGGTCACCCTCGGCTTCTTCTTCCTCTTTGTCCTAGTTGTTTCCGAACCCTTGCGTGTCCAGGCCGGGCTCGATGGAGTTATGGGCTTCCTCTTGAGTGAAGTACCCTAGAGCCAAAGCAGTGGCCGAGGATCCGGACGGGGTCATGACGTGCATCATAGAGTCGCCCGACATTTCATCAAACAAACTGCAGATATGGATGGTGGCGAGGCCGAACTGGTGCATCGAGGAATAACCATGGGGTGAGAAGGGTAGATGACCGTGACGAAGAGCCGATGGCATCCCAGGGAAGACGACGTTGGGGTTGAAGCTGCCCAGCTGGTTGTCGTCGGACTCTGGCGAAGGAGTGAACCTCATGTGTGGTGTGGCTTGGGCGCTCTCCTAGAATAGCGCCGATGAGGATGGCGAGAAGGCCGCCAAGGAACGCTCGACTGGCTGCACCCCCCCCCCCCCCCCGCTGAAAGAACATGTGGGCCCCCATGTGTGGTTTTGGTAATTAATGACAATATTTATGGACTAATGTGTGTATTAAGTTATACTTGTAGGAATTTTCCATTGGCATCGCTTGGAGCTTGTGTCGGCTTCAAGGTCGATGAAATGATAAGAAGATATGTTGTGCAAGCTCAAAATGCGCAATCTTTAGAAGATCTCATGTTTGATGCTTGCCATCCTCGGTGATCATGGATCGATGATGAGGAATCAAGAAAGGCGTTCCATATTGAGAAGGTAAAGATCGTCTACATCGAGCTCAAGTGGAATGCTCAAGGCAAAGGTATAATCTTGATAGGTTTCCCCTTTTGCCAGTCTTATATTGTTAGTGGAAGACCGGGTTTAGGATAGATAACCGTACTATCAAGAGGGGCTCTCGAATGAGTAACTCGATCACATCGTTCGGAGAGAGCTCAAACCTTTGCATACTTGCATCATCGTATTTGGTTGTTATTTGTTCTTATCCATGTGAGATATAGAGCTTGTGGTAATCTCCATAACAAGCTCTTGTTCATCAAAATCGGATCCCTCTTTTATATCTTATTGCGATTTTGATCTATGCGGTTTTTCGGTTTCTCACCAAGTGAGGTATCTCACATTATTATACTTGATACATTCTCACTTGTTGATAACCAATATTTTCACCTTTTATAGGGAAGCTCATGTCGTCCTCTTTCCAACGCAATTGGAATCGGGTCGATCGGAGTTACCAATCAAAAGTTAAAGCCGTTTGAAAATCTACTGGTCTCCTAGGTACCAAAATGCGGTAGTACCGCATTTCAGTACCTATCAAGGCAGAAGGTTTTGGAAAGTTGCCAAAATCCACTGCCGGGCTAGGTACCAAAAAGCGGTAGTACCGCATTTTAGTACCTAGCGCGGCAGAAGGTTTTTTACTTTGTCATTTGGATCTATACTCCCTTGCTGGACTATGATGTTTCTTTGCATGATCTTATAGTGGTTGTTGTCCTCTTCGAAACGATCCCAAGATCATCGAAATCGGAGTCCGGATGCAAAAGTTATGGCTGTTTTCGTTCTGTGATGACCGGTAGTACCGGACCAGGATCCGGTAGTACCGGGGTCCGGTAGTACCGCTTTTTGGTACCGGGGAGCGCAGAGAGAAAATGCGTTTGGAGCCCCAGGAACCCCAGGAAATGTCCGGTAGTGCCGGGAAAGTCCGGTAGTACCGGGAAAAAGTCCGGTAGTACCGGAAATCGCGTTTTTGGGCTGCAACGGTTGGATTTTGGAGGGACCTATATAAGGGGCCTTCTTCCCCAATGGTTCCTCAACCATTCTTGAAAGTTTTCCCCTCCATTGTTGACCTTCTTGATCTTGCTTTCTCTCAATCCTTCCAATGATTCTTGCATATTCTTGAGGGATTTGAAAGAGGAGATCTAGATCTACAATCCCACCAATCAATCTCTCCTCTAAGTGAGGGGAACATATTGGGATCTAGATCTTGGAGTCTTTTGTGGATTTCCTCCATTGTTCTTCCTCTCTTATTCCCCCATAAGTTTTTGTAGCTTTGGTGAAATTTGGGAGAGAAGGATTTGAACACCTTTGTGGTGTTCTTGCCATTTGCATTTGGTGCATCGGTTTGAGTTCTCCTCGGAGGATTTGGTTTGAGTTGCTCATTGGAGCTTGTCCCTCTTGGGTTCTTGGAAACCTAGACGGTTTTGTGGCCTTGGTGGCATTGTGGCCTTGGTGGCATTTGTTGAGGACTTTTGTGGCATTTGTTGGGAGCCTCCAATTAAGTTGTGGAGAAGTGCCCCAACCTTGTGAGAGGTTCCGGTTGCCACCGACAAGTGCACCGATAGTGGAAGCGTGGATCGATCCCGTTGGGGTGAGATTCACCGGAGAATAAGGGAGGCCTTTTGTGGCGTTGGTGGTTTGATACCACCCCCTCTCCAAATGAGACGTACTCCATGTTGGGAGGAACTCGGTAAAATATCGGTGTCCCCGCGTGCCTCGGTTATCTCTATACCCGAGCTCTTTACTTATGCACTTTACATTGTGATAGCCTTCGTGCTTGAAGTAATATATATCTTGCTATCACTTTGTTGCTTGTATTGCTTAGCATAAGTTGTTGGTGCACATAGGTGAACCTTAGTTGTTCTAGGTTGTGCTTAACAAAGTAAACACCAGCTTTATTCCGCCTTTGTTGAGCCACTCTAGGAAAAGTTTTAATCGCCTATTCACCCCCCCCTCTAGGCGACATCCGTATCCTTTCAATTGGTATCAGAGCACGGTCTCTCATTTTAGGCTTCACCGCCTTGAGAGTAAAGATGTCGGCTAGAGGATTAGTGCACAAGGACACGCTCACATTCGATGGCACAAATTATGATGTTTGGAAAATTCGCATGCTTAATTTATTTCGGGAAATTCACCCAATTATCGAGGGATATCTATATGTGGGTATCTCTTCTCCTATGGATACCCAAAACGAATCCTTAGAAGAGAAGTTGAACTCTCATATAGATGCTCTAGCTACTAAATTTTTTTTGCATGTTGTGAGCAATGTAGTTCTTTCTTCTATCATGCCTTATTCAAGCGCTCATGAGATATGGACCAAGCTTCAAGATAAATATATCAAGTCCAACATTTTTTAGGATGATTGTGTTGCTTCCACTTCCGGTCGAGATGAGTTCTCATCCTCTACCACTTCACCAACATGTGACTTTTCACAAGGTAATGATATGGTGAGTGGTGATAGAAATTGCAATTTGGATAGTGTGCTTACTATTTGTAATCCTTCATCTCTATCTAGTTACAATGATCTATCTTTGGACCCTAACACTTCTAGTACTACAAACTTCTTACATGCTTGTGTTAATAGTCCTTGCATATCATGTAGAAATGACTTGAATAAATCTCATGATGATATGCTCATGTTGTCTTGTTGCCATGATAAAAATGCTTCTATTTCCTCTAGTGCTTGTGTTGCTAACCATGTAGAGGAAAATGAAGATTCTATGGGCCAAGACAATGTCTTGAAGAGAGCTACAAGTGCAATCTCATCATCACCTTCCTCCGGTTCTCACATGTGCCTTATGGCTAAGGGAACAAAGGTAACCTCTTTGAATCCCATTGTATCTCATGATGATGATGATGAGGTTGAGAATGATAATGATGATTATAGAGGTAAGTATGATATTACCTCTATTAAGAAGATGGGAGAGGTTGTCTATAGCGCTCTCTTCAAAAATAAAATTGCTTCCTCCAACTTTCTTGAAATCTTGAATTGTGCCATATAAGGCAATGATCTTATTGAGGAGCAAGAAAACTTAATTGATGAAAAGTTTGCACTTGAGCGTGAGTATGCTAATGAAGTTGCACAACTAAAGGACTCCCTTGAAGAAGAACAAACCACCAAAGAATCTCTTGAGGAGACTTTTACTCTAGAATTATCTAGAGTAAAGGAATACCATGATAGAGAACTTGCGGTGGCTAACTCCTTCAAGATTAAAAATGATGAACTTGAAGTTGCTTATGCTAAACTTCTTGAGGATTTTAAGCACCTCGAAAATAGCTCTCGGGTCGTTAAGAGGGAGCTCATCAAACTCACCAAGTCACATGAGCAACTTAAAGCTTCATATTTAAAAGAGCTTGACAAGTTGCCCTCACCTCTTGCTAATAATAATGATGCTTGTGCTACTAACTCTATTTCTTGTGAAGCATCTATTTTGAAGGAGAATGTTGAGCTAAAGGCTCAACTTGCTTTGCTAACTAGCAACTATGGGAAATTAGAAGAAAGTCATGTTAAGCTCTCGAGCTCGCATGAGGATCTTCTAGTCTCCCATGGTAGGCTAAAGTTAGATCATGAGGCCATCGTGTCAAAGGTAACATCTAGTGGGCCTCATGTGGACATTAGCACTATATCTACTCCAAATGTTATATTGCCATGTGCTAGTCCTTGTAATTCATCCCCTCATAACCATGCTATATCTTGTGATGAATTACATTCCTTGCCTTATTGCTCTAATAATGTAGCATCTACTTCCTCTAGTACTTTTGTTCAAACTAACCATGTAGAGGAAATCAAAGAGCTCAAGGCTCAAGTCACTTCTTTTAAGAATGACTTGAAAAAGGGTCATAAAGGGAAGGTCGCACTCAACAAAATCTTGAGTGTGCAAAAATCCCCCAATGACAAGAGTGGGCTTGGATTCAACTCCAACATCAAGAACAAGTCCACTATCAAGTTGAAGCACAAGGACAACAAGAAGAATGGCCAAGATCAAGTCAAGAATCCGACCAACATTGTTTGCTTCAAGTGCAAGGAAGAAGGGCACCATGTTAGATCTTGCCCATTGAAGAAAAAGCCTCTTAGTGGGAAGCAACAAGGGAAGCGGCCTCAAGCTCCACCTCAAGTCATTAATGGGCCTCTTCCTAAGAGTACTACTCGAGCTCTTCCTCGAGTTGTGGCTTCACCTAAGAAGAAAGATGGCAAGAGTAGAACTTGCTACATATGCCGTGAAAAGGGGCACATTTCTTCCTCATGCACTATTGGTATCTCCTCTTCCCATCCTATCTTGATTGATGATGCTTATTCACTTCGTAAGGATGAGGTTGGCAATGTGTTTGCCAAATTTGTTGGTGGCCAATGTGGTGTCAAGAAAAGAACCATTTGGGTTGCCAAGCCTATTGTGACTAACTTCTTAGGACCCAACTTGGTTGGGGACCAACAAGCCAAAACTTGATAAATAGGTGTGTTTTGGAGGGCATTGGAGTCTTGGCTACATTATGAAGAATTGAGGGATCTTCATAAATTATTTTTGTCAAGCCAAGCCATTTGGATTGTCATGATTATATTATATTTCCAATGTTCCTCCTTGCGGTAACATATGCTAAACTCTTTACATTGAAAGTTACTCGCCCCCTTGTGCATGTGTTGGTTTTGTATCTTCCATGCTTTTGTACATGTTGTGCTATCCACTTAATTATCTTGAGATATCAAGCATATTTGTGTATGATTAGGTGGCACACCATGTATGTGTGCTTATTATGTCTGAGCCTTGCTTGGTTATATTTGGTATCTTATTTGGCTCTTGTGAGAAATTAATGAATTATCCCATTTTGGGGGAGTGTTATGCTTGGGCATTCCACAATCCTAAAATTGTGTGTACATGAGGAATACCACCTATTATTTATATTGGATTATTGTCTAGTCTCTATGTGGTATAATTCTCATGAGAAATTTAAGTTTTATAATGTCCATTAATTATCTCTATTTGTATTATTTTGCCTCACGATGGTTTTATGGTAGTATCACATTATGGGGGAGTCATATGCTTAGTGCTTATTACAATCCTAGAAAATGTGAAAATTCGAGGTTGTGTCACTTAAAATAGATATTGATAATTATCTAGCTCCTAAGTGACACACGTGCTCATACATGTTCCAATTTGCTTAAATGCCCTTATTGCTCATATTTTGGATCTTGTTTGTGAGAGTGCTTCTTGGTATGTGTTTCCTCATATTTAGATATATATATATACGCATGAAAACCATTTGCTTCAAGTTACTCTAAACACTAGTGATTGTGTGACAATTGGAAGCTACCAAGAATCTTGTTCGGAGCATCAAACTTAATTCTTATACTTTGTTATATGCTTCTTTGTGTGAATATGATCTTGGATATCCGAATGAACTACCTAGGGAAGATTATTCTCAATACTTCCTGTCATTGGAAAATTAGTACTAAATTTATGGTAAAATTTATTGATCATATTCACTTTGGCCCTTTCTTAAATCTTGTCCTATCTTTGGCCAAGTAAATGTATTGTGCTCCCATGTTTTCCTCGCTACTTTTGGATCCTTTTATTTTTATTGGTATCCTTTTGTGTTTTATTTATTGTAGGTACTAGTGATGGTCCCATTTGTGTGCATTTTGCATTCAAAAGGAAAATCCTATATAATGCACTATCTATGGGGGAGCTCTCCTATATTATTTAGAACACTCACATTTATGTTTCTTTGTTTGATCCATATCGGGTTTTATGTGCTTGGAACCTCAATCTTTTCGTTTTGGTATTTGTGCCATCATGAGAAGTTTGGGGAGTTTGGTTTCTTGTTGGAACCTTGCTCTTTTTGGAAGTTGGTTTTGTCTCACTTGTTTCATGATTTGACCATTTTAGAATGAGATAAATCCTTGAGAATTTTTATTTCTATCTATCTTTTGCTCCTTTGGTTTTAGCCTAGTTCATTTGTTGAATTGGTTCTTGGATATAATTTGGACATCGTTTGTCGAGTCACACCCTTGTGTGTGCAATCTCGATTTACTTGGTGTTTTTGTTCAAATTGTATCTTCTTTTTGGTTCCTGAAAGCTTTATGCATGCATATTTACTATATGTTTATATTATGGCATGCTTGCTTTCTTTGATCCAATATATAGGGGAAACTCCACCAAATCCCATCGGCTAAGTTGTGCATGAAATTCAATTTCATATCAATATGCACATATTTATGTAGAGTCTCTCCTATGTATTGTAGTTGCACTAACTACATTGAACCCAATTAGTTTGGGGACCATTTTGTACTTAGATGTGTTTTAGGTACATTGGATATATATTGGACGCTTGTCTCTCAATTTTGAAGAAGTTATGCTTAGAAGAAAATTTGAGGCAAGCTATAGGATGATCAACGAATTCATATCCTCTACATCCTACCAATTATATCTCGGTAACAAGTATCTCTTTCTCATGCTCACATATCTTGATTCCAACCGTTTGTCGGTTGCCTTCTAGCATGAATTAATGTATTTGTAATTGTTGTAGTTCTAGCCATGGTTTTAAGAGGACTCACTATTGTAAATGTGTATAAGTTGAGATGAGTGCATATAATTGGGACTATACAAAATCATGCATATGAGCCATCAATCCCAAATATGCCAATCTAGCAATTTTATTGCCTATCTTTTCCTCAACTTCTCTCATGTGCAATATTGAGATTTTGCTAGTTTTAGTGATACTTGTTGCCTTTCTCCATATATTCCAGCGTTCTCCTTTTTCCTTTGGTGATAGTTGTAATATATGTAGTGTGTTGGTGTTTGAAATTCATTAATGTACAATAAGATAGATTTGAGCCTTTGGCCATGCTTTGAAGCAAAAATCTTATTGGTATATATTATGACTTCATTTTTGCTTTTCATATGCCTTCTTGTATATCTTCTTTATGTGTGCATATTTCTTTGTTGGCATATGTCTCTGTGATGTTTTCCACTTATAGACATATACACATATGAGAAGATAATTTTAATTGATTTTTAATCCTTGGAGACCACCTTTCTATTCCTTTCGATTCTTCAGTGGCTTCCAAATTTAATTTCCTACGAGTGTTAGTTCCTCTTGTTTGCATATTTGGGCACTCATATTTGTTCTCTCATGCCTTGCATTGTTAAATAAACTTGGACGAGTGAGGATTCCATGATTATGCACCTTGTTCCCAAATA
Source organism: Avena sativa (assembly GCA_916181665.1). Classification (NCBI taxonomy): domain Eukaryota; kingdom Viridiplantae; phylum Streptophyta; class Magnoliopsida; order Poales; family Poaceae; genus Avena; species Avena sativa. Next base: position 216,919,600 of record OV702279.1, read on the forward strand.
CAATTATCATAATTGGTGCATTATCTTTGGGGAGCTCATCTAATTCATTTAATAATTCTCATTTGTCTTATTTATCATTTATTGTGCCTTAAATGTTTATGGAGAAGTGAGGAATCCATATTTGTGCATTTTTGTATTGAAATACAACGATTCTAAAGTGTGCACAAATCTTGGGGAACTTCTCTATTTTATTTAAGCATTTATTTGATCTTTCATTTGATGTGTTTTAAATGTTTATGGAGGAGTGAGGATTCCATATTTGTGCATTTTTTGTATTGAAATATACCGATTTTAAAGTATGCACAAATCTTGGGGAGCTTCTCTATTTTTCTATTTCAAACACTCTTTTGCTCATATCATAACATCTTGTTGTTTCCATTTGGACTCATTTGCTGTTTTCAATTGGTTGTCGGACCTTGTAATTGCTTGCATCATTTGGCTTTATTTTGGCAATCTTCGGGTCCTCGATATAGTCCTACTCCCTCCCAAGTATTCATTATTGGATATGTGCGAAGGCACACCTTTGGAGGAATTATTACTATATTTGCCTTCTAGAACTTGTCACCCATTTTGGCAATCGATGCCAATGGGGGAGAAGTTTTAGAGGGTTTAAGGGAAGTTGGTTGATGCATTGAGTTTGTTCTTAAGCATTTTTCCTTTCATGCTCTTGCATATTTATTGTTGCTTAGCATGTGTTATATATAGAGGAAACTCGACCAATGATAATGATTGGCAATATATGCAATGAAATTCAAGTTCATCACACATGCATAGATTGTGGTGGAGTTTGCTCTATATATGGTGGTGGTACCAATATCACATACTTTTGTAGTATTTGATATTGGTATTACCATCTTATTCATTAAAATTCCTTATATAAACCCTCTTAAAGGGATTGTCATCAATTACCAAAATGGGGGAGATTGGAAGAACATGTGGGCCCCCATGTGTGGTTTTGGTAATTAATGACAATATTTGTGGACTAATGTGTGTATTAAGTTATACTTGTAGGAATTTTCCATTGGCATCGCTTGGAGCTTGTGTCGGCTTCAAGGTCGATGAAATGATAAGAAGATATGTTGTGCAAGCTCAAAATGCGCAATCTTTAGAAGATCTCATGTTTGATGCTTGCCATCCTCGGTGATCATGGATCGATGATGAGGAATCAAGAAAGGCGTTCCATCTTGAGAAGGTAAAGATCGTCTACATCGAGCTCAAGTGGAATGCTCAAGGCAAAGGTATAATCTTGATAGGTTTTCCCTTTTGCCGGTCTTATATTGTTAGTGGAAGACCGGGTTTAGGATAGATAACCGTACTATCAAGAGGGGCTCTCGAATGAGTAACTCGATCACATCGTTCGGAGAGAGCTCAAACCTTTGCATACTTGCATCATCGTATTTGGTTGTTATTTGGTCTTATCCATGTGAGGATATAGAGCTTGTGGTAATCTCCATAACAAGCTCTTGTTCATCAAAATCGGATCCCTCTTTTATATCTTATTGCGATTTTGATCTATGTGGTTTTTCGGTTTCTCACCAAGTGAGGTATCTCAAATTATTATACTTGATACATTCTCACTTGTTGATAACCAATATTTTCACCTTTTATAGGGAAGCTCATGGCGTCCTCTTTCCAACGCAATTGGAATCGGGTCGATCGGAGTTACCAATCAAAAGTTATAGCCGTTTGAATATCTACTGGTCTCCTAGGTACCAAAATGCGGTAGTACCGCATTTTAGTACCTAGCAAGGCAGAAGGTTTTGGAAAGTTGCCAAAATCCACTGCCGGGCTAGGTACCAAAAAGCGGTAGTACCGCATTTTAGTACCTAGCGCGGCAGAAGGTTTTTTACTTCGTCATTTGGATCTATACTCCCTTTCTGGACTATGATGTTTCTTTGCATGATCTTATAGAGGTTGTTGTCCTCTTCCAAACGAGCCCAAGATCATCGAAATCGGAGTCCGGATGCAAAAGTTATGGCTGTTTTCGTTCTGTGATGACCGGTAGTACCGGACCAGGATCCGGTAGTACCGGGGTCTAGTAGTACCGCTTTTTGGTACCGGGGAGCGCAGAGAGAAAATGCGTTTGGAGCCCCAGGAACCCTAGGAAATGTCCGGTAGTGCCGGGAAAGTCCGGTAGTACCGGGAAAAAGTCCGGTAGTACCGGGAATCGCGTTTTTGGGCTGCAACGGTTGGATTTTGGAGGGACCTATATAAGGGGCCTTCTTCCCCAATGGTTCCTCAACCATTCTTGCAAGTTTTCCCCTCCATTGTTGACCTTCTTGATCTTGCTTTCTCTCAATCCCTCCAATGATTCTTGCATATTCTTGAGGGATTTGAAAGAGGAGATCTAGATCTACAATCCCACCAATCAATCTCTCCTCTAAGTGAGGGGAACATATTGGGATCTAGATCTTGGAGTCTTTTGTGGATTTCCTCCATTGTTCTTCCTCTCTTATTCCCCCATAAGCTTTTGTAGCTTTGGTGAAATTTGGGAGAGAAGGATTTGAACACCTTTGTGGTGTTCTTGCCATTTGCATTTGGTGCATCGGTTTGAGTTCTCCTCGGAGGATTTGGTTTGAGTTGCTCATTGGAGCTTGTCCCTCTTGGGTTCTTGGAACCCTAGACGGTTTTGTGGCCTTGGTGGCATTGTGGCCTTGGTGGCATTTGTTGAGGCCTTTTGTGGCATTTGTTGGGAGCCTCCAATTAAGTTGTGGAGAAGTGCCCCAACCTTGTGAGAGGTTCCGGTTGCCACCGACAAGTGCACCGATAGTAGAAGCGTGGATCGATCCCGTTGGGGTGAGATTTACCGGAGAATAAGGGAGGCCTTTTGTGGCGTTGGTGGTTTGATACCACCCCCTCTCCAAATGAGACGTACTCCATGTTGGGAGGAACTCGGTAAAATATCGGTGTCCCCGCGTGCCTCGGTTATCTCTATACCCGAGCTCTTTACTTATGCACTTTACATTGTGATAGCCTTCGTGCTTGAAGTAATATATATCTTGCTATCACTTTGTTGCTTGTATTGCATAGCATAAGTTGTTGGTGCACATAGGTGAACCTTAGTTGTTCTAGGTTGTGCTTAACAAAGTAAACACTAGCTTTATTCCGCCTTTGTTGAGACACTCTAGGAAAAGTTTTAATCGCCTATTCACCCCCCCCTCTAGGCGACATCCGTATCCTTTCACCCGCCCTCCCCACACACAACACAGGGGAAGTGCTGGCCGTCGTAGTGCGGCAACGGTAAATGGATTCCATCGTCGCTGCTTGCGCCTGAGATACTCCTCTGCTGGCACTAGGGCCTCCTGCTTCGCCCTGAGCCTCTTCTCCCTCTCGATGCGGCCATCTGTTTCGAACTTCCTGCATGCCACATCCTTCAACCACTCGGCGTTGGTCATGTCGGGGGGCCTTTTTTCCCTTCCTGTGCTTTGGTGTCGGTGGTTGCTCTTCGGAGAGACTTGGACCATTGAATTTCTTCCGCGGCATGGTGTGTAGCAGATCTAGGGGGAATGGCAGGAGCTCGCGAGTTGGTAGTGGAATATGTAGGGGAAAGGAGGGAAAACGAAAAGAAAAGGAAGGAAATCGGTTTTCATCGCCGATAGCCCGGGCCGCTCGCCCTTTTGCTTCATCCGGTGCTCCCAAGCGAACCCCGACGCACTGTGTTCGACCTGTGTTCACGGGATGGATTTTGGACCAAATCCGGATGAAAACGAAGAGCAGGGGGTGTGACTCGGCCGATTTTCGCCATCCAGATAGAAAAGGTGGCCTGGGAAAGGGGGTCTTGGGGCATAAGTGGAGATGCTCTAAAATTGATCCCCTCTAATCATCACCATTTTATCCGGATCCTTGCGTGACAAACATGAATGACAGCGAAATAGTTGCAAAGTATGTGCGATGGGAGGAGAAAGGGGAGAGACATATTAGGTGGAAATAGACAAATCCTGGACTGTTAGATCTTCTAAGAACGATCCAGATCTTGTGGGAGCCTCGGCCCTGTTATTTTACAAAAAAACGCCCCCAATCACAAGCTATGGTTTGTAAAAAGGCCCTTGCAAAATGTTACTTTCTAAAATATGACGTCTCTTCGTGGGTTCGTGCTGTCCGTTTCTGTACCATCGCCGGGCCTTCCTGTGCCACTTAGACTCTACCAGAAAATACTGACATGTTTGCTGTTTCCTGAATTTTTTAGCTGTATATATTGAACTGATTTTTCTTTATCTTCCACAGTATTGACTAATCATGAGTTTGTACAAACGTGATAAAATATTTACTTCAGTTATGGTGTATTAACATTTTTGTTAAAGTTAGCAAAAGTGTTGTTGGCTCACTAAGTTTTTCTGTCGATGGAGAACTAAATAATCGAACAATAAAATTCCTTCAGAGCAATGCAAAGACAGTCTAGGTATTTTACGAAGTGTATAAATCCTCATCCCATGAGTTAAAAAGCATCAATTAAACATCACGTCTCCTGTCTCCACCACACGTGTGCTTTATGTTTCTGAAACCATCGTGTGAATCAATGCAGCATGGCACCAAACATCGGTGGCCAATACAAAGCTTGCATTTGGATTAGTTCTAGAAATATCAGCTAATACTACATAAGTTCTAGATAATATATACAGTACATATCTCGAATATACTGCAAGAGAACTGCTATCCCGCGGCGGAATCTGCTTTCAGTGCTTCTGAATGGATCTGCAAAATGCATTGGCGTGTTCCAAATTCCTGCAGGTGAAATGCACAAGTTTAATGATATGACAATAAGAGGACAGTGGGAAAATCCTTTAAATTACAGGAAAGTATGAATGTGACTTGCAAAAGGATGTAAATGCTTGGTAGTATGTATTATAAACACGCAAGTGTGTTTTTAAGTCAAAAAGAGGGATAACATGATGGTTTCAACTGCAGATCTATTCCTCTCCGATCTGTGCATACATTCAGTTAGAGCTCGTTTGGCTCTCATCATTTTATTTCATTTCATTTGGTATAAATTAAATGAAATGATATTGATGATATCATTTTATTTGGCAATTTCACTGAAATGATAGGATACCAAAAGGAATTAAGGTTAGGCATGAAATGGGAACAATGGAATTCAAAAATGAATTCCATAACCAATTCCGTGGCATCCAAAAAGGTTGATTCTTAGAATCACAAATGAATTCCTTGATTCCATCCCTAAATGATGGAAGCCAAACGAGCTCGACACATTCTACATCAATTCACCACTTTTGATGAAACTTGGTGTTTCCATGTAGATGGTGAGATTACACCATACTACCGAGAGATGGAACTGGATTTGGGCTATGCAATAGCAAATAGCGCTAGGGTGATTGTGCATGCGTAACAGGAAGTGCACTCCATTAACATTATTAAAATACTGGAATGCTAACATAACTCTCTAACATTTACACGTATCTTAGTATGTTTAGTTATTTTTATACTATTATTGATGATTTTTAATAGATTGGTGAAATTTCATAAAAAAAAATCTTAAATCCAGTGCGTGACCATCCAATATGTAAGCTCCTATGTACTTACATTCATAGAATTTCATGCTTAAGAAATATTTTTATGAACATTCGCACCACATGCATAATTTTTTTGTCTAGAATACACCCTCAAAGGTGTATCAATCACATAGAAGAATCACATAGAAGAAGTGTCAGCGACACTTACAACGTCGAGTCAACGGCAGGCGACGCTGTCAACAGAGGTCACGGCTCCTCACAAGAACGACTACTCACCATCTAACCACTCTATAGGCACCGACTCTTGGAAACCGAAATCTACGCTACGGAACAGCCTAGCTAAGCGACACTACTAATAGTCCACTCTAGTTTTACACTTAATGGTCTTTACGAAAGAGGAGCAGTGTTAAAGACCACGTTATTCTGATGCCGCCAGATGCACCAGAAGACCAGAATGATGACCGTCCAGAGGTCGCACCGGATCTCGGGCGAGCCATCAGTGATTGTCTACCATGGCAACAGATTCGAATGCACAATTTCATGATGATATTATTTTTTGACCTTTGGTCAATTTTATAAAACAATGACTCAAGACAAAATTTATAGGTCTTATATTTTGGAATGGAAGTACTCCCTCCGATCCAAATTAGATGTCGGAAATTTCTCTATTCATGTGTATCTATCCACTAAAACATGTTTAGATATATGTGAATTTAGTCAAATCTCCGACATCTAATTTGACAAAAGGAGTAATACACACTAAGAAACATATCATTGAGCAAGTAGAACAACTTTTGGATCCGGATACTTGTGAATACAATGTCTCTATTCATGAATTTTGGCGGGTGCACAAACTCCAAGGTTGGACATGTGGATGGCAGAATGGACAAAAATAACCCAAATTTGAAAGGATTTCACGAAATGACCCATCTGAAAAACTATTTCACTAGACTAACCCTTTTTGTAGCGCCTAACAGCAAGGCGCTACACTGTAGAGTGTAGCGCCTTTCAGCTAGGCGCTATGCCCCCTGCCAGCGTGGCACCGCCTGGCCCCTCCCTGGCCCCACCCCGCCGTGTGACGCCCAGGCGCTACGCCTGGGGCGACTAACGCCCAGGCGCTATGCCCAGGGTGTATCAGATAGGCGCTACACTTTAATGTGTAGCGCCTATCAGAAAGGCGCTACACCCTGAGACATAGCCTATCGCGCGGCAGCCCCCTCCCCATTCACTCCCAGGCAGAGAGAAGAACAGATAGAGGAGGCCGGCGGTTCCTCCTCCCCTCCCTCTCAAATCCCCACCTCAAATCCAACAGATCTGAGGGATTTCACCGTGGATTTGCTTCCCCATCCCTCCCTCAAGGTATTCCCCTCCTTTTCCCTCTCTTTCATCCAATCAATCTTGCACATTATCCTCAAACCCTAGGTTTAGTTGGATTCATAATATGGCATGTTTGTGCATGTTTTTGGTTACTTGTAGTTATATATTAGTTGTATTTTATGGTGAATGGAAGTGTGTTGTATGGATGGTTGTATATGGATTTGTATGGATGTTTGAATAATACGATGGTTGTATATGGATTTGTATGATGGTTGTATATGGATTTGTATGGATGTTTGAATAATATGCTACCATATATGGATTCTACATACCACACACATTTTATTGATGTTTGGAATATATATGTAGGATGGTGTGGCTACTTGAGGATTACTATGACCATCAACACCGGGCATACTTGATGGCGGAGAAGCATATGGTAATAAAACCATGGTTGAACTTCTTTGCTTTTATTTTTCTATTGATTCAATTGTGTTGGAAAAAGCATAATGTTCGATCTTGTATGTATGCAGAGGCTTCGTCCCCTCAAGATTCGGTCTCATGGCGCATCTTCGAATGACATGCCGTACGACGAGCGGTACACCGAGTACATCAAGCGGCTAGGCCTCCTCCCTTTCATCACGCTTGTGAGCCGGTCGACGCCGAACCTCAACGCGGCTGCTATCACCGCACTTGTCGACCGGTGGAGGCCGGAGACGCACACTTTCCACCTCCGGACCGGCGAGATCACTCCTACTCTTCAGGATGTTTCAATGATCTTTGGACTTCCTATCGCGGGAGAGCCTCTCTGTATGAGCACAGATTCCGATGGGTGGCGCAATGCGATGCATCTACTTATTGGCATGGCTCCTGAAGAACTTGAAGATAAGAGCAAAGATAGAGTCCCGGCAGGCGCGACATATGCGTGGATCGTGGAGAACTTTAGGGAATCACTACAAGAAATGTGTCAAACTATGACCTTTTGGTAGTGACCGTGTATGAAATCGTCATAAATTTATGACGATTCTAGACTACATGGTCATGGGCTGTTCGGAAGGGTCGAAACCTAGCAAAATCATGACGATTTTTTCTCAGAAACGTCGTAATTGCATAAGATAAAATCGTCATAGTGCTAGGAAGGACAAGATATAAGACGAAGGAAATTCCAGCCGTTGGATGCAAACATGATGGAGGGATGAGATGGTCTTCTGTGGAACACTAGCCATGGATCGATGACGTGGCACACCACCGGTGGATGACCTGGCTATAGGCGCGAGAGGAACCCATACCTAGCGAACCCACCAAGCATTGCATCCTCTCCTTCGTCGTTCCTGTGATGCGAACCCATACCTAGCGAACCCATTCCCCAACCTCCGCCGCCAGGCTAGATCTCGGCCAAATCCGGCTACTCACTGCCTCGCCATCCACCTCCCCCGAATCCCCATCGTCTACCTCGTGGAACCACCAAACCTTGCCTCCAACCGAACCCTAGCCTAAGCCTCGGATCTACAGAGAGGAGTAGAGGTCGCCTTTTGACCTTTCCGTCCATGGCGGCGGGAGCCACACCGCCGGGTGGTGGTGTATCAGCACGGAAACCACCTGGACCATAGCTTCCATCGAGGACGCTGGCCGCACCAATGACCTCGAGGATGCGGAGGTCCTACCGCTGGACACCAGGTTCGATCCCGTCGACCCCGGATTCGCGGCCCATGGCCAGTCCCGCTTCCTCCAGCTTCGTGTCCACTACAAGAATACAGAGAGAGAGCGAGAGAGAGGGGAAGACTCTGGAAGCGGATCGATACAGAGAGAGCGAGCAAGCGAGCCACCATCTTCTAGGGTTTCCGGCGGCGATGTAGATGGCGGCGGCAGCAGCGAGGGCGGCGGCGTCCAGGACCCCGGCGAGCTCTGTGGCGGCGAGGTTCGTGCGGAGTCGGCTCCGCTCCTCTGGCGGCAAGGTGCTCGGCGAGGAGGAGAAGGCCGCCGAGAACGTCTACATCAAGGTATAACGACTGCTGCTCCTTCCACCTCGCCACCGCGACCTGTGACCGAGAGTTTCCGGTACGATGCGAATCCTCTTGCGCGTCTCGCGACTGGTTCATCATGTGCAGGGCTCAAGGTTTTCGTTTTTTTTCGTGTGATCTGCCATCGGGTTGCGTCGTTGCTATGTAGTACGAGGTGGACTGTGATGTTCGATTGTGTAAACCCTAGCGGTTGCCTTCTTGATGTGATAAGCTGTTCCACTGGTGTTGTAGTTGAATTGAGGTTCTTCCCTAACCTGCCACTGAACTACTTCATTTTAAAATCAAGTTCTCCTCTATTTGTGATACCATTGTTTGTGAATTCCGTCTATGATTGTCAGCTGCATTTGCTTCTGTGTCTTTTTACGGTCATTTCAGGTTGTTTCGATTGTGTTAGCTACTTAGCTCCTGGGACTTTTTATGGCCGTTTTGGATTGTTGTCCTGAGATGGATATTTCAACTTTTACCCCTTAGATTTAGCTGTGCCTTGCTTTAGTTAACAGCAGTCTGTCTCTGATATATGGTTGGTTGCTCAGTTATGGTCATTTGATGCCATAGCTGTTGTAGTGCTATTGTGACAGAATTGCTGATCTTCCCAACCTGCCTCTGAACTGATAGGATTTGTTCTTCATGTTTTCTTACTATTGGACCTTCAGATGGATGGTTGCTCTGATGCGAAGCTTTAGGTGGTTTGGAATTGGGGATTGATTTTTGGTTATACAGATAGAAGTGCAAATAATACTTGATCTAGGGACTGCCAATTATATGGCAGTGTTGGTTTTTTGTGATTCTTCTAACCTTTTATTAATGTTTCAATGCCACTGTGTGACCTGTTCACTAAACCTTTATTCTTTCATTTTGGGGTCCAGTTGGACTATAATTTTTGATGTGGCTCTTGTGAACTAATTGGTTATCCTGATTATTTTTATTGTTCATTAAGCAATGTGTAATTACATGACTAAATGGCTGTCCTACAATGTTTTTGGTTAGGTAGCAAAATTCTACTACTATGCAAGTTATTTTTACTGTATGTTTCTGTTTAGTCCTGAAAACCCCCAAAAACATTTATATATTTGTTCTTTATGCAAAACATCAGTAGAAAACATGTGCTTACATGTAATACCCCATTGCTTCACATAAGCATGTCTTAACTTATGGAACATTGAATTGGTTCTATTATCTCATCAGCAGCTTTTACCTGAGGTTTTAGACCATAACATGTTATCCTAAGCAGCAATCTTGCTTGGACAGTACAATATTCATATTTTGTAGTCATATGTATCATTTTATTTATGGTGTTATCACTTGCTGTCCTCTGTTTAGCTGAAGAAAATCTCATCCAAAGTATAAATTCAGCTAGGAGAACTTGAATTTAGTCAGGACATCCAGTCACTGATAACAGTTGCATGGATAGATGTAAATAGTATCCTGTAGGTCTTATCAACCTTTTCCAGAATCACAAGTTTTCCTGTTTCTGACTATGATATGAGATGAACTGATGACTTGAGTCAGCTGATGACCTATTTCCTGTTTCCAGCAGAATCCTCTATGTTTGTATATGTGTTCATGCTTTATTAGTACGTACTAACATGCTGATGACCTATTTCCTGTTTCCATCAGAATCCTCTATGTTTGTATATGTTTTCATGCTTTGTTAGTACGTACTAACATGCTGATGACCTATTTCTGCAGAAAATGGAACAAGAGAAGCTGCAGAAGCTTGCACGCAAGGTATGCCAACATACAGTTCCCTGAACCACTGAACTGGGACATCAGAAGATTGCGCCAGCCCCACGGCCTTCCTCCACTCCCACGCCACCAGCTTCGGTACGCCCCTCCTACTCCCAAAATGTCTTATATTCAGGAACTTAAACTCCCAGAACATCTTATATTTACATAACATAGGCGGCAAAAAAAATGCGTAACACAACTTTCTCGTTGCAGCTCCTCCTTTATTCTCTGCCATCTTCTGTACGTATTGATCCTTAGCAAGAGCAATAGATAAATTTCTGTTATAAAACTCTGCCTGCATGTGCAAAGGCAAGATTCAGTGCCCATACTTCATCTGCAAAATTGAAAATAGAGGAACACATCTATCTATGAAGTGATATATTAACTAAGGACCTCTTATTTGTTCTAAAATGTGCATGATGTTTGTTGTACACTCTGTGCTAGGTTCAGTGTACAGTGTACACCTTGTCATTCTGTCGCTACTATATTTTATTGTTTATGGATGACTTTATTTTCAAAGATTATTCTGCTAAGAAGTCTGTTCACCAATATATTGTCGGTTCTCTTGAACAATCGTTACGAAATTTGAAATAATGTACCTGCCATTTCTAGGGGATGTTGCATTTCGGGTAGTGGAAAGAATAAAGAGCATGAGCCAAAGAGCAACACAGGGTACTCTTACTGACATCGAAGAAGACACTCACATTTATGTTTGCGACATTAACCCAAATGTCGCTATAACCAATTTCCTCTCTTTTATAAGATCTACAAGCTGAAGGTGGAAGAAGCAAAGGGATTCAGTACTCAGCAAAGTGTAGATGGTGATATTTTTGGAAGCTTTATATTTATCTGGCCGATTCGAACGATGCAATTGTTGTAGTATATATTTTATTTAGTACTCAGCAAAGTGTAGATGGTGACATACACTATGTCCTGAATGTAATATATATTTTATTTTTTGTTATCATTCGTGGAAAATAATGTTATTTGGGCTGTGTTTAAGAAATATTCTCTATTTTCTACATGTATGTCTGAAATAAATCAAATGCTAGATGGGCTTAAAAAACGCTACGGCCCATCCAACATTGGACTAGAGAAATGTACAATTTTGAGTAAATGGTTGAAAATGAAAAAGAAATGGACCTTAAAAATGCCAAGGCCCTGAATGTAGAAAAGGCCGACATGTTGGGCTTGGCCCAAGTAATCAACCGAGTTTTACAGAAAATTTGATGGACCACATTATTGGGCTTGGCCCATACAAATGACAGAAATGGACCGGGCTGATTGTGTGCCACGTAGGCTTAGCCACGTAGGATCTGACATGGCGAGGCCAGTTTGCCCATGACGATATTGGATCGTCATAATGGTTATGACGATCCAATATCGTCATAGATGGTTATGACGATTTCACTAAAATCGTCGTTATAGTTCATTTGCGACGCCCAGCTTTTGACGATCTCAAAATCGTCATAGAATCGTCATAAACGGACTATTATGATGATTTTGTGACGAAAATAGAGGGTCATATATAGCCAGATTCCTTGTAGTGAATGCCCGAACCCCGTCGAGGTTGAGGTGATCGAGACACATGCTCGTGTGTACGTGTGGTATGTCCTTTCTAGGACTCTGTTTGCTGACAGCGGAGGTAGGACCGCTCAGTGGATGTGGCTCAAGGCACTAGCAAACTGGGATAGCAATATCAGCTGGGGTTCGGCGTCTCTTGCCTACTTGTACCGGCAGGTAATCACATGTGCACTCTACATTCATTTGTATATGTCGAGTCCACACATATGCTATACTGACCTCGTTTTTGTTCACTTGCAGTTGGACGATGCCTGTCGTACGGCAGGCGAATCTGCCGGAATAGGTGGTGCTATGGTTCTTCTCTCGATATGGAGCTGGGAACGCTTACCAGTTGGTCGTCCCAAAGAGGTGGGCCACTATCCTTGGCCATCGTATAATAGAAACCCTCTACGCCAGCCGACTTGGGCTTACAAGTGGGACGTAGTATCGGAGATGACAAGCGATGTTGATGCCATGTACCTCAAGTACACGAACGAGTTTGATGCGATTACGCCCGAGCAGGTAGATGTTTATCTATACGTCACTATCCATAATATTTACTTCACGAGTCAAAATCGATACCAAACATGTTCTTGTGATATGTTGCAGGTGGAGTGGGAGCCTTATGGTTGTGGGGACGAGTTTGGTATTGCTCCCGGGTTTGATATTAACCCGAAGTGCTTGGAGGAACAATCTCTCTGGCTCATGTGCTGCCCATTGATTTGCAATTGGGCGGTTGAGTTTCATATGCCACAACGGGTGATGAGGCAGTTCGGGTTGTTTCAGTGCAACCCTCCCGTGTGGAAGGACACCGACAAGGAGCTTCATCGGTTAGTTAGCATGAGAACTTGTGCTCAATTTCTTTGGATGGTACTAACATGGTTCTTTGTTGCTGTTCAGGTTGGACAGAAAGAGGCAGAGGAAGATCAAGAATTGGGATCACCATCATAGGAGGCACGTCATGGATTTCCTCATTTGTGTGGAGAATGCTCGACGAACGGAATGGAATAATGGAAGAGCACATTGCCCAGTTGCATTTAACAACTACATCCATTGGTTTCTTGGTAGTACCCGTGTCTCCATTTGCCCGCCGTCCTACGAGGAAGAAATATTGGAGGAGCCAGTCCAGTTCGATGAACTTGCCTAAACTCAGTACAACCGGCAGGTCAGGAAGGGGACCGACATCCCGCTTTCTTACTCACTCAACTTTGCGGTAAAGTTATCATTGCCTTCGCATTACTTTCCTTGCACTCTCATCTCTTTCTTGCCTAACATGTTCTTGTTGTTGACTCTATAGAGAACGGAGGTAAAGAAATATGCCGACGATGCCGAGGCGATTCTTTTTGCTGCCCCTAAGGGGAAAAAGGGAGAAGGCATGATACGAGACTTCCTTATGGTATGGATGCGAGACTTCCTCAAGATAGGCATGTTCTTGTTTTGACTTATGTTGTTATTTGTTACAGCGCTTAGCCCAAAAGATGCATCGCTTATCTAACGTGCTAGGTTGCCGCGATCCCGAGTACACAACCCCGTCCGGTTCTAGGTCCAAGTCGACTACTGATCCGTCGGCCCATCTTCAGGATGATGTTGAGGATGACACCACTTCGGCGATTCGTTCGGAAGATGAGGTATGGGAAAACCTTACATGCATTTAGTGCTTTCTGTTTCCCATGCATTTCTCATAGCCATACAATCTTACATGTAGCTGCCTCATATGGAGAATGAGACTGAGGAGGAGTACCGGATTCGTTCCGCATACCAGCTGAAGCCAAGGAAACAGTTTAATCGCTGGACGCCGGACGACTTCCGTAACAAGGGAAAGGCCAATGTTGTCGAGGACGAGCCGCCACGGAGGTCAAGAGCGACTAGGAGGACGAGAGGACTACAGTATGATGATGAAGATGAGTCGCAAGAAGAGGAGGTGACAAAGAAGATACCTCCAAGGAGGGGCCGAGGCCCAAGGACGCGTGGACGGAAGTAGGTCATGTATGGCACAATGTTGATGATGATGCACTAGGTTGGAGACTATGTATGTGTTGATGTATGGCACTATGTTGATGTTGTTTAAGACTATGTTCATGTATTGGCACTACGTTGATGTTGTTTGAGACTATGTTGATGTATGACAATTTGTTGATGTTGTTTGAGATTATGTTGATGTTATTTGAGTATATGTTGTTTGAAACTAGTATAACAAGTGTTGTTTGAGTATATGTTGTTTGAAACTGGGCAGTTCAGAGTGTAGCGCCTGTCTGATAGGCGCTATGCTCTGAGGTGTAGCGCCTATCAGACAGGCGCTACACACTGACTTAGACTTTTCCCCGAGCCAACTCTCGGTTTGCTCTCTGTATGCTCCTGTTAATTTTGGAGCAGACGAAATCTGCTAGCATAGCGCCTAGAAGAACGACGCTATGCTGGTGTAGCGCCTGTCTGCTAGGCGCTATGCTAGCAGGTTTCGTCTGCTCCAAAATTAACAGGAGCATACAGAGAGCAAACCGAGAGTTGGCTCTCGGGGAAAACTCTAAGTCAGTGTGTAGCGCATGTCTGATAGGCTCTACACCTCAGAGCATAGCGCCTATCAGACAGGCGCTACACACTGACTTAGAGTTTTCCCCGCCAGCCAACTCTCAATTTGCTCTCTGTTAGTTTGGGGGCACACGAAATCTGCTAGCATAGCGCCTAGCAGACAGGCGCTATGCTTGTGTAGCGCCGTTCTGCTAGGCGCTATGCCTTGAAACTGTGTTCAGACCAAACATTTCCCTGTTCTGAGACTTTAACATGACAAACATTACACAAGGCAAATAAAAGACGAGGGATAGCAGTTCATGACATACTCAAATAGAAGCATCTCAAACATGGTGTTCTTGCCCTTAAGGGGCTTTACATACTAATAGTTCGACATCACACTAATAGTTCTTGCCCTTAAGCATCTCAAACAACATCAAACATGGTGTTCTAAAGCATAGGTCCTTTGCCCTTCCTCTTCTTCTCTTCCTCTTCCTCCATGGAACGCCACGCCGCTTGACGAAGCCTTTCCCTCTCCGCAGCACGAGCCTCCTTAGCTTTGCGCTCCTCTTCCTCCTCTTTCCTGCGGATCTCGTCATTACGTTCCTTGCGCTTCCTCTCCATGTCCTCGTCACGCAGCCGTTCTTCGTAGCGACTTCTTCTTATGGCAAAATCGATCTCTTGGATAGCCTTGTTGGATTGAGGTTGCTCAAGGTCTATCCAAGTGTAGTACCTGCACACCGGAGGGGGAGACTACAAGAAAATAGTGCATGTTAGAGGATATGCTATGGAATAGTTTGGGACACATGAAGAACTAAAAAGCTTTGAGCATACCCGTGGCTTGTCGTATGGGTTGCGGCTACGCTCGGGAGAGCGGTTGTAGTTGGCACACATGAAGAACTTCTTTCCCCAACTATCGGATAAGTAGTCTTGGGATTCCTTAACAGTGCAATCGGTTCCACACCAACAAATAGGAACCTCTTTCCCATGGGCCTCGTCAGTACGAAACGCCTTTCGTGGCCTTTCCTCTTGGTCGGCGCAAGGTGTCCTAGCATTGGCCCTCATCTTCCTCTCTTCCTCTTCCTTCTCCTTTTGCCTCTTCCTCTCTTCCTCTTCCTTCTCCTTTTGCCTCTTCCTCTCTTCCTCTTCCTTTTTCTTCTTTCTCTCGTCCTCTTCGTCCTTCTTCTTCACCAAGTCTCGAGCAAGTTGAACTACCTCTTAAAATGCCTTCCTCTTCTTCTCTTCTTCTTCCTCCTTCCTCTTCTTCTCTTCTTCTTTCTCCTTCCTCTTCCTCTCTTCCACCACCTTCATAGCATTCGCCCAGATAGCCGAGTAGTTCACACCGTCCCCATCATTGCCCTTGTTGGGACGAGTCGCCATACCTATTATAAGAACAAAAGCTACAAGTTAGTAAAGGATGCAATGAATGTGAACAATAATTGATTCAATGAAATAAGCATAGTAGGTAGTAACATAAGGGTGCAAGTATGAATATTCCATCCGTACCTATTAACATAAGGATTTGGTCCTGCCAAGTAACCTAACATATTAGACGGGTTAAAACCGCCACGCCCTCTTCCTCTTCTAAGCCCAAGTGATCGACCTCTTTGTTGTCTAGGAGCTTGTTGTCTAGGAGCTTGTTGGCTAGTTCTTGGTTGGCTTGGAGTTTGTTGGCTAGTTCTTGGTTGGCTTGGGACTTGTTGGCTAGTTCTTGGTTGGCTTGGAGCTTGTTGGCTAGTTCTTGGTTGGCTTGGGACTTGTTGGCTAGTTCTTGGTTGGCTTGGGACTTGTTGGCTACCACTTGGTTGGCTAGTGCTTGCTTCATTTCCTTTTGCTCTTTTCCTTTGAGAACACTTTCTTGCATTGTGCCCTTCACCATTGCATGTTCCACACCGGGCTCTCTCACGAGGCTCTTGGAATTGGTCATTGCCCGTTTCTCGAGCACCACCACGGCCCCATCCATCCATGACGCTCCTAAAGTGTTTTGTCTTGCGTCTTCCACGTTTAATCACTTTCCATTTCGGATCGGGCCATAGTTGAATCCCATGGTACTCCGGCCATTTTTATTGGTCCAAATATGGATGAAATCTAGGAGCCCATGTCTTCTTAGTAGTCTCAATGGAGAACTCAGCCTCTCTCACCGTGAGCGGATTATTGTAATCCAAATGTCGCCGGCAAGACGCGACGAGCAAGTGCGAGCAGGCAAGATGAAGCAATGATGGCCTTACGCATGTGCACTCACAAGTCTTGAGTGAGACCTTGAAAGCTCGGCCTCCGTGTTGGACACCATCAGCCGTTGTACCTCCAGGCTCCGTAACTTGGTAAATTAGCTCGTCGTTGTCATACTCCGTGACAACTTGGGCATCCGCTTTATTTATCTGAAATTGCATCCAATCATCAACCTTAGGTGGGTACTTGTATTTGTGCTTGTTCTTGTAGTCCCCCGCAATCTGCCGGTCCGTTTCCTCTGACTATTTAAGAAAATACCCATTCATCATGTCGAATGTATAACGGACTATTGCCGTGATGGGCAATGCATGGACACCTTTGAGCAACTTGTTGAAGGCCTCTGCCATGTTTCTTGTCATTTGGCCGTACCTCCGGCCACCGTCATCGAATGCTCGTGCCCACTTTGTTCTTTCTCCAATGCTCTTATCGAGAAACTCTCGACCACCCGCATCGAGCTCTTTGTTGAAGAGCAATTTGTTGTACAAGTTTGAGAAACGACGTTCCGTGAAAGCGAGGCAACAATCTTGTAGATCATCGGCCAAATCCTTGCTCTTGCATGCCCTATAGAAGTTTGAACAAAAGTGTCTCATGCACCAACGATGGTGCAACGGAGCATGCCCGGGAATATGTTGGTCCACCGCTTTAAGAATTCCTTGATGACGGTCCGAGATGACACATATTTCCCTATGAGGAGTTAATATCTTGGTTCTTAAAAGATGGAAGAACCACTCCCAATTATCATTGTTTTCCACCTCTACCAAAGCAAAGGCCAAAGGAATCAACCGGTTGTTGGCATCATTGGCTATTGCAATCAAGATAGTGCCCTTGAATTGACAGGTCAAAAAGGTGCCATCAACGGAGATGACCGGCCTACAATGTTCAAATGCCTAAACACATTGCTCGAAAGCCCAAAATGCACGGCCAAAAACTCGAACGGTTCTTCCGTTTACAATCCTTGTCTTGTTCCCCAAAGGTTCAACCACATGAACCATGCCCGGGTTAGCATCGGCCATCGCTCCCAACAACCTTGGGATTCGGTTATAAGATTCCTCCCAATCACCGTACAACATCTTGAATGCGGCTTTCTTAGCCTTCCATGCCTTCCCGTACTTCACCTCATAGTTAAAGAGGGCTTTCACAAACTCCATGACCTGCTTGATGCTCATTATTGGAAACGACGCGATGTCATTGGAAAGCCTATAAGCGAGGAACTCGGAGGTGAGTTGTCGGTGCTCATGCTTTGCATCCTTGCCATCCACCATCGGGCCTCGGCACATGTGAGTTGATACGCAACTAGATATGTGCCAATCGGGACCTCCCTTGAATGGTCTAGCACGCACAATCCAAGGACATCCTTCCGCCTCGCACTTCACCGTGTAACGCTTCTTGATATCCGAGTGCACGACCGTGTAAGGACGATGATGCTTCACCGAGAAGTCCTTTATCCATTGCTTAAATTCCAACAAGGTCTTAAACCTTGATCCTTTGCAAAATCCATTATTCACTTCATTGCCATCCCGGTAAGAACTTGTCCTTGGTCCAAGCACTATGCCTTTGCCACCATCAACCGTGGCTTCATCCGTGAGACTAAGATCACGAAACAAAGGCACCCGATGGTCCCGCCCCAATACGGTATGGTGGATTTCGGCCTCTCTAGCCGTGAACCCCTCCTCGTCAACTTCTTCTTCGGGACCATCATCATCCGAGTCCGAAGCATAGCCTCGAGAATACGGGAGTTCACGGTCCATGTCATGTTGAGTGATATATTTCTCCAAATCACCAACATTGTTGTCATGGAGTTCAACATCATCATCATCTTCACCCTCACAATCATCATTGTCCTCTTCCAACACTTCGTCTTGGTGTCTTGAAATCGGGCTCAATGTTTGGCTCAAAGGAGGTTCAATCCATAGCTCTTGCTCCACGGGTGGAGGACTCCTACTATCCAATGGGGAAGCACGGCGGTTCAAGTCCAAAGGCAATGAACTATCAACCTTCTTGGTGGCAAATAGCTCAAGAGCCTTGTCTAGTGATTCGGCCACCACCTCCTTGTATGCAAGCCAACGAGCCCCGGAGAAGATACGCATGGTCTTCCAACGGATATGCACTCCAAAACCCACATTATGTCTTCCTTCCAACTCAACAACATCACATGGGTCCATCCATTTCAATTCAATCCTCACTTGCTCCAAGACCTCGGCATAGGTGGGACTACGATCAAACACAATATCTAGCTCATCCGGGTCTGGTTCTATGTTGCCTTTCAAAAAGGAATCCTTGTCCACATGATGAACATGAACAATTCTTGCCATCCCTAACACATAGGAGAATATGTTCATTAACTAACCATGACAAGATAAACAAAACTATACTAGACACATTACCAAACCATAAAGCTAACAAGAACACCCTCTCTTACATAAGCAAACCCTAACCCTAACCCTAGCCATAACATTCCAATATACCAAACAATGTCATTTCAACAACCCTAAACCTAACTAAATGCTTCATACACATCTTTATAACCAACATTGGCCAATGAATCTAACAAATTTCCAAACATTTCTCTCCAAATCAAATTTCTAGGGTTTCAAGCCAAGTCCAACCAAAATGAAAGATTTCCAAAGGTCAAAACGAAGGGGAATGAGGGAGGGTACCTCTAGCAGCTGGGGAGAGGCACAAATCCACCAAATAAAGCTTCCAATGTGAGAGATTTGAGGGGGGGGGAGAAGGGGGCGCCTCCTTGCTGTTCTCCTTCCTTGGGTCGAGCTGGGAGTGAATGGGGAGGGGTGGGGAGGGGGCTGCCGCGCGACAGGCTATGTCTCAGGGTGTAGCGCCTTTCTGCCCTGGGCATAGCGCCTGGGCGTTAGTCGCCCCAGGCGTAGCGCCTGGGCGTCACACGGCGGGGTGGGGCCAGGGAGGGGCCAGGCGATGCCACGCTGGCAGGGGGCATAGCGCATAGCTGAAAGACGCTACAAAAAGGGTTAGTGTCAGTGAAATAGTTTTCCAGATGGATCATTTTGTGAAATCCTTTCGAATTTGGGTTATTTTTGTCCATTCCCACCATGTGGATACCCAGTGGATATAACTGGTGAAATGTAGAACCCACGTGTCAAACAAGCCTATAGACATTCCCAAACCCTGATTCCTAGTCCCCAACTCCCCACTATCAAATCGATGTGGGGGTTTAGAAACAGAAAAATCACTAGAAATCCTAACGAACATCAGGTGCTGTTTGTCACTAAAAATCACTAGGAACTCTCGAATCCATCGCTGTAGCGTCTGTGCTGTTGGTCACTTTTGACCGTTCTAGGGTAGGGTGATTTGTTTCGAATAATTTTCTTCACTTTTAGAGCATGTAAAATGGAGGTGCTTATGTCAGTGCTCAGAGATAAGACCGAATCTTCCTTCTACGGAGTATATGACAACATCAGGTGCTTATAAAAGGCTAAGAGTGCTTCCTTTTGCTTCGGCGCTTGCTCGGTGCCTTACAGAATTAACCGCTCCTTTTCGTATGGTGCTTCACCCGGGGGCCAGCCTTAGAGAAACGGACAAAATTGTATAATTCCGACGATTTTTCTTTTTGAAGCATTTTTAAACCAGAACGAATACCGTAAAATGGTTTGGGACAGTAAAAAGTTTTCGGTCCCCTATAAATCGGCCTGCTCGCTCGTGGTTTGTGTCCAGGCTTGTCCCACCAAATATTTGGCTAGCCAAAATTTTGGTTGAGCCTTTGTTTGCCCATAAGTTGATCAACATTGACTAAAAAAATTGAACTAGTGTTGGTAGTGGAGCATTGGCATGCCAAAAAGTTGACAACAATCCAAACAAGAGCCAATCTTTTGGTCATGACCAAAATATTGGTAGTGAACTTTGGCCACAATCCAACACACCCATATATGTACCATGCGGAGGCGCAGATATAGGGCACTCATTGGCCGCCGCATCCCTTTCTCCGTTGTCTCCCTTCCCGCGCCACCGCCCAATCGCCGCCAAATCCACGACCTAGTCACCACGAAATCCTGCACTCGTCACCAAATCCGTTATGTTCTGTCTAAATTTGAAAAGTTCAGTTCCAAGTTTTCGGTTTCTTTTCTGTCCAACACATTTGCAAACTGAATAACGCGAGTTTGATTCCCTTTATACACATTTTAAGGTTCTTCTTATACAAGATCTGTTAGAGTTGCTCTTATGCCTGCAAGCAGGGCTACACGTTGATGCTTGAGAAGGTGCTAGTGAGACAGCTCCTCAACTTAAACTCCTACATAAACTTCCATGCAATGGATAACACCTGTTAGCATGTGCTTGGCTCTAAGACTGGTCATAGTGCTATATAATTTAGACTAGTAACTTGCAATGTTATTAGTTCATGTTACCATCTTCATAGTGGGTAATAACATGTGTGTAGTGTCATGAAAGGCCTAATTAATTAGATTGTAGACTCGTATAGTCTTGGTATGTGTGATGTTATGTTAACTACTAGCTAAGTTATTACTTCTCTCTTTTTCTTTATTAATTATCTTGCCATGCCACCAATTTTTTTAGTTGGTACATGCATATTACTAGTTAAGTTACTCCTATTATAACTAGCCTAAGCACTTGGGTAGAAACACCCTGCATTATACATGCCCTTAAAATCTTTGCGCCTAGCCATTTTTCCTCAAAAAAAGTGAATAATGCTCCCTTTATGCCTAACCAATACGAGTTGTTCATTTTTTTTCCTACTCTAAGTCGAATCAAATTTTCTTACCGGTAAGTGCAACATCAATCTAGTGAAAAGTTTAGAAAAGATCAGGTGCACTTTTCAAAGAAAAACGGAGGAAATATACTTTGATGGTATGCGTAAACCCAATTAAAGGTATGCGGCTATAATCGGGTTCTTGGAAGAGCACGGAGCGGAGATTCCGCATAAACCCGAGGTCACCTAAGCCAAGAAATAGATGGGATCTGCTAGAGAGAGCTAGAAAGGAGGTAGAATGATGGAATATAATAAATTGGCCACTCCGTGTACTTTTTGTTTATTCAGTATCCTTTGTGTATTTTAACGGCGCGTAAATAAACGAATAGATTAATTGAAGCGGTATCGAACAACAAGCATAGGTAGTGGCCAAGTCCAAACCTATCTAGGGTTACGTCCTCTCGCCAGTGACGCTGGCGGTTCACTCCGTCTCCGTTGGTTTTGGGGTCTTGGATGGGTGGCAAACCACGGCACCTCATCGGCGTGAGGGTCATCGTTCCATTTTTTTAGGTCTTTTTCCGGTGCCTTTTTCGGGATGATGAGGCGGCAACTACATTTTGAAGTGAGAATAATTTCCTTCCATCATATCCTTGTTCAGGTGGTGCGTCTAGTGCCGACGGAGTACACGTCGAGCGAGGTGTCCGACGGATCTCTTGGGATCTTGTCATTTTTCATATTCGTTGGTGTGGTTGGAGTCAGTCTCTTCAGATCTATGATTGTCAATTTGATGATGGTTGCTCCTCCGGTGATGATCATTGGGGCCTTAGCACGATGAATTTCCGTCTATCTACTACTACAAGCTCTACTTCGATAAGTTTTGCTCAGCTCCAGTGATAGAGAGGCAAGGACGGCGACGCGCTTTCGGCTCATGCTAGGGTTAGAAGTCTTCGCTAGACAGTCATTGACCTATTTGTGATTGTTATTATTTTTGTGCTTGTTTGTATTGTTGATGATTATTAATAGATCTGTAAAATTTCGTAAAAAAACGCGTACATAACATGTTGGATTATCCAACTCAATCAGAATTGAGCAGCTAAAATTGAGTTGGATTATTTCAAATACAATACACCTTCGTCGTTGAAATATCAATCCCCGGATCAAAATGATGCATCCTTATTAATGCTGGTTCAATCGTCATTAGCTTCAATTTACTAATAATAATCAACAAACATTATCTGCGAAGCCTTCTGCCCCTCTCTTCCGTGCGCTGCTTTGCTTGGGCTTCGGTGAGCTTCGGAAGCTGGCCTCGGAAGCTGGCCTGGCATGCTCTGAAATCGCCATGCTGGCAAGGTGGGCCCCGCGCCTGTAACATATTACTACCGCCGTTCAAGGGATAAAGGCATTTTTTAAAAAGTCAAACTATGTCAAGTTTGACCAAGTTTTTAAAGAAAAATATTAATATTTATAATACGAAATTCATACCTTTTGATACATTATGAAATATATTTTCACATGATATTTATATAATATCATGGTTCTTGATAAATTTTTCTAAAAATTAGTCAAACTTTTCATAGCTTAACTTTTCAGAAAAAATATAAGGCTTAAGCTCTGGAACACAAAGAGTAGTACTTACCTCGCCAGCGGCCAAATCTAACAATTGGAAAAGTTACAAGCAGTTAATTAACTGCTCCCTTCTTGTGTGATGCTTCACATGTGGAGTAAATTACACCAGAGGTACCAATAGTTGTATTCCAAGTGCATTTTAGTACCAATTCTTTTAAACTGGGGTAGAGTAATACCAATAGTTGTTTATTAGGTGCAAAACTAGTCCCAACTCTCCAGAACGTGACATGTGGCGTCGAGTTGGCAGATGATGTAGCGTGTTTTATGCAGGATACCCTCTGGCGCTAAGAATTTTGCAAACACGCCCTATTTTCATTGATGCGCTTATATTGACGAGGTACCCGTTCTGTTTCATCACTAGGAAGGCGAGATTCTCGCGATCGCTCTATTTGTTTTCTGAAGGTTCCGTATTCTCCGCGGCCGCTATCTGCTCTTCAAACCACCCACGGTAGTGCGGTTCCGGCGGCATCGACGGTTCCGGTGGCGATCGCGAATATGGCAACGCGGCCGCGGAGAGTACGGAACCTTCATGAAACAAATAGAGCGATCGTGAGAATCTCGCATTTCCAGTCATGAAACAGAACGGGTACCTCGTCAATATAAGTGCATCAATGAAAATAGGGCGTTTTTGCAAAATTCTCAGCGCCAGGGGTATCCTGCATAAAACATGCTACATCATCTGCCAACTCGGCGCCACATGTTACGTTCTGAAGAGTTGGGACTAGTTTTACATCTAGTAAACAACTATTAGTATTACTGTATCCTAGTTTAAAAGAATTGGTACTAAAATACACCTAGGATACAACTATTGATACCTCTGGTGTAATTTACTCTCACATGTGTGGTTAGACTTAGAGAAACTCTAATAGACATTAAAATAGCCAAAAATTACATAATTTCAACGAGTTTTTTTATTTTGAAATATTTTTTAAACCAGAATAGATACCCTAAAATAGCCCAGGCCAATAAAACTTTTCCAATCCTATGTAAATAGGCTCGCTCGCGCGTACCATGTGAGGGGCGGGGAAGGGGGGCAGATATAGGGCACGAACTGGCAGTCGGCTCCCTTTCTCCGTTGTCTTCCCTCCCGCACCGCTGCCGAATCGACCGCATAGTCGCTGCCAAATCCATTATGTTCTGTCTAAAATTCGAAAACTTCGGTTTTGAGTTTTCAGTTTTTGTTGTGTCTGCATTTAATTTGCAGACTGATAACACGAGTTCGTTATCTTTATACACATTTTAAGTGTGCTATTATACTAGATATGGTACCATTGCTCTCATGCCTATATTTCCTACTGCATGCAAGGCTACGCGTTGGACATCTGAGATGCTTGAGCAGGTGCTAGTGAGACAGACGGCTCCTCAATTTAAACACCTACATGAACTTCCATGCAATGGATAACACAACTTGTTAGCAGGTGCTTAGCTCTAAGCACTTGGATAAGAACACCCTGTATTGTACGGTGTCCTCAGAATCTTTGCCCCTAGCCAAATTTCCTCAACAAAAGTGAATATAATCTCTTTATGCCTAACCAATATGAGCGGTTGAGCGTCTAACTGCCGGGTAGACAACATGTTCCCCTCCGGACCCTCGGGGTCGCGCTTGTGCAGGTGTCGTCATGCTGGTTGTGGTGCGTCTGTTGTGGTGTCGCTGAACTAGCGTCGGTGGTGGCATCTGGTTTCGGGTCTGGCCGGGCCTGGCTAGACAGCTTTTATGTTCAGCATGTGCATGAATTTAGCTGGGGCTAGATCATAGTGCGTCTTGGGTTGGGGGTGCGGTAGTGATCACTGCTAGGCCCGCTTTGCGTCCTCGCGACGGTGACCGGATTTTTGTTTGGGATGGATCTTGGCGAAAGATGCACACGGCTTTGACTATTGCCAGTGATGGCATCACCTCCGGGTGTCGTTCCCTTGTTGAAGGCGTCCCGATGTTGATCCCCCGACCCAAATTGATGGACTTTGCCCCTCCGCCCCAAGTTGTTCCTCTTGGTGGCATGTGATACGTCGTAAATGTATCTATAATTTTTGACGCTCCATGCTTGTTTTGTACCAACTATTTTATGTTTTGTCTACACTTTGAGTCATTTTATACATTTTATGGAACTAACCTATAAACAAGATACCACAGTGTCAGTTCCTGTTTTCTGTTGTTTTTGGTTTCAGAATAGCTAGTAAAAAATATTCTCAGAATTGGACGAAACAGAAGTCGTACTTCCTATTTTCAGAGGCGAAGACGGAGTCCAAAGGCCAGAGGGAGGCGCACCCTAGGGCGGCCACACCAGGCCCAGGCGCAGCCACGGGGCGTGCCGCCCTATGGTATGGCCCCCCTGGACCTCTACCGACCTTGCCCCTTCGACTATATAATCCCCCGAGGAGAAAACCCTAAGTACCTGATCAGAAATCCACGAAAAATTCTGTAGCCGCCGCCACCATCGTCCCTAGATCGGGAGGGATCCGAAGCACTTCCCGGCACCCTGCCAGAGAGGGGAGATCATCCCAGAGGCCTTCTTCATCACCATGCCAGCCTCCGGAGTGATGCGTGAGTAGTTTATCCTTGGATTATGGGTCCATAGTAGTAGCTAGATGGTTGTTTCTCCTCTTTGTGCTATCATGTTTAGATCTTGTGAGCTGCCTATCATGATCAAGATCATCTATTTGTAATCCTACATGCTGTTTTTGTTGGGATCCGATGGATATTGAGTACTACGTCAAG
Organism: Avena sativa; assembly: GCA_916181665.1. Taxonomy (NCBI): domain Eukaryota; kingdom Viridiplantae; phylum Streptophyta; class Magnoliopsida; order Poales; family Poaceae; genus Avena; species Avena sativa. The sequence continues at coordinate 216,945,448 of OV702279.1, forward strand.
ATTGATTATTGATTCTATCATGTCTATGTTATTTGTGATCTTGCATGCTCTTCGTTGCTAGTAGTTACTCTGGCCAAGTATTTTCTTATGACTCCAAGAGGGAGTATTTATGCTCGATAGTAGGTTCATGCCTCTAGTAATCTAGGGGAGTGATAGAAACCTCTAAGGTTGTAGATGTGCTATTGCTACTAGGGAGAAAACAACAATCCTTTGTCCAAGGGCAATTGTATTGTTTACTTTATACACTTTCCTTAATGTAATTATTTGTTGCTTGCAACTTAATACCCGAGGGTTGTCCGGATGATATCCCGGAGGTGGATTATTAGTCATAGATGCGGTTGGATTATGGTCTATGTAATATGTTGTAATGCCCAAATGAATCTCATAGTGATCATCATGTCATGTACATGCATTGTTATGCATTCTCTATCTGTCAATTGCCCAACTGTAATTTGTTCACCCAGCATGTTATCTATCTTATGGAGAAACACCTCTAGTGAACTGTGGACCCCGGTCCATTCCTTCCCATTGATATTCCATCTACTATCTACTGTTTACTTTCTACAATTACTACAAGCAATTACTATCTTCCACACTATACGTTTAATCCTTTGTTTTCAGCAAAACCAGTGATCTTGGCAACCTCACTGTAAGTTGGGGCAAAGTGTTTTGGTTGTGTTGTGCAGGTTCCACGTTGCTGGCAACACCTTGGAAGCCGTTTCTTTCTCCTACTGATTCGATAACCTTGGTTTCACAACTAAGGGAAAACTTGCTGATGTGCTCATCATACCTTGCTCTTGAGGTTTCCCAACAGGTTCTACATCAACAGAGCCACCATCAAGCATTTTCTGGCGCCGTTGCCGGGGAGATACAGGACAGCTTCAATCTCTTCCTCCCCATCAAAAAGCTTTTCTGGGAGAAAGAAGATTTTTGCAAGGGGAGTCTCTCACTACCAATCTCTTTACTTTATTTTTGTTTTGCTTTGTTTGCTTTGCTTATTTTTTATCAAAAACACAAAAAATAGTTACTATTTTTGTTGGCTTGCTTTAGTCCTGAAAAAATGAGTAGTCCCGAAGTAGAGGTTCGTTCTTTTAAGCAACAAGGAGGAGAAAGTCTGAAAGATGCTTAGTATAGAATAAGTAATGCTCATCATAGATGTACTAAAAAATATTCTACCACAATCCTCCTTAGAAATTTTTATGTTGGTATATCTAGTTGGAATAGGTATGTTCTGGATACCCTCACAAGGGGTAATTTTCTGGGTACTCCTGCTTTCGAAGCATGCAATTTAATTGAAAGTTTAGTAGGAGCACCACCTAGTAATGTCATTAAGACTGAAATCACCTTGGAAGAAGTTATAAAAAAAATTGAGCTCCGTAGAGAAAAGTTTGCCAAAGCTCCTTGATAACACTAGCCAAGTTAATGAATCAATAGAAAGTATCAATAAAAGAATCACTGTTTTAGAGGCTAGCATTATCCATGATCAAAATCTTTGAATTCGTAAACTAGAAGAGGCTATGGAAACTCTAAGTTTAACTTTTTCTTCCCTTAAGTTTAAAAGAGAGAAATCTTTTGTAGGAAAAGAGAAAAAATTTGCGTATGTTTGATGGCTCAGTTGATGTGGAGCCTGTTGGGAACCCCAAGAGCAAGGTGTGAAGCAGCACAACAGCAAGTCTTCCCTCAGTAGGAAACCGAGGTTATCGAACCAGTAGGAGGAAGGAAACATCACACAGGTGTTGCAAGCAACGTGGATACCTGCACAACACAAACTCAAGGCTTTGCCCCAACTAACAGTGAGGTTGTCAATCTCACTGATTGTTGTAACAAAGGATTAAACGTATGGTGTGGAAGGTAATGGTTTGCATCAAGTAAACAAGTAACAGTGGAAGATGTATCAATGGTAAAGATTGGACCGGGGTCCATAGTTCACTAGAGGTTCTCTCCTTAGATAAACAAGATGGCATGAAGGGTAAAAAATTTACAGCATGGCAATTGATAGGAACTGAGCAAGGCATAACAATGCAATACTAGTCAAAAAGATCCTATGAGATTTGATTGGGCAATACAACAATATACATAGACCACCATCCAACTGCATCTATGACTAGAAGTCCACCTTCAGGTTATCATCCAAACCCCCTCCTGTATTAAGTTGCAAGCAACAGACAACTGCTTTAAGCAAAGTGTGTAAGTACCAATACACATGTTCCATGAATAAGAGACTCTTGTTTTCTCCCTATTAGCAACAGCGCATCTACAACCGAAGAGATTTCTGTCACTTCCCTTGGAAACTAGAGGCATGAACCCACTATCGAGCATAAATACCCCCTCTTGGAGTCACTAGCAACTACTTGGCCAAGATAGCTACTAACAATAGAGAGCATGCAAGATCACAAACAACACAGACATGATAGAATCATAAAGACAAAACCATTAATCAATCTGACATAATAATCTCAATATCCATCGGATCCCCGCAAACACAACATGCATGATTACAAATAGATTAGATCCTGATCATGAACAGAGCTCACAAGATCTATACATGAAAGCACAAAGGAGGAGATATAACCATATAGCTACTACATGGACCCATAGTCCAAGGTGGAACTACTCACGCATCATACCAGAGAGAAGGCCTCCGGGATGATCTCCCCTCCGGCAGGGTGCTGGGAAGAACTTCAGATCCCCCCGATCTAGGGACGACGGTGGCGGCGGCTAACGAAGGTTTTGTGGAATATTGATCAGGTACTTAGGATTTCTGCATCAGGGGCTTCTTATAGGCGAAGAGGCGAGGCTAGGAGGCGGCCAGGGGCCCCACACCCTACCCTGGCACGGGGCAGGGCCCACCCACGCCTAGGGGGGTCTGGGCGCCCTGGCTTGCGTCTCTGTCTCGTCTTCTAGATTCTTGTTCCCCACAGAAAGTTATTGACTTTGGCTTTGGTCCCGTCCAATTATGAGAATATTGATTTTTTGCCTTTCTGAAACCAAAAACAGAAGAAAACGGGAACTAGCACTATGGCAACTTGTTAATAGGTTAGTTCCAGAAAATATATAAAAACACCTCAAAGTGTAGACAAAGGAAAGCAAAGTAGATACTAAACAAGCATGGATCATCAAAAATTATAGATACGTTTCTGACGTATCAATGTCCCAAAGGTGCCTACACCAAAACCCCTTAATGAGCTTAAAATTGATAAATTTTTTAGTGCAACTAAGAGTGATTTACATGTTGAATCATCTTCATCTAAGGTACTGATGTCTACGCGCGCTTCTATTCTTGTAGACCGTGTTGGGCCTCCAAGTGCAGAGGTTTGTAGAACAACAGCAAGTTTCTCTTAAGTGGATTACCCAAGGTTTATCGAACTCAAGGAGGAAGTGGTCAAAGGTATCCCTCTCAAGCAACCCTGCAATTAAGATACAAGAAGTCTCTTATGTCCCCAACACACCCAATACACTTGTCAGGTGTATAGGTGCACTAGTTCGGCGAAGAGATAGTGAAATACAAGTAATATGGATGATTATAAATGGTAACTGCAATCTTAAATAAAGATGGCAGCAAGAAAACATGTAGCAGGACTGATTGTAAACGGTATTTCAATTCTTAGAAACAAGGCCTAGGGATCATACTTTCACTAGTGGACACTCTCATATAAATATCTTTTCTTCATTATGCTACTATGAACTACTCTTCGGTTGGACAATGTAGGGCTATAACAGTACGCCTCAAAATTCGCATTCCCCATCTAGTTAACCCCATTGTCACCTCGAGCGCTAGATGGTTCCAATAAGAACCACAAACTCATAGATACATCCAACTCAAATTATAGCTCATGATAAGTATTTCTGTAATCTTAGCCTAAGTGCCACACGGTGTGCACACTGTCAACTTCACACACGTGGGGACAAGCAGAGATTAATTAAAGCACTTGAGTAGCAGAGTAGATCTACTTGATTACAAATCTTATGATCACAATAAGATCACGCATAGAGAGAGAGAGAGAGAGAGAGAGAGAGAGAGAGAGAGAGAGAGAGAGAGATGAACACATAGCTACCGGTAGAGCCCTTAGCCTCGAGGGAGAACTACTCCCTCCTCATCATGGGAGTCAGCAAAGGCGATGGAGATGGCGGTGGAGTTGATGGAGATGGCGGTGGAGTTGATGGAGATGGCTCCGGGGGCAATTACCCGTCCCGGTAGGGTGCCGGAATAGAGACTTCTGTCCCCCCGAATCTCCCCTTCGGTGGCGGCGGCGCTGCGGAACTTTTTGTGGAGATCTGTTATGTCTCGGGGAGACGTATATATAGGCAAAAGGGCAAGGTTGGTGGAGCCTCGAGGGGCCCACACCATGGGCTGGCGCGGCCAAGGGTGGGCTCGTGCCACCCTATGGTGTGGCCACCTCGTGGCTCCCTTTCGTCTCTCCTTCGGGCTCCGTGTTGCGTCTGGAAAAATAGGCACTTTGGCTTTTGTTTCGTACAATTCCGAGAATATTTCCTTACTAGCTTTTATGAAATAAAAATGGCAAAAAACAGGCAACTGGCACTATGGCATCTTGTCAATAGGTTAGTTTCAGAAAATGTATAAAATACCTCAAAGTGTAGACAAAACATAAGAAAGTTGATACAAAACAAGCATGGAGCATCAAAAATTATAGATACATTTGTGACGTATTAGGTACCTATTAAGGAAATCCCTGTTTTAAAGAAAGTAGTTGATGTTGATGCTTCTTCATTTGAAAATTATAGATTCGTGCTTTTTGTGCCTAGCTGAAAGGCGTTAAAGAAAAGCACTCTTGGGAGATAACCCAATTTTTATTTAAGTAAGTTTTTCTTTTGTTGAGTCTTGGAAGTTATTGCCTCTGTAATAACCTATACTTCTCCTTTTTGTTTGTTTTTTTTCCAAGAATAACCTCTAATGAGAGGGAAGTAAGATTTGGGGAAGTTGCTGTCCCGAAACAGATTTCTATGCTTCAGTGTAAAAAATCGTGAAAAATCCCAGGACATCGGATTGAGCTGAAATATTTTGTGTGCATGCCCCTGGCATTTACCCAACTTCTTTTAGTTTTGCACTTTTCTATTTGAGAAACATAAGATTTTTGCCATTATGTGCATTTGCCTTTTAATCAGTTTCTTTTTGAGTTCTCTTTGATCACTTGAGCTTTTAAAAGGAATTGCTACAGTATCTTATGTTTTAATGGGTGATTTACTTGAGTTGAAACTGAACCCAAAGGTTTAGTATCTTGAATACACTAATGTTGCTAATGAAGATTGTGTGAAGTTTTGTATGAAGGAAGTTTTCAACTATAGGGAAAGAATGATGTGATGAGATGAAGTACGGACAAAAGCTCAAACTTGGGGATGCCACCCGTGTCACCCCAAGAAATATTCAAGAGGTACAAGCGTCAAAGATTGGGGATGCCCAGGGCATCCCCTTCTTCATCAATAAAAATCTCAGGTCTTCTTTCAAGACACTTTATTTTAATTGCTTTATGCGCTATATGTTGTTCTTGGAGCGTCTTTGTTTTTGTTTTTAGTTTTATTTTGTTATGTTTTCTATAATAAATTGGTTGGACCCCAGTACACTTCTTTTGGAGAAGTCACACCCCGTTCTTCATTGTGTAGAACACTCTAGTTTTCACTCTTATTGTTTTGTGAGTGTTCTCTTTTGCTAGCACTGCGTTTAGCTTTAGTATTCTTCTTCTTTTTGCTTAGAACTTTTTAGTTATTCTTTGTAGTTAGGTGATACAAGCTCTCTGATCTTTATTGATTATTATCTTTGTGAGTTGTTTCAAATAAGTCGATTGGTGTTGGAAAAATTAAGAATGTTTCATGCTTATGGTGGTACAAAAGGAAGCTTGTTTTGACTGTGACTTAGACTTTATTATGTCATGTTAGATATTGCTTTGACCATATGCTTAGTGATTATTGTTGTAGCATGACTTGTTTCAAACAATTGGGATTTCTTAATGTGCCATGAAAGAATCATGCGTTGTTTTAGCATACAAAAGCATAATATTGTGGTATTCTCCTTTGATGCTTTATTTGGGTTGACTTGGAACATGCTTACACCATGTTATGACTATGAACTAGTCACCTTAGCCTCTATGATTATTTAGTTTTTGACTTGTGATATCACTTTATGCTTTAATTAATAATGTTTTGTCGCTATGCATGATTATGGCCATTATCGCTCTCTTAGTTGGTTGCTCCTAGTCTTTTGCTAGCCTCCACCTGTACCGAGTATGATATTTACTCGTGCATCCAAATCCCAAGAAACCAAGTTATTCCAAAGAGTCCACTATAAATTCCTATGCATGGTGTGTACACCATTCCAAGTATATTCATGTGTTTATTTATTTTCCAAATTAAATTTTTGTTATATGAAGATTAGTGATTAAAGCTCTCACAAACTTGAAGGAACATTTTATTTCTTGCACTTAACAAACTTGAACTATTGTGACTATCTTATGATGCTTATATGCTTGCAAGTTATAAGTTGGGAATTAGCAGAACCATGCTCTCATGGGGAACGCTTTCAACATTACACTTATTCTATTTAGTTAATATAATGTTCTTTTGTTTATGGATCCCAGCGGTGTGAAATAAAATGGGAGCTTGTAATTTCATGGAGTATGTATATGTGTTAGAGAAATGCCTGGGCGGCTAGCCTAAGCCATGCATAATCATGGTGGAAACTTACAGCGAAACCATAGTGGCATTCTATGAAGCATCCTCAATAAAAACCTATGCAAATAACAAGTAAAAAGATCGTTGAGATGCTCACTGTCTATTTCCTTGTCATTTTTATATGGGATAGCTCTTGTGTCATGGGGCAAGGGGTACCCCATTGGTGGTTCTTGATACCTCGAAAACGTATCTATAATTTTTGATGTTCCATGCTTGTTTAGTATCTACTTTGCTTTGCTTTGTCCACACTTTGAGGTGCTTTTCATATGTTTTCAGGTACTAACCTATTAACAAGTTGCCACAGTGTCAGTTGCCTGTTTTTTGTTGTTTTTGGTTCGAGAAAAGCTAGTAAGAAAATATTCTCGAAATTGTACGGGACAAAAGCCAAAGTCAATATTTAACCGAGGAGAACACGGAGTCTAGAGGAGAGACGGAGGGGCGCCACAGGGCGGCTGCCCCCCCAGGCGCGGTCTAGGGTAGGCATGCTCCTAGACAGGGTGTGGGCCCCCTGGCCGCCTCCCAGCCTCGCCTCTTCGCCTATAAGAAGCCCCCGATGCCTAAACCCTAATCACCCGATCAATATTCCACGAAACCGTCTGTAGCCGCCGCCACCATCGTCCCTAGATCGGGGGATCTGAAGCTCTTCCCGGCACCCTGCTGGAGGAGAGATCATCCCGGAGGCCTTCTTCTTCATCATGCCAGCCTCCGGTATGAAGTGTGAGTATTTCCACCTTGGACTACGGGTTCATGTAGTAGCTAGATGGTTGTATCTCCTCCTTGTGCTTTCATGTCTAGATCTTGTGAGCTCCATTCATGATCAAGATCTCATCTATTTGTAATCATGCATGTTGTGTTTGTGGTGATCCGATGGATATTGAGATTACTATGTTAGATTGATTAATGGTTTTGTCTATTTCATTTTATCATGTTTGTGTTTGGGATCTTGCATGCTTGATGACCCACAAGTATAGGGGGTGTATCGTAGTACATTCGATAAATAGGAGTGTCGATCCTAACGAGGAAGGTGTTGACTAGTGGTATGGAGCATGAAATCTCTGTAAATACTTAGCAAACGTATTTTTAGGGGTTTTCTGATAAGGCAACAAAACAAAGAGCAAGTAATAAATAACAAATGCAGCAAGTTGCCCAATCCTTTCTTAGCAAAGGACAAGCCGGTGGAAATACTTATAAGGACCAAATGTTCTCGAGGACACATGGGAATTCTGTCAAGTGCTTTCGCTTCAAATAGCTCAGTACTCTTCTTTGGTGTTGTAAGTGTTGTGTGGGTGAACCTGTGCTAATGTACCGACCTTACTTGGACTAATACATACTTGTGATTAAACCCCCTGCAAGCATCCGCAACTACAGGTAAGTAATTAAGATATAAACCTAACCACTACCTTAAACTCTGAGATCCTACACTCCCTTATGCAATGGTGTCCTAACGGGGTTTCAGGTTTCTATCACTTCGGCAACCCCACAATTAGTATCCAAATACACAATGCATTCCCCTAGGCCCATAAATGGTGAAGTATCATGTAGTCGACATTCACATGACACCACTAGAAGAATAGCACCACAAATTAAATACTAAACCATTGAATAATAACTCAACACATATCCGCTAATAACAACATGACTTCTCCCATGTCCTCAAGAACTAAACGAACTACTCACGAGACATCATATGGATCAAGATCAAAGATGATATGATAATGGATAACAATCTGAACATAAACAATAATCCAATGGTTCCACTCACAAGCATCAACTAAAATAGTAATTAACACCGGGAAAGTTTCCCCTAAGAACTAAAGCAATATCCAACAGAATTGTTACAGCGGGTGACATGGTTATACCCTACGGGTACGTAACTTCAGCATACCTAGTCCAGCCCAAGGAAGGCCCACAGCAGACATACGCTGGCCCATGAAGATTTTCGGGTGGCTAAGGCCCATGACGTCTTCGGATCCTTGGAGAGCAAGACTAGAGGAGATAGGAAATTCAAAGGGGTAAAACCCTAGAACTTGTAACCGACTAGGACTACGTACGGGACCTGCCTAAGTCTATATAAAGGCCAGGAGGGCACGCCCTAGATCTCTCAACTCATACTTTCGCACACGCATCCACGCCAGATCGAATCTGCGCACCCTGTAACCTTCGGTTCTGCCGTAATCAAGAGCAGACAAGCAGGAGTAGGGTTTTCCCTCCGGGGGCCTGAACCTGGGTAAATCTCGTGTCCCCTGGTTGCTTGTCTGTTAACCGTGCCACGATCTCCAGCATCCCCATCTTCTCCAAAACCCAAGTCCATAACAATGGGCATTGACGAGATTAAACCTCGTCAATTGGCGCCGTCTGTGGGAACTGGGGTTGCTGATTGTGCAGTCGTGACGGTTCCGACCCGATCGATCTACAACTCTGCGGCGACAGAGAATCACCTTCTCTTCGGCGCTTTCGACTTCACCGCCCACTCGCCGGCTACCATGAAGGATTTCGAGCCCGTAGGCGACGGACTCGAAATTTTGTTCGGGAGCTTCTGCTTCCAGGTGGGATAAACTGGCACCCTCCGCCTCCCTGAGCGGGTGCCCGTGCCGTCAATCATGCCCGCTTCATGGGCTCCACACCCCGTGCTACGCACGTCACCATCAACAGATGAGTTCTACAGCAGCAGCAGCTGCAACTCCGATCTATGCGATCCACCTTCGGATGAAGGGACCTACGGTTCTGGATCCGAAAGCTGTGGCAGCAACCAACCAATCTGCAGGCGCTATCTGTGCGCCGCAGTCATCCAAACCGACGAGGAAACGACTAACCCGCCGCCCAACCCCAACCCGCAGGACAGAAACGGCGAAAACGGTGGAAACGGCGAAAACGGGGAAAACAGTGGCCACCTCATCCAACTTAGCAAAGAAGGATGGGTCGAAGCACGCCGCATCGTCGCAGGCGAAATAGTCCTACCTCTGGACTCCCCACGTGATCTGCTGAGGGCATACCACTACCTCCTCATCGAGGAGCACAAGAAGCAAGTCAAGATGCAGGAGACGCTCGACAAATGCAAGCAAGTAGCCTCTGAGTCCAGTGCGCGACGAGCTGCGCTCTCCGCCATGGGACCCGGATCTAGCACAAACGGAAATCAGGGAAACAAGCACCGCTCTCGGGTGGAAAACATGGACCCCAAGGAGCGGCGTGACGTGACCCGAACTCTCCATACATCGTTCATGGATATGGACGCTAACGGCAACATCATCCCGAAGACGCCACAAGCTGCGATCATGGCAGCCACTGCGTATCTCGCGGCTCACCCACCTCCGGAGGGGGACCCGAAAAGGGCCATGCATAGGTCCGCACTCACCGGACTAGGACTAATCGGAGCTGCGCTCCACGAAGACGCTCCTGCGGAACCGAAGAAGAAAGCTCCGGCCAGGCGCGACCGGAGTCCCACCCCCTCATCCGAAGAGGAAGAGGAGCACGATCTTCCTCGAAGGAAGAAGAGCTCGCACCGCCATAAAAGCGACTACGACGCCAGAGACAAGCTTACACAGCGCAAGATCGATAAAGCACGCGCTAAACGCGCATGCTCATCTGAATCCGAGATGGATGAACACAAAGGAGAACTCTGCGGGGCTCGATGCTTCAGCAGATCCGTTCGGCGAACACAGATGCCACCCAACTTCAAGCTTCCTTCGGATACTCCGAAGTTCAACGGCACGCAAGATCCAAAATCCTGGCTCAGTGACCATCTGTCATCCGTCAAGCTTCACGGAGGCAACAAAGAAACCGCCATGCATTTCCTTCAGCTGCAGCTAACAGGCGCGGCGCGGGTCTGGCTTAGCAGCCTATCATCAGGATCCATCCGAAGCTGGGAGGAGCTCGCTTACAGCTTCATCCGAAACTTCAAAGGCACCAGCAAGAGGCCCGCCTCAATCGAAGAATTACGAGCCTGCACTCAGAGAACGGGTGAATCTATTCGCTCGTACATACTACGCTGGTCTACAACCAAGAACTCCACAGCACACATCTCCGAAGAGCGGGCCATCGACGCCTTCAGGGACGGCGTCAAGCGCCCAGACTTCAAGGAGAAACTTGGACGTGTAAAGCCCAAGACACTCGACCAGCTCATGGAAATCGCCAACAATTGGGCAGACGGCGAAGATTGCATCCAGCGAGCACAATCAGATGAAGAGGACGACTACGGCTGAAGACGCGAACGCCGCAGCAAGAGGAGATCGCGTGTCTACGAGGACCGCGACGGACCCAACATGGTCGCAGCCGGCTACGCCGACCGCCGTAACAACAACAGCCGCAACAGCGGAGGATACCGCAACGGAAACTTCCGCGACAACGGACGACCAACGCAGTCGTGGCAACGCCGCGACCGCGACAACGGACCCTTAGCATTCGACAAACTTTCGGGTCCATGCACCATCCACTTCTACATCGACAAACAGGATGGCAAAAAGAAAGCTAGCCACATGCTCAAGGACTGCCGCGAGTTCCAGAAACTCAGCGAAGGCATGGTGCAGATGAGGCAACAAGCTCCAATCCCTGCGTTCGGAAACGCACCTGCGCCAGGTGAAATAGCACACAGAGCTCCTCCACCGCCGCCTATTGGAGGCCCAAATCAACCAGTCGCACCAGCGCAAAACAACGTCGGGGTCGCATACCCCCCACCAAAAGGAGCACTTAATATGATACAGAAGGGACGCCCCACAAATAGGGTGCAGAAGAAAATCACCCGACAAATCAACTTGGCCGTGGCAACTCCGCCTGCAATCCCTGAGTACCTCAGTGGATCGGAGTCCTGCATCACATTCACTCGCGCGGATCACCCTTGCCAGATCCCTCGCCCAGGTCATGCTGCCCTGGTGCTGGAGGCGCAGATCGGAGGCTTCGAGATGAGTCGCGTCTTCATGGACGGCGGCAGCGGCATCAACCTAATGTTCGCAAGCACTCTAGCAGCTATGCGGATCCCGCAATGCAGCCTGGAACAATCAGACACAACGTTCCACGGCATTGTCCCAGGGAAGGGCATCTTCCCCCTGGGCAAAATAGGGCTCGACGTCATCTTCGGGAAGCCGGACAACTTTCGGCAGGAGCGCCTAGAATTCGAAGTGGTGGACTGGTCGGCGCAATACCATGCCATCCTGGGACGTGTAGCATTCGCAAGGTTCCTGGCCGTCCCACACTACGCATACCTACTACTCAAGATGCCAGGACCAAGGGGCGTCATCACAGTCCACGGGAGCTTCACCCGATCGGACCAATGCGACAGGGATTTCAACAAAATCTCCCAGTCCTTCGGCATGCAAGACAAGCTCGTAAGGCTCCGCGAGGTGACGGACAATGGGCTACCCCCAGTCACAAGGCAGAACGCACCTGACATGTCCTTCGACTCCACCGTCAACACCAAGAAAGTGCAGGTCCATCCGACAGACGCCTCCAAGATGGCGCTGATCGCCAACGACCTCAGCACCGCATAGGAAGGCGCGCTCGTCGAATTCCTCCGTGAGCGCTGGGAAATCTTCGCCTGGTGTCCTGCGGACATGCCAGGAGTTCCCAGGGAATTCGCCGAGCACGCACTCAATGTCTTCCCAGACACCAAGCCAGTCAAGCAGTCCATCCGAAGACTGTCGGAGCCACGAGCCGAAGCTATCGGCAAGGAGATCAACAGATTACTCGCAGCAGACTTCATCCGGGAAATCAAGGAAAGCGAGTGGCTGGAAAATACGGTGATGGTCCCAAAGAAGGACACGGACATCCTGCGGATGTGCGTGGACTTCACGTCACTAAACAAACACTGCCCAAAGGACCACTGCCCTCTTCCTCGGATCGACCAGATCATCGATTCTACTGCAGGTTGTGAGAAGCTCTCCTTCCCCGACTGCAGGTTGTGAGAAGCTCTCCTTCCCCTCTTCTCCTCCTTCTTCTCTTCCTTCTTCTCCTCCTTCTTTTCTTCCTTCTTCCGCTTTGCTGGCGGGTGCGGAGCAACAGCCCGCACAGGAATGGCAGGAAGGGGAGAGGAAGAACCCCCATGAACATCATCATGACGCTCAAGGCCCAGAGGATTTCTGGGAGTCGGAGGAGTCGAGGCATCTGACGACTCGCTAGAGCTCCGTGATCGCTTGCGCGAATGGTCCTCGCTCGATTCGTCGGCATCCTCCGCTGGGGATCGCGCTGACGGTAGCTCGGACACGGAATCCACCACTTCATTATCCGGGGCATTCGGATACCTTTCGGGCAACGGTGGTGCCATGCCCGGCACTTTGAAGCTCTGCAAAAGGAAAAGGATATTTGTTAGCAAACAAAGGAAAAAGTACACAGCTGACCAAAACAAAAGGGGAGCACTACGTGCGCAAATCTACACCTTCGGTACGACCAACGTCGAAGAAAAGGGAGGATTCAGCGACTTCCCCGAGATTTCTTCGTCGGCCTTGAACTTCAACAGCGCGCGAAGAGCCTTGTCAAGTTCCACCTCGGAGATTTTCTCACTCGAAACCCTTGTCGGATCACGGCGCCCAGAGTAAAGAAACATCGGGTGCGCCCTCACTTGGAGAGGCTGCACCCGACGCTCAAGAAACGTCCGGATGATGTCGACACCGTTCACCTCCTTCTCAGGAATCAGTTGGAGATCCTCCACCCGACGGTACAGGGCCTCTATCTCCGCCACCTCACCGTCTAAGATTTGGTTTTTCCAGGATCTTTTCTTCTCAATCAATTGGGAGGGGTCAAAAGGAACGAGACCAAAATCTTGCCCAGGCAGTACGGAGTCACGGATGTAAAACCATTTCCTCCGCCAGTACTGGACAGATTCGGACATGGAAAAGGAAAACAATTGCACATTGGGACTGAGGGAGATGATGAAACCCCCAATGGGATACACACCATCCGAACCAGACTGCCTCTTCACGGAATAAAGCTTCCGGAAGAGGCCAAAGTGCTGCTCAATGCCCAGCCAGCACTCGCAAAGGGTGATAAAACAAGCAATGTGGAGAAGAGAATTGGGAGACAGATGATGCAACTGAACCCCATAGAAGAAGAGCAGTCCACGAAGGAAGTCATGGACTGGATACGAAAACCCACGCAAGACGAAGGCAGGAAACATAACCCGGTACCCAGATGGGGGACGGGGGATTACCTCATTGCCGGGGAGTTTGACGGCCGTCGTATCCTGCGGGATCAGGCCCCGCTCGCGCAGTTTGCGGAGATCGCTCTCCCGCGTCTCTGATCGCCGCCAGCCACCATCGGTGACGCGAGCAGCGGCGGTGCTCTTCTTGCCTCCGGCGGCGCTGGTCCCAACCACAGATGAGGACTTCTTTGTTTTCCCCATGGCGCTACGGCGGTGGTGGCGTTGCCAACGAAGAAAGACAAAGGAAATGTGGAGGAAACTCTCAGCGCGCAGCAAGAATAGCTCAAGAACGAGGAGGCCGTGAATAGATGAACTGCTGCGGTGAAAAACAAACCACGATTTCACCAGGGATTATAACAGCGAAGATGACGCACGCTGGCCGTCCATCGAGAAGACCTAACGCCAACGGTAGATCTGGCCGTACACGTGTCAGCACCAAAACGAACCGTCGATACCACGCCGTCCACTACGTGCGGAATTCGAGGAGACGCCGTAATCATCTCCACGCCGCGCGTGACCGGTCAATTCAAAGTCAGCAAGTGGGACCCACGCTTCGTCCAGTCAAGTAATCTCTGGCGTAGCAGACGCTTGAGGTCATCGATCGTAAGCACTGACGTCATCAAAAGCTATACTAGCACCACTTCGGCTCCACAATTAAAAGTACTCACTCGAATCTATGATTCGACTAAATACTTGGGGGCTACTCCTATCAGGAGCGCTGGCCGCGCACCCGACAGACAAATGAGGACAAAATTACTTCTCTGAGTCCTACGTCGAGTCTACGACTCCACTACGGACTCGGGGGCTACTCCCATAGGGAGGATGGATTTAAGCATCCGAATATTTTCGAGTCCTGCGGACCTAATGATTGAAACAATGCTTGAACTAAAAGTCTCCGTTCGAGTCTACGACTCGAACAGACACTTGGGGGCTACTCCCATAGGGAGCGCTGGTCGCGCACCCTATGAAATCTTCGACTGTGATCTTTCGGATCAGCACGCAAAAACTTTTTGGCAACTCTGCCCCAACAAAACGCTGAGTGAGCGACAATCTCCTTGGCCACCCGAAGCACCTCCGAGGTGATAAATGTTCGGATGTTGCGTCTGCGACGCAAAGATAAGACCTACAGATATCATCTGATGGCCTGGCAACGCACCTGACTGCGTTCTGCTAGCATGAATCCGTACCAGCAGGTACGATGAAAAATCCCGACGGACGCATTGGGTACACCAATTAAAAGCACTGGAATTCCACTCCTATAAGTCCTCCGCGGCCTGAGTTGAATTACGCCAGCATATGTTCCAGGCCCGGGTTAAGGGACCCGAAACTGAAGAAGATCGTGTTGTTTCGTCCTAAGACAGTTAACTGACCCTGATCCGTCGGGTGAGTCAGGCACACACATCAACAATCCCTACACACATATACTATTAACATATAGCTGCTCCCGAAGGATGGAAGAGTCCTCAGCCGAATCTACGATTCGACTGATCACTCGGGGGCTACTAACATGGTTATACCCTACGGGTACGTAACTTCAGCATACCTAGTCCAGCCCAAGGAAGGCCCACAGCAGACATACGCTGGCCCATGAAGATTTTCGGGTGGCTAAGGCCCATGACGTCTTCGGATCCTTGGAGAGCAAGACTAGAGGAGATAGAAAATTCAAAGGGGTAAAACCCTAGAACTTGTAACCGACTAGGACTACGCCCGGGACCTGCCTAAGTCTATATAAAGGCCAGGAGGGCACGCCCTAGATCTCTCAACTCATACTTTCGCACACGCATCCACGCCAGATCGAATCTGCGCACCCTGTAACCTTCGGTTCTGCCGTAATCAAGAGCAGACAAGCAGGAGTAGGGTTTTCCCTCCGGGGGCCTGAACCTGGGTAAATCTCGTGTCCCCTGGTTGCTTGTCTGTTAACCGTGCCACGATCTCCAGCATCCCCATCTTCTCCAAAACCCAAGTCCATAACAATGGGCATTGACGAGATTAAACCTCGTCAGCGGGACGGAGTGGTGATGATGGTGCTGGTGGATGTGATGGTGTGGATGATGATGATGATACCGATGAATCCTAGCTTGATGACGGTGTTGATGGCCACGATCTCCCCTCTCCGGGAAGGAATTTTCCCGGTAGAAATCTGTCTGTCAGAGAGATCTTTCTCTCTCGGTGTTTTCCGCCCCGCAGAGGCGGCGAAAATCTATCTGTGGTCGCTCCCTGGTGTTAGGGTTACATGAGGAAGATATAGGCGAGAGGGCGGAGTCGGAGGCCGAGAAGGCGGGCCACACATGCCCTAGGCGATGGGCCAGGTGGGCCCGCGCCTAGGGGGTGTGGGCACCCTGTGGCCCTTCTTTGCCTCCCCTTCTGGCTTCCTTAGTCTTCCGGGAAAATATAATTTTCCCACATTTTTCTAGTATTTTTCTGATCTGCATCAAAACACCTCCTTTTCCATCAGAATCAAGACTCCGGCAGTTCATCCTCCAAGAATCATCCAACATGCATAAACATATGAAAAGAAATAAGTATTACCTCATAATAATATATATATATATATCAATGAATAGAGGCAAATTATGATATAGAATGGTGATGCAAATTGGACGTATCAACTCCCCCCAAGCTTAGACCTTCGCTTGTCCCCAAGCGAAAACCGAGCTCAGTAAACATGTCCACAGGTTTATGGAGTGAAGTGTCGATAAAAGAATACGGACAAGAAGCATCACACTTACCATTACACAACTCATATAAGAAAGCAACTCACCATTATATAACTTAGATTGCAACGAGTACAGTAGTCACAATAGAAATGCATAAATATAAATCATAATTGGGATCGGCAAACTCCTGTTCCTGGTCAGAGAACAGCTAGCAAATGGTTTCACAAAAAGCTTTTTGTAGAAACTTTATAATAGGAGCACTCTTTGCTCAAAAAGGTTTTTCACAATGAAGGCTTTCAAAGTAATACTCAATAGATAAGAGTCTTGTGCAAACAAGGAAAATAAAGAACATGATTGGATAAATCACCATATGAATGCTTGCAACACAACAACTCAAATGCTTGCTAGAGATAGAGAGGAAGTAGGTTTACTGACTCAACTTTAGAATATAGGAGAAAGGTCCCTTTATAGAGGGTAGCAGGGATTTCAAGTCATAAATAGCTTCCAAAAGATTATGATACTTACTAGCTTTGAGCCCTCATTGCCCCTATCATAGGAATCTTGAGATGGTTAAGGTTAAAGTGCACAAAGATGGAGTTGCTTGATGAAATATAAGTTGGCAATCTCATGTCCCTTGAATATGAGGGCCACTCCTCATGCTACTCAACTTTAGTTACCGGTAAGTTCTTGTCATTGTAAGTACATGTGTATCATAGAGAACCGCCAACGGGGTACCCCTTGCACATGGTAGAGGAGCTATCCCATAACCAAAATGACAAGGCAAGCAGACAATGAGCATCTCAGCGATCTTTTTATTTACTATGTGCATAGCTTTTTATTGAGGATGCTTCATAGATAGCTCACTATGGTGATGCTGCAAGTTTCAACCATGATTAGGCATGGATTAGGCTAGCGGCCCAGGCGTTTCTCTAACACAAAATACAGACTCCATGGACTTACAAGTTCCCTCTTTATTTCACACCGTTGACATCCACAGACAAAAGAGCACGATATCAACTGTGTACAGAGTACAAGTGAAATGTTGAAAGTGTTCCCCATGACGGCACGGTTCTGCTAATTCCAGCGTATAGATGCAAGCATATACAACTTCGATGACACAATGGTTCAAGTCTATTAGGGGCAAGAAAATAAGGTGTGCCATCAAGTTCGTGAGAGCTTTACTAACTAGTTTTCACATAACAAAATACTTTTTAATTTGAAAGATGGATGAAGCTTGAGAATTTGCTTGGAAAATCAATTGCTAATAGGTAGATATGGTGGACACAAATGGCAAAGGTTTTTGTTAAAGGGTTTGGAAACATGAGAAGTATGCCTTCTCAAAACATGTTTTTGGCTAGCAAGGCTGGGTAGCAAGCAAGAGAGTTGAAAGAAACAAGCAAACATACAAGTAATAAAGCCAAACATGCAATCTTCCTTGAAGACACAAAAGAACTTAAATAAAGAATACTAAGCTTATGAGCCAACAAGAAAGAAAATAAATGATACAAAATACCTGTAAGCTTTTCTCATTTTGTTTCAAACCTCAATAAGTATTGCTACTGACAAGAACTCGGTTTGCCAAAACCAATTTAGATCCACTTGATGATCCTAAGTCATGCCAATACTGATCAACAAGATCCATCATATAATAGAGATTGCAA
This sequence comes from Avena sativa, assembly GCA_916181665.1. Taxonomy (NCBI): domain Eukaryota; kingdom Viridiplantae; phylum Streptophyta; class Magnoliopsida; order Poales; family Poaceae; genus Avena; species Avena sativa. The sequence goes on from OV702279.1 coordinate 216,963,576, forward strand.
ACTAAAATAAGAAGTGCAAAAAGTAAAAGATGAAACTTCTCATTAATATTCCAATAAAGGCACTCACACCAAGAGATACATAGATAATCAACTAAAGGAGAGATACTTCCACATGCAAACCAAAATATAAGATAACACCTCTACCAAAGATATGAATCCACTAAAACGGTAAAAGATAAAAGATAATAGTTATGACACCGCGGCACTCCCCCAAGCTTGGAACAGTCCAAGGGGATGCAAAACCTGATGATGAATTACTCCTTCGGTGGTGGTGTTATCTTGTCATCATAAAACTTCCAAGGAAAAGGTTCCCCATCCAAAAAGGATGTCCTTGTCTCCCCAATCCTGAAACTAGCAGCGGAGCTTATGCGATCAAATCTAGCCTCATACTCATAGTTTTTATTTTGTATGTCGTAGAGTTGTCCTTGTAGTTGGTTGGTGGTCTGACGGAGCGAGAAGATTTATTCTCGGAGCTCATCCACCTCCTCCTCATGTTTGGCGATGAGTTCTGAACTTATCTTGTAAATAACATCCACTTCGCGTTCCGCCATCTTCTTGTACCTGAAAACCTCCTGCTCCAATGCTTCCATCTTATCTTCTCCCTTAGGGCCTTGAACTTCTTTCATCTGTACCTTCCCATCTTTGAGAATCAGCTCCTTAGGATGGATCTTCAACTCATACATGTATGGGTTAAGGATATCCATAGAGGAATCCTCCATGGGTGATTCAGAGGAAGACATTGTAGCTCCAAAACTAAGAATTTGCCTGACAGAAACAGATCGAAACAAAAACATGATGAGAACTCGATGCAAGAACCTCGAGGAATCCGGGGGTTATATATTACGAAGTTTCAAAGCATAAGGAAGGTTTTGTTACGAAAATGAGGCGGAGACGGAGCTCGGGGGAGGCACACCCCCTCCAGGCGCGGGGAAAGGTGGGCCCGCGCCTGGGGTGGGTTTGGCCACCCCGGCCCCGTTTCCTCCTATGTTCCGTCTCGTAACTTCCCTTATGTATAAAAAAACATCAAAAATATAAAAAGATTAGGATTTCACGAACCTTCTGTTTTCACCCCTTTTACCTATTCAAAGACGAACTCTGCAGTTTCTGGTGTTTGGTTTCTAATAAATTCTTATGGAGTCACCATTTGAATAACATCAACATCTTCATTATAAGAATCTCTAGAAATATAATGTTTTAGTCTTTGACCATTCACCACCTGTGTTGTGTCATCCTTCAAAGAAGATATTTTGATAGCTCCCGAACGATATACTTCCTTAATAACAAAAGGTCCTTCCCATTTTTAGAGTAGTTTCCCTGCAAAAAATCTGAGACGAGACCTATACAAAAGAACTTTCTCACCAACATGGAACTCTCTTTTGAGAATCCTCCTATCATGCTATCTTTTTACTTTTTCCTTAAAGAGTTTAGCGTTTTCATAAGCCTCACTTCTCCACTCATCTAAGGCACTCATGTTAAGCAATCTTTTCTCAGCAGCAAGTTTAAAATCTCTATTCAACTCTTTCACTGCCCAATAAGCTTTATATTCTAATTCTAAAGGCAAGTGACAAGCTTTCCCATAGACCATTTTGTAAGGAGACATCCCCATAGGATTTTTTATAAGCAGTTTTATAAGCCCACAAAGTGTCATTCAACTTTTTACCCCAATTTTTTCTAGATCTATTGACAGTCTTCTGTAAGATACATTTAATTTCCCTATTGGAAAGTTCTACTTGCCCACTGGTTTGGGAGTGATAAGCTGAAGCAATTCTATGGTTTACATCGTACTTAGCAAGAGATTTTATAAAACCCCCATGAATAAAATGAGAGCCTCCATCAGTCATGAGATATCTAGGCACACCGAACCTAGGAAAAATAACATCCTGAAGCATTTTCAAGGAGGTCTTACCATCAGCACTATTTGTAGGTATGGCTTCTACCCACTTTGTAACATAGTCGACAACAACAAGAATATGAGTGTACCCTTTTGAAGGGGGAAAAGGACCCATAAAGTCAAATCCCCAACAATCAAAAGGTTCAATAACAAGAGAATAATTCATAGGCATTTCATTGCGTCTAGAAATGTTACCTACTCGTTGACATTCATCACATGATAAGACAAACTTCCTTGCATCTTTGAAAAGGGTAGGCCAATAAAATCCAGATTGTAGAACTTTTTGTGCAGTCCTATCCCCTGCATGATGTCCTCCATAAGCACTGCCATGACATTTTCTCAGTATCTCTTGTTGTTCAAATTCTGGAACACATCTTCGCATAATACCATCTACTCCTTCCTTATATAAGTGTGGGTCATCCCAAAAGTAATGTCTTAGATCATAAAAGAATTTTATTCTTTGCTGAGATGTAAAAGTTGGAGGCAAATACTTGGAAACAATAAAGTTAGCATAATCAGCATACCAAGGACTCTCATGCGGACAAACCCTTATTGAAGCCAACTTCTCGTTTGGAAAACTATCATTAACAGGCAATGGGTCAAAAGAAATGTTTTCCAAACGAGATAAAATTATCATCAATAGGATTATCAGCACCATTCCTATCCACAATATGCAGATCAAACTCTTGTAAAAGCAACACCCACCTAATAAGCCTAGGCCTAGCGGCCTTATTTGTCATAAGGTACTTAATAGCGGCATGATCAGTATGAATAGTAACCTTTGAATCAGCAATATAAGGTCTAAACTTATCACAAGCAAAGATTACAGCTAAGAACTCTTTTTCAATAGTAGCATAATTCTTTTGAGCAGCATCAAGAGTCTTGCTAGCATAATGAATAACATTCAACTTCTTATCAACACATTGTCCAAGCACAACACCCACAACAAAATCACTAGCATCACACATAATTTCAAAAGGTAAATTCCATTCAGGTGGTTGAACAATAGGAGCAGTAGTCAAATCTTTCTTGAATGTTTCAAAAGCTTCCTTACAATCATCATCAAAAACAAAAGGTACATCTTTTTGAAGAATATTAGTAAGGGGCTTTGAAATTTTGGAGAAATCTTTAATAAACCTCCTATTGAAACCAGCATGACCAAGGATACTACGAATACCTTTGATATCTCTAGGACAAGGCATCTTCTCAATTGCTTCTATTTTGTCTCTGTCAACTTCAATGCCTCTTTTAGAAATTTTGTGTCCAAGAACAATCCCTTCATTAACCATGAAATGGCATTTTCCCAATTAAGAACAAGGTTGGTTTCTTCACATCTCTGCAAAACTTTATCAAGGTTATGCAAACAGTTATCAAAAGAAGTTCCATAGACGGAGAAATCATCCATGAAAACCTCCAAAATTTCTTCACAAAAACCATGAAAGATAGCAGACATGCATCTTTGAAAGATAGAAGTGATGACCCACAAGTATAGGGGGTGTATCATAGTATTTTCGATAAATAGGAGTCTCGATCCCAACGAGGAGCAGAAGGTGTTGACTAGTGGTATGGAGCAGTAAATCTCTATAAATACTTAGCAAACAAATTTTTAGGGGTTTTCTGATACGGCAACAAAACAAAGAGCAAGTAATAAAGAATAAATGCAGTAAGTGGCCCAATCCTTTCTTAGCAAAGGACAAGCAGGTTAAAATACTTATAAGGACGAAACGTTCTCGAGGACACATGGGAATTCTGTCAAGAACTTTCGCTTCAAATAGCTGAGTACTCTTCTTTGGTGTTGTAAGTGTTGTGTGGGTGAACCTGTGCTAATGTACATACTTGTGATTAAACCCCCTTCAAGCATCTGCAACTACAGGAAAGTAATTAAGATATAAACCTAACCACAGCCTTAAACTCTGAGATCCTACGCTCCCTTGTGCAAAGGTGTCCTAACGGGGGTTCAGGTTTCTGTCACTCCGGCAACCCCACAATTAGTAGCCAAATACACAATGCATTCCCCTAGGCCCATAAATGGTGAAGTATCATGTAGCCTACGTTCACATGACACCACTAGAAGAATAGCACCACAACTTAAATACTAAACCATTGAATAATAACTCAACACAAATCCACTACTAACAACATGACTTCTCCCATGTCCTCAAAAACTAAACGAACTACTCACGAGACATCATATGGATCAAGATCAAAGATGATATGATAATGGATAACAATCTGAACATAAAAATAATCCAATGGTTCCACTCACAAGCATCAACTACAATAGTAATTAACACCGGGAAATTGGATTCTGATGGACTCACAAGTAAACAATAATCCAATGGTTCCACTCACAAGCATCAACTACAAAGTAATACCTCATAATAAGACATATATCAATGAATAGAGGCAAATTATGATATAGAATGGTGATGCCAATTGGACGTATCAACTCCCCCAATCTTAGACCTTCGCTTACCCCCAAGCAAAAACTGAGCTCAGTAAACATGTCCACAGGTTTATGGAGTGAAGTGTCGATAAAAGAATATGGACAAGAAGCATCACACTTACCGTTACTCAACTCATAGAAGAAAACAACTCATCATTATATAACTTCAGCTTGCAACAAGTACAGGAGTCACAATAGAGATGCGTAAAGATAAATCATAATTGGAATTGGCAAACTCTTGTTCCTGGTCAGAGAACAGCTGGCAAACAGTTTCACAAAAAGCTTTTTGTAGAAGTTCTATAACAGGAGCACTCTTTGCTCAAAAAGGTTTTTCACAATGAAGGCTTTCAAAGTAATACTCAATAGATAAGAGCCTTGTGCAAACAAGGAAGATAAAGAAAATGATCGAATAAATCGCCATATGAATGCTTGCAACACAACAACTCAAATGCTTGCTGGAGAAAGAGAGGAAGTAGGTTTACTGACTCAACTTAGAAGATAGGAGAAAGGTCCCTTTATAGAGGGTAGCAGGGATTTCAAGTCATAAAGAGCTTCCAAAAGATTATGGTACTTACTAGCTTTGAGCCCTCATTGCCCCTATCATAAGCATCTTGAGATGATTACGGTTAAAGTGCACAAATATGGAGTATATGCTTGACGAAATATAAGTTGGCAATCTCATGTCCCTTGAATATGAGAGCCACTCCTCATGCTACTCAACTCTAGTCACCGGTAAGTTCTTGTCATTGTAAGTGCATGCGTATCATAGAGAACCACCAACGGGGTACCCCTTGCACATGGTACAGGAGCTATCCCATAACCAAAATGACAAGGCAAGCAGACAATGAGCATCTCAGCGATCTTTTTATTTACTATGTGCATAGATTTTTATTGAGGATGCTTCATAGATAGCTCACTATGGTGACGCTGCAAGTTTCCAGCATGATTAGGCATGGCTTAGGCTAGTGTCCCGGGCATTTCTCTAACACAAAATACAGACTCCATGGACTTACAAGTTCCCTCTTTATTTCACACCGTTGACATCCACAGACAAAAGAGCACGATATCAACTATGTACAGAGTACAAGTGCAATGTTAAAGCGTTCCCCGTGATAGCACGGTTCTGCTAATTCCAACGTATAGATGCAAGCATATACAACTTCGATGACACAATGGTTCAAGTTTATTAGGGGCAAGAAAATAAGGTGTGCCATCAAGTTTGTGAGAGATTTACTAACTAGTTTTCACATAACAAAATACTTTTTAATTTGAAAGATAGATGAAGCTTGAGAATTTGCTTGGAGAAGCAATTGCTAATAGGTAGATATGGTGGACACAAATGGCAAAGGTTTTGGTTATAGGGTTTGGAAAGATGAGAAGTATGCCTTCTCAAAACAGGTTTTTGGCTAGCAAGGCTGGGTAGCAAGCAAGAGAGTTGAAAGAAACAAGCAAACATACAAGTAATAAAGCCAAACATGCAATCTTCCTTGAATACACGAAAGAACTTAAATAAAGAATACTAAGCTTATGAGCCAACAAGAAAGAAAATAAATGATACAAAATACCTGTAAGATTTTCTCATTTTCTTTCAAACCTCAAAAAGTGTTGCTACTGACCAGAACTTGGTTTTTAGATCCACTTGATGATCCCAAAGTGATGCCAATACTGATCAACAAGATCCATCATATAATAGAGATTGCAAACTAAAATAAGAAGTGCAGAAAGTAAAAGATGAAACTTCTCATTAATATTACAATAAAGGCACTCACACCAAGGGATACATAGATAACCAACTAAAGGAGGGATACTTACACATGCAAACCAAACTATAAGATAACACCTCTACCAAAGATATGAATCCACTAAAAAGGTAAAATATAAAAGATAATGATGTTGATACCGTGGCACTCCCCCCAAGCTTGGAACAAGCCAAGGGGATGCCAAACCTGATGACGAATTACTCCTTTGGTGGTGGTGGTGTTCTCTTGATAAGGTCTTCAATAAGATTCCTCAACTCCTCAATCTCAAAGGTTAGAGTACGAATCAACTCCGAATTTTGCTCAATGCGGTTCATGATCATATCGGACCAAGAATTCCAGTCCTTGCTATTCTTTCCCCACTCTTCCTTCTTAGTGTGTTCCTCCCCTGCATGGTTGGAACGAGGCATATCCCACATCGAGGGCAAGTTCCCTTTGGGCACATGTTGATATTGACGCTCATGTATAAGAGTGTGGAAGGGTTCCTTGGTACTTGGAGAAGGTGATCGTGGAGAGAGGGTATGATGTGGAAGTTTCCCTCCTATAGACATCCTTGCTGTCCTCTTAGGCTTGATAGGTTTTGCCACCACTCCAATGCTTGTGACGGTAGCGCGGATGTCCGGTTGCTTGTCCTCCTACATGGCTCCTTCATAACCTACCAAAATCTCCTCCTCCTTGGGTTTGCAAGGATCATCTTCCTTGGGCTTCTTTCCCTTGTCGTTGGCGGAGACCATGGTGCTCTAAACTTGAGAAGATTTCCTAATAGAAACAGATCGAAACGAAAACATGATGAGAACATGATGCACGAACCTCGGGGGATCCGGGGGTTATATATTAAAAAGTTTCAATGCATAAGGAAGGTTTTGATACGAAAACGAGGCGGAGTCGGAGCTCGGGGGAGGCACACCCCCTCCAGGCGCGGGGCAAGGTGGGCCCGCGCCTGGGGTGGGTTTGGCCACCCCGACCTCCGTTTCCTCCTCTGTTCCATCTCGTGACTTGCCTTATGTATTAAAAACATCAAAAATATAAAAATATTGGGGTTTCACGAACCTTCTGTTTTCACCACTTTTACCTATTCAAAGACGAACTCTGTAGACTCCTTTTCTCCTTCTCCTGGAAATTCCTTTCCTCACATGGCAATACACAAAATTCAATGGCAACATTAGTGTAAGCAAAAAAAATTAACCTTTAGGTACGCACTTCAACTGAAATCCATCAAAACAAAGGCTTCTATAAAGGCAAATGCAAATGATAACATAAATCTATCAAACCAGACCAACAGGTAAAGATTGATTTTATCGAAAACCTTCTGTTGCTAAAATCAAAAAGTGCAGAACTAATGAAAGTTGGGTAACAACTTGGAGAACAAGCTCAGAAAAATGCAGCTCCATCCTACGTACTGAGCTCCCTCACGAAGTTTTACAATGCAGCGCAAAAATCTGTCCCAAGACAGCCACTTTTCACAACTCCTCCACTTCTCAAAAGTAGTTGAACTTGACACAAAAACCAAAACAAAAAGGATAAGGAGCGGTTATTACTGAAGTAATAACTTTCAAGACTCAACCAAACTCTTGGGTTATCTCCCAACAAGTACTTTTCTTTAAAGCCTTTTAGTTAGGCTTGAAACTTTCAAAGATGCTCACAAAGGAGATAAATATTTGAAGTGAAAGAGAGCATCAAGAAGCAAATAACCAACACATTTGAGTATAACCCACTTCCTATGCATGGGGGTATCATGAGAAAATGAATTGTTGAAACAAAAAATCCACTATCATAGGAAGACAAAACAAATGCAACTTCAAAGCTTTCAACATAAAACGGGGAAACTTAACATTATTGAGAAGCATAAAACCATGTTTCTCTCTCTCATAATAACTTTTATTAGCACTTTGAATAAAGTTGACAATATAAATATCACTGGCAACAACTTTATCATAAGAATGAGCATACTTACTATCACCAAAAAGAGGTCCAAGTTCATAAACTGGATCAATAGAAGCAAGTTGTTCCATCCTGAAATCTTTATTAGGCAAGCTATTTTCACAAGGAGCTTTAGCAAATTTGGAAAAGTTAAACTCATAAGAATCTCCATCAAACTTAGTTAAAACTTTCTCCTTCTTACAATATATAATAGCTCCACAAGTGTTCAAGAAAGGTCTACCAAAAATGCAGGACAAGTTTTGCTAGCTGCAGAATTCAGCACTAGAAAATCAGCAGGATACTTAATCTTACCACAGAGAACCTCCACGTCTCTTACAATACCAATAGGGCAAATGGTTTCCTTATTTGCAAGGTGAATAACCACATCAATGTCCTCAAGCTCACAAGGACCAATCTCATGCATAATTTCCCTATAAAGCTCATAAGGAATAGCACTAGAACTAGCACCAATATCACATAAACCATAGTAGCAATGATCACCAATTTTCACAGAAAGCACAGGAACACTAGCTTTTCTAGCTTTACTAGGATGAGATATAATATTAGAAGCGTCTTCACAGAAGACAATATGCTCATCCTCTATATTTCTAGCGTCAAGATCTTTCACAATAGCTACCACAGGCTCAATATTCAATTGCTCAACAAGCTCCATAGTTTTCTTAGTACCTTTATTACTTGCATTAATCATCATAGAATACTCCTTTACCATAGCTGGGAAAGGTATTTTCTCAACATAAGGTTCAGGCACAATATGATTAGTAGTACAAACTTCAGCACTTCTAACAGGAACATGATTAACAACATCTTTTTAAGGAGCATGGTACTTATTCCACTTCTTCTTGGGAATTTCTATGTAAGAGGCAAAGGCCTTAAAACAGTTGGCAATACTTTGGAATCAAGACCAAACTCATTACTGGTATCACGGAAGTCATCAGTTACCATAAAATATTTAATGCATTCATAATCATAGTTTATACCTGACTTTCTTCCTTTGTCATTCTCCCAAGCTTCAGCGTTTTCTTGAATACGGTCTAGGAAATCCCATTTAGCTTCTTCCTTCATACGTGTGAATGATCCAGCACAAGAAGCATCTAGTAAATCTTTATCATGAAGAGAAAGCCTAGCATAAAAGTTATTGATAATAATATTGTTAGGGAGTTCATGAATAGGACATTTAGGCATTAGTAACTTCAATCTCCCCCAAGCTTGAGTTGTACTCTCTCCATCACGAGGCCAAAAGTTATATATCTGATTTCTATCCTTATGAATCTCACTGGGAGGATACAGTTTAGAATAAAAGAGAGATGACATTTCCTCCCATTCCATGGATTGTCCATTCTTCAGCAGCTTATAACATTCTTCAGCTCTCCCTTTCAAGGATATAGAGAGTAACTTCTTCTTCACCTGTTCAGTTGTGATACCTGCACACTTAAACAACACGCATAATTCATGGATAAAACACAAGTGATCACCAGGATGGACAGTTCCATCCCCAAAATAATAATTATACATAACACGATCAACAATACTTGTAGGTATCTTAAAAGGATCTATCTCAACAGGTGGTGGTTCATCTACTACCCTAGCAGTGGTAGTAGTTTTCCCAAACAGAAAACCAAGTGGGTTATCCATATTGGAAACAAAGTGTCAAGCAGTAAAAAAAAGCAATACTCATAGTAGAAGTTTCCTTTACCAGTTCCACTCTTCAATAGCGCTTCACTCCCTGGCAACGACGCCAGAAAATAGTCTTGATGACCCACAAGAATAGGGGGTGTATCACAGTACTTCCGATAAATAGGAGTGTCGATACCAAAGAGGAGAAGAAGGTGTTGACTAGTGGTATGGAGCAGGAAATCTCTGTAGATACTTAGCAAACAGATTTTTAGGGGTTTTATGATAAGGCAACAAAACAAAGAGCAAGTAATAAAGAACAAACGCAGCAAGTGGCCCAATCCTTTCTTAGCAAAGGACAAGCCGGTGGAAATACTTATATGGACCAAACGTTCTCGAGGACACATGGGAATTCTGTCAAGTGATTTCGCTTCAAATAGCTGAGTACTCTTCTTTGGTGTTGTAAGTGTTGTGTGGGTGAACCTGTGCTAATGTACCGACCTTACTTGGACTAATACATACTTGTGATTAAACCCCCTGCAAGCATCCGCAACTACAAGAAAGTAATTAAGATATAAACCTAACCACAACCTTAAACTCTGAGATCCTACGCTCCCTTGTGCAAAGGTGTCCTATCGGGGATTCAGGTTTCTGTCACTCCGGCAAACCCACAATTAGTAGCAAAATACACAATGCATTTCCCTAGGCCCATAAATGGTGAAGTATCATGTAGTCGATGTTCACATGATACCACTAGAAGAATAGCACCACAAATTAAATACTAAACCATTGAATAATAACTCAACACAAATCCACTACTAACAACATGACTTCTCCCATGTCCCCAAGAACTAAACGAACTACTCACGAGACATCGTATGGATCAAGATCAAAGATTATATGATAATGGATAACAATCTGAACATAAACAATAATCCAATGGTTCCACTCAAAAGCATCAACTACAATAGTAATTAACACCGGGAAAGTTTCCCCTAAGAACTAAAGCAATATCTAACACAATTGTTACAGCAGGACGGAGTAGTGATGATGGTGCTGGTAGAGATGATGGTGTGGATGACGATGATTATGATCCCGATGAAGCCTAGCTTGATGACTGTGTTGATGGCGACGATCTCCCCTCTTCGGGAAGGAATTTCCCCTGCAGAAATCTGTCTGCCGGAGAGATGTTTCTCTCTCAGTGTTTTCCGCCCCATAGAGGTGGCGGAAATCTATCTGTGGTCGCTCCCTGGTGTTAGGGTTCCGTGAAGAAGATATAGGCGAGAGGGCAGAGTCGGAGGCCAAGCAGGTGGGCCACACCTGCCCTAGGCGCGGGGCCAGGTGGGCCCGCGCCTAGGGGTGTGGGCCCCCTGTGGCCCTTCTTCGCCTCCATTCTGGCTTCCTCGGTCTTTCGGGAAAATATAATTTTCCCATATTTTTCTGGTATTTTTCTGATCTTCGTGAAATTGCATCAAAACACCTCTTTTTCCATCAGAAACCTGACTCTAGCAGTTCATCCTCCAAGAATCATCCAACATGCAAAAACTGAGGAAAAAACATAAGTTATACCTCATAATAAGACATATATCAATGAATAGAGGCAAATTATCATATATAATGGTGATGCAAATTGGACTTATCAAGCAGGAGCATTACATAAACCAAAAGGCATACGCCTATAATCATAAGTACCATAAGGACAAGTGAAAGTGGTTTTCTCTTGATCTTGTGCTTTCACAGCAATTTGAGAAAAACCAGAATAACCATGAAGAAAACAAAAGTGAGTCTTTTTGGATAACCTCTCAAGCATTTGATCAATAAAGGGCAAAGGATAATGATCTTTCTTAGTAACTTTATTGATTTTTCTAAAATCAATGCACATTCTATACCCAACCACTACTCTTTGGGGTATAAGCTCATTATCTTCATTAGGCACAACAGTTATTCCCTCTTTCTTGGGAACACAATGAACAGCGCTAACCCATTGACTATCAGCAATATGATAAATAATACCAGCATCAAGGAGTTTTAGTACCTCATATCTTACCACATCCTTCATCTTAGGATTTAGACGGCGTTGGTGCTCAACAACTGGTTTTACATCAGGCTCTATATTAATAGCATGATGACATATAGTGGGAGAAATTCATTTTAAATCATCAAGAGTATAACCCATAGCTCCTCTGTGTTTCTTCAATACTTCCAATAATCTTTCCTCTTCCTTTCCTGAAAGTTTAGAACTAATAATAACAGGATACACTTTCTTATTATCAATATAAGCATATTTAATATCATCAGGTAAAGGTTTTAATTCGAAAACAGGGTCCCCTTCAGGTGGTAGTGTGGTACCCAAATCTTCCACAGGTAGATTATGCTTAAGTAACTCAGGCTGACGAAGGAAAACCTCGTCAATCTCATTTCTTTCCTTCATGAAGACATCACTTTTGTGATCTTCCATAAACTACTGCAAGGCATTGTCAGGAGCAAGAGAAATAGCAGAAAGTTGTTCAACCCTGAAATCATCATTAGGCAGTTCATTTTCATAAGGAGTTTTGGCAAATTTGGAAAAATTAAATTCATAAGACTCTCCATCAAACTTAGTCAAAACTTTTCCCTTCCTACAATCTATATTAGCTCCACAAGTATTCAGGAAGGTCTACCAAAGATAATAGGACAAGTTTTACTAGCTTCTTTACCAAGTACTAGAAAATCAGCAGGATATTTAATCTTACCACAAAGGACCTCCACATCTCTTACAATGCCAATGGGGCAAACTTGCTCTCTATTAGCAAGGTGAATAACCGCATCAATGTCTTCAATCTCACAAGGACCAATTTCATGCATAATTTCCCTATAAAGCTCATAAGGAATAACACTAGAATTAGCACCAATATCACATAAACCATAGTAGCAATGATCACCAATTTTAACAGAAAGCACAGGAACACTAGCTTTTCTAGTCTTACTAGGATGAGAGATAATATTAGAAGCGTCTTCACAGAAGACAATGTGCACATCCTCTATATTTCTAGTGACAAGATCTTTCACAATAGCTACCATAGGCTCAATATTAATAAGCTCATCAGGCTCCACAGTTTCTTTGCACTTTTGTTAACCACATAAGCTATGATAGAATGTTTCTTTACCTTAGTAGGAAAAAGGATTTTCTCAACATAAGGTTCAGGCAAAATAGGATCAACAGTACAAACCTCAATGCCAAACATGAGTAACAATGTCTTTATAAGGAGCGTGGTATTTGTCCCACTCTCTCTTGGGAATTTCAATATAAGAGGCAAAAGCATTAAAACATTTTGCAAGAACTTGAGGATCAAGACCAAAATCATTGCTAATATCACGGAAGTCATCAATTCCCATAAAAGATTTAATGCATTCATAATCATATTTATACCTGACTTTCTTCCTTTGTCATTCTCCCAAGATTTAGTGTTCTCTTGAATACGGTCTAGGAGATCCCATTTAGCTTATTTCTTCATACGTGTGAATGATCCAGCACAAGAAGCATCTAGTAAATCTTTATCATGAAGAGAAAGCCTAGCATAAAATTTATTGATAATAATAATGTTAGGGAGTTCATGAATAGGACATTTAAGCATTAGTAACTTCAATCTCCCCCAAACTTGAGCTGTACTCTCTCCGTCACGAGGCCAAAAGTTATATACCTGATTTCTATCCTTATGAATCTCACTGGGAGGATAGAATTTAGAATAGAAGAGAGATTCCATTTCCTCCCATTCCATGGATTGTCCATTCTTTAGCAGCTTATACCATTCTTCATCTCTCCCTTTCAAGGATATAGAGAGTAACTTCTTCTTCACCTGTTCAGTTGTGATACCTGCACACTTAAACAACCCGCATAATTCATGGATAAAAAGCAAGTGATCACCAGGATGGAGAGTCCAAAATAATAATTATCCATAACACGATCAACAATACTTGTAGGTGTCTGAAAAGGATCTATCTCAACAGGTGGTGGTTCATCTACTACCCTAGCAGTGGTAGTTTTTTTTCCATACAATCCCCCAGGAAGAGGGATCGGGTTCCATTATCATCAGACAACGGAACAACAACCACACATATCGACGTAGTACTGACCCGCCTAGGGGGTCACAAAGGAAAAGCAAGAGGTTCAACTTACACACTGAACAAACTAAACAGAAATAAAGAAGGAGGTTGGAGACGCAAGAACACCGCCCTCAGGCTAGTGGGGAACTGTCCATAACAAAACACAACAAAAGGGAACTAAAAAACTGGATGCCAACACCATCTTCTCGCAGCCCAGTTCCTTTTTCTCAAGTTCTCCTTCTTTTCTCCCTCCCCCTTTCCAGCTCCGGAGCTTCATGAGCACGATCTCCAGGAATTGCAGGCAGCCCCAGAAAAGGAACAGGGGCCACATCCATAGCTACCGCATTGGTTGAAGAGTATCCGCTCCAGCTTGCAGCACCGCCCGGTCATTCTCCCCATGCAACCCTGCCCAATAACGAATGAACACACAAGCATATATGACCAAATCAACAGGCGAGTTAATGAGTTTTTTTTCAAAACAAGCCCTATTCCTGATCTTCCAAATAGCCCAGCAAATTGCCGCTACCACCGTAATCTGCACATTCCTACTAACCCCCACATACTGAGATGCCCACCAAAAATATTGGGAAAAAGATCCAGGTCTATTCGCGACACCAACAGCTTTGGCAACCACCCCCCCAAACATATTTAGCAGCCACACACGAAAACAACAAGTGTCCAGTGCTCTCATCCTTATTGCAAAACCTGCAAGTAAAGTCTCCAACCCAATTCTTCCTTCTCATGTTGTCTTTGGTGAGAATAGCATTGTGCCAGATAAGCCACAGCCAAATCTTAATCTTCAGGGGAATTTTTGCTTTCCACAGATGTTTAAAACTTCTATCAATCCCAACATTCGACAGGCGTGTGTACATTGACTTAACAGAGAACTTGCCAGATTTATTCCACATCCACACTGGTCTGTCCTTTTCTGATTCAAACTCACTCCAGACAGCAACTTTTCATTTGTTCCTGATGATTCAATCCATTAGTATCCAGCCATCTCCTAAAAGAGAGACTCCACCCTTTTTTGCCATGTCTGCCACCGTGATTTTTTGATTCTGACAAATGTCAAATAAATCAAGGAACCTATCTTTCAGGGGTGAGTCCAAGCACCAAGCATCATGCCAGAAATCAGTCAACTCCCCATTACCAATCCTTATTCTCCTACCAGCCAAATAGAAATCCCTAATCTTAATAAAATCATGCCAACATGGAGAATCACTCTGCCTGTGTTTTACATTACTGATCCCACCTTTCTTCAAATATTTTTTCCTCAGAAAAACTTGCCATGGACCTTCCTCAGCTTCGAGGCGCCACCACCACTTACACAACAAGCAAATATTAAAAAGCCTAATATTTTTAATCCCCAGTCCACCTTTTTTCCTGGGCCTACACACATACTTCCATTTAACCAGATGATATTTCTTCTTCCCCACCTTCCCATACCAAAAGAAAGCTCTAGTCTGCTTCTCAATTTCTTCCACATTTGACCTATGTAGAAGAAACATAGTCATAGGGTAAACAGCCACACTGGATACACAAGCAGTGATTTTAACATGCCTCCCTCCCAGGGACAAAGCCCCCCCCCCATCCAGCCATCTAACTTTTTCTTCAACCTATCACCAATAAAGCTCATTTCAGCCACTGTACATCTCCTGCTACAAACTGGCAAACCCAAATATTTAATAGGCCAACTACCCTTCTGACAGTTGAACATCTCAGCATAATTGGACAGTTTCTCCTCATCCTCTAACACCATCATCACCTCACTCTTCTCAAAGTTAATCTTGAGACCAGACATGGATTCAAACAAATACAACAACAATTTCAGGTTTCTAGCCCCCTCAGGATCATCCTTAATAAACAGAATGGTATCATCAGCATATTGTAAAATGGCAATCCCCTTATCAAACATATTATCAACCAAACATGTAAACAGCCCACCAGCCTGTGCATTAAGCACCATCTTAGCCAAACATTCCCCCGCCGGATTAAACAAAAAAGAAGAAAAGGGGTCCCCTTGCCTAACCCCCTTAAAGCTGCCAAAGTAAGGACCAGTTTCCCCATTGACCTTAACACTGAGAGTACCCTGAGTCACATCACTTTTTAACCAAATCATCCAATCTTCACTAAAACCTTTCTGCCTACAACAGTAAAACAAAAAGTCCCAGTTAACCTTGTCATAAGCTTTCTCAAAGTCAATTTTTAAAACCACACCCTGCTGCTTCTGACTTTTCGACTCTTTCAAAATCTCATGCAATAAAGTCACCCCATCTGCAATAAACCTCCCCTTAATAAAAGCAGTCTGACAAGTATCAATTAGTTTCCCCATCATAGGCTCAGTTCTAACTGTCAGAGTTTTAGTAAAAATCTTAAACAACACCTGGAGCAGACAAATAGGTCTATACTTTTGTATCCTATCAGCATCATCGCCTTTGGGCAGCAGAGTAATCACACCATAGTTAATGCTCCTCAAATCAATCTTATGAGCAAAAAAATCATCAAACATAGCCATAACATCTGTTTTTATAATTGCCCAACAATGTTGATAGAATTCAATAGGAATCCCATCAGGACCAGCAGCTTTATTTTTCTCCATCTGGTCAATGACCTCTTTAACCTCTTTCTCAGTAAAGGGCACCCCCATTTTCTCCCTATCTTCATCATTAAGCTTCTCCCAGTCCTGCCAATTGTCATCTGCAAGCCTAATAGAAAACCCACCAGCAGGCCCAAACAAAGATTTATAATAACTCGTAGCATGCTTCAGGAGATCACAGGTCCCCTGAATCTCATTCTCCCCATCTTTCATTGAAAAAATCATTTTTTTTCTCCTCACCCCATTAGCAATCCTATGAAAATATTCAGTATTATTATCACCTCTAAGCAACCAATTGTCCCTCGACCTTTGCTGCCAAAATCTCTCCTCATTTTCATACACCTCTAGCAACTCTTTCTGAATAACTGCTTTTCTTTTAAGTTGTTCAGCAGTAAGCAAAATCAGCTCCTCAATACTTTCAAGTTCCTGCAGCTCCTCCACCAACCTCTTCTTCCTTTTCTTATCCTCTCCCCTTAAATGAGCCCCCCATCCTTTCAAGTCATTTATGACATTCTTAAGTTTTTCTGCAACCTATCAAGACTGTTCTTGCCATTCACACGTTTTTTCCAAACTTTTTCCACCCTGGTCAAAAAGTCATCACACTGTAACCAACTTTTCTCAAATCTGAATTCCCTGCCACCTGTTTCCTGCCCTTCCATAGTATCTAGAATCAAAGGACTATGATCAGAAACCTCTCTAGACAACTTGTGTACTGTAGTAAGAGGAAACAACTTCTCCCATTCTTTACAAACTAAGATTCTATCCAATTTCTCCAAAGTCGGATTTTTCTGGTTGTTGGACCAAGTAAACTTCCCACCAGACATGATGATCTCTCTTAAACCATAAGCATTGATAATCAAATTAAACATATGCCCCCACTTGTTCAAAACATGACCCTTATTTTTTTCAGAGACACATCTGATCACATTAAAATCACCACCCACCAACAAAGGAATAGTTTGATCCTGACAAACCTCAGCTAACTCAACCAAAAACTCCTCTTTATTCTCCTCTTGAGCAGCCCCATACACTATCACCAAATGCCACTGAATTTGTTTCAAAACATCAAACACCTTCATCTTAACATGAAATTTGTCCACAGACACACCAATCTGAATCAATTTAGAGGAACGTAGGCCCCCCAAAATGCCTCCAGACCTTCCCACAGAAGGCAACCAACTCCAGGAGAATTGATTCATAGGATCAATCCTCCTGAAAAAAGCCTCCGAGTAATCCTTCTTAATAGTTTCCTGTAAACCAATAAAATCAACATTCTCCTGTCTCAACAGACTGTTCAGATAAACACCTGCGCCTTTCTTCCCCACACCCCTAATATTCAAAATAGCACCTATCATAATACAGATTTTCTCTCTCTTGTTCCAGTCACAATACCACTCATAGGGTGATAGTTGTGGACCTTCACAGCAGCAGCCTTTAACTTTCTCTCCCTCACAACAGAACCAGTTCTCAACTTTTTCTTTTGTTTCCTAGAAACCACAGGAGTAAAATCCTCCTCATCATTACTAGCATCCTTCCAATCCAGAAACAAAACCTTCTCATTCAGATCAGTATCACATTCATTCACCACCTGCCTCCTATCCTGTAAACTATGTCTAGCAATCTCTAAATCTTTCAAGGAATTAATATGTTCCAAAGATATAGAAGAAGCATCTATCCCCATTTCCAACGCTCTATGCATAATAATATCATCATCTAGAGCAGCAAAAGAATTATGCAAAGTTAAATTTGTACCTGATAGATCCCTAGGATTTTGTTGAGCCAAATGCCCTTCAGCCATGTTTCTAGCACCACCTTGATCAGCCACTCTTGAGCTCCTTCTTATATCCTGTTCTTCCACATCAGCCACCTATTCAGATTGAGATTCCACACTTTCCTGAGTAGAGCCATCAGGTTGAGACAGGTCAACAGCCACTACTTCTTGATCCTGATTGACAACTTCCATGTCCTGAGCACCCTCCATCCCAGATCCCCCAACAGTCCTTTTTTTCCACTATCAGAGGAAGAACCAAAAGAGGCATCAGTAGATGCACTCTCATTTTGTGCCTGTGCACCCTCATCTTGCTCATCCTCCTCTTCCAGCAAATGACCATACTGCTTCATAAGTTCATAATGCTTATCACTGCTCTTATCTTTCAATAGACCCCTGATAAAATCATCAAACCTCTAGGGACCAGCAGCAATCTCAGTATCGACCTCTTTAACCACAGTAGAGGATAGGTTTTGAACAACATCCATGTGAGCACTGCCCAATCCACCCCCATCAGACACATTTTCCTGAGTATCAACTTGCATCCCCACAACATCTGTTCTGGTTTGATTACCTGTCCCACCACCACCACCAGAACCACCTGCTACATTCTCTCTAATCACAATTCCCCTTGAACGACCACCACCTCCAGAGCTAGCCCAGATGTTATCCATTTTAGTCCCAAAAGAAATTCCCCCAGAATCCTCCTGCTCCACCACAACCTGTTTTCCTTTGTCCAACCCAGCTTCACCAGCACCATTGCCACCATGTTGACGACCCCCAGCACCTCCATCACTACCTGCACCAGGAACAGTTCTTTGCCCACTACCATCCTCAGGTCTCCTATGTTCAGCTTCACCCTCCTTCTCTTTATCCAACCCATCATCACCATCCTTCCCATCAATCCCCATAGCAGAAGGCAAAGTGGATACAACATCTGGAGCAAAAATCTCCCTGGTGTATTT
Organism: Avena sativa; assembly: GCA_916181665.1. Taxonomy (NCBI): domain Eukaryota; kingdom Viridiplantae; phylum Streptophyta; class Magnoliopsida; order Poales; family Poaceae; genus Avena; species Avena sativa. Next base: position 216,982,634 of record OV702279.1, read on the forward strand.
GAATTCATAAATCCCACCCTGCATCTCCCCCCTTCTGGTATTAGGAACCAAAGAAACATCCAAACAAGCAATTTTAACTCTTACATAAGCCAAGTTCCTCAAGCTATTCCTGTCCAAGGCCACAGGTTTGCCCACCAAAGAGGCAACATAGAAGATAGTTGATTTCTCCCTCTACTTCAAAGGGATGCCAACAATTCTAAACCAGGCTTCTTCCAGCCAGTCAACAGGTTGCAAGTCTCCATTCCACTTAGACAACTGAATCACGGCATCAGGAATTGTTTTCATGAAGACCTTCCCAAAGTGGAAGTCATCAATAGATCTGGCAGAAGGGAACCTCATCAAAAATTCCACATCATTAATAGACCTGGCATTAAATCTCCACCCAGATCCCATAGCATCAGCCCACATTTGGAATTCCTTCTCCAAATCCTTGCCAGTGACATCCCCCCTAACCACACTTATATGAGCATAATGCAATTGTTCCATAGACTGAACATCTGACTCCACCACAGGAATAGAATGAAAACCTTGATCAAAGTCAGTACTGCCAAAGAAAAGAGGAACATACTCCCAGGGTTTCCTCTCTTGACAGACCAAAATGCTATGATCCTTCCCACAATTATCACACACAACCTCTTCCTGGATCACATCTAGCAACTGCACATCCCCAGACCCTCCAGCCACAGCACCATCCCTCGGCATACTCACTACTGGTGGCGGTACAGAGGACCCCACCAGAGTAGTAGCCACAGCATCAGACTGAGTAACTGACAAAATTGGAGACAAATTCACAGGGCGATTCCCCCAACAGGCACATTAACAGAAGTAGATGCCGAGGTGTTCAAGCCAGAAGCAGATCGAGTTACAGGCACAGAGGTGTTCATCACAACCCTAGGAACATTAATCTGTTCAACTGTTCATGCAAAAACCGGCTCCCCCCTTCTAGGATTCGAATCAGAGTTACCTGATCTGCCTGGGAAAGACGAAGCAGTAGCATCAGATCCCGAACCTTGCTGCATCTCCGGGCAGTGACTCCACCGGCCTCGATTACGAGCCTGCTCCGCCTCACGACGGCGAGCCTCCGACAGCGCCCGCTCCCGCACCACCGCCTCCCTGCGTTGATCCTCCATCCTAGCCTCAATCTCCGCTTGCCTCAACTCATCCCTATGCCTTGCATCCCGACGCCGAGCATCCTGCTCCTCGCGGCGCCGCTCCTGCTCACGGATCCAGCCACTTTCCCTATGATTCCCCTCAAAACCTCTACGATCGACAGGAAAACGACCCTGTCCGTACCCAGAACCGAATCTGCTCGCATAGGGACCAGATCGGACTGGAGGACGAGAAGGGAACCACGCCCACCGTGAAATCGCCGATCCATATCAGAATCCGCAGCCACCACCTGAGCAAACGATCTGCAATCCCCCGAAACAACTCCGCTCCACTTCACCGGAGAAACGATCCGCGGCGACGATGGCTGAAGAATTGGAGGCTCCCGGACGAACACCACACCACACACACCGCGAGATCTAGAAATGGCGAGAGGGGAAACTGCTCCCGATCTAGGGTTAGAGAAAACACGAGGTGGAGGCGAAACTGACCGTGGATCGTGCTCCGTCGTATTAGTACCCCGCGCCTCACCTGGTAGGTGGCCCTCCTCCAGCGAAGCCCCACCGTTAGCGCACGCGGGCCTCCCACAACCACCAAGCCGTATCACCCGGCATGTACGCACGTAGGGCGACGCACCGGCGACATCACGAGGAACTGCCCCCACCACCATCGGTGGACCCACGAGAACGTGCCATCTTTCGTGCACCAGACGCGCCCCGTACGAAAAATCCACCACCGAACACCAACTCGCCAGGATCTGTCCCAAAGCATCACGCAGCGACACCTGTCCCGAGCTCTCCCTCGAGATCAGGCCCCGTCGGCAGGGACTGATCAAAGCCCAAGCCACCTCACGGATTATGGCCCTCCAGCTCCCGATCAACCCACGATGATCATCGGAGAAAACCACCGCCGTGGAGATAGGAAGGAGAGGAGAGGAGGAGAGAGAAGCCATCCTCCCTAGCAGTGGTAGTAGTTTTCCCAAACAGAAAACCAAGTGGGTTATCCATATTGGAAAAAAGTATCAAGCAGTAACAAAAAGCAATACTCACAGCAGAAGTTTCCTTTACCAGTTCCACTCTTCAATGGCGCTTCACTCCCCGGCAACGGGGCCAGAAAATAGTCTTGATGACCCACAAGTATAGGGGGTGTATCACAGTACTTTCGATAAATAGGAGTGTCAATCCCAACGAGGAGCAGAAGGTGTTGACTAGTGGTATGGAGCAGGAAATCTTTGTAATTACTTAGCAAAAGGATTTTTAGGGGTTTTCTGATAAGGCAACAAAACAAAGAGCAAGTAATAAAGAAAAAACGCATCAAGTGGCCCAATCCTTTCTTAGCAAAGGACAAGATGGTGGAAATACTTATAAGGACCAAATGTTCTCGAGGACACATGGGAATTCTGTCAAGTGATTTCGCTTCAAATAGCTGAGTACTCTTCTTTGGTGTTGTAAGTGTTGTGTCGGTAAACCTGTGCTAATGTACCGACCTTACTTGGACTAATACATACTTGTGATTAAACCCCCTGCAAGCATCCGCAACTACAGGAAAGTAATTAAGATATAAACCTAACCACAGCCTTAAACTCTGAGATCCTACGCTCCCTTGTGCAAAGATGTCCTAACGAAGGTTTAGGTTTCTGTCACTTTGGCAACCCCGCAATTATTAGCCAAATACACAATGCATTCCCCTAGGCCAATAAATGGTGAAGTATCATGTAGTCGACGTTCACATGACACCACTAGAAGAATAGCACCACAACTTAAATACTAAACCATTGAATAATAACTCAACACAGATCCGCTAATAACAACATGACTTCTCCCATGTCCTCAAGAACTAAACGAACTACTCACGAGACATCATATGGATCAAGATCAAAGTTGATATGATAATGGATAATAATCTGAACATAAACAATAATCCAATGGTTCCACTCACAAGCATCAACTACAATAGTAATTAACACCGGGAAAGTTTATCCTAAGAACTATAGCAATATCCAACACAATTGTTACAGCAGGACGGAGTGGTGATGGTGGTGCTGGTGGAGATGATGATGTGGATGACGATGATTATGATCCCGATGAAGCCTAGCTTGATGACGGCGTTGATGGCGACGATCTCCCCTCTCCGGGAAGGAATTTCCCCGGCAGAAATCTGTCTGCCGGAGAGATCTTTCTCTCTCGGTGTTTTCTTCCCCGTAGAGGCGGCAGAAATTTATCTGTGGTAGCCCTGGTGTTAGGGTTCCGTGAGGAAGATATAGGCGAGAGGGCGGAGTCGGAGGCCGAGCAGGTGGGCCACACCTGTCCTAGGCGCGGGCTAGGTGGGCCTGCGCCTAGGAGGGTGTGGGCCCCCTATGGCCCTTCTTCGCCTCCCCTTCTGGCTTCCTCAGTCTTCCGGTAAAATATAATTTTCCCATATTTTTCTGGTATTTTTCTGACCTTCACGAAATTGCATCAAAACACCTCCTTTTCCATCAGAATCCAGACTCCGGCGGTTCATCCTCCAAGAATCATCCAACATGCATAAACAAATGAAAATACATAAGTATTACCTCATAATAAGATATATATCAATGAATAGAGGCAAATTATGATATAGAATGGTGATGAAAATTGGACGTATCAATGCTCTCCATTGTTAGTAGCTATTTGGCCAAGTTGTTGCTAGTGACTCCAAGAGGGGGTATTTATGCTCGATAGTGGGTTCATGCCTCCATTTAATCAAGGAAAGTGACAGAAATCTCTAAGGTTGTAGATGTGTTGTTGCCACTAGGGGGAAAACAACGCTCTCTTGTTCACAGAACAAGTGGATTGTTTACCTTACACACTTTGCTTAAAGCAGTTGTCTGTTGCTTGCAACTTAATACTGGAGAGTGTTCGGATGATAAGCCAAAGGTGGACTTCTAGTCATAGATGCAGTTGGATGGCGGTCTATGTATCTTGTTGTATTGCCCAATCGAATCTCATAGGATCTTTATGTCTAGTATTGCATTTTTATGCCTTGCTCAGTCCTGTCAATTGCCCTGCTATAATTTGTTTACCTAGCATGTCATGTTTGTTTATCTAAGGAGAACACCTCTAGTGAACTATGGACCTAGGTCCAATCTTTACCATTGATACATGTTCCACTATTACTGTTTACTTGTTGCAAACCATCATCACCTTCCACACCATACAGTTAATCCTTTGTTACAGCAACTGGTGAGATTGACAACCTCACTGTTAGTTGGGGCAAAGTCTTGAGTTTGTGTTGTGCAGGTTTCCATGTTTCTTGCAACACCTTTGAGACGTTTCCTTTCTCCTACTAGTTCGATATCCTTGGTTTCTTACTGAGGGAAGACTTGATGTTGTGCTGCATCATACCTTGCTCTTGGGGTTTCCCGACGAAGCGCTCCACGTTGACAAAGCGCCATCAACAAGTTTTTTGGCGTCGTTGCCGGGGAGGCTAAGGACGTCTTCACAAGGGGAGTCCTCCTCAACCTTTTTCTTTACTTTGTTTTTAGTTTGATTAGTTTGTTTTGCTTGGTTTTGTTTGCCTATTTTTATCAAAAACTCCAAAAAAATTAGTTTAGTTTGGTTTGCTTTCTCTTATCAAAAATACAAAAAATTAGTTCCTGCTCTAGTTGCTGCTGCTGTTTTTGGCTTGCCCCACTTTTGGCAAAATGAACTCTGCTGAGAACACCAAGTTGTGTGAATTCACTAGCACAAACAACAATGTATTCCTTAGCATTCCTATTTCTCCACCTACTCCTGATGCTACCTTTTATGAAATTAAGCCTGCTTTGTTGAATCTTGTGATGAGAGAGCAATTTTCTGGTGCTAGTTCTGATGATGATGCTGCCCATCTCAGTAACTTTGTTGAACTTTGTGAGATGCAATAGTATAAGGATGTAGATGGAGATATTATTAAGATCAAGTTGTTTCCTTTCTCCTTGAGAGGAAAAGCTAAAGAATGGTTGCTATCCTTGCCTAGGAATAGTATTGATTCTTGGATTAAGTGCAAAGCTGCTTTTATTAGAAAGTACTACCCTCCTGCTAAGATTATATCTATGAGAAGTGACATTATGAAATTTAAACAACTTGATAATGAACATGTTGATCAAGCTTGGGAAAGAATGAAATATTTGGTTAAGAACTGTCCCACTCATGGACTTACTGCTTGGATGATTATCCAAACTTTTTATGCAGGTTTGAACTTCTCTTCAAGAAACCTGTTGGATTCAGCTGCTGGAGGTACCTTTATGACCATCACCTTGGGTGCTGCAACAAAATTCCTTGATAATATGATGGTTAATTATTCTGAATGGCACACTGAGAGATCTCCACATGGTAAGAAGGTAAATTATGTAGAAGAAACCTCCTATCTGAGTGATAATATTGATGTTATTATGTCTATGCTTGTTAATGGGAAAGCTCCTTTAGATCCAAATAATGTTCCCTTAGCCTCTTTGGTTGCTCAAGAAGAGCAAGTTGATGTGAACTTCATTAGAAACAACAATTTTGGCAACAATACTTATGGTAATAATTATAGGCCTTATCCTCCTAATAATGGCAATACCTATGGAAACTCCTACAATAATGCTAGAAGTGCCCCCTCTGAACTTAAAGTCATGCTCAAAGACTTTATCAGTAAACAAACCACTTTCAACAAGACTGTGGAGGAAAAGATTTTAAATGTTGAGAAAAATATTTCCTCTTTGTCTAGAGCATAGTCCTCTTTGATTAATAAAATGGCTGCTAATCCTGAAACCATGGAAAGTACCTTTGCTGCTACTCATGTCATGCAAGTTACTATTGATGAAAATGTTAGACTGTTAGCCCAAATTCATGCTAAGTGGGAAAGGGAAGCTGAAATTGATAGAAACAATAGTGTGTGCACCATCACCACTAAACCACAAGAAGTACCTATTCCTCCTCCTACTATGCCTAAGGCCAATGAGTCTACTGCTAGTGATGATAAGTTTGATTTTGATCTTGATGGTTGTAATATTTCTAAAGTGATTATGTTCCTGCAAAAACTTGTTAGAAGTCCCGATGCCAGTGATATGCATGTTGCTTTCACCAAACACATTACAAATGCTCTTGTTAAGATTAAGGAAGAGAAGTTAAAACACAAAGCTTCTATTCCTCGGAAAGTAGAAGATAGTTGGGAACACATTATTAATATGCAAGTGAATGACTTTGATCTCAAAGCTTCATGTGATCTTGGTTCTACTGTCTCTATTATGCCTAGGAAGATTTATGAAATGCTTGATTTGCCACCTTTGGAAGATTGTTATTTGGATGTCCCACTTAATGAATATTCTAAGAAGAAACTCATGGTGAGTATTAATGATGTTATCATTATGGTTAACAATGCTTATGTCCTTGTTGATTTCTATGTTTTGGATGTTGAATACAATGCTTCTTGTCCTATTACTTTGGGAAGACCTTTTCTTAGAAGTGTTGGTGCCATCATTGATATGAAAGAAGGCACCATTAAATATCAATTTCCATTCAAGAAGGTATTTAACACTTCCCTATGAGGAGAGAGAATTTGCTTTTTGCTCCTCCTTTGAAAGCAAGGTTTGATGTTAATGCTTCTTCATTTGAAAATACTTAATTTCTTGCTTCTTGTGCCTAACTTAAAGGCGTTAAAGAAAAGTACTTGTTGGGAGATAACCCAAGAGTTTCCTTGAGTCTTGGAAGCTATTACTTTAGTAATGACCTCTCCTTATCCTTTTTGTTTGCTTTTTGTGCCAAGAATGATCTCTAATGAGAGGGAAGTAAGATTTGGGGAGTTGCTGTCCCGAAACAGATTTATGTCCTCCACAATAAAAATTCGTGAGGAGTCTCTGTAAGTTGGATTTAGCTGAAAATTTACGAATACATCCCCCAGTATGTTATCTAACTTTAGTTAGTTCAACACTTTTTGATTTGATCAACAGAAGGTCTTCTAAAAAATCGGTTTCTACCTACTGGTCTATTTTGACAGATTTCTGCCATTATTTGCATTTGCTTCTTATTGATTCCTTTTTGGGTTCTTTTTGGGAAATTGAGAATTTTGAAGGAGTTGATACAGTAGCTTGTGTTTTTAGTGAAAGTTTTTCTGTTCTAAATCTAAATCCAAGGGTCTATTATATTTTGAATACACTAATGTTGCTAATGAAGATTGTGTGAAGTTTTGTATGAAGGAAAAAATTTAGGTGTAGAGAGAGAATGATGTAATGAGATGAAGAATGGACAAAATCTCAAGCTTGGGGTTGCCACCCCGGTGTCACCCCAAGAAATATCCAAGAGGTACAAGCGTCAAAGCTTGGGGATGCCCAAGGCATCTCCTTCTTCATCAATAAAAAGCTCAGGTCTTTCTAGACACTTCGTTTTTATTGTTTCATGCACTGTTGTTTGTTCTTGGAGCGTCTTAGTTTTAGTTTGATTTGATTAGTTTGATTAGTTTGCTTGAATAAAGTAGTTTGGACCCACGTTCTTGTTGTGTTGTTTCAAATAAGTTGATTGGTGTTGGAAAGGAGTAGAAGTTCTTACTTGAATAGTGCAAGAGGAGCTTGCATTGACTGTGACTTAGACTTTAGCATGTCATGCTAGGAGTTGTTTTGACCTTATGCTTAGTGATTTTTGCTGTAGCATGACTTGTTCCAAACAATTGGGATTGCTTAGTGTTCCTTGAAGGAATCATGTGTTGTTTTAGCATGCAAAAGCATAGTATTGTGGTATTCTCCTTTGATGTTTTGTTTGGGTTGACTTGGCACATGCGCACACCATGTTATGACTATGAACAAGTCACCATAGCCACTATGATCATTTAGTCCTTGACTTGTAGTACCACTCCATGTTTTGATTAGTAATGTTTTGTCACTCTGCATGATTATGGACATTATTGCTCTCTTAGTTGGTTGCTCCCAGTCTTTTGCTAGCCTCCACTTGTATGAGTAAGATCTACTCATGATTACAACTCCCAAGAAACAAAGTTATTCCAGAGTATCCACTATAAATTCCTATGCATGGTGTGTTACACCATTCCAAGTATATTCTTGTTTTCATCTATCTTCCAATTAAAAAGTATTTTGTTATGTGAAAACTTAGTGATTAAATCTCTCACGAACTTGATGGCACACTTTATATTCCTTGCCGCTAATAAACTTGAACCATTGTGTCATCTATGTTGTATATGCTTGCACTATACGTTGGAATTAGCAGAACCATGTTTTCATGGGTAACGTTTTCAACATTGCACTTGTACTTTGTACACATTTGATATCATGCTATTTTGTCTATGGATGCCGCCAGTGTGAAATAAAAAAGGGAGCTTGTAAGTCCATGGAGTTATGTATTTTGTGTTAGAGAAACGTCTGGCCTGCTAGCCTAAGCCATGCCTAATCATGGTGAAACTTGCAGCATCACTATAATGAGCAATCTTTGAAGCATCCTCAATAAAAACCTATGCAAATAGGAAATAAAAAGATTGCTGAGATGCTCATTGTCTGCTTGCCTTGTCATTTTGGTTATGGGATAGCTCCTGTACCATGTGCAAGGGCTACCCCGTTGGCGGTTCTCTATGATACACATGTACTTACTATGACAAGAACTTACAGGTGACTAAAGTTGAGGTAGCATGAGGTGCGGCCCTCGTATTCAAGGGACATGAGATTGCCAACTTATACTTTGTCATATACTCCATAGTTTGTTCACTTTAACCTTAATCACTTTAAGATGCTTATGATAGGGGCAATGAGGGATGAAAGCTAACAAGTACCATATTTTTTGGAAGCTCTTTTTGAGACTTGAAATCCCTGCTTCCCTTTATGAAGGGACTTTCTTCCACTACTATATTGAGTATCCACCTTCTACCTTTAGGCACCAGTTAAGAGAGCATAGTTGCCATTCTTAGTTCTATGTGCAATGTCCCAAAACTTATTGATTGATGCATATTGTTGATATTTCTTGTTCTTGTACTATTTATATCTAGTCACTCTTATGAACTTTGAAGGTGTTCTATGCACCTATTTGCTACTCCATGAGGGACAAACTGAATGCCACTATGACATGTTTTCTGTATGTGAAACAAACAAACGTTTTTAAATGCATGTTATTCATGATCTTTGTTTGTAGCCTTTCATGTTGCATGCATAGTTACTTTGTCTTATTGTTAGAACTCCATCTTTCATGTGAATGTTTAGAGTTCTTTGACCCTAGCTTTCGATGCTTGCAAATGTTTTGATCTTGGTTTTGATGGGTGCATGTCACCTCAAAAATTATTCTTTTTATCACTTACCTACTCGAGTACGAGCAGGAGTTAAGCTTGGGGATGCTTGATACGTCGGAAACGTATCTATAATTTTTTATGTTCCATGCTTGTTTAATATCTACTTTGCTTTGCTTTGTCCACACTTTGAGGTGATTTTCATATTTTTTCCGGTACTAACCTATTAACAAGTTGACACAGTGATAGTTGCATGTTTTCTGTTGTTTTTGGTTCAAGAAAAGCTAGTAAGGAAATATTCTCGGAATTGGACGGGACAAAAGCCTAAGTCAATATCTCACTGAGGAGAACACAAATTCCAGAGGAGAGACGGAGGGGCGCCACATGGCGGCTGCACCCCCCAGGGCGCGGCCTAGGATGGGCCCGCGCCTGGGCAGGGTTTGGGCCCCCTGGCCGCCTCCCAGCCTCGCCTCTTCTCCTATAAGAAGCCCCCGATGCCTAAACCCTAAGCACCCGATCAATATTCCACGCAACCGTCTATAGTCGCCATGACCATCATCCCTTGATCAGGGGGATCTAAAGCTCTTCCCGGCACCCTGCCGGAGGGGAGATCATCCTAGAGGCCTTCTTCTTCATCATGCCAGCCTCCGGTATGAAGAGTCAGTAGTTCCACCTTGGACTATGGGTTCATGTAGTAGCTAGATGGTTGTATCTCCTCCTTGTGCTTTCATGTCTAGATCTTGTGAGCTTCGTTCTTGATCAAGATCCCATCTATTTGTAATCATGCATGTTGTGTTTGCGAGGATTCGATGGATATTGAGATTACTATGTCAGATTGATTAATGGTTTTGTCTATTTGATTCTATCATGTCTATGTTGTTTGTGATCTTGCATGCTCTCCGTTGTTAGTAGCTATCTTGGCCAAGTAGTTGCTAGTGACTCCAAGAGGGGGTATTTAGGCTCGATAGTGGGTTCATGCCTCTATTTAATCAAGGGAAGGGACAGAAATCTCTAAGGTTGTAGGTATGTTGTTGCCACTAGGGGGAAACAACGGTTTCTTGTTCATGAAACAAGTGGATTCTTTACCTTACACACTTTGCTTAAAGCAGTTGTCTGTTGCTTGCAACTTAATACTGGAGGGGGTTCGGATGATAACCCAAAGGTGGACTTCTAGTCATAGATGCAGTTGGATGGGGGTCTATGTATCTTGTTGTATTGCCCAATCGAATCTCATAGGATCTTTATGTCTAGTATTGCATTGTTATGCCTTGCTCAGTCCTGTCAATTGCCCTGTTGTAATTTGTTTACCCAGCATGCCATGTTTGTTTATATAAGGAGAACACCTCTAGTGAACTATGGACCCCGGTCCAATCTTTACCATTGATACATCTTCCACTGTTACTGTTTACTTGTTGCAAACCATCATCACCTTCCACACCATACAATTAATCCTTTGTTACAGCAACCGGTGAGATTGACAACCTCACTGTTAGTTGGGGAAAAGTCTTGAGTTTGTGTTGTGCAGGTTTGCACGTTGCTTGCAACACCTTTGAGACATTTCCTTCCTCCTACTGGTTCGATAACCTTGGTTTCTTACTGAGGGAAGACTTGCTGTTGTGCTGCATCATACCTTGCTCTTGGGGTTTCCCAACGAAGCGCTCCATGTTGACAAAGTGTCATAAGTTCTCTATGATACACATATACTTACAATGACAAGAACTTGCTTGTGACCAAAGTTGAGTAGCATGAGGTTCGGTACTCGTAGGCAAGGGGCATGAGATTTTCAGCTTGTGATTTGTCAAGCATATACTCATATTTGCACTCACTTTAACCTTAACCACTTCAAGATGCTTATGATAGGGGCAATGAGAGCTCAAAGCTAATAAGTACCATAATTTTTGGAAGATTTATAAAACCATTTAATCCCTACTTCCCTCTGCGAAAGGCCTTTCTTTTTAATTTTTGTTGAGTCTCCATCTTCTATCTTTATGTACCAATTAAGAGAGCATAGTTGTCATTCCTAGTTCAATGTGCATGGTCCCAAAACTTGTTGATTGATTCATAATTATGGTATTGCTTGTTCTTAAATTATTTGTATCTAGTCACCCTTATGAACTTTGAAGGTGTCCTATGCATTTATGTTTTGCTATTCCATGAAGGACAAGATGAATACCACTCTTGCTATGTTTTCTATATGTGAAACAAACAAATGTCTTTCAAAGCATTATTCATGATCTTTTGTTTATGTTGCCTTTCATGTTGCAACATAGTTTCTATGTTTTATTGTTAGAAATAAATCTTTCATGATTATGTTAGAGTACCTTGATCCCGGCTATCAATGCTTTGCAATACCTTGATCAAGATTGTGATGGTGCATGTCACCTCAAAAATTATTCCTTTTATCACTTATCTACTCGAGGACGAGCAAGAGTTAAGCTTGGGGATGCTTGATACGCCGTAAACGTATCTATAATTTTTGATGCTCCATGCTTGTTTTGTACCAACTATCTTATGTTTTATCTACACTTTGAGGCATTTTTATACATTTTCTGGAACTAACCTATTAACAAGATGCATAGTGCCAGTTCCTGTTTTCTACTGTTTTTGGTTTCAGAAAATCTAGTAAAGAAATATTCTCGGAATCGGACAAAACAATAGTCGTACTTCCTATTTTTCAGAGGCAAAGACGGAGTCTAGAGGCCAGAGGGAGGCGCACCCTAGGGCGGCCACACCAGTCCCATGCGCGTCCAGGGGGCGCCGCCCTATGGTGTGCCCCCTGGACCTCTACCGACCTTGCCTCTTCGACTATATAAACCCCCAAGGAGAAAACCCTAAGTACCCGATCATAAATACACGAAAAAGTCCGTAGACGCCGCCACCATCGTCCCTAGATCGGGAGGGATCCGAAGTTCTTCCTGACACCCTGCCAGAGAGGGGAGATCATCCCGGAGGCCTTCTTCATCACCATGCCAGCCTCTAGAGTGATGCGTGAGTAGTTCATCCTTGGACTATGGGTCCATAGCAGTAGCTAGATGGTTGTTTCTCCTCTTTGTGCTATCATGTTTAAATCTTGTGAGCTGCCTATCATGATCAAGATTATCTATTTTTAATCTTACATGTTGTGTTTGTTGGGATCCGATGGATACTGAGTACTACGTCAAGATTGATTATTGATTCTATCATGTCTATGTTATTTATGATCTTGCATGCTCTCTGTTGCTAGTAGTTACTCTGGCTAAGTATTTGTGTCACATCCCAAAATTCTCCTAATTTTGGAATGTGAAATAAATAAATAAGTTTGATTGATTGTTTAACTATGTTGAAAATTCTCAATGAGAAGAAACTTTTTGAATAGAAAATCCTCTCAACCTTGAATTCAAAATCTTATATTCTTTTGTTATGACCTAAGTAGCCATATAGGCAAAAGGGTATGGATTGATTATGGATTGTAGAATTAGTGTGCAAGATTTCAAAATGAAAATCATGAAGCATTCATAAGCATTTCATTACATCCATGCAAAGATCTCACAAACTGAATCCAAATCCTGGTATCTAAATCCTATAGTTGATTCGCCCAAATGTTCCTAAAGGAAATTAAATTGACTTTATAAAACCCACTATTGCTAAGACAGTGATTATTGCTAAATTATAGCCTAAAATAATCCAATTAATATTACAAAATTTTAGAAACAAAATTGAGCTCATTTGGAGCTAGTATGAAAAAGTTATGAAACAAATACAAACACATAAAGATATAAATAAAATGGAATATACAAGGATTTATAAATCCACTACTTCCAAACTAGTAAAAACATTATAAATTTGATCCTATAATGATCTATTCGATTTTAGAAGAATTTAGAAACAAGAATCATGTCATTTGAAGTTCGTATGCAAAAGATATAAGGAAAACAAGTAAATAGAAAAAGAAAAAAAGAAAAAAAAATTTCCTAACGGGCCGGCCCACCCGGACCGAGCCAGGCGAGCCAGCCACGTACCGATCTGTTCCAGATTTGCTTTAATTTCCGTGCGAAATCTGTTTTCTAAAACCTATCTCTACTCAAACTCTTCTAACTTTTTATCTACAACTCCGAATCGACTTTCGTTTGTTTCTACTTGTTCCCTACTCCAAGGCCTATCTCTAAACCATCCTAAACATCCATATAATCTCGTGGAGCCATAGCTGTACGAGTTTCTCTCCTCGAAATCCTGAATCTACACATGCCCGAATCTTATTTCGCTTTTTAACCCATCTATACTTCGTCGTTTGCCTTCGGTCAAAAAACGAAAGTTGTAGGGATCGTCAAAATATTTCAATCCCGATAAACCTCACCTCTTTTCATCCACCACAGCCGGAGAATTTTGTATCGCAATATTTCAGATCTTACGGTGTAAATCCAAGATGTACTCGCGCTCATTTCTTCAAATCCAAATTCCTTTGGTGAGAAGGTAGGAATAATGATTCCCCACAACTTTCATGTTCTGAGTTTTTCGATTTGACCTACGGATTTGTCTCTCTAACACAGATCTATTTCTTGTCTATTCTGAGCCAAAATCGGGTCAATCTCTTCTTCTAGCCACCGGATCCTATCCAGACGGTCGAGATCCAATCAAACCGGTGCGTGCCATGTCGTCATCCCGGTCATCTTTCTCATCAACGCCACGTCAACGTAAGGTCAACATCTAGTCCCAGTCAGCATGGAAAGTCAACCTGTCCAGTCAGCGGAATATTCCCTGGAATATTCCGTTCGAATTTAAAATTGCATATTATAGATCTAACTTGTAAAATTCATTAGAAATTCATACCACGTCCAAAAATTGCGTATAATATATCAAATTGAAGATAATTTCACGTAGAATCATCTTATTAGAATAGATCCAACTTTTACTGTACGTGGTTACTACAGTAATTTAATTAGTTTTAATGGTCTTTTAGGTTAATAAATTCATAAGAAATTATCTGTAACTCCGAAAAATATGAATAATATATCCAACTGAAGCTACTGTAATGTAATTTAATAATATCTGGTTGGATTTAGCCTTTGCCGACTATTTAACCCGTCGCAATTTAATTAGTTTTAATGGCTTTATAAATCATTAAATTCATTAAAAGTTAATTGCTTGTCACAAAAATATAAATGATATACCGATGGAAAGCTGGTTCCATGTAGATCATCAATATGCAATTAGTTCAGCCTTTGACTGTAAGGTTTTGCCGTGAAGATTTAAATAGTTTAATGGCCTATTTAGAGTAATAAATTCATAAGAAAATAAATACTATTTAGAAAATTACAAATAATATGTCCCTGAAGTCACAATTCCATGGAGATTACAGATATAATTTTAGTATGATTTTTAGACAACAGAAACTATATGAATCATTTAAAACCATTAAACACTATTTAAATCATACAAAAAGATCTATAACTCCGATTAGGGTGATTCCAAGTGCTAAGGTTTTGTATTGACAATATCTATACAGAGAAATTGCATGACAAATTATTTGGTACTGTTAAAACAGAAATTCATACAGAAATATTTAAACCCATTGAAATGGTGTTTTAATCATAGGAAAATATCTATAACTCCTTTGTAGGTGATTCAAATTGCCACTATCTCTAAATTGCATTATCTATCCAGTAGCATCTAGTTCACAATTTAATATGACATAAACATCTTTAGTTCAATTAAAGTGGTATACACCATATTAAATCGATACAACTTTAGTAATAAAAGCTTTAGTGCATTAAATGACCTTCCACATGCATCATGTAATCTAACCATGTTCAGAACACTAAATGCAACCATTGTGACTCGTTAAATTGTCATGCATGTATCTGTTCATCATTGTTTTCTTGTAATATTGCATTGTTGCATGTTTGCAATGTTTTGAATGGTGTTTGTTGTGTTTGCTTCAAACGTTAGATTGCGAGGAGTGCAACTACTATGATTGCAACTACTATGATTGCAAGTATTGTGGTTATTGCGAAAGAGGCCATTTTAATTGTGAGGATTATCTAATCGACTACATCTACAACAAAGGCAAGTGGTGCTATCTTGGTCATAAATGTCCTATTGTTTTCCTATGAATTGTAGATGCTTTTGTAGAATTGCATCTGTAGGAATTGATGTGTATATGTTACGCTATATCCCATATTATTCCCTAGTATTCATTGTTTATGAGCCATCATATTGGTAGATTGCTTAGCTATGCTATTTAGACGAGGAAGGGAATCACATCATGAAAAGTTATATGTTTTGAAAGGCTTATGTTTTGCTAAATGACAAACCAACATGTTTTAATGAACCACCTGGGCGGAATGGCATTGATTGGGTCATCGAGTGTGGATTTTGGTGGGGAATGCCGCCCAGGACACTGAGAAATGATTGGTTTCTTTGTTTGGAAGCTTTCGTGTGCAACCATGTGCCAATAATGGAATGGGCGGTTGGTTGAGCTCAGTAGGTTGTGGTAACTCGAACCCGCGTATCCAGAGATGTAGATAGTGTAGGTTGGACTGGTGCGCGTCGGGATTGGGGAGCTACTTCCCGAACGGTTCCTTCTTGGACTTCTCCCTATCATCACCCAATATGAGAGTGGTGGTACGAGCTGGGCTGGCCAAGTCACATGGGTAAAGTGTACTAACCCCTGCAGGGTGTATAAACTAAGTGCTTAGCCGTGTCCCCGGTTATGGACAATTTGAGCGACCTGATACTGATGCTATGATATTTCTTACTCATCCTTATTTCTTAATTACTTAAAACTTGTTGGGTGAACATAATTGGGTAGGAGCACCTGGGAGTGAACCAGAGTGTCCTATTTATCCTATTGGAAAACTACTTTGTTACAAATGTTAGGATAAAAGTGTTGCTTTATGCAAATGAGCCTGAACTCCACTTGGCCAAATAAGCATGTAGTTGATAGATCTGTTGTTAACCACTTTAGCCTACTTGCCATACATTCAATGTATTGACCATTCGTGGCTGCAACGTTTCATGTTGCAGGTTATATCGTATCTGAGTGATCGTTCATAGGTCGCGAGACTCCACTCAACATTTGTTCGCCTGTGGCACATTTGAAGGATGGAGATCTACCTTGTATTCGTTTTCCGCTGTGTACTTGAATAAATAATGTAAATTCTGGATCATATTCGTTGTATTTATGATGCACAGTTATATTTGTTATTATTTTGTACTGTGTGTGCCAGTGAACCGATCCAGGGATTGGCACTATACACATGAACTCAGCCTCATCAGGCGAGGGTGTTACAAGATGGTATCAGAGCTGTGTGTTGGCTGTAGGATCGTGACCTTAGAAATGGATTAGCAATAGAAGACCTCTATTAGGAGAACTATCACATTTTATACTTACTAGAGTTCTTACATTCCTTATCTATCTTTTCTATAACCTCTTCTTGTTCAAAATTTGTAGTTGGCCATTCTTATGATACCTATATGAGAGTTAGCTAAGTAAAAGAACAAATAGTATGATCTAAATAAACATCTCATCAAGTTTGGTTAGGTCTGGACCACCACATTTTATCTCTTTAGGAGATCATCGCTATCGTGTTAGCATATTGTTCTTACCAACTTATGTGGTATGACAATATAGGTTGCTTGCTTGTTTGTTCTGAACCATATTGTGTGGTTCCTTGTTTAGGATATGTTATTTTGAAACTCTAAAGTTGCTGGAGTTTTCGTGTGGTTTTAAAATTAGTTTAATGGTGTGACCTGGTTGAAATTCGTGGAATAACTGCTGCAGTTTTCTGTCTGACCTGTTGTACCGCGCGATTTTTCATATTTTACTGGTAACTCGTAAAAATCTAAAACAATAGGATCTGGAGCGTAATTACCTGTAGTACATGCACAAAAATTGGCTAAAATTTCTGACGAGTTTAAGGTGCCCAGAAAAATTCGTGAAACATGCTGTACTGTTTTGACAGATTTAGTTTATTGCTTATATGTTGCTCTATTTTACTCTAGTTTTGTTCCCAATGCTTTCAAACTATTTTGTGGTTATATACTACTAAATTTAGACCTCTGTATTATTGTTATGCAAGTTCTTGCTTGTGTGTTGATTTCTTATGATTGTTTTCTTGTTTGTGACATTGATTGCTTCATATAGTTATGAGTAGGATTACTTCCTTAGTAGCTTCTTCTCCCTACAATCAATTCTTCTCTATCTCAACCCCATGGAACTATAATGATGTGCTGAATACATGGAGAAGGATTAAGTGGAAAGTTTTACAACATAATGCATCGACAAAGGAGAATAGTTCATCTAATGCAACAGAGAGATGTGGAAGTATGAAGTGTTGAAATGATGTTGTGTAGTAGATTACCCAACCTGAAAGTTGAAGTATCGATAGCTTAGTTTTAGTAGTATATTTGTTGATTGAATACATGGGAGTATACATAGAGCATTAGTTCGTGCCCATGGAAACATTCTTCAAGGCATGTGACAATGCCCGAGTGATAGAAAAACGTGATTCACCTATCCTCATACAGGGTAATGATTTGGGTGCAGGATGGATTGATCACTATTCCTACTACTCTTATTATTCGCTCTTGTACTGTTGGCTTTGCGAACCTTGAATGCCTTTCAACCTTAGCAGAGAGTCGACGTTGAGCCTAAACCCTAGAATGGTATATTGTTACACCCTTCTAATAGCACCCAGTGCTTAGCGTAGGAATATACGGTAAGAATGAATCCTAACCGTGAATTATGGGCACAGTGAAGTAAACGTTCCCTATTTGCCCACCATGAGAGTTTTTCTAGTTTAAGAATGTGCTTTCTCGGAAACTATCAATCATGATGTTTAGAATGTGCTAGAGACATTGTGCCAATAAAAGTCTAAATGAGAACCAATCTGAGCTAAGTGAATCCTCGAGAAGTGACCTAGTCAATTTTCTTTTAAGGGTGGTAGCATCCTAATGGATCCCCGAACCTTTCTTTCTTTCTAGCCTTCCCAAATCTCGGGACGAGATTTCTTTTAAGGGTGGTAGTCTGTCACATCCCAAAATTCTCCTAATTTTGGAATGTGAAATAAATAAATAAGTTTGATTGATTGTTTAACTATGTTGAAAATTCTCAATGAGAAGAAACTTTTTGAATAGAAAATCCTCTCAACCTTGAATTCAAAATCTTATATTCTTTTGTTATGACCTAAGTAGCCATATAGGCAAAAGGGTATGGATTGATTATGGATTGTAGAATTAGTGTGCAAGATTTCAAAATGAAAATCATGAAGCATTCATAAGCATTTCATTACATCCATGCAAAGATCTCACAAACTGAATCCAAATCCTGGTATCTAAATCCTATAGTTGATTCGCCCAAATGTTCCTAAAGGAAATTAAATTGACTTTATAAAACCCACTATTGCTAAGACAGTGATTATTGCTAAATTATAGCCTAAAAGAATCCAATTAATATTACAAAATTTTAGAAACAAAATTGAGCTCATTTGGAGCTAGTATGAAAAAGTTATGAAACAAATACAAACACATAAAGATATAAATAAAATGGAATATACAAGGATTTATAAATCCACTACTTCCAAACTAGTAAAAACATTATAAATTTGATCCTATAATGATCTATTCGATTTTAGAAGAATTTAGAAACAAGAATCATGTCATTTGGAGTTCGTATGCAAAAGATATAAGGAAAACAAGTAAATAGAAAAAGAAAAAAAGAAAAAAAAATTCCTAACGGGCCGGCCCACCCGGACCGAGCCAGGCGAGCCAGCCACGTACCGATCTGTTCCAGATTTGCTTTAATTTCTGTGCGAAATCTGTTTTCTAAAACCTATCTCTACTCAAACTCTTCTAACTTTTTATCTACAACTCCGAATCGACTTTAGTTTGTTTCTACTTGTTCCCTACTCCAAGGCCTATCTCTAAACCATCCTAAACATCCATATAATCTCGTGGAGCCATAGCTGTACGAGTTTCTCTCCTCGAAATCCTGAATCTACACATGCCCGAATCTTATTTCGCTTTTTAACCCATCTAGACTTCGTCGTTTGCCTTCGGTCAAAAAACGAAAGTTGTAGGGATCGTCAAAATCTTTCAATCCCGATAAACCTCACCTCTTTTCATCCACCACAGCCGGAGAATTTCGTATCGCAATATTTCAGATCTTACGGTGTAAATCCAAGGTGTACTCGCGCTCGTTTCTTCAAATCCAAATTCCTTTGGTGAGAAGGTAGGAATAATGATTCCCCACAACTTTCATGTTCTGAGTTTTTCGATTTGACCTACGGATTTGTCTCTCTAACACAGATCTATTTCTTGTCTATTCTGAGCCAAAATCGGGTCAATCTCTTCTTCTAGCCACCGGATCCTATCCAGACGGTCGAGATCCAATCAAACCGGTGCGTGCCATGTCGTCATCCCGGTCATCTTCCTCATCAACGCCACGTCAACGTAAGGTCAACATCTAGTCCCAGTCAGCATGGAAAGTCAACCTGTCCAGTCAGCGGAATATTCCCTGAAATATTCCGTTCGAATTTAAAATTGCATATTATAGATCTAACTTGTAAAATTCATTAGAAATTCATACCACGTCCAAAAATTGCGTATAATATATCAAATTGAAGATAATTTCACGTAGAATCATCTTATTAGAATAGATCCAACTTTTACTGTACGTGGTTACTACAGTAATTTAATTAGTTTTAATGGTCTTTTAGGTTAATAAATTCATAAGAAATTATCTGTAACTCCGAAAAATATGAATAATATATCCAATTGAAGCTACTGTAATGTAATTTAATAATATCTGGTTGGATTTAGCCTTTGCCGACTATTTAACCCGTCGCAATTTAATTAGTTTTAATGGCTTTATAAATCATTAAATTCATTAAAAGTTAATTGCTTGTCACAAAAATATAAATGATATACCGATGGAAAGCTGGTTCCATGTAGATCATCAATATGCAATTAGTTCAGCCTTTGACTGTAAGGTTTTGCCGTGAAGATGTAAATAGTTTAATGGCCTATTTAGAGTAATAAATTCATAAGAAAATAAATACTATTTAGAAAATTACAAATAATATGTCCCTGAAGTCACAATTCCATGGAGATTACAGATATAATTTTAGTATGATTTTTAGACAACAGAAACTATATGAATCATTTAAAACCATTAAACACTATTTAAATCATACAAAAAGATCTATAACTCCGATTAGGGTGATTCCAAGTGCTAAGGTTTTGTATTGACAATATCTATACAGAGAAATTGCATGACAAATTATTTGGTACTGTTAAAACAGAAATTCATACAGAAATATTTAAACCCATTGAAATGGTGTTTTAATCATAGGAAAATATCTATAACTCCTTTGTAGGTGATTCAAATTGCCACTATCTCTAAATTGCATTATCTATCCAGTAGCATCTAGTTCACAATTTAATATGACATAAACATCTTTAGTTCAATTAAAGTGGTATACACCATATTAAATCGATACAACTTTAGTAATAAAAGCTTTAGTGCATTAAATGACCTTCCACATGCATCATGTAATCTAACCATGTTCAGAACACTAAATGCAACCATTGTGACTCGTTAAATTGTCATGCATGTATCTGTTCATCATTGTTTTCTTGTAATGTTGCATTGTTGCATGTTTGCAATGTTTTGAATGGTGTTTGTTGTGTTTGCTTCAAACGTTAGATTGCGAGGAGTGCAACTACTGTGATTGCAACTACTATGATTGCAAGTATTGTGGTTATTGAGAAAGAGGCCATTATAATTGTGAGGATAATCTAATCGACTACATCTACAACAAAGGCAAGTGGTGCTATCTTGGTCATAAATGTCCTATTGTTTTCCTATGAATTGTAGATGCTTTTGTAGAATTGCATCTGTAGGAATTGATGTGTATATGTTACGCTATATCCCATATTATTCCCTAGTATTCATTGTTTATGAGCCATCATATTGGTAGATTGCTTAGCTATGCTATTTAGACGAGGAAGGGAATCACATCATGAAAAGTTATATGTTTTGAAAGGCTTATGTTTTGCTAAATGACAAACCAACATGTTTTACTGAACCACCTGGGCGGAATGGCATTGATTGGGTCATCGAGTGTGGATTTTGATGGGGAATGCCGCCCAGGACACTGAGAAATGATTGGTTTCTTTGTTTGGAAGCTTTCGTGTGCAACCATGTGCCAATAATGGAATGGGCGGTTGGTTGAGCTCAGTAGGTTGTGGTAAATTGAACCCATGTATCCAGAGATGTAGATAGTGTAGGTTGGACCGGTGCGCGTCGGGATTGGGGAGCTACTTCCCGAACGGTTCCTTCTTGGACTTCTCCCTATCATCACCCAATATGAGAGTGGTGGTACGAGCTGGGCTGGCCAAGTCACATGGGTAAAGTGTACTAACCCCTGCAGGGTGTATAAACTAAGTGCTTAGCCATGTCCCCGGTTATGGACAATTTGAGCGACCTGATACTGATGCTATGATATTTCTCACTCATCCTTATTTCTTAATTACTTAAAACTTGTTGGGTGAACATAATTGGGTAGGAGCACCTGGGAGTGAACCAGAGTGTCCTATTTATCGTATTGGAAAATACTTTGTTACAAATGTTAGGATAAAAGTGTTGCTTTATGCAAATGAGCCTGAACTCCACTTGGCCAAATAAGCATGTAGTTGATAGATCTGTTGTTAACCACTTTAGCCTACTTGCCATACATTCAATGTATTGACCATTCGTGGCTGCAACGTTTCATGTTGCAGGTTATATCGTATCTGAGTGATCGTTCATAGGTCGCGAGACTCCACTCAACATTTGTTCGCCTGTGGCACATTTGAAGGATGGAGATCTACCTTGTATTCGTTTTCCGCTGTGTACTTGAATAAATAATGTAAATTCTGGATCATATTCGTTGTATTTATGATGCACAGTTATATTTGTTATTATTTTGTACTGTGTGTGCCAGTGAACCGATCCAGGGATTGGCACTATACACATGAACTCAGCCTCATCAGGCGAGGGTGTTACAAGATGGTATCAGAGCTGTGTGTTGACTGTAGGATCGTGACCTTAGAAATGGATTAGCAATAGAATACCTCTATTAGGAGAACTATCACATTTTATACTTACTAGAGTTCTTATATTCCTTATCTATCTTTTCTATAACCTCTTCTTGTTCAAAATTTGTAGTTGGCCATTCTTATGATACCTATATGAGAGTTAGCTAAGTAAAAGAACAAATAGTATGATCTAAATAAACATCTCATCAAGTTTGGTTAGGTCTGGACCACCACATTTTATCTCTTTAGGAGATCATCGCTATCGTGTTAGCATATTGTTCTTACCAACTTATGTGGTATGACAATATAGGTTGCCTGCTTGTTTGTTCTGAACCATATTGTGTGGTTCCTTGTTTAGGATATGTTATTTTGAAACTCTAAAGTTGCTGGAGTTTTCGTGTGGTTTTAAAATTAGTTTAATGGTGTGAACTGATTGAAATTCGTGGAATAACTGCTGCAGTTTTCTGTCTGACCTGTTGTACCGCGCGATTTTTCATATTTTACTGGTAACTCGTAAAAATCTAAAACAATAGGATCTGGAGCGTAATTACCTGTAGTACATGCACAAAAATTGGCTAAAATTTCTGACGAGTTTAAGGTGCCCATAAAAATTCGTGAAACATGCTGTACTGTTTTGACAGATTTAGTTTATTGCTTATATGTTGCTCTATTTTACTCTAGTTTTGTTCCCAATGCTTTCAAACTATTTTGTGGTTATATACTACTAAATTTAGACCTCTGTATTATTGTTATGCAAGTTCTTGCTTGTGTGTTGATTTCTTATGATTGTTTTCTTGTTTGTGACATTGATTGCTTCATATAGTTATGAGTAGGATTACTTCCTTAGTAGCTTCTTCTCCCTACAATCAATTCTTCTCTATCTCAACCCCATGGAACTATAATGATGTGCTGAATACATGGAGAAGGATTAAGTGGAAAGTTTTACAACATAATGCATCGACAAAGGAGAATAGTTCATCTAATGCAACAGAGAGATGTGGAAGTATGAAGTGTTGAAATGATGTTGTGTAGTAGATTACCCAACCTGAAAGTTGAAGTATCGATAGCTTAGTTTTAGTAGTATATTTTTTGATTGAATACATGGGAGTATACATAGAGCATTAGTTCGTGCCCATGGAAACATTCTTCAAGGCATGTGACAATGCCCGAGTGATAGAAAAACGTGATTCACCTATCCTCATACAGGGTAATGATTTGGGTGCAGGATGGATTGATCACTATTCCTACTACTCTTATTATTCGCTCTTGTACTGTTGGCTTTGCGAACCTTGAGTGCCTTTCAACCTTAGCAGAGAGTCGACGTTGAGCCTAAACCCTAGAATGGTATATTGTTACACCCTTCTAATAGCACCCAGTGCTTAGCGTAGGAATATACGGTAAGAATGAATCCTAACCGTGAATTATGGGCACCGTGAAGTAAACGTTCCCTATTTGCCCACCATGAGAGTTTTTCTAGTTTAAGAATGTGCTTTCTCGAAAACTATCAATCATGATGTTTAGAATGTGCTAGAGACATTGTGCCAATAAAAGTCTAAATGAGAACCAATCTGAGCTAAGTGAATCCTCGAGAAGTGACCTAGTCAATTTTCTTTTAAGGGTGGTAGCATCCTAATGGATCCCCGAACCTTTCTTTCTTTCTAGCCTTCCCAAATCTCGGGACGAGATTTCTTTTAAGGGTGGTAGTCTGTCACATCCCAAAATTCTCCTAATTTTGGAATGTGAAATAAATAAATAAGTTTGATTGATTGTTTAACTATGTTGAAAATTCTCAATGAGAAGAAACTTTTTGAATAGAAAATCCTCTCAACCTTGAATTCAAAATCTTATATTCTTTTGTTATGACCTAAGTAGCCATATAGGCAAAAGGGTATGGATTGATTATGGATTGTAGAATTAGTGTGCAAGATTTCAAAATGAAAATCATGAAGCATTCATAAGCATTTCATTACATCCATGCAAAGATCTCACAAACTGAATCCAAATCCTGGTATCTAAATCCTATAGTTGATTCGCCCAAATGTTCCTAAAGGAAATTAAATTGACTTTATAAAACCCACTATTGCTAAGACAGTGATTATTGCTAAATTATAGCCTAAAAGAATCCAATTAATATTACAAAATTTTAGAAACAAAATTGAGCTCATTTGGAGCTAGTATGAAAAAGTTATGAAACAAATACAAACACATAAAGATATAAATAAAATGGAATATACAAGGATTTATAAATCCACTACTTCCAAACTAGTAAAAACATTATAAATTTGATCCTATAATGATCTATTCGATTTTAGAAGAATTTAGAAACAAGAATCATGTCATTTGGAGTTCGTATGCAAAAGATATAAGGAAAACAAGTAAATAGAAAAAGAAAAAAAGAAAAAAAAAATTCCTAACGGGCCGGCCCACCCGGACCGAGCCAGGCGAGCCAGCCACGTACCGATCTGTTCCAGATTTGCTTTAATTTCCGTGCGAAATCTGTTTTCTAAAACCTATCTCTACTCAAACTCTTCTAACTTTTTATCTACAACTCCGAATCGACTTTCGTTTGTTTCTACTTGTTCCCTACTCCAAGGCCTATCTCTAAACCATCCTAAACATCCATATAATCTCGTGGAGCCATAGCTGTACGAGTTTCTCTCCTCGAAATCCTGAATCTACACATGCCCGAATCTTATTTCGCTTTTTAACCCATCTAGACTTCGTCGTTTGCCTTCGGTCAAAAAACGAAAGTTGTAGGGATCGTCGAAATCTTTCAATCCCGATAAACCTCACCTCTTTTCATCCACCACAGCCGGAGAATTTCATATCGCAATATTTCAGATCTTACGGTGTAAATCCAAGATGTACTCGCGCTCGTTTCTTCAAATCCAAATTCCTTTGGTGAGAAGGTAGGAATAATGATTCCCCACAACTTTCATGTTCTGAGTTTTTCGATTTGACCTACGGATTTGTCTCTCTAACACAGATCTATTTCTTGTCTATTCTGAGCCAAAATCGGGTCAATCTCTTCTTCTAGCCACCGGATCCTATCCAGACGGTCGAGATCCAATCAAACCGGTACGTGCCATGTCGTCATCCCGGTCATCTTCCTCATCAACGCCACGTCAACGTAAGGTCAACATCTAGTCCCAGTCAGCATGGAAAGTCAACCTGTCCAGTCAGCGGAATATTCCCTGGAATATTCCGTTCGAATTTAAAATTGCATATTATAGATCTAACTTGTAAAATTCATTAGAAATTCATACCACGTCCAAAAATTGCGTATAATATATTAAATTGAAGATAATTTCACGTAGAATCATCTTATTAGAATAGATCCAACTTTTACTGTACGTGGTTACTACAGTAATTTAATTAGTTTTAATGGTCTTTTAGGTTAATAAATTCATAAGAAATTATCTGTAACTCCGAAAAATATGAATAATATATCCAATTGAAGCTACTGTAATGTAATTTAATAATATCTGGTTGGATTTAGCCTTTGCCGACTATTTAACCCGTCGCAATTTAATTAGTTTTAATGGCTTTATAAATCATTAAATTCATTAAAAGTTAATTGCTTGTCACAAAAATATAAATGATATACCGATGGAAAGCTGGTTCCATGTAGATCATCAATATGCAATTAGTTCAGCCTTTGACTGTAAGGTTTTGCCGTGAAGATGTAAATAGTTTAATGGCCTATTTAGAGTAATAAATTCATAAGAAAATAAATACTATTTAGAAAATTACAAATAATATGTCCCTGAAGTCACAATTCCATGGAGATTACAGATATAATTTTAGTATGATTTTTAGACAACAGAAACTATATGAATCATTTAAAACCATTAAACACTATTTAAATCATACAAAAAGATCTATAACTCCGATTAGGGTGATTCCAAGTGCTAAGGTTTTGTATTGACAATATCTATACAGAGAAATTGCATGACAAATTATTTGGTACTGTTAAAACAGAAATTCATACAGAAATATTTAAACCCATTGAAATGGTGTTTTAATCATAGGAAAATATCTATAACTCCTTTGTAGGTGATTCAAATTGCCACTATCTCTAAATTGCATTATCTATCCAGTAGCATCTAGTTCACAATTTAATATGACATAAACATCTTTAGTTCAATTAAAGTGGTATACACCATATTAAATCGATACAACTTTAGTAATAAAAGCTTTAGTGCATTAAATGACCTTCCACATGCATCATGTAATCTAACCATGTTCAGAACACTAAATGCAACCATTGTGACTCGTTAAATTGTCATGCATGTATCTGTTCATCATTGTTTTCTTGTAATGTTGCATTGTTGCATGTTTGCAATGTTTTGAATGGTGTTTGTTGTGTTTGCTTCAAACGTTAGATTGCGAGGAGTGCAACTACTGTGATTGCAACTACTATGATTGCAAGTATTGTGGTTATTGCGAAAGAGGCCATTATAATTGTGAGGATAATCTAATCGACTACATCTACAACAAAGGCAAGTGGTGCTATCTTGGTCATAAATGTCCTATTGTTTTCCTATGAATTGTAGATGCTTTTGTAGAATTGCATCTGTAGGAATTGATGTGTATATGTTACGCTATATCCCATATTATTCCCTAGTATTCATTGTTTATGAGCCATCATATTGGTAGATTGCTTAGCTATGCTATTTAGACGAGGAAGGGAATCACATCATGAAAAGTTATATGTTTTGAAAGGCTTATGTTTTGCTAAATGACAAACCAACATGTTTTAATGAACCACCTGGGCGGAATGGCATTGATTGGGTCATCGAGTGTGGATTTTGGTGGGGAATGCCGCCCAGGACACTGAGAAATGATTGGTTTCTTTGTTTGGAAGCTTTCGTGTGCAACCATGTGCCAATAATGGAATGGCGGTTAGTTGAGCTCAGTAGGTTGTGGTAAATCGAACCCGCGTATCCAGAGATGTAGATAGTGTAGGTTGGACCGGTGCGCGTCGGGATTGGGGAGCTACTTCCCGAACGGTTCCTTCTTGGACTTCTCCCTATCATCACCCAATATGAGAGTGGTGGTACGAGCTGGGCTGGCCAAGTCACATGGGTAAAGTGTACTAACCCCTGCAGGGTGTATAAACTAAGTGCTTAGCCGTGTCCCCGGTTATGGACAATTTGAGCGACCTGATACTGATGCTATGATATTTCTCACTCATCCTTATTTCTTAATTACTTAAAACTTGTTGGGTGAACATAATTGGGTAGGAGCACCTGGGAGTGAACCAGAGTGTCCTATTTATCGTATTGGAAAACTACTTTGTTACAAATGTTAGGATAAAAGTGTTGCTTTATGCAAATGAGCCTGAACTCCACTTGGCCAAATAAGCATGTAGTTGATAGATCTGTTGTTAACCACTTTAGCCTACTTGCCATACATTCAATGTATTGACCATTCGTGGCTGCAACGTTTCATGTTGCAGGTTATATCGTATCTGAGTGATCGTTCATAGGTCGCGAGACTCCACTCAACATTTGTTCGCCTGTGGCACATTTGAAGGATGGAGATCTACCTTGTATTCGTTTTCCGCTGTGTACTTGAATAAATAATGTAAATTCTGGATCATATTCGTTATATTTATGATGCACAGTTATATTTGTTATTATTTTGTACTGTGTGTGCCAGTGAACCGATCCAGGGATTGGCACTATACACATGAACTCAGCCTCATCAGGCGAGGGTGTTACAAGATGGTATCAGAGCTGTGTGTTGGCTGTAGGATCGTGACCTTAGAAATGGATTAGAAATAGAAGACCTCTATTAGGAGAACTATCACATTTTATACTTACTAGAGTTCTTATATTCCTTATCTATCTTTTCTATAACCTCTTCTTGTTCAAAATTTGTAGTTGGCCATTCTTATGATACCTATATGAGAGTTAGCTAAGTAAAAGAACAAATAGTATGATCTAAATAAACATCTCATCAAGTTTGGTTAGGTCTGGACCACCACATTTTATCTCTTTAGGAGATCATCGCTATCGTGTTAGCATATTGTTCTTACCAACTTATGTGGTATGACAATATAGGTTGCTTGCTTGTTTGTTCTGAACCATATTGTGTGGTTCCTTGTTTAGGATATGTTATTTTGAAACTCTAAAGTTGCTGGAGTTTTCGTGTGGTTTTAAAATTAGTTTAATGGTGTGAACTGATTGAAATTCGTGGAATAACTGCTGCAGTTTTCTGTCTGACCTGTTGTACCGCGCGATTTTTCATATTTTACTAGTAACTCGTAAAAATCTAAAACAATAGGATCTGGAGCGTAATTACCTGTAGTACATGCACAAAAACTGGCTAAAATTTCTGACGAGTTTAAGGTGCCCAGAAAAATTCGTGAAACATGCTGTACTGTTTTGACAGATTTAGTTTATTGCTTATATGTTGCTCTATTTTACTCTAGTTTTGTTCCCAATGCTTTCAAACTATTTTGTGGTTATATACTACTAAATTTAGACCTCTGTATTATTGTTATGCAAGTTCTTGCTTGTGTGTTGATTTCTTATGATTGTTTTCTTGTTTGTGACATTGATTGCTTCATATAGTTATGAGTAGGATTACTTCCTTAGTAGCTTCTTCTCCCTACAATCAATTCTTCTCTATCTCAACCCCATGGAACTATAATGATGTGCTGAATACATGGAGAAGGATTAAGTGGAAAGTTTTACAACATAATGCATCGACAAAGGAGAATAGTTCATCTAATGCAACAGAGAGATGTGGAAGTATGAAGTGTTGAAATGATGTTGTGTAGTAGATTACCCAACCTGAAAGTTGAAGTATCGATAGCTTAGTTTTAGTAGTATATTTGTTGATTGAATACATGGGAGTATACATAGAGCATTAGTGCGTGCCCATGGAAACATTCTTCAAGGCATGTGACAATGCCCGAGTGATAGAAAAACGTGATTCACCTATCCTCATACAGGGTAATGATTTGGGTGCAGGATGGATTGATCACTATTCCTACTACTCTTATTATTCGCTCTTGTACTGTTGGCTTTGCGAACCTTGAGTGCCTTTCAACCTTAGCAGAGAGTCGACGTTGAGCCTAAACCCTAGAATGGTATATTGTTACACCCTTCTAATAGCACCCAGTGCTTAGCGTAGGAATATACGGTAAGAATGAATCCTAACCGTGAATTATGGGCACCGTGAAGTAAACGTTCCCTATTTGCCCACCATGAGAGTTTTTCTAGTTTAAGAATGTGCTTTCTCGGAAACTATCAATCATGATGTTTAGAATGTGCTAGAGACATTGTGCCAATAAAAGTCTAAATGAGAACCAATCTGAGCTTAAGTGAATCCTCGAGAAGTGACCTAGTCAATTTTCTTTTAAGGGTGGTAGCATCCTAATGGATCCCCGAACCTTTCTTTCTTTCTAGCCTTCCCAAATCTCGGGACGAGATTTCTTTTAAGGGTGGTAGTCTGTCACATCCCAAAATTCTCCTAATTTTGGAATGTGAAATAAATAAATAAGTTTGATTGATTGTTTAACTATGTTGAAAATTCTCAATGAGAAGAAACTTTTTGAATAGAAAATCCTCTCAACCTTGAATTCAAAATCTTATATTCTTTTGTTATGACCTAAGTAGCCATATAGGCAAAAGGGTATGGATTGATTATGGATTGTAGAATTAGTGTGCAAGATTTCAAAATGAAAATCATGAAGCATTCATAAGCATTTCATTACATCCATGCAAAGATCTCACAAACTGAATCCAAATCCTGGTATCTAAATCCTATAGTTGATTCGCCCAAATGTTCCTAAAGGAAATTAAATTGACTTTATAAAACCCACTATTGCTAAGACAGTGATTATTGCTAAATTATAGCCTAAAAGAATCCAATTAATATTACAAAATTTTAGAAACAAAATTGAGCTCATTTGGAGCTAGTATGAAAAAGTTATGAAACAAATACAAACACATAAAGATATAAATAAAATGGAATATACAAGGATTTATAAATCCACTACTTCCAAACTAGTAAAAACATTATAAATTTGATCCTATAATGATCTATTCGATTTTAGAAGAATTTAGAAACAAGAATCATGTCATTTGGAGTTCGTATGCAAAAGATATAAGGAAAACAAGTAAATAGAAAAAGAAAAAAAGAAAAAAAAATTTCCTAACGGGCCGGCCCACCCGGACCGAGCCAGGCGAGCCAGCCACGTACCGATCTGTTCCAGATTTGCTTTAATTTCCGTGCGAAATCTGTTTTCTAAAACCTATTTCTACTCAAACTCTTCTAACTTTTTATCTACAACTCCGAATCGACTTTCGTTTGTTTCTACTTGTTCCCTACTCCAAGGCCTATCTCTAAACCATCCTAAACATCCATATAATCTCGTGGAGCCATAGCTGTACGAGTTTCTCTCCTCGAAATCCTGAATCTACACATGCCCGAATCTTATTTCGCTTTTTAACCCATCTATACTTCGTCGTTTGCCTTCGGTCAAAAAACGAAAGTTGTAGGGATCGTCAAAATCTTTCAATCCCGATAAACCTCACCTCTTTTCATCCACCACAGCCGGAGAATTTCGTATCGCAATATTTCAGATCTTACGGTGTAAATCCAAGATGTACTCGCGCTCGTTTCTTCAAATCCAAATTCCTTTGGTGAGAAGGTAGGAATAATGATTCCCCACAACTTTCATGTTCTGAGTTTTTCGATTTGACCTACGGATTTGTCTCTCTAACACAGATCTATTTCTTGTCTATTCTGAGCCAAAATCGGGTCAATCTCTTCTTCTAGCCACCGGATCCTATCCAGACGGTCGAGATCCAATCAAACCGGTGCGTGCCATGTCGTCATCCCGGTCATCTTCCTCATCAATGCCACGTCAACGTAAGGTCAACATCTAGTCCCAGTCAGCATGGAAAGTCAACCTGTCCAGTCAGCGGAATATTCCCTGAAATATTCCGTTCGAATTTAAAATTGCATATTATAGATCTAACTTGTAAAATTCATTAGAAATTCATACCACGTCCAAAAATTGCGTATAATATATCAAATTGAAGATAATTTCACGTAGAATCATCTTATTAGAATAGATCCAACTTTTACTGTACGTGGTTACTACAGTAATTTAATTAGTTTTAATGGTCTTTTAGGTTAATAAATTCATAAGAAATTATCTGTAACTCCGAAAAATATGAATAATATATCCAATTGAAGCTACTGTAATGTAATTTAATAATATCTGGTTGGATTTAGCCTTTGCCGACTATTTAACCCGTCGCAATTTAATTAGTTTTAATGGCTTTATAAATCATTAAATTCATTAAAAGTTAATTGCTTGTCACAAAAATATAAATGATATACCGATGGAAAGCTGGTTCCATGTAGATCATCAATATGCAATTAGTTCAGCCTTTGACTGTAAGGTTTTGCCGTGAAGATTTAAATAGTTTAATGGCCTATTTAGAGTAATAAATTCATAAGAAAATAAATACTATTTAGAAAATTACAAATAATATGTCCCTGGAGTCACAATTCCATGGAGATTACAGATATAATTTTAGTATGATTTTTAGACAACAGAAACTATATGAATCATTTAAAACCATTAAACACTATTTAAATCATACAAAAAGATCTATAACTCCGATTAGGGTGATTCCAAGTGCTAAGGTTTTGTATTGACAATATCTATACAGAGAAATTGCATGACAAATTATTTGGTACTGTTAAAACAGAAATTCATACAGAAATATTTAAACCCATTGAAATGGTGTTTTAATCATAGGAAAATATCTATAACTCCTTTGTAGGTGATTCAAATTGCCACTATCTCTAAATTGCATTATCTATCCAGTAGCATCTAGTTCACAATTTAATATGACATAAACATCTTTAGTTCAATTAAAGTGGTATACACCATATTAAATCGATACAACTTTAGTAATAAAAGCTTTAGTGCATTAAATGACCTTCCACATGCATCATGTAATCTAACCATGTTCAGAACACTAAATGCAACCATTGTGACTCGTTAAATTGTCATGCATGTATCTGTTCATCATTGTTTTCTTGTAATGTTGCATTGTTGCATGTTTGCAATGTTTTGAATGGTGTTTGTTGTGTTTGCTTCAAACGTTAGATTGCGAGGAGTGCAACTACTGTGATTGCAACTACTATGATTGCAAGTATTGTGGTTATTGCGAAAGAGGCCATTATAATTGTGAGGATTATCTAATCGACTACATCTACAACAAAGGCAAGTGGTGCTATCTTGGTCATAAATGTCCTATTGTTTTCCTATGAATTGTAGATGCTTTTGTAGAATTGCATCTGTAGGAATTGATGTGTATATGTTACGCTATATCCCATATTATTCCCTAGTATTCATTGTTTATGAGCCATCATATTGGTAGATTGCTTAGCTATGCTATTTAGACGAGGAAGGGAATCACATCATGAAAAGTTATATGTTTTGAAAGGCTTATGTTTTGCTAAATGACAAACCAACATGTTTTAATGAACCACCTGGGCGGAATGGCATTGATTGGGTCATCGAGTGTGGATTTTGGTGGGGAATGCCGCCCAGGACACTGAGAAATGATTGGTTTCTTTGTTTGGAAGCTTTCGTGTGCAACCATGTGCCAATAATGGAATGGGCGGTTGGTTGAGCTCAGTAGGTTGTGGTAACTCGAACCCGCGTATCCAGAGATGTAGATAGTGTAGGTTGGACCGGTGCGCGTCGGGATTGGGGAGCTACTTCCCGAACGGTTCCTTCTTGGACTTCTCCCTATCATCACCCAATATGAGAGTGGTGGTACGAGCTGGGCTGGCCAAGTCACATGGGTAAAGTGTACTAACCCCTGCAGGGTGTATAAACTAAGTGCTTAGCCGTGTCCCCGGTTATGGACAATTTGAGCGACCTGATACTGATGCTATGATATTTCTCACTCATCCTTATTTCTTAATTACTTAAAACTTGTTGGGTGAACATAATTGGGTAGGAGCACCTGGGAGTGAACCAGAGTGTCCTATTTATCGTATTGGAAAACTACTTTGTTACAAATGTTAGGATAAAAGTGTTGCTTTATGCAAATGAGCCTGAACTCCACTTGGCCAAATAAGCATGTAGTTGATAGATCTGTTGTTAACCACTTTAGCCTACTTGACATACATTCAATGTATTGACCATTCGTGGCTGCAACGTTTCATGTTGCAGGTTATATCGTATCTGAGTGATCGTTCATAGGTCGCGAGACTCCACTCAACATTTGTTCGCCTGTGGCACATTTGAAGGATGGAGATCTACCTTGTATTCGTTTTCCGCTGTGTACTTGAATAAATAATGTAAATTCTGGATCATATTCGTTGTATTTATGATGCACAGTTATATTTGTTATCATTTTATACTGTGTGTGCCAGTGAACCGATCCAGGGATTGGCACTATACACATGAACTCAGCCTCATCAGGCGAGGGTGTTACAATTTGCTTGTGACTCTAAGAGGGAGTATTTATGCTCGATAGTAGGTTCATGCCTCTAGTAATCTGGGGGAGTGACAGAAACCTCTAAGGTTGTAGATGTGTTGTTGCTACTAGGGAGAAAACAACAATCCTTTGTCCAAGGGCAATTGTATTGTTTACTTTATACACTTTGCTTAATGCAATTATCTATTGCTTGCAACTTAATACCCAAGGGTTGTTCGGATGATATTGTTGGAATTATGCCCTAGAGGCAATAATAAAGATGTTATTATTATAATTCTTGTTCATGATAAAGTTTATATTCCATGCTAGAAATGTATTAAGCGGAAACTTTGATACTTGTGTGGTTTATGAACAACGCCGTGTCCCTAGTACGCCTCTATGGACTAGCTCATTGATTAATGATGGTTAAGGTTTCCTAACCATGGACATGAGTTGTCGATTAATAATGAGATCATATCATTGGGAGAATGATATGATGGACAGACCCAAATCAAGCAGAGCAATTAGATCATGTCATCGTGTTCATCTTTGCAAAACTTTTCTTATGTCAAATATTGTATTCCTTAGACCATGAGATAATGCAACTCCCTAGTATCGGAAGAAAGCTTTGAGGTCATCCAACGTCATCCTATGAGAGGGTGATCGTAAAGGTGTCTCTCAGGTGATCGGAAAGTATATGTTGGGTTGTATGTATCGAGATGGGATTTGTCCCTCCCAAGTCGGAGAGATATACTTCGGGCCCACTCGGTAATCGATATCAACACCGCTTGCAAGCACGTGGTTAAAGAGTTAATCACAAAGTGATATCGGATTACAGAACGAGTAAAGTACTTGCTGTGAACGAGATTGAACTAGGTATGCCGATACCGACGATCGAATCTCGGGCAAGTAAAATATCGCGTGACGAAGGGAATATATATATGGGATTAATTGAATCCTTGCATCGTGGTTTATCCGATATGATCATCGATGAGTATGTGGGAGTCAATATGGGTTTCCAGACCCCGCTGTTGATTATTGATGGAAGATCATGTCTGCATATTCTCGAACCCGTAGGGTCGTACACTTAACGTGTCTCGACGCTAGGATAGAATGGATAAATGGTTTATGAGTTTTTGTTCAGAGTCTCGGATGGGATCCAGGACATCACGAGAGGTTCCGGAATGGTCCGGAGAATAAGATTCATATAAAGGAAAGCAGTTTTTGGATTTCAGAATTGTTTCGGAATGTTCGGTATTGTACTGGAAGGTTCTAGAAGCTTCCGGAGTGGGACCAACGTGGCCCCACTTGTCGGAAGGGGGCGTGGGCCTACGAGGGAGTGCCCTGGCCACATTGGGCCAGGGGCACAAGGCCCATAGGCCCAGCCGGCCAAAACCCTAGGGAAACCTTCTAGAAGGAGGGGGAAAACTTGCCCCCCACTCCAACCCTTGGGGCCGCCGCCCTAGGGCTTGGAGGAGGGGCCAAGGGGGCCGGCCAGACCCTATATATAGAGGGCAGGGGCGCAGCCCTCCTCCCCCACTCCTTCAATCCTAGCCGCCATACTGCTGCCCTCCAGATCTCTCTCTCTCCCGACTGCGCGTAGGCGAAGCCCTGCCGCAGAAACTCTCCACCTTTGCACCACGCCGTCGTGTTGTAGGTCCAATCTATCTCTCCACCCCACTTGCTGGACCGAGGAATAAGGAGACATCGAGGTGTCGTATGTGTGCATCTCTCTAAGGCATCGCCACTTGCGGTGTTGGATCGGATCGGATCGCGAGGAGGAGAAGCTAGTACGACTACATCAACCACGTTCCGTTGAACGTTCCGCTGTGCGAATCTTCAAGGGTATGAAGATCTCATCTATTCCCCCTCGTTGTTTGCATCTCCTAGATTAGATCTTGACTTTCCCGTTCGCATACGTAGAATTTTTTGATTTACTATGCTGCGAAACCCTTCAGTGGTATCAGAGCTAGATCTATGCGTAGATGTGTTTCACGAGTAGAACGCAACATGCTTGTTGCGGGCGTTGATGTTTTCTGTTGCAAGCCTCTTGTTTGTGTACTTCTTATGACGCGGGATAGTGAGATCGAAGCGGTCTAGGCCAACTTTACGCGACCTCGTTCGCGAGACCGGCTCCGCACTTGACATGTGGCTTGTTCCACACATGCGGCTGGTGGATGCCAGTTTCTCTCACTGTAGTTGTCATGGGATTTACACCAGATGTTGGCAACCATAATATCACCGTTGTGGCTTTCTGTAGGTAAGAATCGTTCTTAGCTTGTTACTCCCATAAGCCACGTAAAACATGCAACAACAAAGTAGATGCGTCTAACTTGTTTTTGCAGGGAGTGTTTCTGTGATATGGTATGGCCCAAGATATGATGTGTATGTTGTATGCAATGATCATGTTTTGTAATATTTCACGACTTGCATGTCGATGAGTACACAACCGGCAGGAGCCATATGGTTGTCTTTATAATTGTGTATGACCTGTGTGTCAACTTCTTATACGCCATGTAATAGCTTTGCTTTATCGCTAAGTAGTTAGCAATAGTTGTAGTTGCTATTCGTGGTGGAGGCAATCATGGTGGAGTGATGGAGATCATGCTGGCACGCACAAGATGGAGATCATTGCGCGGAGATTGGCTATACCATGTCACATAAAATTATATGCATGTGATGTTTATCCTTTTATGTATCTTATTATGCTTAGATCACGACGGTAGCATTATAAGATGATTCCTCACTTAAAGATCAAGATAAAACTGTGTTCTCCCCATGTATGCACCGTTGCGAAAGTTCGTCGTGTTCAAGCATCACGTGATGATCGGGTGCTATAAACTCTACGTTCACATACAACGGGTGCAAGCCAGTTTTGCACATGCGAAAATACTTGGGTTTGACTTGACGAGCCTAGCATGTACAGACATGGTCTCGGAACACACGAACCGAAAGGTTAAGCATGAGTCATATGAATGATATGATCGACACTTTGTTGTCCACCATTGAAACCACATCTCTTCTCGTGAAGATCGGATCAGGTGTGGTGAATTTGGATCATGTTCACTAAACAACTTGAGGGATGTTGAATTTAGTGGGAGTTCATCTAGTAATTTGATTAAGTTGAACTAGTTATCATGAACATAGTCTAAATTGTACTTGAAAATTTTGTAGATCAAATGGCTAAGTCTAACTTCAACTTCAAAGTTTTTGCTGAGAAAGAAAAGCTTAAGAACAATGGGTCTAACTTCACCAACTGGTTCCGCAATCTGAGAATCATTCTCTCTGGCGGACAAAAGGACTATATCCTTGAGAAAGCGCTAGGTGACGCCCCTGCTGTAGATGCACCGGCTGATGAGAAAGCTGTTTATCAGTCGCGCAAGGATGATTATGGTGTGATTAAGAGCACCATGTTGTTTTCTATGGAATCGGACCTTCAAAATCGTTTTGAGGAGTTCCCCGGGCCCTTTGAGATTCTTGAGGAACTGAAAACTATGTTTCAGACTCAGGCCCGTTCTGAGAGATATGAGATCTCTGAGAAATTCTTTAACTGCAAGATGGAGGAAGGGAGTTCTGTTAGTGAGCACGCCATTAAGATGTCGGGCTACACTCAACGCCTTGAGCAACTGGACTGCAAGATTACAGAGGAGCTCAAGATTGACAGAGTTCTGCAATCACTCCCTCCTAGCTACAAAGGTTTTTTAGTTACTCATAATCAGATTGGTTCCACTGATATGATCACTGAGCTCTTCGCTAAGCTGAAAGCTGCGGAGGTGGACATCAAGAAAGATAATCATGTGTCGATGGTCAACAAGCCCCCCAGCTTTAAGAAAGGTAAGGGTGCAAAGAAGCCCTTCAAGAAGGGCAGCGGCAAGCGCGTTGTCTCTGCATAGAAGAAGCTCAAGTCTGGACCTAAGCCAAACACTGAGTGCTTCTATTGCAAGGACAAGGGTCACTAGAAGCGCAACTGTCCGAAGTACTTAGCGGACAAGAAGGCTGGCACCATCAAAGGTATATTTGATATACATGTTATTGATGTTTTCCTTACTAGCCCTCGTTGTAGTGCCTAGGTATTTGATACTGGTTTAGTTGCTAATATTTGTAACTCGAAACAGGAGCTACGGAATAGATGGCGGATAGCGAGGGATGAGGTGAAGATGCGCGTTGGCAACGGATCAAGAGTTGATGTGATGTCCGTCGGCACGCTCTCCTTAGTTTTACCTTCGGGATTAGTCTTAAACTTCAATAAATGTTATTATGTGCCTGCGTTGAGCATGAACATCATATCTGGATCATGTTTATTGCAAGACGGTTATTCATTTAAATCGGAGAATAATGGTTATTCTATTTATATGAGTAACATCTTTTATGGTCATGCACCTGCTATGAATGGTTTATTTCTTCTGAATCTCGAAAGCAATGAAACACACATCCATAACATTGAGGCTAAGAGATGCAAGGTAGATAGTGATAAGACGACTTATTTGTGGCACTGCCGTCTAGGTCATATTGGTGTAAAACGCATGAAGAAACTCCATTCTGATGGACTTTTGGAGTCTCTTGATTTTGAATCATTTGACACGTGCGAGCCATGCCTCATGGGCAAGATGATCAAAACCCCGTTCTTCGGAATAATGGAGCGAGCAACGGACTTGTTGGAAATCATACATACCGATGTATGCGGACCAATGAGTGTTTCGACGCGCGGTGGTTATCGCTATTTTCTCACTTTTACTGATGACTTAAGTAGATATGGGTATATCTATTTAATGAAACATAAATCTGAAACGTTTGAAAAGTTCAAAGAATTTCAGAACGAAGTGGAAAACCATCGTAACAGGAAAATTAAATTTCTACGATCCGATCGTGGAGGTGAATATTTGAGTTATGATTTTCTCACGCATCTTAAGGCAAGCGGAATCGTTTCGCAACTCACGCCACCCGGAACACCACAGCGCAATGGTGTGTCTGAACACCGGGATCGAACTTTATTGGATATGGTGCGATCGATGATGTCTCTTACAGATTTGCCGTTATCATTTTGGGGTTATGCATTAGAAACCGCTGCATTCACTTTAAATAGGGCACCATCTAAATACGTTGAGACGACACCATATGAACTGTGGTTTGGTGCTAAACCTAAGTTGTCGTTTCTTAAAGTTTGGGGATGCGAAGCTTACGTCAAGAAGTTGATGCCGGACAAGCTCGAACCCAAAGCGGAGAAATGCGTCTTCATAGGATACCCTAAGGAAATGATTGGGTATACCTTCTATCACAGATCCAAAGGCAAAGTGTTTGTCGCAAAGAACGGATCCTTTCTTGAGAAGGAGTTTCTCTCGAAAGAAGTGAGTGGGAGGAAAGTAGAGCTAGACGAGGTTATTGAACCTTCGCTTTAGTTGGAGAGTAGCGCAGCACCTGAAATTGTTCCAGTGTCGTCTGCACCAACAATAGAGTAAGCTAATGACAAGGATCATGAAGCTTCGGACGATGCTACTACTGAATGTCGCAGGTCGACAAGGTCACGTGCCCCTCCTGAGTGGTACGGCAACCCTGTCTTGACTGTCTTGTTAGTAGACAACAGTGAACCTGCGAACTATGAGGAAGCAATGATGAGCCCAGACTCTGAGAAATGGCTAGAGGCCATAAAATCCGAATTAGGATCCATGAGCGAAAACCAAGTATGGAATTTGGTGGACCCTCCTAGCGACCGAAAGGCCGTTGAGTGCAAATGGATTTTCAAGAAGAAAACGGACGCGGATGGTAATGTTACTGTCTATAAAGCACAACTTGTCGCAAAAGGTTTTCGACAAGTTCAAGGTGTTGACTACGATGAGACTTTCTCTCCCGTAGCGATGTTTAAGTCCATTCGGATTTTATTAGCAATTGCTGCATTTCATGATTATGAAATATGGCAGATGGATGTCAAGACTGTGTTCCTCAATGGCAACATTGATGAAGAGTTGTATGTGATGCAACCCGAAGGTTTTGTCGATCCTAAGGATGCTGATAAGGTGTGCAAACTTTGTAGGGTTCGCAGCATAGAAAACCAAAATTTTCCTACGATGGGAACTATGTACCAAGATCTATCTACTAGATACAAACAACGGGCGGATGTATATCCGTAGAGAACATACCCTTGAAGACCGACAAAGCTTAACGAGTTCAACTTGTGGTTGATGTAGACGATCTCTTGCCGATCTCAAGATCGAGAGGAAGTCCTAGCGCCGCAAATCAGCAGCGCATCCGTGCTCACACACACGTTCGAGGCACCGAGCAACCTCCGCCTCCTCGCTCCAGCGATGCAGCGGAAGCACAACTCTTTCTTGCCGAATATCCACCGGGAACATGTATCTCGCTAGTCCGAGACTATGGGGGATAAATTCTAGAGGGGGAGAGAGATCCTTCACGAGGAGGTGTGAGAGACAAGTGAGGAGGGGGGCTCCTTTTATAGGAGGAGGGGGGGAACCCCAAGGGGGTGGCCGGCGCATGGGGGCTGCTCCCTTGCCCTCCCCTCTTCATGTGGGTGGACACTCCACTCACAAAATTCCTTTAAATTCCCTCCACTCAAAAGTCCACTCAAATTCCCATTAAATTTCCACCAAATTTAATGCAAACTCTCATTAAATAAAACTCTTTTATTTTATTCAGAATTTTGTCAATTACTTTAATGACAAACATTCACAAATAACCCCTTGCTAGAATTCCATTTCACATGCATAACCACTTTATGCAATTTCACCCGAAAACCTGTTTCGGTATCTAGTGAAATAAATTCCTGCGCTTGTTTATTCTTTTGGCATGAAACATTTGCTCCAATTGGATGTCGGTGTCTCTTAAGTGTTTCACCCTACGGTTCGTGAATAATGCGGACATGATCGAGACCCCTCTCGGATCAATAATCAGAAGCGGGATCTGGAGACCCATACTGACTCCCACACATTCAACGATGACTTTCTTGTGATCGTCGGAACCTTTTACGCTAGTATCTTAATCCCTTTGTTTCACGATATATTACATGTCCGAGATTCGATCATTGGTATCTCCATACCTAGTTTGATCTCGTTACCGACATGCACTCTTTATCGTTCTCGTGATATAACATTCTAGTGATCAAATCACTTGCTTGCAAGCTAATCAATGTGATATCACCGAGAGGGCCCAGAGTATATCTATCCGTCATCGGGATGAACAAATTCCACTCTCGATCCATGAGCCTCAACATATCACTTTATTAGTTCTGAATCCATCTTTATAATCACCCTGTTACGGTGTGACGTTTGATGTTATCAAGAAACTCTTCCGGTGTTAGTGATTGACATGATCTCATGGTCTAAGGATTAGGATCACTTCGTAAGTTGTTATAGCAATATAAACTCAATGACTTTGATCGTAATGCTATACTTCGGATGAATGTTCATCACATCATTACACTAATGTTGTGATCCCGTTATTAACAACATCCAATGTCCATGATCAGGAAACCTTGATCATCTTGTTAATCAACGAGCTAGTTTATGAGAGAGGCATAACTAGGAACTTTCTGTTTGTTTATTAAACACACATGTATTAACGTTTCCGTATTAATACAATTATAGCATGCAAAATAAACATCTATCATATACTTGGAATACACATAATAAACACTTTATTATTGCCTCTCAGGGCATATTCCCTTCAGTCTCCCACTTGCACTAGAGACAATAATCTAGTTACATAGTGATAAATCTAACACCCATTGAGTTCTGGTGTTGATCATGTTTTGCTCTAGGGAGAGTTTTAGTCAATGGATCTGCTACATTGAGATCCGTATGTACTTTACAAATCTTTATATCTTCATCCTTGACATGCTCGCGGATGGAGTGAAAACGGCGCTTAATATGCTTGGAATGCTTGTGAGACCTTGGTTCTTTGGCATTGGCAATGGCACCATTGTTGTCACAATAGATCACCATTGGGTCCAACGTGTTTTCAACCACTCCTAGTTCGGATATGAACTCCTTCATCCAAACTGCTTCCTGAGCCGCTTCTGAAGCAGCAACATATTCGGCCTCCGTTGTTGATCCCGCTACCACGGGTTGTTTGGAGCTCCTCCAACTAACCGCTCCGCCATTCATGAGAAATACGTATCCGGTTGAGACTTAGAGTCATCCGGATCGGTGTCAAAGCTAGCGTCAACATAACACTTAGCAATGTGCTCTTCTTCACCTCCGTATACAAGAAACATATCCTTAGTTCTTCGTAAGTACTTAAGGATATTCTTGACCGCTATCCAGTGTTCCGAACCTGGATCCAATTGGTACCTACTAGTCAAACTAATAGCATGTGCCACATCCGGTCTTGTACATAGCATGGCGTACATCATAGAGCCTATGGCTGAAGCATAGGGGACTTTGTCCATTATCTCTCTTTCTTCCGCCGAAGCCGGACTTTGAGTCTTACTCAATGTCTTGCCTTGCAACATAGGTAAGAACCCCTTCTTACTTCCGTCCATTTTAAACTTCTTTAAAATCTTATCAAGGTATGTACTTTGCGATAGCCCTATTAGGCGCTTAGATCTATCTCTATAGATATTTATGCCTAATATGTATGACACTTCACATAGGTCCTTCACTGAAAATTTGCTGTTTAGATAACTTTTAACAATGTTTAAAAGATCTATATCATTTCCGATCAATAATATGTCATCCACATATAATATCAGAAATGCCACATTGCTCCCACTCACTTTCTTGTAAATACAAGCTTCTCCATAAGTTTGGACAAATCCAAACTCTTTGATCACCTCATCAAAGCGGAGATTCCAACTTCGTGATGCTTGCTTCAATCCATAGATGGATCGCTGAAGCTTGCACACCTTGTTAGCATCCTTAGGATCGACAAAACCCTTTGGTTGTATCATATACAACTCTTCTTCAATATTACCATTGAGAAACGCGGTTTTGACATCCATCTGCCATATCTCATAATCGAAATATGCAGCAATTGCTAACATAATCCTAACTGACTTTAGCATCACTACGGGAGAGAATGTCTCATCGTAGTCAACTCCTTGAATTTGTCGAAACCCCTTTGCGACAATTCGAGCTTTATAGACGGTCACATTACCATCAGCATCAGTTTTCCTTTTGAAAATCCATTTGTTCTCCACGGCCTTTCGGCTGTGAGGTAATTCCACCAAGTTCCAAACTTGATTTTCATAAATGGATTCCATCTCGGATTTCATGGCTTCTAACCATTTGTTGGAATCCGGGCTCATCATCGCTTCTTCATACGTCGCAGGGTCATCATTTTCATCAACCATGAAATTCATGACAGGATTTTCGTATAGCTCGGGAGCTGCATGCGTCCTACTTGACCTGCGAGGTTCGGTAGTACTCTCTTTCGGAGTTTCATGATCATTATCATTAGTTCCCTCTTCAACAGGTGGAGCCAATTCCGGAACAACTTCCGGCGCTGCGCTACTCGCCATACTTTGAAGAGAAGGTTCAATAACCTCTTCGAGTTTTATTTTCCGACTACTCACACCTTTCGCGAGAAACTCTTTCTCTAGAAAGGATCCATTCTTGGCAACAAAAACCTTGCCCTCGGATCTGTGATAGAAGGAATACCCAATAGTTTCCTTAGGGTAACCTATGAAGACGCATTTTTCCGCTTTGGGTGCGAGTTTATCCAGTGGAAGTTTCTTCACATAAACATTGCATCCCCAAACTTTAAGAAAAGACAGCTTAGGTTTGTTTCCAAACCACAATTCATACGGTGTCTTTTCAACGGATTTAGATGGTGCCCGATTTAATGTGAATGCAGCAGTTTCTAGTGCATAACCCCAAAATGACAACGTCAAGTCCGTCAGAGACATCATAGATCGAACCATATCTAATAAAGTACGATTACGACGTTCCGACACACCATTTCGCTGTGGTGTTCCAGCAGGCGTGAGTTGTGAAACAATTCCACACTCTTTCATGTGAGTGCTAAACTCGTAACTTAGATACTCACCTCCACGGTCGGACCGTAGAAATTTGATCTTTCTATTACGATGATTTTCCACTTCATTCTGAAATTCCTTGAACTTTTCAAAGGTTTCAGACTTGTGTTTCATCAAGTAGATATAACCGTATCTACTCAAATCATCCGTGAAAGTAACAAAATAACGATATCCACCTCGCGCCGACACACTCATTGGACCACATACATCAGAATGTATGATTTTCAATAAATCTGTCGCCTGTTCCATTGAACCGGAAAACGGAGTTCTAGTCATCTTGCCCATAAGGCATGGCTCACATGTATCAAATGATTCATAATCAAGTGATTCCAAAAGTCCATCCGAATGGAGCTTCTTCATGCGTTTAACGCCAATATGACCTAGACGGCAGTGCCACATATATGCGGATATATCATCATTAAGTTTAATCTTCTTAGCATCAACATTATGAATATGTGTAACATTATCATCGAGATCTAATAGAAATAAACCATTCATCATCGGTGCATGACCATAAAAGATTTCATTCATATAAATGGAACAACCATTGTTCTCGGATTTAAATGAATAACCACTTCGCATCAAACACGATCCAGATACAATGTTCATGCTCAGTGCAGGCACCAGATAACAATTATTCAAGTTTATAACTAATCCCGACGGCAAGTGGAGAGGCAGCGTTCCGACGGCGATCACATCAACGCTTGATCCATTGCCGACACGCATCTTGACCTCGCCCCTTGCTAGCGGTCGCTTGTTCCGCAGCCCCTGATTCGAGTTACAAATATTAGCAACTGAACCGATATCAAATACCCAGGTGCTACTGCGAGCACTAGTCAAGTACACATCAATAACATGTATATCATATATACCTTTGTTTGCCTTGTCGGCCTTCTTGTCTGCCAGA
This sequence comes from Avena sativa, assembly GCA_916181665.1. Taxonomy (NCBI): domain Eukaryota; kingdom Viridiplantae; phylum Streptophyta; class Magnoliopsida; order Poales; family Poaceae; genus Avena; species Avena sativa. The sequence continues at coordinate 217,027,356 of OV702279.1, forward strand.
TACTTGGGGCAGTTGCGCTTCCAGTGGCCAGTCCCCTTACAATAGTAACACTCGGTATCAGACTTAGGTCCAACTCAGGGTTTCTTTTCAGGCACGGCAACAGGCTTGCCGCCCTTACTTCCCTTCCATTTTCCCTTCTTGTCTTTCTTGAAACCAGTGTTCCTATTGATCATCAACACTTGATGTTCCTTTTTTATCTCCACTTCTGCAGTTTTAAGCATTGACAGAAGCTCGGGGAGAGACTTCTTCATGCCTTGCATATTATAGTTCATCATGAAGATCTTATAGCTAGGTGGCAGAGACTGCAGAACACGATGGATGCCTAAGTCAATGGGAATCGTTATTCCCAAGGACACAAACTTATCGGCGTAACCCGACATCTTGAGTACATGCTCACTAACGGAGTTGTGCTCTTCCATCATGCAGCTAAAGAACTTTTCTGAAGCGTTGTAGTTCTCTACAGCAGCATGTGTGTCGAAAATCATTTTCAACTCACCCATTGTATCAAAATCATTGCCATTTTCGAAACGCTTTCGAAGTTCCGGCTCTAGCCCATACAATATGCCGCAATGAACTAAGTTGTGGTCCTCCTGACGAGTCTGATAGACATTCTTCTCCTTGTCAGGGGCATCATAAAAAGGTGGGGGGCCTAACGGCGCTTCTAGCACATATTGCTTTTGTGCAGCAGAGAGGAGAATCCTCAAATTCATGGCCCATTCGGTAAAGTTGCTACCGTTCGTTGCTAGTTTCTCTTTCTCCATGAACACATTGAAATTAAAAGCAGGTGGTGCCATCTACAACAGAATTTTTAAAGTTTAGACTAAGTGTATGATAGATTGAGTTCAACTAATCCATATTAAGAATGAACTCCCACTCAAAAACGACATCCCTCATGCCTTTTTGGTGATTACATGAACCAAATCCACTACACCAAGTCCGATCATCACATGAGTTGGTGTAGCTTCAAAGGCGAGCATCAAATGGGCATCATATCAACTATATGACTCATGCTTAACCTTTCGGTCCGTGTTCCGAGGCCATGTATTTACATTCTAAGCTCGCCAAGTTAGAACCTTAGTATTCGCATGTGTAACTGTTTTACACCCGAAATATGGCCGTGGATCCAAGAACACCCGATCATCACGTGATGTCTTGGAGCGACGAAACATAATCAGTGCATACTAAAGGAAGAACACATTCTTATCTTGATATTTAAAAGAGGGATCATCTTATTATGCTAACAAAGCGCTAAACAAGCAATATAAGATGCTATCAAACATCACATGTTTATTAGTGAAATGATATGGTTCCCGCAGATGATCTCTATCATGTGCATCGTGGTATGATCACTATCATACCTATATGTGTAAATCCAAGGTCTATGGAGTTTACACGCTATGTGTGTTGTAAGAGTATCATCTCATACTTCTACTTACATTAGTACCATATCATAACACTAGCCCAGCAACAATCTAAACTAGACGCCTCTAATTTATCCATTGCAAGTTTTACATGGCTTAGGGCTTTCGAGATAGAACCGTTCTTACCTACGAACATGAACCACAACGAGGATAACCAAATTGTTTACAACTCGTTTGCAAAATAGATATTGACTATAGTAGGAGAGACAGACACCCGCTAGCCACTTATGCAAACTAGTTGCATGTCAAGCGTGGAACAGGTCTCATGTGCGAGGACATGTAAAGTTTGTCCGGGCCGCTTCATCCCACTATGCCACCAATATCCAAAAATACAACAAAGGAGCAACAACATGATCATCATCGCCCACATACTCATATGTGTACTACCCGTGTAAAGCATCTACGCATAGATCCGGCTCTGATACCACTGTAGGGTTCGCAACATAGAAAACAAAAATTTTCCTACGATGGGAACTATGTACCAAGATCTATCTACTAGATACAAACAACGGGCGGATGTATATCCGTAGAGAACATACCCTTGAAGACCGACAAAGCTTAACGAGTTCAACTCGTGGTTGATGTAGACGATCTCTTGCCGATCTCAAGATCGAGAGGAAGTCCTAGCGCCGCAAATCAGCAGCGCATCCGTGCTCACACACACATTCGAGGCACCGAGCAACCTCCGCCTCCTCTCTCCAGCGATGCAGCGTAAGAACAACTCTTTCTTGCCGAATAGCCACCGGGAACATGTATCTCGCTAGTCCGAGACCATGGGGATAAATTCTAGAGGGGGAGAGAGATCCTTCACGAGGAGGTGTGAGAGACAAGTGAGGAGGGGGGCTCCTTTTATAGGAGGAGGGGGGACCCCAAGGGGGTGGCCGGCGCATGGGGGCTGCCCCCTTGCCCTCCCCTCTTCATGTGGGTGGACACTCCACTCACAAAATTCCTTTAAATTCCCTCCACTCAAAAGTCCACTCATATTCCCATTAAATTTCCACCAAATTTAATGCAAACTCTCATTAAATAAAACTCTTTTATTTTATTCAGAATTTTGTCAATTACTTTAATGACAAACATTCACAAATAACCCCTCGCTAGAATTCCATTTCACATGCATAACCACTTTATGCAATTTCACCCGAAAACCTGTTTCGGTATCTAGTGAAATAAATTCCTGCGCTTGTTTATTCTTTCGGCATGAAACATTTGCTCCAATTGGATGTCGGTGTGTCTTAAGTGTTTCACCCTACGGTTCGTGAATAATGCGGACATGATCGAGACCCCTCTCGGATCAATAATCAGAAGCGGGATCTGGAGACCCATACTGACTCCCACACATTCAACGATGACTTTCTTGTGATCGTCGGAACCTTTTACGCTAGTATCTTAATCCCTTTGTTTCACGATATATTACATGTCCGAGAATCGATCATTGGTATCTCCATACCTAGTTTGATCTCGTTACCGACATGCACTCTTTTCTCGTTCCCGTGATATAACATTCTAGTGATCAAATCACTTGCTTGCAAGCTAATCAATGTGATATCACCGAGAGGGCCCAGAGTATATCTATCCGTCATCGGGATGAACAAATTCCACTTTTGATCCATGAGCCTCAACATAACACTTTATTAGTTCTGAATCCATCTTTATAATCACCCTGTTACGGTGTGACATTTGATGTTATCAAGAAACTCTTCCGGTGTTAGTGATTGACATGGTCTCATGGTCTAATGATTAGGATCACTTCGTAAGTTGTTATAGCAATATAAACTCAATGACTTTGATCGTAATGCTATACTTCGGATGAATGTTCATCACATCATTACGCTAATGTTGTGATCCCGTTATTAACAACATCCAATGTCCATGATCAGGAAACCTTGATCATCTTGTTAATCAACGAGCTAATTTATGGGAGAGGCATAACTAGGAACTTTCTGTTTGTTTATTAAACACACATGTATTAACGTTTCCATATTAATACAATTATAGCATGCAAAATAAAAATCTATCATATACTTGGAATACACATAATAAACACTTTATTATTGCCTCTCAGGGCATATTCCCTTCAAACTTCAGCGTTCCATTTATGGACTGAAGCAAGCATATCGGAGTTGGAACCTTCGTTTTTATCAAGTGATCAAGAGCTTTGTATTTGTTCCAAATTTCTACGAAGCTTGTATCAACAAGAAAGTGAGTAGGAGCTTAGTGACATTTTTGGTACTATATGTGGATGCCATATTGATTATCGGAAATGACATTGACATGCTTAACGATGTGAAGAGTTATTTGAACAAATGTTTTTCAATGAAAGACCTAGGGGAAGCTGCTTATATATTGGGCATCAAAATCTATAGAGATAGACAAAGACGCCTGATAGCTTTAAGCCAAAATACATACCTAGACAAAGTTCTGAAAAGGTTCAGAATGGATAAGGCAAATAAAGGTCCAGTGCCTATGTTGTCAGGTAAGATATTGAGCAGGGCTCAGTGTCCAGCTATGGTAAATGATAGAGAAGCTATGAGCAAAGTGCCTTATGCCTCGGCCATAGGATCTATCATGTATGCCATGCTATGTACTAGACCGGATGTGTCCAATGCTCTTAGTTTGACGAGCAGATACCAAAGTGATCCAGGAGTGGAACACTGGACAGCCGTGAAGAACATCCTAAAGTATTTAAATAGAACTAAAGAAATGTTCTTAGTCTATGGAGGTGATGAACAGCTCGTTGTAAAAGGTTACGTCGATGCTAGTTTCGACACCGACAAGGATGATTCTAAATCTCAGACAAGATACGTTTATATTTTGAATGGAGGAGATGTGAGCTAGAGAAGCTGCAAGCAAAGCGTGATCGCTGGATCTACAGTAGAAGCGGAATACATGGCTGCTACAGAAGCGTCAAGTGAAGGAGTTTGGATCAGGAACTTCATCACTGAGCTTGGTGTGGTTCCAAGTGCCTTGGACCCACTGGAGATATTGTGTGACAACACTGGCGCCATAGCACTGGCTAAGGAAACAAGATATCATCCAAAGACCAAGCATATCAACCGCAAGTTTCATATAATTAGAGATTATATAACAGATGGAGATCTAAAGATTAGCAAAGTACATACGGATCTGAATGTCGCAGATCCGTTGACTAAACCTCTTCCATGAGAAAAACATGATCATCACCTTAGTGCCATGGGTGTTAGATTGTTGCCAGATGTAAACTAGATTATTGACTCTATTGCAAGTGGGAGACTATTGGAATTATGCCCTAGAGGCAATAATAAAGATGTTATTATTATAATTCTTGTTCATGATAAGTTTTATATTCCATGCTAGAATTGTATTAAGCGGAAACTTTGATACTTGTGTGGTTTATGAACAACGTCGTGTCCCTAGTACGCCTCTATGGACTAGCTCATTGATTAATGATGGTTAAGGTTTACTAATCATGGACATGAGTTGTCGATTAATAATGAGATCATATCATTGGGAGAATGATATGATGGACAGACCCAAATCAAGCAGAGCAATTAGATCGTGTCATCGTGTTCATCTTTGCGAAGCTTTTTCTTATGTCAAATATTGTATTCCTTAGACCATGAGATAATGCAACTCCCTGGTATCGGAAGAAAGCTTTGAGGTCATCAAACGTCATCCTATGAGAGGGTGATCATAAAGGTGTCTCTCAGGTGATCGGAAAGTATCTGTTGGGTTGTATGTATCGAGATGGGATTTGTCCCTCCCAAGTCGGAGAGATATACTTCGGGCCCATTCGGTAATCGATATAAACACCGCTTGCAAGCACGTGGTTAAGGAGTTAATCACAAAGTGATATCGGATTACGGAACGAGTAAAGTACTTGCTGTGAACGAGATTGAACTAGGTACGCCGATACCGACAATCGAATCTCGGGCAAGTAAAATATCGCGTGACGAAGGGAATATATATATGGGATTAATTGAATCCTGGCATCGTGGTTCATCCGATATGATCATCGATGAGTATGTGGGAGTCAATATGGGTTTCCAGACCCCGCTGTTGATTATTGATAGAAGATCATGTCTGCATATTCTCGAACCCGTAGGGTCACACACTTAACGTGTCTCGACTCTAGGATAGAATGGATAAATGGTTTATGAGTTTTTGTTCGGAGTCTCGGATGGGATCCATGACATCACGAGAGGTTCCGGAATGGTCCGGAGAATAAGATTCATATAAAGGAAAGCAGTTTTTGGATTTCGGAATGTTCGGTATTGTACCAGAAGGTTCTAAAAGCTTCCGGAGTGGGACCAACGTGGCCCCACTTGTCGGAAGGGGGCGTGGGCCTACGAGGGAGTGCCCTGGCCACATTGGGCCAGGGGCACAAGGACCCATAGGCCCAGCCGGCCAAAACCCTAGGGAAACCCTAGGGAAACCTTCTAGAAGGAGGGGGAAAACTTGCCCCCCACTCCAACCCTTGGGGCCGCCGCCCTAGGGCTTGGAGGAGGGGCCAAGGGGGCCGGCCAGCCCCCTATATATAGAGGGCAGGGGCGCAACCCTCCTCCCCCACTCCTTCAACCCTAGCCGCCATACTGTTGCCTCCAGATCTCTCTCTCTCCCGACTGCGCGTAGGCGAAGCCCTGCCGCAGAAACTCTCCACCTTTGCACCACGCCGTCGTGTTGTAGATCCAATCTATCTCTCCACCCCACTTGTTGGACCGAGGAAGGAGGAGACGTCGAGGTGCCGTACGTGTGCATCTCTCGGAGGCATCGCCACTTGCGGTGTTGGATCGGATCGGATCGCGAGGAGGAGAAGCTAGTACGACTACATCAACCATGTTCCGTTGAACGTTCCGCTGTGCGAATCTTCAAGGGTATGAAGATCTCATCTATTCCCCCTCGTTGTTTGCATCTCCTAGATTAGATCTTAGCTTTCCCGTTCACATCCGTAGAATTTTTTTGATTTACTATGCTGTGAAACCCTTCAGATATCCCAGAGGTGGATTATTAGTCATAGATGCAGTTGGATTACAGTTTATGTATTATGTTGTAATGCCCAAATGAATCTCATAGTGATCATCATGTCATATACATGCATTGTTATGCATTCTCTATCTATCAATTGCCCAAGTGTAATTTGTTCACCCAGCATGTTATCTATCTTATGGAGAAACACCTCTAGTGAACTATGGACCCCGGTCCATTCCATCCCATTGATATTCCATCTACTATCTACTGTTTACTTTCTGCAATTACTACAAGCAATTACTATCTTCCACACTATACGGTTAATCCTTTGTTTTCAGCAAAACCAGTGAGCTTGACAACCTCACCATAAGTTGGGGCAAAGTATTTTGGTTGTGTTGTGCAGGTTCCACGTAGCTGACAACACCTTGGAAGCTGTTTCTTTCTCCTACTGGTTCGATAACCTTGGTTTCACAACTGAGAGAAAACTTGCTGTTGTGCTTATCATACCTTGCTCTTGGGGTTTCCCAATAGGTTCTACAGTAACCGAGCCACATCAGCATGTCTTCGTCCAAGCCTCTTTAGTAGTGTCCTGTGGATCACCCTGTGACCTCTCGCTAGTGTCGCAACCCTCTCATAACGTCGGTCTGGGTGCATTTACACGGTTTTGGTGCGGTATCTAACGCATTCTATAGCGCCTTGGGGGCTTTGCTAGGGTGGTGTCTGGCCATAGGTGTTATCGGTGTGCTTATCCCAATGCCAGGGGAAGATGTTGTGTTTTGGTCTGGACCAAGCTCGAGCTCCAGGGGTGGTGGTTTCGAGTCTAGGTGAAAACTTTGCAGGACCTCGGTCCTTGCCGACGATGATGACGTGTTCTTGCGCCATTCACCTTCTTGGAGGCGCGCCGCAAGACCCCTCCCCCTCCTTTGGATCCTCAAATTCTGCTAGGTTGTTGACCTGTCGTCGAGTCCCCCGTGGGCCGCAGTCTCGGTGCAGTGGAGGATTGTTGGTGTGGACTTGGTCGTGATTACTCTGGTGCAACAAAAGACAAGACTCCGTCATTTTGGTTCAAGCCGGCGCTCTAACTTGACGTTTTCTATGTTGTCTTTTGTTGTGTTTTATGGTGGGTGCTTTGAGCGTGTGCGTGTTGTAACTCCTAACTGGTTGTTGACTTCGTTAATTCAAAGTCAGGCTCATTTCGAGTATTTCGTCTCAACTACTCATGCTTGCCGAAGTACAAAAGACCTAGAAACATTAGAAGAAATCATTTTTTGTTGTTTTGCTACTCTAAGTCGAACCAAACTTTCTCGATTTCTGGTAAGTACAACATCAATCTAGTTAAAAGTTTAGAAAAGATCACGTGTATTTTTCAGAATCGACTTAGACGTAAGAAAATTTCGGTAAAATTGTACTTCAACGTAGGCATAAGGCCCAATTAAAGGTAGCCAGCTATAAATTCTTGGAGGAGCATGAAGTGGAGATCGCGTGTAAGCCCACGTTCACCTAAGCCAAGCAGAAAAAATGTGATCTGCTAGAGAGAGCCAGAGAGGAGGTAGAATGATACGTAGTACTTCGAAGTACTCTCTCTGTTAGGGATTATAAGGCCTATGGACCATTTGATAGGATTAAAAAATCAATAACTCATGCATGAGAGAAGAGAAATAAAAAGAAGACCATGCATTGGATGAGAGGTGATAATAAATGAGAAAGGACTTGTAATTTCTAACATTTTAAAAAAGCTTTTAGGCCTTATAATCTCTAACGGAGGAAGTACTACTTCTTGTTCAGTTACTAAATAACATGTTGACTATCAAACTCAATCATCAGAATTAATTGAGCAGCTAAGTTAAATACACCTTTATTGTTGAAGTACCTATATCGATCCTCGGATAAAATGGTGCATTTTTCGGAGTAATGCTGGTTCAATCGATAAATAAGCTGCAATTAATAAGCAACAGACATTATCTGCGAATCTTTTTTTTTTTTGACCTGATCTGCGAATCTTTCTCCACCTCTCTTCCGTGTGCTGCTTTGTTTGGATTTCCTAATGGGCGCGCTCTGAAATCGCCAGGCTGGCAAGGGCGGGCCCCGCGGCCGTAACGGACTATTTACCTCGCGCGCGGCTGAACCCAACGATTGGGAAAAGTTACAAGCAGTTAAAAATCATAAATCGCTGAGAGGGTCACGCTTTCAGTAAGAGAGCAAAGCGGTGAATCCCACGTGGCTTCCCTCCGAAGTAACTGTAACAAACACGAGACTTCACCTCTTCACGCCCCTCTCCCTTCCTATAAACCCCTCCTCCTTTCTCGCTCCGTCGTCTTCTACGGCCTTCCTCCCTCCACATTCCCACACCAGCACGCTCGCGAGGTAGAGAGAGAGAGAGAGAGATCGGCGCGCAGCGGCCATGGCGATCGAGGATGGTGACGGGAGCCATAAGGCCCCGACGATCGCGTCGTCCGCTCCCGAGGTCGAGAGTTCGCCGACACCGGATCCCCCCACGCCCACGCACGTCCTCGCCCAGCCTTCAGCAGCACCGCAGGAGTTGGCGGCGACGGAGATTTCGGGGGTAGTGGCGGCGCTGCAGCCGCAGCCGCAGCCACAGGTTCAGCAGGCGGCGACGTTCCATAAGGCGGGGTACTTCCGCCCCGTCGGCGGAATCCATTATCCACCGCAGTGGGAAGCGCACCGCACGGGAGCGGTCACTCCGGGCGTCATCGGCGATCCCTCTGGTACCTACGATTCTGGCTTCGACTGTTGCGAGTCCGACACGCGGATTCAGGGCTTGGTGGCGGCGGGCCTGGCGGCGTCTCAGCCGGAGGCGACGGGAGCCATGGCCCCGACGATCCCGTCGTCCGCTCCTCAGGTAGAGAGTTCGCCGACACCGGAGACTAGCGCGCTCACGCTCGTCCTCGACCAGCCGTCAGCGGCACCACAGGAGGAGGAGGCCAGCCGCTCGGCGCTTCTCCCCACCCTCGACGGGCCCGAGGACGTCATCGGCGGCGAGAGGGACACTGCGATCGGTACAGGAGGTAACTCTCCTTCCGTTTCCTCCTCGTCTCGGTCGAGATGGTGTGTAGGTAGTCCTCAAGTCAAATCCCTAACTACGATGCTTGGTTCGTTGCAGCCGGACGTAGCGAGTCGGGGTTCGTGGTGGCACCGCAGCCGCAGCTTCAGCAGGCGGCAAGGTTCGATCCCGCGGGGTTCCACCCCGGTGGCGGAATCCTTTGTGAGGTTTCAGCGCTGCGGGCGGCTTCGCGGGCACGGCAGTACACCTCGCCCACCATTCCGGGTTTCCAGGCCGGGTCGTCACCGGCAGCGCACCAGGCGGGCACAATGTCGCCGCGCGTCCCCTCTGCTGCATCAGGTCCCTACGATTCTGGCTTTGATTTGAATCGATCTTGTGCAGCAGCCAGAAGGTTCCTACTACTATTCTAGGTTGTTGTACTAACATACAGCTCCATTTGCAGACGCCGGCTTGGTGGCGGCCGGCTTGGCGGCGTCGCAGCCGGAGGCGACGGGAGTCTCAGATCCGGCAGGGTTCCACAGGGACAACGGTTTGCGCCTCACCGTGCAGGACGCTCAGGAAAGGCCGGCAAGAGCTGCATCTGGCGGGGCTTTTTACGCGAGCCGGGGGGTTTTCGTCCCGCGCGCCGAGAGGGAGCTAGAGGCCCTGCCTGAGCTTTCCATGGAGGCACGCATGACCGACCTGGGCGGGCACCTTGTCGACATGTTCCGTGGTCCATCCGGGAGCCTACCGACGGCACGCCACCACGTCAGGATCGTCAGCGACGGGAGGCCTGCTCCTGCTACAAGCGGACCCGCAAGAGATCTGGCCATAGTGCCGCACGTTGGCACGCCGCCCGTTCTGCTGCCCGATCAGGCGCAGTCGCCGCTTCCGCTGGAGATGATTGAGCCGGCGCCACGCCGCGACATCGGAGCCATCGGTGACAGGATGCCTCCTGCACACGGACCGGGCACTCCAGGGGCGGCCATAGTGCCATGGCGTGCGCCGCACGGTGGTGCCCACGGCCACGGTGGTGCGAGATCTCGGACTACGTTGGTGCCCACGGGGCGAGAGCTTCCCATGGTGGTGCCCATGGGGCGAGAGCTTCTGCGCCATACACATGAGCGGGCGGGACTGACCGAGCCGACGCAAGATCAGTCCGCTCGGCATCGCCACGCCCTCGCTCCCAGTCACCCAGACTACGTTGCGATCTCGGTAAGTCGTCTCGTCATGTCATCGTTCTCGCCCACGCCAACCGCCCAAAACCCGTCTAGACATGTAGTGCTAACCGTCTTTCCATGTTCATGGCAGCGTGCAGATGCTCAGGAGGGGTGGGCTCAGCTGCAGGCGCGCAGGCGAGAGTGCGAGGAGCTCAGACAGCACAGCCGCCACCTTACCACAGAGCTCGCCCTGCAGGCACTTCACAGCCAGGAGCTACAGGAGGAGTGCTGGCGTCTTCGCCAAGCACTGGACCTGCTACATCAGACGCCACAGAGCAGCAGCAGCAGCCGCGTCGCCGGCGAGCGCCGCTCTGGAGTCTGTGGTGACTGCTTCCGGCCCGCCGACATGGTGCTTGAGCCCTGCTTCCACATCGCTCTCTGTCAAGGGTGCTGCCTGAGGCGCCAGCTCTGCCCCTGCTGTGGCCTTCGTTTTGCTACAGCTTTTCCTAGGTTTGAGTGATGAGTCTGACTGCATACACCATACAGCTTCAGTCAACAGTTCTCTAGTTTTCTATTTCTCAACTTCTGCGATTCGTTTCTATTGCGGTAGGATGTTGGGGGGATACATTTCCACTTCTTCTAGAGTTTAATACAGTACTACGTAGTAGTACATTGCACTGGTGATTTCTGATTTAGAATGTCTCGAATTTGTCTGATGAAATCTGAGATTTTTTGCCGTCAAAGTCTCTGGATGACTAATGGTATGCATACTTTTGGATATATCGCTGTCCTGTGGAATCTTGAATTTGGATGAGATGATCATCTCCTGTGTTGCAGGTTTGGCCACAGAAATGCGCATGATCATCAGACTAGACAATTTTGTACAAAAGGGAAGAGTTCGAACCTCAATTAATTCACAAAAAACTAAGGCGAAAAGTTAGCTTATGGAGTATTGTATTTTGAACAAAGTCATTACAAAGAATAGAGGTTATGGTCCTGAGAACATCTTCTAGCAGCACCAAATCCTCTTGGTTCCACATCCAGTCATTTTCTCGCACAATAGTCAGATGCAACTAGCAATGAAAGGAAGAATGAACTCAATATTGACAATCCATCCTGTCCATTGTTTCGTTGAATAGTTCGACTCGTCTTGAGATTGTCATATTAGGACCATAAGGCAGAGGCTTTGAAACCAAAGTAAGCCATCCATCCAACCCAAACAAGTTAGCACATCATGCTTTCAACACCACCTTGCGGATCATTGTCTCCTTGCGTATATTTGGTAGCAGCTCTTCTCAACCAGGTCAAGAAGCTTCTCAAATCTCAAGTTTCGATGCCCATGACTTGAGTAGTCCATTACTACTGTCTTGCACTCCCCGGAAGGATAAGACATCACTCCATCGGCTTGTCGAACTTTGCGATCAGGGACTTCGAGATCACCATGTCTGACAGATGCTTCTTGAAGGAGGACACATGTAGGGAAAATTAGACGCTCCATATACCATACCCACAATCACATAACTGAGAGGGAAGCGGAAGATGCAACGCTGCTAGGGAGAGCATGGAAACACGGACCTGCAAGCGCAAGCAAAGAACATCCCCAAGCCTTGAATTGCATTTCCAAACAAGCAGTATGTTCTGAACGTGAACAGAGCAACTGAAAATCAATCGACAAGCACAGAGCAAGAACTAAAAATATACTATATAATAAAGGTCAAGTAAGCAGTATATGTTCAATGATCCTCAGGTTTAGATCTCCCGCTGCTTTGACGCCTAAAGCTCCTCGGAGAAAATTCTCCACGTTTTCATATTCATCCTTAAAGAATTCCCACAACATTTTCCCACTGAATCACCTGCATGGTAACGAGTTCCTTCAGCAGTAATCTTATCTCATACAAATATGTGAAAGGTGGGAAAGAATCTAAGCAACTCTACTATTGTTTCAAAGTTAGATGACAAGTACTTTTTCTTGGACCTTCCAGCATAGTTTACATCTGCACAGTTGATGCAACATACTTGAGGTAGGCTTAAATACAAAGGAAAAATGTTTTTAGAGCTTCTGCCAGAACTGAGGCCAGCACTGCCAGTGTTCTAATTCTCAATGGACAGCTATTAAGGCTTAGTCTCTGAGGTCTTATTGGCATTTGTAGCAATAAATATATAATCGCCAAATATGCGCGCACACACAGAGAAGAATTGTTACACTCAATCACAAAACAGTAAGCAGAACTTTTTTTTGGTCAATTTGGACGTGTCTAGCGAGCCTCCGGTGGCTCGTTAGTCCAAAGCAGCCCTCGCCCAGAAAAGGAACGACGTGTCCACCCATCACCCAGAAAGAAAATTTTCTACCAGTGCTTGTTACATACTCCCTCTGTTTTAAAATAGATGTCTTAAGTTATTTAAAATTTGGATAAATCTATATACTAAGTAGTGTCTAGATTCATCCAAATTTTGATAAATTTGAGACATCTATTTTAAGATGGAGGAAGTACGAAAAATCGTTTGGACCATGTCCCGTCCTGAACCAGCGTGCAGCACATCACTTATCCCCTCCAGCTCCCAGCTCCTTAATCTTGTTCCACACCACCCACGTGCTTTATAACTAGGGATTTTCTCCAACAACAAGAATGGTCCATGCACACCAAAATCAGCCAAGAAACTACAGAAGTGCCATTAGTAACTTGTTTCTACCCATGTTCAAAATTTCAACGAACCAGAAATATATAAATTTTCTGGCTATATATACAACTCAAAAACGCCATGATCAGTTGACATGGAAGTTATAGAACAGAAAAAATTACTCCAACAAGAAATATACAGAAAGGTTATTATCTTATAAGAAAATGGTTGTTGCTTACTTCAACCACATCAAGCACAACCCTTGCTCATATCCATATTTCTCTCAATCGCTAAATGCGGAACTAATCCATTGTTCTTGATCAGAAAACAACTACAATTCTTTCCAGTATTCCCAATTTCTTTTGCAAGCTCCAGCGAATCTATCCGGGATAAAACCTAGAGAGCAATTATTGCAAGACAAGATGTAACTTAGCTACACCCTAAAAGCGACTAGGTGTTCTGAAATCTACAATGTAGTCAAATGTACAACCCCACGAACGTGCAAGTAACACAAAAAATTTCCCCTACAAAATAGTAGGGGTGACCCTGCACCTACAAAGGTCTCGATAGCAGACATAAGTGAAACCAAAAATGTAGCTTATCTGCGTACAAAAAACAACTAGGTAATCTGATAATTACAACTTAGTGTATGACAAACTACGACTCTCCTGCACCCGAAAAGAGACTAGGTGATCCGAAACCTATAGTTAGATCCACAACCTAAGAACATGCAAAATAACCGACAAATCCCCCTAGAAACAGTTTGGTTGGACTGCACTTCAGAAGGATAAAAAAACAACAAAGTGACACCAAAAAATGCAACTTAGTTAGATCAAAATACCTCAGGCAAATGTGAACAAGAAATTCACTAACCTACAACAACCCATTTAAAAGGAAACTGCAACTCAGAGGGATAAAAACAAGGGGTCTGGAGATGCAATCAACTTAGCACGTGAAAAAGAAGCAACAACATCATTGTCTACAAATGCAACTTAGCACATCTGTGAAGCAAACAATTTACTTTATAAATGCAACTTAGAAAATGTTTGAAGGACAAATTAACTATATGCAAAATACAACTTAGCCCTTGCGTGAAAACAATATTACCAATTTACTATGTGAAGAATCAATTTACTGTGTGCAAAAGTGCGAGTAGACCATGTGTGAAAACAAATAATAGTGCATGTAAATACAACTTAGCACATATGTGAAACAACAAAGTACTATCTGCAAATACAACTTAGCAATTATGTGAAGGAATAATTTACCTATGCAAAATGCTACTTAGCTCATGTGTGAAAACAATAAACTTTTCTGTAGATACAACTTAGCACATAAGGGAAGCAACAACTTAGAAAACATTTAATCGACAACTTAACACATATGTGAACCGATAATTTACATTTAATCGACAACTTAGCACATATGTGAACCGATAATTTACTGTCTACAAATGCAACTTAGCAAATATGTGAAGAAATAATTTATCGTACGCAAAGAGCAACTTAGCTCATGTGTGAAAATAATAAACTTGTCTGAAGATACAACTTAGCACATATGGGAACTAACAATTTACAAACAAATTAATGGATAGACAATTTGAGTTTGAATTGATGCAAGAGAGTGAAGACGCGGCAGGTCCTAGGCCCCATGAGCCTTCACCAAATCCATAAGGTTGGTAGCATAACAAATGATACATCTATCCCGTACATACTCGACATCTCTAGCATTCTCAGGTATGCCACTTGATAAACATATAAAAATGTAAAATAAGGTACTCGAATATGCAACTTAGTATGCAGACAAAAGCAACAAATATCAGTGGATTTGCAACTTAATAAGCATTAAGAGGAACTAAGGTGCATGGATATGCAACTTAAAATAAGTATAGAAGAACCAACTAAGATATCTGATATGCAACTTAATAAGCACACAAAATTCAATTAAGATAAGATGTTAAAACAACTAGATACTAATCAATGTGGGTCTAAAAACAAACTAGATCATAGTTATAATACAACTTACCAGGAAGTACTTGGTAACTTGAATAGATATCTAAAATTAGCCTATCATGTCAGTCAACAAGAAATAAAAAATCTAGTTCATAAGGGTGTAAAAACACAACTTACTAGCTCGTGCTAAGCAACCCAATTTAATAGTTAAAACAACTTAACAAGAAGGCAGTGTGTGGCTACAAACAACTTAAAAAGCTTCTTGATTTTTTAACAGGAATCAGACAACCAAAAATACAACAACTAATCCCTTGGGATATACAACTTGATAAGCAAACACAAATAAGCTATGATAAGATACTAAAGCAACTTGATCTAACCAAGTGGATTTACAACACCTGGTGCATTCCGTTGTTCTCCATCTGAACAAAATAGAGGAAGGGCGTATATATTAAATCCACATAATGAGGACAGTCTAGCCAAGAAACTGTAACATACTCACACTGCACACATGCTTGCAAAAAGAATCAGTCTCCTGTGAGCAGGACAATGAAGTGGGATTGCATACTCTAGTACACATATGCTAAGGTTGATTGCATTTACATGGCACCATTCATCCTGCAAAATTGTCCCCATATTCATTCTTGTGTCCCACAATTAAGGATTTCTACAATGGGATTGTAACCATGCAGTCCATCAACGCGTGTCCCCAACTCGCCTGCTGATGTGATCAAGCTAGCTAAGGTGATTTTGCTAAACGAAAAATAGCTAGCTAAGGCAACGTTTATGTTCTGTAAAAAGCAACGATTGCTTTCCAGCTGCTTGCACATGTATAGAAGTATAGAACACTAATTATACTCAGTACACACCTACGAAATGGTTTATTATTTCTAACAGCAAACACCTACAACACTAGGATCTGTTCATCGGCCCCTGCAGCCGGTAGCGCCACCGTCGCCACTATTCATCACTGGCTACCTTTGTTGGTTGCTTTTGTGTTGATTTCCGTCCAGTGCTCAACCCCGCAGTGATGAAAAAAAATCTAAAAAACACTGTATAAATTGTTGGGCGGGTTGCTATAGATTGGTTAGGGGGATTACCTCGTATTATGTAAAATCAGTGTCGAGAAGATGGATCCACCTCAACAACATTGTCTGCATCAGATTTCCACACACTCGCACACATCCGCTCCTCCACCAGCGAGCTCCGTGCCCTCGCACGTGTCCACTCCTCCACCGGCACTCACGCACATTCGCTCCTCCACCAGGGAGTTCCGTGCCCTCGCATGTGTCCACTCCTCCACCGGCACTTGCACACGTTCGCTCCTCCACCGGCAAGTTCCGCGCATGTCGGCATACTGTTTCTAGTGTGTCCATGATTCAATTAAGTGGGATAAGCAACTTAGGAGAAAGCAGGAATACTCTTAAGATAAAGTGACTAGTCAACTTATTATCCAACTTAGGCAACTTAGCAACAATATTTACACAACTTAGGCCCTGTTCGGTTTGGCATGGATTGAAGGGAATTGACATGGTTTGACATGGATTAAATCCATTCTAAGTCAAAATACCCCTAATTCCACTCCAATCCACCCCAATCCAATTGGGAGGTGGAATAACCGAACATGCCCTTAAGCATTACTAAGAAAGCAATATATCATCAATGTTTAGGCAACTTATACATTATGCAGAAATCAACTTAGTATCAATGTTTATGCAACTTAAACATTACCTAGAAAGCAAGTTAGCATCAATGTTAAGGCAACTTTAATATTACATAGAAAAAAACTTGGCATCAATGTTTAGCCAAGTTAAATATTACTCCCTCCATCCCAAGGCTTAGGGCATATAACTTTTTTGAAAAATCAAGCCATGTAAAGTTTGACCAAACTTTTAGAAAAACTGTCAAAAACTATTATATTATATAGATAACATGTGAAAATATGTTTCATGATGTATGAAAGGGTATGGATTACGTATTATAAATATTAATATTTTTTTCTAAAAACTAGATCAAACTTTAGGTAGTTTGACTATTGAAAAAAGTTATATGTCTTAAGCTTTGGGACGGAGGTAGTACCAAAAAGCAACCTAAAAAAAGTAACAGTGAGTAGGTTAACTAGAATGGATAAGCAACTTACGTTGGTCAGGAGCCACAGTAGGATCGTGCTCGTGCTAGGCGTCATGGCCGCCGCCAGCTTGAGCTAGGCGTCGTTGCCTCCTCCATTGCAGCGCTTAAGATGGTACTGACCACGCTGCCCGGGATCCACAGCTTCCAAGTACAATCGCGCTCGATCGGGTAGAAGCAGATACTCCACCAGGAACCATCTCCTCCAGGTTCGGCCGCCGTGCTCGAGCCACCATTGTCAACAAAACCATAGTGAAGTAGCAGCAACGACATGGTCTTAGAATGATGGAACCCTAGCCAAATTCTACACATCACCGCCCCTATGAATAAAAGTAGAAAAATTAAAGGCAACCAGATCAACAACTTAACAACTACTAGTTGAGAACATAAGAACACATAGTAGACAACTTGACATTAAATTTGGTCATCATTAAAAACCAATATACAACTTACTAAACCATAGGATAAAACACAAACTAAAAGCATACTGACAATAAAAACAACTTAGTTACGTTTGGTAAACAACTCAAGTAGGTTGAACAAAACAACTTAATGATCCCACGTTTCTCTTCTTATGTTCCAAGGGGATCAATGCCATAGCGGGATAATGCGCATATCACCTTTGAGCAACAAGCACTATGCGAAGACTCTGTGAACTGAAGACACGAATCTGATGATGGTTTAAACAATCTGGCTAATACTCCCTCCGTCCCATATTATGTTGCGCATAATTTTGCGTGCAAGTCAAACTTTGCAAAGTTTGACCATAAATATACAAAATAATACGAATATGTGTGATATAAAATATATATATTACGAAAATATATTTAAGACAAATCTAATAATATTAATTTGGCACCATATAAATTTATAGTTTTATCAAACTAATTGGTCAAACATTGTATAGTTTGACTCTGATAAAATCTTATATGCAACCTAATTTGGGACGGAGGAGTATGTCGTACAATCTTCAATGTTGCAGACACGGACTTCTACAGCAGTCTCAAACACACATAAGACCACCTCCTCGGTGTATCTGTGTGGCTTGTCAGGGTTACAAAGGCGCTCGAGGAAGGGTGGAAGTTTGTTTGAGTCGAGTTCTGCATGGTGTCCCGCTCTAAAACTTCTACCCATTGCATAAACTGGATATATTCAAGAAACGAAAGAGAATCTATGAGTAAAAGTAAAATTAGTAGCCAGTTTTGGAAGTAGATAAATAACTTTAGCAGGTCAACACATGATGGTTATTCAATTTGGAAGTGCCGAATGCAACAACATTTATGAAATTTCTTCACTTGACTTGTCAGCACTCACATTGTACCAAAAAGCATGTACAACACTAAAAAGAGCACAAATTCCACAAGCCATAAAAGGACATGCAATGCACAACTAACTACTAAGATGGAGACATGATCCTATATGGTCTGTTTTAAATGTTCCTGACATGACACAGAAATGTAGAACGATACACCAATAAGATGCTCTCCATTTTCTCTAAATGAACTCCCCAAGGTTCAAAGGGGTCATGAGAAAGGTCCTATACATGAAGAAAAATCTCCAACTTATCACTAAAAGGGAATAAAATTCAACGAAAACATGCACACGAGTGCTATAAATTTAGAGCAGAGATATACCGGCAGACTACTGATAGACTGATTAAATCCTTTGTAATATCCCTGACCTGTAAGTAGTACTTTCAAAAAATCCTAAGTTTCAGCATGCTGCCTAGCAAACCGAATCACCCAATAAGAACCTGACGGTCTCCTTACTACTCTTCACCTAATCCTCAAACCTCCAGTACCAGCAATCCAAGATAAGGGAAAATTAATACACAAAGTTTACCAAAACATGCCGCAACTTGTTAACACTAGTTCACTAATTGTAAGGCCCCGCTGGGATCTTACAGGAAAATTAGGTGAGGTAGAGGGAATTGAGGTGGGATTCAGAGAAACAATAGATAGGTGAGAGGAGAAAGCGAGATAGGATTCAGAATTCTCATATCATAATGCGTTTGCTGTTTGGCTACCATCTCCTTTTACACAACTCCACTACTCACTGACAACGGGTCCCATATGGTGCATACACCAGGGCCACACACATCACACCTAACCCTTGCCACGTGTGTCTCCCGACCCTTGTGCCATCGATGGTCCAGCTCCATCAGCTCTAGTCTGGGCCATCAATCCCATGTCTGGCACAGCCACCAGCTGGGTCATGACATTGTCCCCTCCTTGAGACAATTCCCCTATCCAGAGAGCCGCTGTAGGAAAACGATGCCGGAGGACATGATAGTCTTCCCATGTAGCATAATCAGCAGGAAGATGTGTCCACTGCACTCGAATTTGTGGCACAACTGCATTCCCCTTTTTGATCATGCGACGTTCCAGAATTGCCAGCGGCTGAGCTGCATCAACGGTGATGTCCGGCGGCGCTGGCAGGGTAGAGTAGACTGGTGTATAGTTGGGCGTGAATGGCTTCAACTGTGAAACATGGAACACCGGGTGGACAGTGCAGTTCGCCGGTAGCTGAAGATTGTATGCGACCTCGCCGACGCGTGCGATGATCTTGAAAGGCCCGAAGTACTTCAAAGCAAGCTTGGCGCATGGACGATTGATCACCGAACTCTGGGCGTAGGGTTGCAGCTTGAGTAGCACGTCGTCCCCAACCTGGAACTCCTGTTCGGTACGATGCTTGTCTGCATAGTTCTTGATACGAGTATGAGCTCGGAGAAGGTGTTCACGCAACAGCTGCAAGAGGGTTGGCGCTCTGTTACCATCTCCGCGATTGTTGGGGTAGCCACGTAGCCCAGATTTGGCAGTGTGCCAAAATTGGGTTTAGTGCCATATAACGCCTGGAAGGGAGAACATCCAAGTGAAGTGTGATAAGAGGAATTATACCAAAATTCCGCCATTGGAAGCAATCGGCGCCATTTGCCAGGGCAGTCATGAACAACGCATCGCAGGTAGTGCTCCAAGCACTGGTTGACACGCTCAGATTGGCCATCTGTTCGCGGATGGTAGGCCGTCGGGTAGCAAAGCTTGGTTCCCACTGCGGCAATTAATTCCCTCCAGAAAGTTCTTGTGAACACCTTGTCTCTGTCAGAGACGATCGACAGCGGCACCCCATGCAACTTGATGATGGAGTCCATGAATAGATTGGCCACAGTGGTGGCTGTGTAAGGGTGATGGAGCGGCAGAAAATGTGCGTATTTGGTTAGGCGATCAACGACTAACAGAATGGCATCAAAGCCCTCTGATTTTGGTAGCCCCTCAATGAAATCCATTGTGACCGCTGCCCATGGACGCTCTAGGACTGGCAATGGTTGAAGAAGACCTGCAGGTGCAGTGTGGTCGTGCTTCGCCTGCTGGCATATCTGACATTGTTTTATCCATTCTTCAATGTGCCGCTTCATCCCTGGCCAGTAATAGAGCCCTTTGACTCGCTGGTATGTCGCACGGCCACCAGAATGACCTCCTACCGCTGAATCGTGCAAGGCACTGATCAGTTTTGCCTGTAACGCAGAGTTATCAGTAATCCAGAGGCGACCTTTGTATCTGATTAACCCTTTCTCCAGTGAGTACCCTTGATTGTCAGGGCTGTGCAACGCCAATTGAGACAGCAACTCCTGATCACGAGAATCTGTGGCATAGGAATTGAGCAATTCCTGAATCCAAAGAGGTTGACACGCTGAAACTGACACCATGTTTAGCAGATGACCGACACGTGAGAGGGAATCTCTAGCTCCGTTATCAACTCCCCTCTTGTACTTGAAAGTAAACTGAAGCCCAAGCAATTTATACATGGCTTTGCGTTGGAGATCGGAGGAAAGTTTTTGGTCCCCTAATGCACACAAGCTTTTATGATCTGTTAGAATTGTGAACGGACCACGTTGCAAGTAAGGACGCCAACGATCAACCGCAAGCATGACTGCCAAAATCTCCTTCTCGTATACTGACAATTTGCAATTGTTGATGCCCAATGCCTTACTCAAGTATGCCACAGGATGGTTGTCTTGCATGAGTACCGCTCCGATGCCGGTGTCACATGCATCAGTTTCAATAGAAAATGACTTGCTAAAATTGGGCAATGTCAGAATAGGAGTGCGTGTCATGGCCAATTTCAATTGTTCAAATGCTTGAGTGGCCTGATCAGTCCAGATAAAACCCTTCTTCGTCAGTAAGGAAGTGAGTGGCTTGGCAATTAGAGCATAGTTCTGAACGAACTTGCGATAATACCCAGTGAGCCCCCAAAATCCCCGAAGTTCTGTAACATTGGTGGGACGAGGCCGTTTCTCCATTGCTGAGGTTTTCTCGGGATCTGTGGCAACGCCATCTTGTGAAATGATGTGGCCGAGGTAACTGATGCTTGTTTGCGCAAATGCGCATTTGGACAACTTGGCAAACAGTTTGTTCTGGCGCAGAGTAAGCAAAACTTGTTTGATATGGGAAATATGCATCATCCACGAGCTACTGTAGACCAATATGCCATCAAGGAAGAAAATCACCGATTTATGGATGAAGGGCTGAAAGACCGTGTTCATCAGACACTAAAAAGTAGCAGGCGCGTTTGTTAAGCCGAACGGCATCACCCGAAACTGAAAGTGTCCTGAATGAGTTTTAAAAGCAGTCTTCTCCTCATCTCCTTCCCGCATACGAATTTGATGATAGCCCGCTCGCAAATCGATCTTTGAGAAGAATTGTGAGCCGGCTAACTCATCTAGGAGTTCATCGACGATCGGCAAAGGAAACTTGTTCTTGATCGTGATTGAGTTCAGCTTGCGATAATCAACGCAAAACTGCCACTGACCATCTTTCTTCTTCACCAGAAGGACCAGCGAGGCATACAGACTCATGCTAGGCACCACAACTCCTGCCTTGATCATTTCAGCGATCTGTTGCTCAATTTCATCTTTTTGAAAGGGAGAATAGCGATAAGGGCGAGAATTGACCGGGGTAGCAGATGGTTCCAAGGCAATTGCATGATCATATTGCCTGTGTGGAGGTAGTGCTTTTGGATCCTCAGAGACATGGGCAAACTCATCAAGAAAAACTTGCAAGTTAGGAGAGAGAGTTGATATGGATTCTGCTGCTGGAGTGTGAACATGGGCATCAGCATGATCAGTAGGAAAATCCACCACAGCAATCGCCCAGAGATCATTTCCTTTGAAAGCCTTCTGAATATCCTCAATCGACATAAGTGATAAAGAAGTTGTCGGCTGTGGGAGCACGCCTTGGAGTCGTACCATGTTGCCCTGAGAGGGAATTTCCATGAACTTGAGCGTCCAATCAACAGTCATCGGACTATAGCTCTCGAGCCAATCCATGCCGAGCACGGCATCATACGCGCCCAGTGGCAGTACACGCATATCCGTGTGAAACGTGTGCCCTTGCATCCACCAGGCAAGTTGAGGAACTTGGGTGCTTGATTGCATCAGTTCGTCGTTGGCCACTTTGACAGATACTGGTGTTGCGGCTGTTGTCTACAGTCCGGCATGTTGGACAAAATTTGCATTGACAAAACTCATGGAGCTACCAGAATCCACCAGAATTAGACACACTTGATTACCCACCAATGTACAAAATTGCATAGTTCCAGCCCCCTCTGAACCTGCTTCTGCGTGAGCTGACAGCAGAAGGTAACATGCAGTTTGCTCTATAGTAGGTTCATCAATGAGTTCCAAGGCTTGGACCGTGTCTTCTGTGAAAATCTCACCATGCTCCCCAACTTGAATTGTCAACAATTGCAACGGCTTCTTACACTGATGCTCTCTACTATATTTGTCACTGCAACGGAAACACAGGCCATTTGCATGTCTGAAATCCCGGAGTTGGCGCTCTCTTGTATACTCATCGTTGCCAGCACTTTTGGGCCACTCCTGGCGTTGCCCTCCCGGAGGAACAGCAGGTGTGGGAGGAATTGCGGGCTGTGGTTTGTGGCCACCCATTTGACGCAGGCGTGGGCGGTGATTTTCCAGCTCTTCTTCTTGAATGCGAGCTAAGGATGCCGCTCGGGTGACGCTTGACGGAGCTTGTAGGCGAACAGCAGTGCGGAGCTCGTCCCGCAATCCCAAAATGAAGTGAGGCACAAACCAGCGAGGATTTAGTGTGGAATCCACTGATAACAAATGATACATGATTGACTCAAAGGAACGTTTGTAGTCAACAACTGTACCAGTTTGCTTCAGCTGAAGTAGAGTCGACATCTGGCCGTCAAACTCGTCGGAACCGAACTCCTCAATGACAGCGGTGACGAAGGAGTCCCAACGAGCGTTTCGATGCGACCGCCGGTATGCCTGAAGCCAGAGTGCCGCGTGGTCCTCGAAGTACAGTGTCGCTATGTTGACCCAATCGTCCACGGGGACGTTGTACATCTCAAAGTAGGTGTAGCAGAGGTCCACCCAAAGCAGAGGATGCTCACCCTTGAACGATGGGAAGCGGTGTTTGGGTGGTTTGGGGTAGACACCAGCGCGATGCACCCTCTCTGCTGCAGGTTCCTCACGAATGGTGTCGCCGTCCAGCACATCCGCCGCTCACTGATGATCAGGTAACAGTGGAGGCCCGTTGTTGACCAGTACCGCGATCCGACCCCTCTGCTGTTGAGGTTGGGGCTGTCGAAGGGGCGCCGCCGGCTGCGCCAGTTGCGTCTTCTTGACGGTGTCGAGATCCTGACCAAAATCATCCACCTGCCTACGCAGATCGGAGACCTCGGTAGTGACCTTCTTCATCTCCCCCGAGAGTTCTCTGAACTTATCATTGAACCACTCTTTCATCGACTTCTGCATATCCTCCATGCCTGCAAGGATGAATCGAGTCTACGCGTTTGGGTTGCTCAGTTTGGGAGCCGTCGCAGCTTGCCCTTGATTTCCCGAACGCCAATTTTGGATTTACAGGAGAAAGCCGAAGCGATCCCCAACCAATTGGTCGATGTTACCGGAAAATTTCTGGGAATAATAAGCGCGGATCGGATCACAAACCTGTCTCTGGATACCAATTGTAAGGCCCCGCTGGGATCTTATAGGAAAATTAGGTGAGGTAGAGGGAATTGAGGTGGGATTCAGAGAAACAAGAGATGGTGAGAGGAGCAAGCGAGATAGGATTCAGAATTCTCATATCACAATGCGTTTGCTGTTTGGCTACCATCTCCTTTTACACAACTCCACTACTCACTGACAACGGGTCCCATACGGTGAATACACCAGGGCCACACACATCACACCTAACCCTTGCCACGTGTGTCTCCCGACCCTTGTCCCATCGATGGTCCAGCTCCATCAGCTCCAGTCTGGGCCATCGATCCCATGTCTGGCACAGCCACCGGCTGGGTCATGACACTAATCTATGGACTAAGGATCAGAGTCGAGGAATAAATTCATGGGTTGACTCGACTGGCCAATGGGAGCACTCCATGAAAAGCTAGGGCAAGCTCACCAGCGAGGGGAGTCCATGATTCAGGTGAAAGGAAGGAGGAGGAGGAGGAGGAGGGCGCACTGACTGGGGAGATTTCCTTCCGCCTCAGATTTGCTTCGGCCAGAGGGG
Organism: Avena sativa; assembly: GCA_916181665.1. Taxonomy (NCBI): domain Eukaryota; kingdom Viridiplantae; phylum Streptophyta; class Magnoliopsida; order Poales; family Poaceae; genus Avena; species Avena sativa. Next base: position 217,052,118 of record OV702279.1, read on the forward strand.
AGGAGGAGGTGGAGGAGAGGCGGGCGAGGGCAGGGGCAGTAGTGGCGCCGATAGGGTTTCTTGATTCTTTTCGTGGCAGGGCGGCGCAGGTGAGCGGTGTGTGCCGGAGCCGCGTCGGCGAGCCCGAGCCACGTGGCTAGGGTTAGCAGCGGCATCACGCTTGGGGTCAGAGCAGCATGGCGCTGGTGGGAATTCGGTATAGGAGGCGGGCTCAGTGCCACGCCAGCGTACGACGGCGCCAGGAGCTAGCGGCGGCGGCCAGAGCAGGAGCTGGCTAGGTCGTGTTCGGGAGTGGGAGCGAGACGAGCGATAGAAATTGAGAGGGACGGTAGGTGGAAATTTGTCGGAACAGCGTACCTGATGTGAGGTTGATTAAGTTGATCCGACGGCCACGATACGAGTGCTCGATCGAGCAAACCTTTTAGCGTTTGAGATTTGTAATTGTGCTGCTAAGCCTAAGATATTCAAGAAACAATGAAGATGACTTCTAAATAGAAAAGGTAGGAGTAATTTACATGTCATCATCTTGTCCGTAACATTACCAAGGTAGATTCATTTCAAGTTTGCGTTTATAATCTTGTCAATAACCTTCCTAAGCTTCGTCTCCTTATTATTAATGTCAACACCCGGATTTTTCAATCCTAGATGCCTGTTATGCCATACATCGCAATCCCAGGATTACCATTTTTGCGAGACATAATAGAATTGGATACCATAGTACTTCATCCATTACAAAAAATACATAAGTTCTTACACGAATGGGGATCTCATGATCCAGTTCTTAATACAACATCAAGCAGCGGAATACGTAATAATAACGGTAGCGTAGGCGAAGCTTCATCTTCGGGGTCACAGGCAATGCTGGCGATGGGAGATGATCCTAGTTGTCGTAACCTTCCTGGGGTCCATCTTCCAAGTACTCCTCTTCATAGTCTGGCCATGGGAATAGCCAGGGACAAAGCCATGAGTACTCTTTAAGTACTCGCAAACTAATACTAACAAGTAAAGGGTTTTTTTGGATAATAGGACACTAGGCTCTAGGGTTGTTTTGCAAAAGGCCAGGTTTATCTCTACTAAGTTCCAAAGCTAGTCACAAATTTTATAACTCCTAAGTGGGATCTTGTAATTCAGGTCACAACTCTGTTGTGGTCAAGTCAAAGTCTCAATTCATTTCACAAGTCATTTTGAAAAGTCTGACGGGGGAACAGTATGGCCACTCCAACTGTCCATAACCGCGGACGCGGCTATTCGAATAGTTTGACACTCTGCAGAGATTGTACACTTTCACCACAACATTCGATACATCCGTTAGGAACAAATCCTGAATTCACCATACTCAGTATGCGGATAATCAATACTAACCTTTCGATTACACGCCCTAGTATCAGCACCTCTCCTGTGAGTTTGTCCTCCCAACCATGACCACTGTCATCTTGGGTACTGCACAGGTGGACAATCTTCACAAGGTAGCCTCAGCTCAGACCTTGGCCGGGAGGGAACTAATACTAAGGTATATAAGTTTCCAGTCAAGCCCTACCCAATCTTCGGGTATTGTGGTTGTACGCTAAAATTGGAATGGTATCGCATCCAGACAACCATCAGTTTTATAAAGGGCTAAGGCTCATGCCTCAACATTTTTATCACCAGATTCATCAAGTGTTTGGAAACACATGTCCAAAACATTTCAATAGAATGATCCATCATTCCAAGGTTTTCATAACCATTTTTCCACCAAGTATTCCCATCTAAAGTTGATCAAGTTTTATGCTTAGCACTAGCATCTACAGGTGGGGGTAGTACTAATGAGGGGTGGTACTAGTGGAGTTTCACTAAGTCCAACCTTATATCTTAGGCTGATATCAAGGTTTCTAGCTTAGGCCAAATTTTATGCTCTTTATGCAACCTTCAGCACAACTGTCTAGTATCTACCAAAACCTTAGGTAGACTCTAAGTAAGCTTTGATAAAGAAATAAAGTAAGAAGCTTGCACATAAAACTAGGATTTGGTTTATCAAGTGGGTATGATCATATATGCTTAAGGCATATAGTAGTCATATCACAAGTATGGGTTTGTGGCATCAGTAGAGTATCTGGCAAGTGTTAGCTTGCACATTCACTAGTAGTATTAGGCTTGCATAGTAATTAGCTTGCATCAGTGTCAATATAAGCTTGCCTTGTGCAGAGAAGTGGTTGAAGTTCTCCTCGGCTTCCTCTTCGTAGTATCCTCCTTCCTCCTCGTATCCTTGGTCGGTACTAGCGTCTATGACTAAATACGAGGTACACAATCACCAAACAATACTTAACTACTTGCAATCATCACACACAAGGGTCCTATAGATGATCTAGCATCATCTCTAACATTACAAGGTTAAGGCTTGGTTTAAATCTTTTTATTTTTAGAAAAGTAATTTCTACTCATTGAAAAACTACTTAAGATTTAATATTCTCCAAACTAAACATGGGATCATGTTGACACATGTCATCACCACATATTGTAGTCCATGGGAATGTGATTTAAAGTGGTGTCACAATTTAATAAGGTTTTACCCTTTTATTTTAATTAATTAAAGTGGCTAGAAATGCTTATGGGGCATTCTTTTATTACTTGAACATTATTTCTGCAAGTAAACCTATATATTTTTATATATTCTGAAAGGTATGGTTAAATGTGATTTTTGAGAGTTGGAATCAACTCAAAAGCTTTTATGGTTTAAATTTGAAAAATGTTTGATTGCAGAAAAGCTTATGCCTTGTTATTTTTACTATGGGTGATCTACAGATCCAAATGACTTGAATCCAACGGGCTTGGATTAAGCATTCACAGACCTTTCCAACAAAATTGGTTTCATCCAATTTGGTGCAATGAATCGATCTGGGTTGATTTTTGAAGTTGGGTGCTGAAGTGTGTTTGAATTGAAATAGAAAAAGATTTAATTTGAATTGCTGGGCTGCGCGGGAAAAGTTACTGGGCCGGCCTGCTAAGCGCAGTGCTCCCGCGGGCTGCTTAAGTGGGTGTCCCCACTCGTCAGTGACACGGGGCTGGGCGAAGCGGTATGGGGCAACGTGGATCGTTCGATCTAGTTCTAATCCAACGGCTGGGGGTCATCGTCGTCGCGAGACAACTCCGGTGAGAACTAAACCTAGCGCGGCCAGTGAGGGGTGTTGGGGGCTCACCAGGGTACGAGCGAGGGTCGGCGAGGCGGGCGAACGACGAAGTCGACGACGGCGAACTCAGGGGTGGTCGCGACAGCTCCTAGGGCGGCTCCAATCGATGGCTCCTTTCTTCTCCGGCAGCGGCAGGCTCCAGTGAAATTCCGGCGAGGTGGTGCTCGCCTTGCTCTGAGGACGGTGTGGCACGGTCAGTGGGGAGAGGGGAGTGAGATGGTGTGAAGAAATCGTGCGGGGGTGGCCTCTATTTATAGTCGAGCGAGGGGACCGTCCGGGCGCACGGTGAGCTCGTCGGGGGCGACGTTACATGCGGCTAATGACATGGGCAAGGGTAGGGGACGGTGTTGTGTCTCCTAGCGATGCTCAACGACATGGTCGCGAGGCATGGGGCGGTGTGGTTTGGTCTGGAACGGGCGATGCTCTGCGCGGCAGAGGCGGCGTCTTCGACGGCGGGCGGTGGCTGTATGGCACGGGGCGGCAAACGGGGATGTCTGGCAGTCTCCTGGGTCGGTGGTGATCGTGTGTGCACGCGGTGAGGGCGGCGCGCGGTCTGTGGATGCTGGTCGAGGGTGGCGCTCTGGCGCACGCTCGGCATGGTCTGGGCGCGGCTTGTGCGCGTGGTCCAGGGCTTGGCAACGCTCGCGGCTGGGACAGGGAGTGGCGGTGGACGGTGGGCTGCCTCCTAGACAAGGTTGGCACGGCTAGTTCTTCCTCTAGCCTGCTGTCCACAATGGGGTGACATGGGGGTGCTCGGCTGTTCACCATTAATGACAATGGCAAGCTCACAGTGGTGCTAGTGTTGGGCAAATCTTTCTAGATGATCTACTGAGTTATGTGTGAGCTAACTAGGGAACAAGTTAGGCAAGAATCACTGCACACTATAGTGTTTGATGTTTTGTTTGATTTGTGTCTGCAACCTGTTTGATGAAATGGCCGCATGAAATCAAGTTTTGAATTTTGAAATGAATTTTGGTGGGTTTGCTAGATTGGTGCTGGTGAGTCTGCAGATGCTTGGGTTTTGAAAGTTGAGCTTGTTTGAGTGGGTTTTGGAAAAGTGGGATCTTCCCATATGAAGAAGATTCAATTTTGAATTGGCATTTAAACTATGCATTTGAAGGTTTCTGGATGATCACAAAGTGGGCCTTGATACCTTGTTATGAGTACATTCAAGGGGTGCAAAGATCCAGAAAAGTTTCTGTTAGGTTTTGAAAGTTTGAGACAGCCAAAGTAGGCATGGGAGTTAAATTGGTCAAAATGACCATTCACTTAATATATTTGTTTTGATTTACTTGTCTTTAGGAAAAGTGTGGGAAATGTTTTGGATGATGTTCATTTCACCTAAGAAACATTTTACAAGCAATGGATCACACAAACAAGGTGGTTTTTAAAGAAATTCAAAATCCATGCATACACATATACATGCATTCATGAGTTTATTTAGAAAAGTTTTTGTTAACCCTAATCTTGATGATTAGTGTTTGTTGATCTAAGTTTGGTATTTTTGGGATGTTACAAACCTTCCCCCCTTAAACAAAATCTCGTCCCGAGATTTGAAAAAGGACGATAAGATTACCTAGGATTTGAAGAGATCGGGAAACTCCGTCCTGATGTGATCTTCGCATTCCCAGGTAGCTTCCTCTTCTGTGTGGTTGCTCCACTGAATCTTGAGAAACTTGATGCTTCGGGTTCTGGTAGTTCGAAAGGCTTCTTCCAATATGCGGATGGACACTTCAGGATAGGTCAGGTCATCGTTGATCTCTATGGTCCGATGATCGATATTCTTGAATACTTCGGTCTTCTCGAGGACTTCGAGACATTTGCGAAGTAACGAGATATGGAACACATTGTGCACAGCTGACATCTCTTCTGGTAGCTCCAGTTGATAAGATACCTCTCCTCGACGGTTCAAAATTTTGAAAGGTCCGATATATCTGGGGGCTAACTTTCCTTTGAGTTGGAAACGCTGCATTCCCTTTAATGGCGACACTTTCAGATAAACAAAATCTCCGATGTTGAAGGCGAGGTCTCGACGTCTCTTGTCGGCGTAACTCTTCTGTCGGGATTGGGCTGTCTTGAGGTGCTCACGAATCTTGTGAACCTTCTCTTCTGCTTCCCGTAGGATGTCGGGTCCGAAGATCTGACTCTCTCCTACTTCCGACCAGTTCAAAGGGGTGCGACACTTTCTTCCGTACATGAATTCAAATGGGGCCATTTGCAAACTGGCTTGGTAACTATTGTTGTATGAAAATTCTGCAAACGGCAGACAGTCTTCCCATTTGGATCCATATTCTAACACACATGCTCTCAGCATATCTTCGAGTGTTTGATTTACTCGCTCCGTTTGTCCATCGGTCTGAGGGTGATACGCGGTACTGAAATCTAGGCGGGTTCCTAAACCTTCTTGGACTTTCTTCTAGAATCTCGAGGTAAACTGAGTTCCTCAATCCGATACTATATTCTTGGGGACTCCATGCAAACTAACGATTCTAGCGATGTACAACTCTGCTAGCTTCTAACTCTGATAGGTGGTTTTGACGGGCAAGAAATGGGCGACTTTGGACAATCTGTCCACTATGAACCAAATAGAGTCATTTCCCCTACTAGAAGTAGGTAGTCCAGTGATAAAGTCCATTCCTACAGAATCCCATTTCCATTCCGGAATCTGCAAAGGTTGCAACAATCCAGCCGGTCTTTGATGTCCTGCCTTGACTCGCTGGCATATATCACATTTAGCGATATAGCTTCCGATTTCTCTCTTCATCTTATGCCACCAAAATTGCTCTTTCAAATCTTGCTACATCTTCGTTCCTCCAGGATGGATAGAATGAAGAGTATCATGAGCCTCCTTCAAGATAACTTCTTTCAACTCCGAATCTGCTGGTACACAAAGGCATCCTTTGTACCACAGAACTCCTTCTTCGTCCTCGGTGAATCCGGGTACTTTGCCTGTACCGATACGACGCTTGATTCCGTCGATACTGGCATTTCCTTTCTGCGCATCTTTAATCTGACTGATTAAAGTGGGCTGAAGTTCTATGCTAGCCAAAAATCCTTCACTTACTAATTCCATTCGAAAATCTTCCATCTCTTTGTGCAAGCTTGGTTGCTCCTTCAAAATCATGGAGTTCAAGCGGCACGGCAATCTGCTAAGGGCATCGGCTACCACATTGGCTTTACCAGGGTGATAGTGAATGTCCAGATCGTAATCCTTGATTAGCTCAATCCATCTTCTCTGCCTCATATTCAGCTCCTTCTGAGTGAATATATACTTTAGGCTCTTGTGATCCGAATAAATCTCACAACGGTTTCCCATCAGGTAATGTCTCCATGTCTTCAGGGCTAGAACTACGGCTGCGAGTTCGAGGTCATGGGTTGGGTAATTTTGTTCATGCTGCTTCAATTGTCGTGATAGATAAGATATAACTCTGCCTTCTTGCATTAGCACACATCCGAGACCAATCTTGGATGCGTCACAATACACATCGAAGGGCTTCGTGATATCCGGCATGATCAAGATTGGGGCTGAAATCAATCTCCTTTTGAGTTCTTGAAAACTCGCTTCACATTTGTCGGTCCATTCAAACTTCTTGTCCTTCTTCAGCAATTGGGTCATGGGTCGGGCGATATTAGAGAATCCTTCTACAAATTTGCGGTAATATCCCGCCAATCCGAGAAAAGCACGAACTTGGGTTTGAGTGGTTGGGGCTTGCCAATCTTCTACATCTTTCACTTTGGCAGGGTCAACGGCAATTCCTCCGGCTGATACAATGTGACCGAGGAATCCTACTTCCTGTAACCAGAATTCACATTTGCTAAACTTTGCATATAGCTGATGCTCTCTAAGGGTTCCAAGAATGGTCCTTAGGTGTAGCTCATGTTCTTCTTCTGATTTGGAATAAATCAGAATGTCATCGATGAAAACAACGACAAACTTATCCAGGAAGTCCATAAAAATCTTATTCATGAGGTTCATGAAATAAGCGGGGCATTGGTTAATCCAAAAGACATGACGGTATACTCGTATAATCCATATCTGGTGGTAAACGCAGTCTTTGGAATATCCTCTGCACGAATTTTGAGTTGATGATAGCCAGTTCTAAGATCAATCTTAGAAAATACCTGGGCACCGGTCAACTGATCAAACAAATCTTCTATCTTAGGCAAGGGGTACTTGTTCTTGATGGTGACATCATTCAACTTCCTATAATCCGTACACAAACGGTTACCTCCATCCTTCTTGTCCACAAACAAGACAGGTGATCTCCATTGGGACGCACTCGGTTGAATCAATCCAATTTCTAACATGGAATCCAGTTGCTTCTTCAGTTCTTCTAGTTCTGACGGGTTCATACTATAGGGTCTCTGGGCTATGGGTCCTGTTCCAGGGATTAGTTCGATGATAAACTCGATATCCCGATCTGGGGGCATACCGGGCAAAACATCTGGAAATACATCGGGGTATTCACAGACTATCCGGACTTGGTCAATGGTAGGTTGGGCTAGCCTCTTGTTACACTTGAATTTGCGAGGTAAGGTTTCAGATATATGCTCGACTGATATTCCGGCGGTACTGGTCATGGTGATGGCTTTCTTGGCACAGTCAATCAATCCTTTATGTTTGGACATCCAATCCATTCCTAGTACTACTTCCAAACCTTTAGTTCCGAGTACGATTAGGTTAGCATAAAAATCTATGCCATGGATTCGGATAGGGACGGCCTTGCAAATTTGCCTAGCCTTGGTGGTTGATCCGGGAATTTGTACAATCATCACATGCTTCAATTTGGTTGGTTGAATTTTACTAGTGCAGGCAAATTCTTCGGTGACAAATGAATGCGATGCACCAGAATCAAACAACACTCTTGCAAGTACTGAATTAACAGAAAACATACCCAGCACAACGTCTGGCGCTTCTTGAGCTTCTTCAGCATGCATGAGAAAAAGACGGCCATTGCGGTTGAGTGAATTCCTTGGGGCAAATCTTCTCCCTGGCTGGACACGACGCTGCTGCTGAGCTGGGACATTGGCGTTGGGGGCTGTAGCATTCTTCTTGTTGGGGCACTTGTTGGAATAGTGGCCTTTATTTCCACAGTCATAACAGGTCACTTGTGACTTGTCCTTGGCTGCGACAGGCACAACATTGCTTCCAGTCCTCGGGGCAGTGTTGGGGTTAGCGGTAGCATTGTTGATGTTGAACTTGGGTGGGGCACGGGTGAAATTGCTAGAGTTGCCTGGGTTGTTGTGATTTCCTCCGGGTCTAGGGTTTCCACGGTTGGGATAGGTCGGACGGGTCATAGGGGGTCTGTTGGTTCTTGGGGCAAATCCTGGAGATGGGTTGGGGCGATACTTTGGGGTCTGATGGGTTCCTGGTTGATGCATCATGGGACGCTTGCAGTTCTCATTGGCCTGGTTGATCTTTCCTTCCATCTGGATAGCAGAGTCGACAAGGGCTTCAATATCAACAAAGGGGATATTGACTAACACTGTCTGCATCTCGTCATGCAGACAATTCAGGAATCTTTCTTTCTTCTTGGCTTCGGTGTCTATCTCATCCGGGGCATACCTAGCTAATGACAAAAATTTGTCACGGTATTCCACTACAGTCATCCTTCCTTGCTTCAATTCTCGGAACTCGTCTCTCATTCTCTTGATCAAACCTGGTGGTACATGGGTTCTGCTAAACTTGACCTTGAATTCCTCCCAGGTCATCATATGGCCTCCGGTCATTGCACGAACACTGTTCCACCATGCCCTGGCATCTCCGGCTAGATAATGGGTGGCGAACAGGACTTTCTCGTTGGCTTCCACTCCTGCTACTTCTAAGTTATTTTCCATGGTTTGCAGCCAATCATCGGCGTCTAGGGGTTCTTATGACTTGGTGAAAACGGGTGGGTTGGTATTCTGGAAATTCTTAAGCTTAGATCCGTGGTTGTCCTGATTTCCATAGCCTTGGTTGTTGTGGGCTAGCTGGGCTATCTGTTGCAGAGTGGCTAGGTTGGCTTGACGTTCCGCTCTTTCAGCTTCACGGTCAGAAGTCAACATTTGCAGGATCTGCAACATCGGGTCCGGGGCTGAACCACTTCCTCCACGTGGCATCTGAAGATTGATATAGATCATGAGAAAAGAGGGAAATTGCTAAGGTTTTGGGTTTTTGAAAAGTTTTTAGAGTTTGACTCAGGTTTTTCTAGCAACTTGCTTTTTCATTCATTCATTCACTCGATACAACGCACACCACAACAAGGAAAAACAGATGGTTTTAAGAACCATTCTGGAACTACGATACAGTGGGACTGACTACTACTCCCTACGCTAGTGCTCAGTGCTACTACTCCTCGGAGTCTGTGGCTTCATCATCTTCAACATCATCGATGAAGGCGAAATCATCCTCATCGGTGAAGAAGTCCATGGCCTGATCCTCCAGAAAATCATCGTCATTGCTGAGATAGGAGTAAGGGTCTCCACGAATATCCTCTCCGGCATTCTCCCTTTCCTCTAACTGCATGTCTCTCTCGTGGATGGTTTCTTCCAGAGATGAGATGCGATGGCGAAGACGGGCAATAATGCGCTCCTTCTTGTCGAGCTGACGGTGGCGAGACTTGCGATCCTTTGCTAGCATGGCTATGGTCTGATCCTTCGTCTTGATGATGGCAGACTTGTGGGTGCAATAGTCACGGCAGTTGTCCAATTCCTGCTGACGATCATACATCATGAAGCTAAGGTGGTCCAATTGAGTCTTCAGCTCGGGGTGGCATGGGGCTTCCAGTGGTTGTCCATTTGCATCACGCCTTGGGCAAAACTCAAAGCGAGTACCCTTGATCTGATTGATGCTCTGCCCACACAGACGGGAAAGAGCTTCCTGCATTGCTCTGGCAAGTCCATCGAGCCAGTTGTTTTCCCTCAAGGTAAACTGAATTCCCTCCGTAGTGGGAGGTTCAATCTTTCCTCGGAGACTTGCAACAATTAGCCACTGCAGATCTTCTCCTCCTTGATCATTGAGCTGAGCTCCGAAGAACTCGGGGTGCGGACGCTCCAGAAGTTCCGAAAGCTGATCCAGATCCCTCTCAAAGATAAGGTCTCCTCCATTCCCAAGTTGGTAAAACATGCTGTACTTCACTTCCATCTATAAAAATAGAGGATGAGTAGATTAGCAGAGTGATCAAGTGTGTCAAAATTTTATCTATTTTGCAAGAGTTTTTGAGGAACATGAAGTTTTATTAAAGAATTAAAGAGGTAAGAATGAGAATAAGTTTTCGTAAATACTTGTGTTCTTTGGTTTTGAAACTAAGTTTTTGGTTCAACGTCCAATCTAACTAGGGTCTCCTATGGTCAGGATGGCTCTGATACCAACTTGTCAACACCCGGATTTTTCAATCCTAGATGCCTGTTATGCCATACATCGCAATCCCAGGATTACCATTTTTGAGAGACATAACAGAATTGGATACCATAGTACTTCATCCATTACAAACGATACATAAGTTCTTACACGAATGGGGATCTCATGATCCAGTTCTTAATACAACATCAAGCAGCGGAATACGTAATAATAACGGTAGCGTAGGCGAAGCTTCATCTTCGGGGTCACAGGCAATGCTGGCGATGGGAGATGATCCTAGTTGTCGTAACCTTCCTGGGGTCCATCTTCCAGGTACTCCTCTTCATAGTCTGGCCATGGGAATAGCCAGGGACAAAGCCATGAGTACTCTTTAAGTACTCGCAAACTAATACTAACAAGTAAAGGGTTTTTTTGGATAATAGGACACTAGGCTCTAGGGTTGTTTTGCAAAAGGCCAGGTTTATCTCTACTAAGTTCCAAAGCTAGTCACAAATTTTATAACTCCTAAGTGGGATCTTGTAATTCAGGTCACAACTCTGTTGTGGTCAAGTCAAAGTCTCAATTCATTTCACAAGTCATTTTGAAAAGTCTGACGGGGGAACAGTATGGCCACTCCAACTGTCCATAACCGCGGACGCGGCTATTCGAATAGTTTGACACTCTGCAGAGATTGTACACTTTCACCACAACATTCGATACATCCGTCAGGAACAAATCCTGAATTCACCATACTCAGTATGCAGATAATCAATCCTAACCTTTCGATTACACGCCCTAGTATCAGCACCTCTCCTGTGAGTTTGGCCTCCCAACCATGACCACTGTCATCTTGGGTACTGCACAGGTGGACAATCTTCACAAGGTAGCCTCAGCTCAGACCTTGGCCGGGAGGGAACTAATACTAAGGTATATAAGTTTCCAGTCAAGCCCTACCCAATCTTCGGGTATTGTGGTTGTACGCTAAAATTGGAATGGTATCGCATCCAGACAACCATCAGTTTTATAAAGGGCTAAGGCTCATGCCTCAACATTTTTATCACCAGAATCATCAAGTGTTTGGAAACACATGTCCAAAACATTTCAATAGAATGATCCATCATTCCAAGGTTTTCATAACCATTTTTCCACCAAGTATTCCCATCTAAAGTTGATCAAGTTTTATGCTTAGCACTAGCATCTACAGGTGGGGGTAGTACTAATGAGGGGTGGTACTAGTGGAGTTTCACTAAGTCCAACCTTATATCTTAGGCTGATATCAAGGTTTCTAGCTTAGGCCAAATTTTATGCTCTTTATGCAACCTTCAGCACAACTGTCTAGTATCTACCAAACCCTTAGGTAGACTCTAAGTAAGCTTTGATAAAGAAATAAAGTAAGAAGCTTGCACATAAAACTAGGATTTGGTTTATCAAGTGGGTATGATCATATATGCTTAAGGCATATAGTAGTCATATCACAAGTATGGGTTTGTGGCATCAGTAGAGTATCTGGCAAGTGTTAGCTTGCACATTCACTAGTAGTATTAGGCTTTCATAGTAATTATCTTGCATCAGTGTCAATATAAGCTTGCCTTGTGCAGAGCAGTGGTTGAAGTTCTCCTCGGCTTCCTCTTCGTAGTATCCTCCTTCCTCCTCGTATCCTTGGTCGGTACTAGCGTCTATGAATAAATACAAGGTACACAATCACCAAACAATACTTAACTACTTGCAATCATCACACACAAGGGTCCTATAGATGATCTAGCATCATCTCTAACATTACAAGGTTAAGACTTGGTTTAAATCTTTTTATTTTTAGAAAAGTAATTTCTACTCATTGAAAAACTACTTAAGATTTAATATTCTCCAAACTAAACATGGGATCATGTTGACACATGTCATCACCACATATTGTAGTCCATGGGAATGTGATTTAAAGTGGTGTCACAATTTAATAAGGTTTTACCCTTTTATTTTAATTAATTAAAGTGGCTAGAAATGCTTATGGGGCATTCTTTTATTACTTGAACATTATTTATGCAAGTAAACCTATATATTTTTATATATTCTGAAAGGTATGGTTAAATGTGATTTTTGAGAGTTGGAATCAACTCAAAAGCTTTTATGGCTTAAATTTGAAAAATGTTTGAATGCAGAAAAGCTTCTGCATTGTTATTTTTACTATGGGTGATCTACAGATCCAAATGACTTCAATCCAACGGGCTTGGATTAAGCATTCACAGACCTTTCCAACAAAATTGGATTCATCCAATTCGGTGCACTGGATCGATCTGGGTTGATTTTTGAAGTTGGGTGCTGAAGTGTGTTTGAATTGAAATAGAAAAAGATTTAATTTGAATTGCTGGGCTGCGCGGGAAAAGTTACTGGGCCGGCCTGCTAAGCGCAGTGCTCCCGCGGGCTGCTTAAGTGGGTGTCCCCACTCGTCAGTGACACGGGGCTGGGCGAAGCGGTATGGGGCAACGTGGATCGTTCGATCTAGTTCTAATCCAACGGCTGGGGGTCATCGTCGTCGCGAGACAACTCCGGCGAGAACTAAACCTAGCGCGGCCAGTGAGGGGTGCTGGGGGCTCACCGGGATACGGGCGAGGGTCGGCGAGGCGGGCGAACGACTAAGTCGACGACGGCGAACTCAGGGGTGGTCGCGGCAGCTCCTGGGGCGGTTCCAATCGCTGGCTCCTTTCTTCTCCGGCAGCGGCAGGCTCCAGTGAAATTCCGGTGAGGTGGTGCTCGCCTTGCTCTGAGGACGGTGTGGCACGGTCAGTGGGGAGAGGGGAGTGAGATGGTGTGAAGAAATCGTGCGGGGGTGGCCTCTATTTATAGTCGAGCGAGGGGACCGTCGGGGCGCAAGGTGAGCTCGTCGGGGGCGACGTTACAGGCGGCTAATGGCATGGGCAAGGGCAGGGGACGGTGCTGTGTCTCCTGGCGATGCTCAACGACATGGTCGCGAGGCATGGGGCGGTGTGGTTTGGTCTGGAATGGGCGATGCTCTGCGCGGCAGAGGCGGCATCTTCGACGGCGGGAGGTGGTTGTATGGCACGGGGCGGCAAACGGGGATGTCTGGCGGTCTCCTGGGTCGGTGGTGATCGTGTGTGCACGCGGTGAGGGCGGCGCGCGGTCTGTGGATGCTGGTCGAGGGTGGCGCTCTGGCGCACGCTCGGCATGGTCTGGGCGCGGCTTGTGCGCGTGGTCCAGGGCTTGGCAACGCTCGCGGCTGGGACAGGGAGTGGCGGTGGACGGTGGGCTGCCTCCCAGACAAGGTTGGCACGGCTAGTTCTTCCTCTAGCCTGCTGTCCACAATGGGGTGACATGGGGGTGCTCGGCTATTCACCATTAATGATAATGACAAGCTCACAGTGGTGCTAGTGTTGGGCAAATCTTTCTAGATGATCTACTGAGTTGTGTGTGAGCTAACTAGGGAACAAGTTAGGCAAGAATCACTGCACACTATAGTGTTTGATGTTTTGTTTGATTTGTGTCTGCAACCTGTTTGATGAAATGGCCGCATGAAATCAAGTTTAATTTTGAAATGAATTTTTGTGGGTTTGCTAGATTGGTGCTGGTGAGTCTGCAGATGCTTGGGTTTTGAAAGTTGAGCTTGTTTGAGTGGGTTTTGGAAAAGTGGGATCTTCCCATATGAAGAAGATTCTATTTTGAATTGTCATTTAAACTATGCATTTGAAAGTTTCTGGATGATCACAAAGTGGGCCTTGATACCTTGTTATGAGTACATTCAAGGGGTGCAAAGATCCAGAAAAGTTTCTGTTAGGTTTTGAAAGTTTGAGACAGCCAAAGTAGGCATGGGAGTTAAATTGGTCAAAATGACCATTCACTTAATATATTTGTTTTGATTTACTTGTCTTTAGGAAAAGTGTGGGAAATGTTTTAGATGATGTTCATTTCACCTAAGAAACATTTTACAAGCAATGGATCACACAAACAAGGTGGTTTTTAAAGAAATTCAAAATCCATGCATACACATATACATGCATTCATGAGTTTATTTAGAAAAGTTTTTGTTAACCCTAATCTTGATGATTAGTGTTTGTTGATCTAAGTTTGGTATTTTTGGGATGTTACAATTAATATCCAGCAGCAGAGTGGTGTGATGCACATTCTCAGTATCTATAATTCTTATATTCACCCCGCAGAATTTTGGTTGCTTTGATAGCAATGAGACCAGCTATTATATCATATGTTGTTGCCACATCAAGGGTTATTTTCCGAGCAACACCTTTGCCACATCTGACATTACTGCCATAGTAACAAACTCAACCTCTCTAGCTAGCCATCCTCCTTATCAAAGACCTGAATCGGATAGGTAAATTTTCTTTAGAGTGAATTCCACCTTTTACGCTTTACTTGTGCATTTGTGACACTAATTACCCTATATAGTGAAAATTCACCTAAATTACCATGTTTGGAAACTTTAAACCCTTATTTTCTGATGCATATCTATTGGGCAAGGTGTGAGGTGATGATTGAACTTCAAAATTATCGGGATGGAAAAAAAGAATAGAACATTTGGTGCAGAGAATGGTAGATATGATCGACGAAGACGTCCTCCGATCTTGACATATTTTATGGCAGCACATCGTCCTAACATGTCATCCTTATTTAATAACATGTGTTGAATGCTAAAACGGGACAAAATCATGCTTATAATTTTCTTAAATAGGACGTTCGGGTACAACGTCTACTAAATGGGGTAATTAGTGTCTCAAATGCACAAATAAAGTGTAAAAAGTGGAATTCACTCTTTTCTTTAAGTACAAACAAGTTGAACACAAGAAAGACATAGTCTCTCCTTTACAAAAATAATTTAACTCTTGAATTATCTGCAAGAGGCCATATCATATGGTTCTTCTTACTCCTTAGTGTAGTCCGCCGCAGGAGATGGAGGTCGGGGGAGACTGCCACCGGCGTATCACCCACAAGGGTAGTGTACGGAGAATGTGCCACCAACTCCACTTGGGTTTCCAATAGATGCATTGCAAGGTGTGGGGTGCAGAAGAGGGGTAGTTTTTGTAGGGTTCGTTGTATGGAAAAGAAAAAATTCTATCGCAAGAACACATAAAGCTAAGACATAATCCACGAGATCGACGCAACGAGATTGAAGAGAACTAACCCTCGTAGATCCAAAGCATTTAAGGAGATCAGATTCTCGTGGTTGATGTATTCGATCACTTGCCGATCTCAAGATCGTGTAGACGATCCTTCCGGCGCCATGTTTCGGCAGCGCTTCCGCAGTCGGACACATGTACGGTAGTCAATGAAGACCTTCCTCTCTCTTGTTTCAGCAGGGTAGCGGAGGTTGTATATCTCCTCGAAATCCCAATAGCACGACGGTGTGGTGGCGGTGGTGGTGGTGGAGGAGAGATTTCTGCAGGGCTTCGCCTAAGCCGGAGCAGTATGGTGGACGAGAGAGAGGGGTGCGGCGGCTAGGGTTTAGACGCCAGGGCTTGAGGTGCCAAATGGGGGTGCTCCACCCCTCCTTATATGGGAAGGGGACGGCGGCCAAGGGCCTCCTAGACCTAGCCGAGTTGCCCCCAACTTGGCTAGCAAGGAGAGAGTCCCTCCCCAACTCGGCTAGGAAGAGGGGAGTTGTAAACTTGCCTTTCAAGTTTTCCCTTTCCTTCTCAAACAAGGATTTGACTTTTCAAACTAGGGTTTGACCCTTTCCTCCTAGTCCTTGGCCGAGTTTCCCTTGGGCTTGGTGCGGCCAGCCCCTTAGGGCATGCCGCATCCCAAGTGACCTGTCGTGGGAATGGCCACAACAGATGCTACGATGGGCAGCGAGTAGTAGGATGAAGGGCAAGGGCGGCCAGCCATCTGCGATGCGAAATGAGGGTGGAGACACAAGGGTTTACCTAGGTTCCGCCCCCCGGAGGGTAAAGACTTACTCCTGCTAGATAGTATTATCGTGTGGTTACAATGGAGGTGAACTCGGCGGCTAGGCAGCGAGTCGATGGGGTGTATGATGGAATGTGAGTACAGAGAGTACCCTAGGGAGGTTTATATAGGGGTACCTCTCTAGGGTTTACAGATATACAACCGAGTCAGTTAGGGACTCGGAGGACTTGACCTAATCCGACTAGGCTTAGCTACGCTTTTGGGCCTCCAGCTTCTAGTCTCCAGGTCCCTCCTTGAGTCGTGATCCAGTCGTCGTCCTGCAGGCCCACTCGCTAGGAGCTTGATCTAGTAGGAAACGTCCTGCTGGGCATACCCTATTCGGCATATCCCCAAATCAGTAGTCCCCGAGGCCATCGTTGATTCAGCGCAGGTGTTCTTTGGCGGTCGGAGTATGCGGGTCCAATTTGGACATCCAGTCGAATCGGCGATGGACTCCCTCAATGAAGGAAGGAGTCTCCTATATATGTCTTCAGTCACAACATTGGCGTCTAGTCGAATCGCAGCTTCTGGCGAATGGGTCGACGAGTCGAGTGAACGAAGTTGGACCGTCATCTTAGTCAAACTAGCCGTTGGGTAATCCAACGGTAATATTGGCGTAATTACCGCGAGGTAACGACTCCTCCGAAATTGGCGGGAAGCATCCCCTATATAAGGAGAGTGACGGGGGAAAGCTATGAATCTTCCTCGCATTCCTCCGACCCCGCGCATTCTCGATCATATTTCTCCTCCTGATCCGAAATTTCCAGAGCGAGTGAGTCTAAATCTCTGCCGATGGCGCCTTCAAAGGACCAGTGGTCAAGTCCAAGTGCACCGCGACCTCGCTGAAGTCCTTCTAGGAGGCGGGTATTCTCTACAAGGGGAAATGGCGGATCCCCGCGGCTAGGGAGATGGAGCCTGACGCTCACCCCAGAAAATTCATTTGTTTCTTGAGCCACCTATAAAGGGGGCTCGTCTTCCCCACGTCGGTCTTCTTCCGGCAATTCTGCGCGTACTACGCAATCAAGCCCTCAAATCTAGGGTCACACATCATCTAGCAGCTTGCCATTTTCGTGGCGTTCTGCGAGTGCTATCTAGGGTGTCGCCCCTATTTCCCCCTGTGGCTGGACTTGTTCCACGGCCGCGTCAGCCGCAAGGGGTCAGGCGGCCTGATTCTCGCAGCGGGCGGCCTCACCTTCCAACTGAAGACCAAGGCTTCCTTTCTGGATCTGATGCTCCCAAAGAAAGCCGCCAGCGAGTGGAAAAAATATTGGTTTTATGCGAGCGAGTCGACACCGGATGACGAGGTGTCACTCCCAACATATAACGCTGAAAGGAGCGAGCCGCGCCGGCTGCTGACGACCAAGCTTCCTCGCGACCAGAGGATGGTCGTGGACGAGATGCTGACGCGGATCCAGACGCTCAAGAAGGAGGGTCTAGAGACTATCAACCTCTACAATTGCTGGCTGGGCGGCAATTGGTGCCGCTGGCGAGTCGAGCCCACTGGATGTACCAGTACACCGGCAGGGACAACAGGACGAATGCATGCTCGGTGATTTGGAATGCTGAAGATTACATCGCTGTGCTGAAGAAGATCATAGAGGCGGAGTACACTGATTCGAAGGCCGGGCTCGCTCCGTATACCGCCACGGGGAAGCGCCAGGCGCCGACAGTAAGTTCCTTTCTTGACTTTGCAGTCACAATGTTGTAGTCGCGGTTATCTGATATTTGCTTTGTCTTTGTCAGTTATTTCATGTCTTGGAGAACTGTCTCCCTCCCGTGGATGACGACTCCTCCGGGGAGTTCGAAGAGGATTCAAACGAGTCCTCCGAAGACAAGGATGAGGTGGTGGAGGTTGCCGCACCCGATCCCGTGGCTCAGAAGACCCGCGAGCAGAAGCAGCGCGAGCTCGAGGCTAGTCAAAGCCTCGAGGAGCATGATGTGTAGGAGCATAGCTCGTGGCGCGTGGCCATGCCTACAAAGGCCGCGCAGAAGGCGAATTCGCCCATGAAGAAGAAGGCACTGAAGGTGGCGTCGCCGCCGAGTTCGGCGGCCATTTTTGAGTCAGACGATGAGGCTGATGACGTAGAGGCCGAGGCTTCAACAAAGATTCCGGAAGCGAAGGGATCAGGAGTAAAGGCTGTAGTGGAGGGCGAGATCCCGCTTGCGGCGATCCAGCCACCATTCTCGGTGGCCCCGGGGCCGGGAGCTTCCCTGGCCACAAAATCGATGTCTTCACCGCCGAAGAAGGTGAACGTGTCGCCTGGGCCGGAGGATCCTGCGGCCGGGGGCTCGTCATCGAAGAAGCCCGCGGTGTCGTGGGACCCGAATGTGTTTGATACGGGCTTCACGCGCAAGATAGGCCTGGAATTGGAGAAGCCAACACACATATGCACCGGTTTGCGCTTCATCCCGGTTGCCAAGTAAGTCCGTGTCGAATCATCCGAAGTGATTTTCGGGGTCGTTAGCTGGAGTGCTCATCGCACCATTTTGCAGGACCGGTGTCAAGAAGATTGGTCATCCTGCAGTGGCCAAGGTGCCGCTAGTCGCCGCTGGAGGGGAGGCCGACCCTTCTAAGAAGAGGAAGAGTGACGCGGTCGAGGCGCCAGCCGAGGGCGCGAAGAAGAGGAAGGAGGATGACGTCGACTCCGCCGCTGCTACTGAAGGGCCAGTCGAATCGTTGATTGAAGTGCCGATCGGAGCCGCCGCGCCCTTGGAGGTTGATGCGATTGCGGGATCGCAGCTGGGCGAGCCGACCACACTGGTTGGAGTGTCGGTGCCCACGACTAGCGCCTCGGCGTCGGTGGCTGTGACATTTCCCCGCTTTGTGGCGAAGGCTTCCACTATGGTGACAAGGACGTAGTTGCCTCAGGTGCCTGAGGTCTTGGATGGAGACGTTGGGCAGCGACGCGGGCGGACGTCGTTCGTGTTGTCGTCGGTGGACGTGATCGAGCTTCACAACATGCTAGGTGCTGCCATCCAGGTATGTCTAGTCCCTGAAGATCTAGTCGCTGAATTTCAGCGGATAGATTCTTATGTCTTTTGGTCCCAGAGTGGTTGGTCGCTAAATTTCAGCGGCTAGGCACTTGAGAACTTTTGCTATCTAGTCCCCGAGTGGCTAGTCGCTGAATTTCAGTGGCTAGGAACTTGAGAACTTTTGTTGTTTGCTTATGTGTAATTTCCATTCGTAGGGCCTTCAACGAGAATTGTCAGAGCGGCAAGCCGCGAAAGAGCGCCTGGAGCATGATCTACAAGCCGCGCAGGAGGTTAACCAACAGCTGCAGGCGACTGCGGGTAAGTCTTCGAGCTTTGGGTAGTTTTTGGTTTTGTTTTTGCGGAATTCTCAGTGCGATTCTTATTTTATAGAGGACTGCTCCGCCGCATCGCCAAGGCCCGTGAGGGTTATGTTCCGGCTTCTGATCTGGAAGATGCGAAGTTGGCGTTGGCCGTCGGTGAAGGGAGAATATCCGCGTTGATGAAGGAGCTGGAGGCTGCAAAGGCAGAGGCGACCTCGTCTGAGGAGAGGGACAAGGCCGCGGTCGTCGCGGTGGAGGGCGAGCGGAAGGTCTCTGACGCGTTGGTTGCTGGTCTGCAGGACCAGTTGATGGCCCTACAAGACTTCACCACGGGGCTATGCCGTCCTCTTCTTGGTAAGAATTTCTTCGAGTAGTCCACTTTGTGATGGCGGGCGAGTCCCCGAGCGGGCGAGTCGCCACGCCAGCTACTCCCCGAGTGGGCGAGGCTAGGGGTGCGCTTTCTTGTGTTATTAACTTGGCATTGTTGTAGGGGCAATATGCGATGGAGATCCGGAGGTGCGGGCATACAACGCCAAGCGGTGCGTGACCATGTTGGTGGACTCGGCCACCCTCTCCACGGCATGCATCCGGTTCGTCCTCCAAGCGATCTCGCCCACCGAAGTGATCCCTAGCGGGTTGACGGAGGTATGGCGCTACCTCGAGGAAGCATCGGTCGTGGTTGAATGGATGGTGCGATCGTCCTTTCGCCACGGGGCCATGACTGTGCTGAGTCTTGGACTCTCACACTTCCTTGATGATTTTGACCTTGATGATGTCACCAGCGGGTATCCCTTGGCGACTGGATCAATGGAGATCTCGAAGGTGCTAAATCTGACCGCCAGGGTGGCTCCTTACGCTGGGCGGGTGTTAGCGATGGGTGACCTACTGCCCTATCAGGAGACGGTGGTGGCGTCGAACGATGCCGCAACATTGCGACCTGAATTTGGAGCCGCCCTTCCGGCGAAGAGCTTGACAACCTAACCGGCGAACCCGTGGGAACCCTTCATCTAGGTCAGGGGTGGTGGTGGCGCGTCTTCTTCAAAGCCCGTGGAGTAGATAATTGCCCTAGGGCTCTTTGTATTAGTAGTAGCGACTGGATCTATGTATTAATCCTTGAATGTGAACAATATTTTGTTGCTAAGGGAATGAAAGACATTAGTCTCTATGTGTTATTTTGCGGATTTTGTTTGTTGTGCGAGTCCCCGAGCGCGTCTGCCCTTTAATGGGGTTTACCTCACATGCGTGCAAGTTTGTTTACGTTAGACTGGTAGTTTAGTATGAGTCGACTCGCCGTGGCTCGTGGATCCAGTCGCTTGGCGACCCCAAGGGGTGATCTATACTTGGCTATTTTCCCGGACGCAAGCAGGATCAGTTAGGCGAGTCTCCAAGCGTGATAGTTAGTCGTTCTAGTCACATGCCCAAGGTAGGTGAGGACATGGTGTGTTGTTTGTAACGCGTCTCTCCACCTGGCTCAGAAAGCCAGTCGCGTGGCGAATCCAAGATACACTCTCATACTTGGTGTGTTTCCGAGCCGCGTGGATTTGGACTTAGGTAAGTCTCCGCGCGTAGTACTTAACCGTTCGAGTCACTATACGCGAGGATGTGGAGGACCGGTCGCTGTATGAAGCGTGTACGGTTGTATTGGCCCGACGGGCCAGTCGAGTGGGGCGACTCTGATGGTGGCTCTAGGTTGGCGTTTTCGTGGTTGACGCAAGGCCCGAATACTTTCGGTGACCTTGTGCCAAACTAAATAGCCGTGTCTGTCGCTCAGCCAAGGGTTGACTTCCGTGGGTAGCATGTTGGTAAAATTACGAGTGCGATTGGCACAAGAGTTTGGCGAGTAGGCACAATTTGTGCGAGTCGAGTTTATTGTATTGCATGTCGGGGGAGTACAAGTTGGATTTCTATGTGTAGAACTTTCGTAGAAGGTTTACGTTCCACATCCGCTTGACATCGAGTTGACCGTCACCTCGTACGTCGATGAGGTAGTAGGCGTCGTTGCCGAGGACTCGCTCTATGGCGAATGGTACCTCCCATGGGGGAGAGAGCTTGTGCATGCCCTTCTTGTCCTAGATCAGTCGCAGGACCAGGTCGCCTTCCTAGAAGGTGCGAGTCCGGACTCGGCGGCTGTGGTAGCGGCAGAGTCCCTGCTGATAGATGGCAGTCCAGGAGCGAGCTAGGTCACGTGCTTCATCAAGCTAGTCGACCCCGTCTTGGCGTGCGAGCTCGTTGTCGGCCTCCGCGTAGTTGACGACCCGAGGCAAGTCATTCTCCAGGTCGGTTGGCATAACGACCTCAGCGCCGTACACCATGAAGAAGGGTGTAAACCTCGTTGACCGGTTGATGGAGGTGCGGATGCCCCATATGACGGAGGGGAGCTCTTCGACCCAGCATCCTGGAGTTTTCTCGAGGGGAACTTGCAGTTGCGGCTTGAGGCCACGTAGGATGCTTTGATTGGCGCGTTTTGCCTGGCCGTTTGACTCCGGGTGGGCGACTGAGGCGAGGTCGAGCCGTATGTTGTGCTCTTCGCAGTATTCTGCCATGGTGCCCTTTGTGAAGTTGGTGTCGTTGTCCGTGATGATGCCGTGCGGGAATCCGTACCGGTAGTGATCTCGCGGAGGAATTTGGCGGCGGTCTTCCCGTCGCACTTCCGGACTGGCTTGGCCTCGACCCACTTGGTGAATTTGCCGACTGCAACCAGGAGGTGGGTGTAGCCAGAAGGATCCTTTTTGAAGGGGACGACCATGTCCATTCCCCATACGGCGAATGGACAGGTGATGGGGATAGTTTTGAGCACCGAGCCAGGAATATGCGGCTGGTTGGCATACTTCTAGCACCCGACGCAGCATTGGACAATGTCGATGGTGTCGGCGTGCGTGGTGAGCTAGTAGAAGTCGTGTCGCATGGCCTTGGCGACTAGAGACCGGGCGCCGGCGTGGTGGCCGCAGTCGCCAGCGTGGATGTCCTGGAGGATCTTACGTCCTTCCCCTAATTGGACGCAGTGTTGGAACACACCGGTCATGCTGCGCTTGTAGAGCTCGTCGTTGATGATGACGAAGGATTTGCAGCGTCGCACTATCATGCGTGCCTCCGTTTTGTCTGAAGGCAGCGTCCCGCTCTCGAGGTAGGCGAGGTATGGTGCGGTTCAGTCGCTGGGTTCTGAGACCATGGCGACCAGGGCGGGCTTTGGTTGTAGCGGTATCCCGACGCCGATCTCCTTTGGCGAGGAGACCGAAGGCTTGTGAATGGTGTTGAGGAAGACGCCCGCATTTGGAGTTTGTCGAGCCAATCCGATGCAGGAGAGGGCGTCGGCCTCCTCATTCTTGTGTCTGTCGATCCAGTCGACGGAGTAGCCGGCGAAGTGGCCCCCAGCTAGTCCACCGCCTAGTAGTATGCTGCCATGGTGGGGGATATGGCATTGGAGGTACCGGCGACTTGTGTGGCGACGAAGTCGAAGTCGCCGTAGCACCATAGGCGATTGACATTCATCTCCTTGGCGGCCCTCATGCCATGAAGGAGGGCCTCGTATTCGGCCATGTTGTTGGTGCAGGGCGTGAAGTCGAGGTGTAGCACGTAGCAGAGCTTGTCGCCTTTGGGGAGGTGAGTATCACCCCGGCCCCTGAGCCGTCCGTATTCTTGGAATCTTCGAAGTGGAGCGACCAGTATTCGAGGTATGGCAATGCGGTGACCCAGCATACCACTGCATGATGTAGTATACCATAGTCGTTGATATAATACCAATGAAACACCATTCACTAGTATTACATTCCTCAGAGTGGTACAACAGAAACACAATAGGTCCAAGACATGACTATAGGTTACAACTCAACTCTTTACACAAGATCCAGAGAACACTCTAGGTTAAAGATAGAGAAAGAAAC
The DNA here is from genome assembly GCA_916181665.1 of Avena sativa. Lineage (NCBI taxonomy): Eukaryota > Viridiplantae > Streptophyta > Magnoliopsida > Poales > Poaceae > Avena > Avena sativa. The sequence continues at coordinate 217,075,681 of OV702279.1, forward strand.
TTCTTACAAAGAAGAATCATAAATAAACAACTCAAAAACTATCATACTATTAAGACTAGTATTTTAACTAATGGTCTGGCATTGCTTCTATTGCAATACGCTACAGAAATAGGTTCTATGGCTAGAGATTATATTCCTATCTAATCAGTAACTTCGTCTTCACTTGAGTTGATGTATATGTTGACTTTCTTGACTTCATTGAAGAGCTTTAGCTTTTGATGATGATTCCTGGAGCATAACTTGATGTAGACGTCGTATTAATGGCTTCAGAATCTAGCAAGGGTTAAGAATATACGTTGAGTACGAGCGTACTCAGCAAGTTCACTAATAAGGAGTGTTTGATGCACTATATCTACAGCCACAGACCGTAGGTCGTAGGCAGTGCAAGTTTTGTAGGCATTTCTTCAAAGGTTGCTTTCATTCAGAAAATCTATGTCCGTCAGCCTTCACGGGTTTACCAGAACTTTCATGGAGTTCCTTTCCCGCCGGGTTCGCAGCTCCTTCCTGGAACAGGGAGTAACAAGTTACAGTTCTTACACTCTGCAGATGTGCGTTACTTTACCCATGAGATATCAACTTCCTTGTTGCACAACCGGGCGTACTTTCCCGTCCACAATTCCTTGATGTGGGGCCCAGTAGTTGGTCCAAGCCAATCATTGCCCTCTCCGCGACCTCGTATGTCTGCACGATCCTTCGGGGCCGGCTCACCTCCGTTAAGCCCCCTTTCAGGTAGGCTAAAACCCTGATGAGTTCCCGAAGACTCTATGACCTGGTGATGCCCTGGCAAGTGCCATATTAAATGGAATATACCACTAAACACCATTCATAGATAATCTAGACACCAAAAGTGTGGAGCGTAAGGGTGCCCACCCATATGTTGTATCCGCACAAGGAATCACAACGTCACGTTAAGGCTGTCTTGCCTCCATATGAGAGGAAAAGGATACAACTGACTTCTCCGTACCATTCCAAATCTCATAGTTAACGCGTTATATACGGCGCTAGAATCACTGATGCCATGGGTTATTAAATCCCTAATTGATCATCATTATTGCAAATAGAAACCTAAGTTCTATTGCCTCCTTATATCATCACTTAGGATGATACCAAAGATTTATTTGTTTGAGAAAATAATACTTTTTTTTGGAATATTCATGATAACACACAATTTGCAAATACTTTGATAAAGACTCTTCAAAGGACATGAGCAAGTGATTAACTTGCCTTTTGTGATTGCAAGATTATGCACTCACGGTCTTCAAGACAATATAATATCCAATATCTGAAATCAACATCATTGGTCCGGTAAGGACTAATGTTTAAAGAAGCAAGATGCTATTATGCATAAGTAATGTAATGCAATTTCGTAAACTCGAATCCTGGGGATAACATTGTTATAGGGTTTGGATACTGGAAATGGTTACTTTAGAATGTGTTGTCCTTTTAGATAAGTTTCACACTTGTGATTCTTATTAAGGCTTGTGAGTGTGTGTGAAACAACATGTAATTATAATACCATAAAACCATGAGTTACACAAATGTGGAATGCTACTCAAGATTACTTATATGAGAATTATCTTATCTTCAAGTTTTACTTTGCAAGTGATGGCATTTATAAGGAACTTAAGTGTTAACAATCCTAAGTATACAAGTAAAGTATAAAGTATTGTGATTACTATTAATTGTTATCTGTTGTCTGAAGTGGCAAAAAGAATAACATTTGAAGAAAAGATTCCTTTACTAAGGTTTAAACAATCCTAATAGCTTTTAGAATTTGATTGATAGAATGTGATTAATGTTGTTTATTCTTGCTTGAATAGTCTGGACTTGAGACACTTTAGGTCTTAATTAAAAGAGACCAAAGTTAACTATAAAACATATAATAAGGTCTTTAGCATTATACTTAAAGTCTTGCAGACTAAAGTTAACTTTAAAGACATAGATGTACTTAAGGTATATTGCTTATGTTATTTGTACCTTGTGTACTTTATAATGTTTCCTTAAAGTTACTTAAGAATAGTATTACTTCTATTTGAATAGTGGTTTCTTAATTTTATAATGAAATAGAAGCTCTTATCTCCTTATAAAGGTGTGGTTATGATTTGTATCTAAGGAATAATATTACTTAACTACTTATGAATTCATTATAGTGTTTTGGAATGTTGAAAAACTTGTGGTTGAGATAAAGGAATAGGTTTTATTTCACTACAAATTATTTTTGAAGATTTTATATTTGATAAGGATTCTTTTTAGAAAATATTCTACACTTATGGTGGAATGATAATACAATAAAATTGTATTAAAAAAGTGTTGGAGAAATTTGACTTCATATTATCAATATTTAAGACTAATACTATTTATTAGACTCAATTGGCTAATTTTTAGAAGTATTAGCAATTTTTATTTACACTTATATGAATTTACCAACTAAGGAAATAAGTTTAGATCCAAGTTGTTAAACTATTAAGTTTTTATTTACTTCAAAAGTGGAATATTATATTTTTAACATGTGGATATTATTTTTGTGATCATTTTGGTATATTATATGTATTTTTATGAATTTTAAATAATAAGATATGATGTTTATAATTTTTATTACTATATAAATACTTAATAAATAATAAATATTTAATTAGGTGAAATAACTATGTATGATTATAGTTCTTATTTTTCTAAGATTTTTGGTATTTTTTTTAACATTTATCAATATTAAAATATGATTATCAAAGTCTTATTATTTATAAAATCTTTATTAAATAATTATTATTTAAATATCTATTATGATAATGTTTGATAATAGTTTTAAGTTGTAGATTTTATTATTTGAATTTTTTTCATATATTACACATATTTTTCTGAATTATAAAACAAAAGTTATTGATTTAACAAGATTTAATGATTTTATTTTATTTCTAGAATATTTAGATTTGGGTTTATATCATTTATTTATTTCCTAACAGGAAATACTTTTTATACCGAGCTAAACCTAGACACAGTCACTGACTGGTGGGCCACATGCCACATGGCATACCCAGCTGGATTAATGTTTTCGTTACTGGAGTTGTTCCTACTCACAAACAATGACAGATGGGCCAGGGGCCACGTCACATGCCACGCTAGCAAAGGACTGGTCAAACTAGATGACGTGGCTGGGATCTGACGTAGTCATGACATCACGCTGACATCACACGAGTTGATCCTCACTGGTTGAGGATGATCGGTCAATTGAGCTTGTGCACGTGATTGTGGAGGGTTGTGTTAGATTAAGGAGGTTGAGGCGAGCCTAATAGTGGTGGCGCTGCCCACTTTTGGTCATCGGAGCTACTCCGGCGACCACCTACTACGGTGGCCGACGGTGGTGCACGGTGCCATGATGATTTACAGCAAGATAAAATGTTTGCAGTGCATGGGGGGATGCGTACACTCATCATGGTTGCAGTAGCGATGTCGGTGAGGACAGACGTGGTCGGAGGCGAGCTCTCCGACATGATTTCCGACGAACACCGATAGAACGAGATGATGAAATTCACCCTAATCCGTGCTCCTCTTGACCTACTGAGTGGACTATGATGAAGAGGGTGATGCTGCGCTTCTCCTCGACCACACCACGATCTCTGGGACGACCTCTACTGATGGCGACGGTCTTCTCTAAACAAAGCTAGGGTTCGTGTTCATGCGGGAGAGGAAGAAAGAGCGAGAGAGATTGTGAGGAGATAAGGATGAGCAGGGACGTCGCTGCGGCCTCCTTATCCCCTCCGGGTGACGGCGGCGTGTATCCTGACGCAAGGAGGGTGGCAGACGGCTTTGGCATCACCACCGAGCTGCTTCCAGCTGGAGGAAGACGACGATGCTCATTCTTGCAGAAAACCCCTGGTAAAATTTCAAACTCAACCCGCAGTCCTTCATCTGGTCCCACTCGTCAGTCACTGTGTGGATAAGTTGGGCTCGTTGTTGGGCCGAAATGTGGCTATTGCGGGGTCCTCGTGGGCGATAGATAAGTAAAAGGAAAAATGGGCCTCAGGCCAGAACTGATTCGTCTATTTTTTTCTTTCCGTTTGTTTTCTATTTTCTGTTTCATTTTTCATATTTGTATTGTTCATTTGTTTTGGAATCTTTCTTTACAGAATTTATTTGCTAAATAATTGTAACAATATTGAAATGTATTTAGTATTATTTTGTGAACTTTTATTGTGTAATGTTATCATTTCTTTATTTTCTTTATATATATACTTTTCCTCTTAGTATTTGTAGGGTATTTTCATATGAATTTAATTTACCTGATATCCATAAACTCATTAAAGAATGCACCATTATTAACTCATGAGATTTGATTCTTATTAAATTATAATATTAAAGAAGCTTTTATGTATAATGATCCTTCCTTATTATTTTATACATAAAGTTTTGAGTAATTAATATGGTTAATATTTTCCTCATAAATTTAGTAAATACCAAAGTATATATTTCATTATAAATAACATAAGAGTTAAAGGTTTGAAATTATAAATGTCTACCATGAATTCTGGAAGTTTTAATATTTTTATAGCCTTTTATAATTGTGAATAAAGGTGAATGGTTAAGACATATTGTCTTTACGTTTATGATCATGAATGATATCACCCTCTAAGGTAAAATTAGTGGGGTTGTTTCCTAGGATGGCTTAGAGATGAAATTAATAATTAGAATCTCTAGGCACATATGATTTTAAAGTTTAGAAGTGACAAAGATATGCTTAAGTGGTTTGCTATAGAAAAATATTCCTATAAAGCTTTGTGGAAATAAGATGATAGATCAATCAGAGGAAATGGATATTATGTTTGGTTAAAGATTTAGGATTTAGTATTTACCAAGAATTACTATCTTCCATAATTCACAATCCTGAACTTCTAATTAAGGAATTCCTTTCCTAGATATACTACTCCTTCATATCCATCATCATGTGCTAACATGATGAGATTTACTTCACAAGAATATTCTTATCCACCTTTTATTGTTCTAAACCCTTTTATAATTTCAATTATCTTGACACTAAATCTTTCATAATTTTCTCATATCCATACTTGGTTATATCAACTACTCTACTGCTGATAACCTCCAATCCAACAAGTAGTTACTTCTAACTCCATTCATACTCTTCTTTAATCATCCACCACTAATATTACTCCAGTAGATGTATATATCAAACTACTTTCCTCAAAATCTTACTATTCTTTAAGAGGAACAACACTACTTCTATAACTCCATGCTACTCTAGCTTCAGATTAACTATACTGTCTTATATCTATTTAACTCCAGTATCTTATATACAATCTTTACATCATATCATGGTGATTTGTCATGGCTAACTTAGAATAATATATATATACTAGGGTTCAATCATGTTCTATCCACCAATGTCACTTATACATGATATAAGCATTCAATCTTGGTGACTAAAGCATGCTCATTATAATCCTTTGATCCTTTATGGTTTAGGTTTCCAGTTGGCTAATCAAGGCTTTCATCCATACAACATTACAATTGTATTATAATTGGCTTCTGTTTATCTCTATTGGACTAAGAGATATTATTCATTGACTATACCTACTTGATCCAATAGGATTACTCCTGGTAACTTTCTTCAGGGTTCATCCTTGTAATCTTATTTATCACCATATACTTATATATATTCCAATAACTCTTCTATCATTTCAGGAGTGAGTTAACTCCATCAATTATCACATTGGTCTAAGTCTCTTTCAACACTCCCATCCTATAGATGATATCTAAATCAAGCATTACCACCTACCTCTTCTTACTTCTTTCTCTAAGGCTTTAAAGTGAATGATATGATAAGGACAAGAGTTGATAGATCAAGAATTGATAGGTTAATAATTGGTGAATCAATAGTTGATTACTCAACATTGATGAACAACAGATATTAAAATATGATTCAATAGGAATGATAAAGATTGATATGGATAGAAAGATACATGGTGAATGATCTTGACTTGATTCTTTCCTACTTAATCTCACTAAAGGGTTAAGGTTAGGTATTACCATGATACTCATGGTAGAAATACATGAGAATAGATAGGTAAAGATTTACTTATTAAATTATTGTTACTTGATTTGTATTTTCAACTGGGTAATCATGAGTTATGTAATGAATACTATGATATGATTTATTAAGGATCAATTATTAGTCATTAAGCCATGTGTTGATGGTTTCGTTTTATTATATTTGATCTACCCTTAGATCAAATCATGTTTACCCAAAATAAGGTTTTAGCAAAGGTCATATTGAAACTTATCGCAGTCAACTTGATGATCTACTTCAATTCCATCAAGTTGAGAGAAGCTTCAATCACTTTGACAAGTTTTGTTCAAAGGCGCACAAATTATTTGAATTTTCTATGCATGAATGCAATGGACACATCTGGGTTCAGCTTATTTCTAAGCTCTAATGCTGGGATGTTACATGCAACTTCTCTGGCTGCTACGCCTCTTCCCAGTCGGCAAGGAAGTCCTCTAGGGCCTGCGATTTGATCGCCTTGCATGGCTCGTACTTGATGTTGTGGACGCAGATTTCGACAGCTCACTTGGTGGCTCTCCCGGTCGCCTCGCGATTGCGGATGATGTCCTACAGTGGCGCGGAGGAGAAGACCGTGATGGGGTGCTCCTAGAAGTAGTGCGGGAGCCGCCGCTGGGCTTAGAAGACCGCGTATACTAGTTTCTGGTATTGCGGGTAGCGCCGCCGTGAGTCCGTGAGGACCTCGCTGATGTAGTATACCGGGCTTTGTACGGGGCACTCCTTTCCCTCTTATGGTCGTTCAACGATGATATGAACAGAAAGATACATGGTGAATGATGACTTGATTTCTTTCCTACTTAATCTCACTAAAGGGTTAAGGTTAGGTATTACCATGATACTCATGGTAGAAATACATGAGAATAGATAGGTAAAGATTTAGTTATTAGATTTGTATTTTCAACTAGGTAATTGATGATGCTCGAGATGGTTTTCCCTCAGTTAAGACCGAGGTTATCCAACCAGAATGAGGAAGGAAACATCACACACGTGTTGCAAACAACGTGGAGACCTGCACAACACAAACTCAAGACTTTGCCCCAACAAATCAATGAGGTTGTCAAGCTCACCAGTTTGCTGTAACAAAGGATTAAACGTATGGTGTGGAAGGTAATGATTTGTAGCAAGTAAACAAGTAATAGTGGAAGATTTATCAATGGTAAAGATTGGACCGGGGTCCATAGTTCACTAGAGGTGCTCTCCTTAGATAAACAACATGGCATGAAGGGTAAAAAATTTACAGCGGGGCAATTGACAGGAACTGAGCAAGGCATAACAATGCATTTACGAGCCAGAAAGATCCTATGAGGTTGATTGGGCAATACAACAATATACATAGACTGTCATGCAACTGCATCTATGACTAGAAGTCCACCTTCAGGTTATCTTCCGAACCCCCTCCAGTATTAAGTTGCAAGCAACAGACAGCTGCTTTAAGCAAAGTGTGTAAGGTAAACAGTCCACATGTTCCATGAACAAGAGACCGTTGTTTTCTCCCTAGTCGCAACAACACATCTACAACCAAAGAGATTTCTGTCACTTCCCTTGGAAACTAGAGGCATGAACCCACTATCGAGCATAAATACTCCCTCTTGGAGTCACTAGCAAGTACTTGGACAAGATAACCACTAGCAACGAAGAGCATGCAAGATCACAAACAACACAGACATGATAGAATCATAAAGATAAAACCATTAATCAAACCAACATAATAATCTCAATATTCATCGGATCCCCGCAAACACAACATGCATGATTACAAATAGATTAGATCTTGATCATGAACGGAGCTCACAAGATCTATACATGAAAGCACAAAGAAGGAGATACAACCATCTAGCTACTACATGGACCCATAGTCCAAGGTGGAACTACTCACGAATCATACCAGAGAGAAGGCCTCCGGGATGATCTCCCCTTTGTCAGGGTGCCGGGAAGAACTTCAGATCCCCCTCGATCTAGGGACGATGGTGGCGGCATCTACAGCCGGTTTCATGGATTTCTGATCGGGTAATCAGGGTTTCTGTATCGGGGGCTTCTTATAAGCGAAGGGGCGAGACCGGGAGGCGGCCAGGGTGCCCAAACCCTAGCCAGGAGCGGGGTTGGGCCCACCCGCTCCTAGGGTGGGTCTGGCCCCCCTAGCTAGCCTTCCGGGCTCCCCTCTGGACTTCTTGTTCCCCACGGAAAGTTATTAACTTTGTCCTTTGTCCCGTCCAATTCCGAGAATATTTATTTACTAACTTTTCTGAAACAAAAAATAGGAGAAAACAGGCATCTGGCACTGTTGCAACTTATTAATAGGTTAGTACCAGAAAACATGTAAAAAGCACCTCAAAGTGTGGACAAGTAAAGCAAAGTAGATACTAAACAGGCATGGAGGATCAAAAATTATAGATACATTTCCAACGTATCAGCATCCCCAAGCTTAACTCCTGCTCGTCCTCGAGTAGGTAAGTGATAAAAGACTAATTTTTGAGGTGACATGCACCCTCACAATAAAGATCCAACCATTTGCAAGCATTGAAAGCTGGGATCAAAGAACTCTAAATATGTGCATGAAAGATGGAGTTCTAACAATAGGACATAGTAATTATGCATTCAACATGGCAAGCTACAAACAAAGATCATGAATAATATGCATTGAAAAACGTTTGTTTGTTTCACATACAGAAAACATAGCATAGTGGCAATCAGCTTGTCCCTCATAGAGTAGCAATATAATGCATAGGACACCTGCAAAGTTCACAAGGGTGACTAGAAACAGATAGCACATGAACAAGTAATAACACAATATGATTCAATTAATAAGCTTTGGAACATTGCACACAGAATGACAACTATGCGCTCTTAATGGTGCCTAGAGGTAGAAAGTGGAGACTCAAATAATGGTGGAAGAAAGGCCTTTTTGTAAAGGAAGCAAGGATTACAGGTTTCAAAAAGATCTTCCAAAAATTATGGTGCTTGTTAGCTTTCATCCCTCATTGCCCCTATCATAAGCATCTTGAAGTGATTAAGGTTAAAGTGGCAAAGCTGGAGTATATGCTTGACGAAGTATAAGTTGACAATCTCATGCCCCTTGAATACGAGGGCCACACCTCATGCATACTCAACTTTGGGTCCAGGTAAGTTCTTGTCACTTTAAGTATTTGCATATCATTGAGAACTGCCAATGAGGTACCCCTTGCACATGGTACATGAGCTTTCCCATAACCAAAATGACAAGGCAAGCAGACAATGAGCATCTCAGGAATTCTTCTTATGTACCATGGGAATATGGTGCTTTTTTTTCTCTATTTCCTCTTTTCTGAATGTGTCTCTTTTTTATACGAAGAATGATTCATAGATGCCACTATGGTGATGCTGCAAGTTTCCACCATGATTAGGCATGGCTTAGGCTAGCGGCCCAGGCGTTTCTCTAACACAGGATACAAACTCCATGGACTTACAAGTCCCCTCTTTATTTCACACCGGTGACATCCATAGACAAAAGAACATGATATCAACTGAGTACAACAATGTACAAGTGCAATGTTGAAAACGTTCCCCGTGATAGCACGGTTCTGCTAATTCCAACTTATAAGTGCAAGCATATACAACAAAGTTGTCACAATGGTTCAAGTTTATTAGGGGCAAAGAATAAAGTGTGCCATCAAGTTCGTGAGGGCTTTAATCACTAAGTTTTCACATAACAAAATAGTTTTTAATTGGAAGATAGTTGAAAACAAGAATATACTTTGGAGTGGTGTAACACACCATGCATAGGAGTTTATAGTGTACACTTTGGAATAACTTGGTTTCTTGAGAGTTGGAAGCATGAGTAGAACTTACTCATACAAGTGGAGGCCAGCAAAAGAATAGGAGCAACCAACTAAGAGAGCAATAATGGCCATAATTATGCAATGCAACAAAGCAAACTAATCAAAGTAAAGAGTGCTACTACAAGTCAAGCAATAAATGATCATAGAGGATAATGGTGACTTGTCATAGTCATAACATGGTGTGAGCATGTGCCAAGTCAATCCAAGCAAAACATCAAAGGAGAATACCACAATACTATGCTTTTGCATGCTAAAACAACACATAATTTCTTCAAGGCACACTAAGCAATCCCAATTGTTTGGAACAAGACATGATACAACAATAATCACTAATCATAATGCTAAAACAACACCTAGCATGTCATGCTAAAGTCTAAGTCACAGTCAATGCAAGCTCCTCTTGCACTTCAAGCAAGAACTTACTACTCCTTTCCAAACACCAAGCAAACTTATTTGCAAAACAACACAGCAATAACGGGGGTCCAAACTACTAAAGAAAACTAAACAAACTAAGCAAAGAAAACTAAAACTAAGATGCTCCAAGAACAACACAACTGTGCATGAAACAATAAAAACAAAGTTTCTAGACAGACCTGAGCTTTTTATTGATGAAGAAGGGGATGCCTTGGGCATCCCCAAGATTTGACGCTTGTACTTCTTGGATATTTCTTGGGGTTACACCATGGTGGCATCCCCAAGCTTGAGCTTTTGTCCATTCTTCATCTCATTGCATCATTCTCTCTCTACATCTGAAATTTTTCCTTCATACAAAACTTCACACAATCTTCATTATTAACATTAGTGTATTCAAAATATATTAGACCCCTGGCAAAGCTCGCAAGGATTTTCACTAAAAACACAATCTACTGTAGTAACTCCTTCAAAAAGCTCAATTTACCTGAAGAGAACTCAAAAAGGAATCAATAAGAAGCAAATGCAAATAATGGCAGAAATCTGTCAAAACAGACCAGTAGGTAGAAACCGATTTTTTTGAACATCTTGTGTTACTCAAATCAATAAGTGTTGAACTAACTAAAGTTAGCTAACATACTGGGGGATTTATTTGTAAATTTTTAGCTCAATCCGAGTTACAGAGCCTCCTCACGGTTTTTTTTGGTGGAGGACAGAAATCTATTTCGGGACAGCAACTCCCCAAATCTTACTTCCCTCTCATTAGAGGTCATTATTGGCACAAAAAGCAAACAAAAAGGATAAGGAGAGGTCAATACTGAAGTAATAACTTCCAAGACTCAAGGAAACTCTTGGGTTATCTCCCAACAAGTACTTTTCTTTAACGCCTTTAAGTTAGGCTTGATAGCTTGAGAAGATGCTCACATAAGAATTATGAATTGAAGTCAAAGAGAGCATCAAGAAGCAAATTCAAAACACATTTAAGTCTAACCCACTTCCTATGCATAGGAATCTTGTACACAAATAAATTCACAAAGAACAAAGTTACAAGCATAGGAAGATAAAACAAGAATAACTTCAAAACTTTCAGCACATAGAGAGGTGTTTCAGTACCATGAAAAATTCTACAACCATACTTTCCTCTCTCATAATAATTTTCAGTAGAATCATGAATACACTCAACAATATAGCTATCACATAAAGCATGCTTTTCATGATCTACAAACACATAATCTCTATTAAGCTCAAAAATAGTCAGATTAAAACCTTCACAGGTTTTACCCAAAGTAGATATTTCAAAAGGATCCACAGGAACATAACATTCATCCTCCTTTGGTAAGAATGGGGGACAATCAAATAATATAAGAGGTAAATAGTTACTCTCATTAGAAGGTAGACATGGGTAGATCCATTCTTCCTCCTTTTGTTCATCACTCTCCTCTTTTTCATCTAATGAGCTTCCAGTTTCAACAATTTATTCTTCCATAGGCTCCTGCAAGGCATTAGTCTCTTCCAATTGTGGAAAACATCTATTAAAATATTCAAGAATATAGCCATTTGCTTCCTTGTAATTGTCAAAGTAAAATTTAAGTATCTCATAAACCTCATGTTCATAAGGTGCATCATCAGTATTTTCAAGCAAACTGGCACGTTTAAATGCACCCTTGAAGGCAATAAATTCTTCAATTTGTTCCACATCATAAAAGTCATAATTTACTTTAACAGAAGAAGATATGGTAACATTATCGTTATAATCACATTGAAAGGGTAGGTGTTTATACCTCCTGCAGCAACACGATTTATCAAAGCAATAAGTAACATTATAAGTAGAGCACACGTTTCCAGCAACAGTATTCAACTTATCAATTTGCTCCCATAAGTATTTCCCTTTTTGTGACAAACGGTGTTCCTTATAATAATACTTTTGCTCTTCTGTGAACCCACCTTGCCAATAAGAACTAGTTTTAAAGAAACCATCCATTGATAGAAAGCATGACCAAGCAAGGCAATAACAAACCACCAACTAGAGTAGGAACTAATTTTTTTGTGTTTTTGAAAAATAAAGCAAACCAAGCTAGACTAATTTTTGGTTTTTTTTGGAAAGAGGCAAACAAAACCAAGAAAAAGAAACAAAGCAAACTAAAAACAAAGTAAAGAGAAAAGAAGTGAAGGACTCCCCTAGTGAAGACGTCCTTAGACTCCTCGGCAACGGCGCCAGAAAGTCTTGATGATGGCGCCTTGATGCTTGACGGGAAGGAAGAAGTTTGATGTCCCTTTAGTCCCGGCAACGGCGCCAGAAAGTCTTGATGATGCTCGATGTGGCACTTCATTGGTAACCCCAAGCGCAGGGTGTGTGAAGAGCAAGCAGCAAGTTTTCCCTCAGTTGAGACCAAGGTTATCGAACCAGAAGGAGGAAAGAAACGTCACACAGGTGTTGCAAACAACGTGGTGACCTGCACAACACAAACTGAAGACTTTGCCCCAACGAATCAGTGAGGTTGTCAAGCTCACCGGTTTGCTGTAACAAAGGATTAAACATATGGTGTAGAAGGTAATGATTTGCAACAAGTAAACAAGTAACAGTGGAAGATGTATCAATGGTAAAGATTGGACCGGGGTCCATAGTTCACTAGAGGTGCTCTCCTTAGATAAACAACATGGCATGAAGGGTAAAAAAATTACAACAGGGCAATTGACAGGAACTGAGCAAGGCATAACAATGCAATTACTAGCCAGAAAGATCCTATGAGGTTGATTGGGAAATACAACAATATACATAGACCGTCATCCAACTACATCTATGACTAGAAGTCCACCTTCAGGTTATCATCCGAACCCCCTCCAGTATTAAGTTGCAAGCAACAGACAACTGCTTTAAGCAAAGTGTGTAAGGTAAACAGTCCACATGTTCCATGAACAAGAGACCGTTGTTTTCTCCCTAGTAGAAACAACACATCTACAACCGAAGATATTTCTGTCACTTCCCTTGGAAACTAGAGTCATGAACCCACTATCGAGCATAAATACTCCCTCTTGGAGTCACTATCAACTACTTGGCCAAGATAACCACTAGCAACGGAGAGTATGCAAGATCACAAACAACACAGACATGATAGAATCATAAAGATAAAACCATTAATCAAACCAACATAATAATCTCAATGTCCATCGGATCCCCGCAAACACAACATGCATGATTACAAATAGATTAGATCTTGATCATGAACTGAGCTCACAAGATCTATACATGAAAGCACAAAGGAGGAGATACAACCATCTAGCTACTACATGGACCCATAGTCCAAGGTGGAACTACTCACGAATCATACTGGAGAGAAGGCCTTCGGGATGATCTCTCCTCTGGTAGGGTGCCGGGAAGAACTTCAGATCCCCCCAATCTAGGGACGATGGTGGCGGCGGCTACAGACAGTTTCGTGGATTTCTGATCGGGTACTCAGGGTTTCTGTATCGGGGGCTTCTTATAGGCGAAGGGGCGAGACCGGGAGGCGGACAGGGTGCCCAAACCCTAGCCAAGCGCGGGGCTAGGCCCACCTGCGCCTAGGGTGGGTCTGGCCCCCCTGGCTGTCCTTCCGGGCTCCCCTCTGGACTTCTTGTCCCCCACGGAAAGTTATTGACTTTGTCCTTCAACCCGTACAATTCCGAGAATATTTCTTTACTAACTTTTCTAAAACCAAAAACAGCAGAAAACAGGCATCTGGCACTGTTGCAACTTGTTAATATGTTAGTATCAGAAAACATGTAAAAAGCACCTCAAAGTGTGTACAAGTAAAGCAAAGTAGATACTAAACAAGCATGGAGCATCAAAAATTATAGATACGTTTCCAACATATCAGTAATCATGAGTTATGTAATGAATACTATGATATGATTTATTAAGGATCAATTATTAGTCATTAAGCCATGTGTTGATGGTTTAGTTTTATTATATTTTATCTACCCTTAGATCAAATCATGTTTACCCAAAATAAGGTTTTAGCAAAGGTCATATTGAAACTTATCGCAGTCAACTTGATGATTTACTTCAATTCCATCAAGTTGAGAGAAGCTTCAATCACTTTGACAAGTTTTGTTCAAAGGCGCGAAAATTATTCGGATTTTCTATGCATGAATGCAATGCACACATCTGGGTTCAGCTTATTTCTAAGCTCTAATGCTGGGATATTACAGACTCTCCCCCTTAAAATAAACTTTGTCCCCGAAGTTCGCAAACTCTCACGTTTCGGAGTAAGGAATTGACTTGTGTTGGTCACAACATTTCGCAACTCCATGGTAACCTTAAATGGAAATAATTGTCGTATTCCATATCCAGATAGTTTTCTTGTATTCTCATCATACTTGGAATCTCCAATTTGTTGTCTCAATCCTCCAAAGTTCCTTTTACAATAGTTCCTTAGGAATATTTCCTTCTTATGAAATCCATAGATTGGGATCTCTTCTTTAATTTCTTATCTTGATTAAGTATCCTAATCCAACTCTTTCACTTGATCATCGAACTTCCTTTCTATATTATATAAAGTCTAGGAAGTCTCCCTAAAACAGGTTTTAAATTTCTATTAGACAATAGTTGAGGCTAAAAGACTAATCTTTGATTTATCACTGTATGAGTTGTACTGGTAATCCTTCTGAAGAGTGGATTTGAACACATTTAGTCCATACCCATTGGAGTTTCTTGTTTCTCTATACATGTCTAATTGGATGTGATTATTCACTCTTAAGGACCACTTAAGAGTTGTTTCCTCCAGAATTAGTCTATTCACCCTTAAGCTTTTGTCTTAGCAAGCTTTAGATAATGCTTTCATTATCACCTTAAGTACTTCTTCAACTACCATTTAATAATTGCCTTAAGGTTTGAATACTACTATCTTGAAGTAAACTTCAATCTTTCATCCAGACATACTTCTGAAAGTACTTTTATAATGATGTTTTCTTTAACCTTATGAAGATAAGGATTAATATTGTCATAGCTTAGTACTTCTTCTCCAACATTCACTCTAAAGTCAAATCACAATACTTCCTGTTCTATTGTTTACTCTCCCCTTAGAGTTTACTAATGGTCTCTAGACTGCGTAAATAGCAACTATTGGCTCTACAACTAGGATATTGGTCTCTGTTCAGCTTATACTATACCTCTTTAATATCTCATGAAATAACTTATGGTATACCCACACAATTGTGGATTTCCAAAATAGATCTTCCAGGATTATTTGTCTTACTTGCTGTTTGAACATTTTCGCTTTGATAGGCTTGACTTTGCGAAGCGCCTCGAAAGACGATCGCATCGAATTTTTTATACTCATTTATGTCTTACTTAACTTAGGCCAAGTTTTATGCTCTTTATGCAACAATCAAGATAATCTGGTTAATTAAGTCAACCAAATATCAGGTGTGAACAATTACCAACTACAGACCATCTTAGGGTGTATGGATTACCCTACGGTTCCCGACATACTACTAGCATTCTCTTTGAATTGTCAGAGCTTGAATACCACTTTGGTTCCAAAGCTACTTCTTTGTACTTATTCATGATACTTCCATGAACTTGGTACTACTGCTCCATTACTTCTTAGCAATATTACCTATTCTAGGTGAAATTAATTTCATCACTCCTTGTTGCTCCTTATATTTCCTACACTAATCTTCCTTCTTATTGCTGGCTAGTAATGATCTGAGCTTGATCCATCCTTCAAATTGCGTTGATACTCCTTATACTTGCTTCATTCTTCATGTAAATCTCCATCTTGATCTTTAGAACTTGTCACTCCCTTACACGAATTCCCATTCCTATCTAGGTCTATAACATCAAGTAGTAACTGGATGTTGCAACATGCATTTGCACATCAAGTCAAACTTCATGTACAGATCTAGTCAATCAAGAAGATCCAAGAAAAACCAATAAATCCAAATGTGGTACATATAACACACAATATTCTAAGCCCGGAATATAGTAGTTGAGTATAGTATCTCTGGAATTCAGGCTTAGTTGTGTAGTATATGACACCTCCTCGTATAGGTTTACATCATTATACTTAGCACATAGGGGTCAAACTATACTTTGTCTCATAATTTACCCAAATTGCTCAAAGTGGTCTCAATTTGGTTTCGACTAAACTTCTGTCTCACTTTTAGAATGATTAATTATAACCAACCTTTTCTATTTAGTAAACCAACCTTACAAAATCTCCCCAAAAGACTAACAATGTTCTATTTACTACTTTAAACCAAAGATTATTAGAATTTTCTAGTACCTATGACTTCTATCACAGTTCTAACCTGTTCTATACTTATACCTCAAGATAATTTACTAATTACCTGTCAATTATTACACCTACATCATGGTTTTGGATCTAATCTCACCATGATCTTGTTATGTTTTACCTATACATCATGATTTAAGAGCTAATCACATCATGATGACTTTATTTCTTACTGTACTATCATTAATTCTTGACATAATTTCACTTCATCATGTAGAATTCTCAAGTGAATCCCACATGATTACTACTCATTACATCAACATTTATCCTAATGATATTCATCATGTTGTCTTTGGTTATCAACAAACCAGAAGAGTCCACTATCTTACATGAATTCTAGGGTTACGATATACCATTAGGACTACTTCAATTGATGTCTTACACTTGATCCTAATCTACTGCGACCAATTGGCTTTCCTATAGTATCTTGGTGGGTTATATCTCCTTCGGAAGACACTAAATAGAACTATACTGAGAAAAGATAAAATAATTACTACTAAGAAAGAATGACTTAAGTATCTAGTGACAAAGTTATCCTCAAGTGGATACTTCTCACAAGTCATCACAATATTTGGTTTAGATAAGATGGCTCCTATAGTCACTATCCAACCTACAGATCTTTCTAAAAGGGTTTTAATCCTAAGGTCAAAGCATATGCTCTGATACCAACTGCGGTGACCCAGCATACCACTGCATGATGTAGTATACTATAGTCGTTGATATAATACCAATGAAACACCGTTCACTAGTATTACATCCCTCAGAGTGGTACAACAGAAACACAGCAGGTCCAAGACATGACTATAGGTTACAACTCAACTCTTTACACAAGATCCAGAGAACACTCTAGGTTAAAGAGAGAGAAAGAAATTTATTACAAAGAAGAATAAAAAATAAACAACTCAAAAACTATCATACTATTAAGACTAGTATTTTAACTAATGGTCTGGCATTGCTGCTATTGCAATACGCTACAGAAATAGGTTCTATGGCTAGAGATTATATTCCTATCTAATCAGTAACTTCGTCTTCACTTGAGTTGATGTATATGTTGACTTTCTTGACTTCATTGAAGAGCTTTAGCTTTTGATGATGATTCCTGGAGCATAACTTGATGTAGACGTCGTATTAATGGCTTCAGAATCTAGCAAGGGTTAAGAATATACGTTGAGTACGAGCGTACTCAGCAAGTTCACTAATAAGGAGTGTTTGATGCACTATATCTACAGCCATAGACCGTAGGTCGTAGGCAGTGCAAGTTTTGTAGGCATTTCTTCAAAGGTTGCTTTCATTCAGAAAATCTATGTCTGTCAGCCTTCACGGGTTTACCAGAACTTTCATGGAGTTCCTTTCCCACCGTGTTCATAGCTCCTTCCCGGAACAGGGAGTAACAAGTTACAGTTCTTACATTCTGCAGAGGTGCGTTACTTTACCCATGAGATATCAACTTCCTTGTTGCACAACCAGGCGTACTTTCCCGTCCACAATTCCTTGATGTGGGGCCCAGTAGTTGTTCCAAGCCAATCACTGCCCTCTCCGTGACCTCATATGTCTACATGATCCTTCGGGGCCGGCTCACCTCCGTTAAGCCCCCTTTCGGGCAGGCTAAAACCCTGACGAGTTCCCGAAGACTCTATGACCTGTTGATGCCCTGGAAAGTGCCATATTAAATGGACTATACCATTAAACACCATTCATAGATAATCTAGACACCAAAAGTGTGGGGAGTAAGGGTTCCCACCCATATGTTGGATCCGCACAAGGAATCACAACGTCACGTTAAGGTCGTCTTGCCTCCATATGAGAGGAAAAGGATATAGCTGAATTCTCCTTCCCATTCCAAATCTCATGGTTAACGCGTTATATACGGCTCTAGAATCACTGATGTCATGGTTTATTAAATCCCTAATTGATCATCATTGTTGCAAATAGAAACCTAAGTTCTATTGCCTCCTTATATCATCACTTAGGATGATACCAAATATTTATTTGTTTGAGAAAATAATACTTTTTTTCTGGAATATTGATGATAACACACAATTTGCAAATACATTGATAAAGACTCTTCAAAGGACATGAGCAAGTGATGAACTTGCCTTTTGTGATTGCAAGATTATGCACTCAAGGTCTTCAAGACAATGTAAGATCCAATATCTTAAATCAGCATCATTGGTCCGGTAAGGACTAATGTTTAAAGAAGCAAGATGCTATTATGCATAAGTAATGTAATGCAATTTCGTAAACTCGAATCCCGGGGATAACGTTGTTCTAGGGTTTGGATACTGGAAATGGTTACTTTAGAATGTGTTGTCCTTTTAGATAAGTTTCACACTTGTGATTCTTATTAAGGCTTGTGAGTGTGTGTGAAACAACATGTAATTATAATACCATAAAACCATGAGTTACACAAATGTG
Organism: Avena sativa; assembly: GCA_916181665.1. Taxonomy (NCBI): domain Eukaryota; kingdom Viridiplantae; phylum Streptophyta; class Magnoliopsida; order Poales; family Poaceae; genus Avena; species Avena sativa. The sequence goes on from OV702279.1 coordinate 217,094,670, forward strand.
GAATGCTACTCAAGATTGCTTATATGAGAATTATCTTATCTTCAATTTTTACTTTGCAAGTGATGGCATTTATAAGGAACTTAAGTGTTAACAATCCTAAGTATACAAGTAAAGTATAAAGTATTGTGATTACTATTAATTGTTATCTGTTGTCTGAAGTGGCAAAAATAATAACATTTGAAGAAAAGATTCCTTTACTAAGGTTTAAATAATCCTGATAGCTTTTAGAATATGATTGATAGAATGTGATTAATGTTGTTTATGCTTTCTTGAATAGTCTGGACTTGAGATGCTTTAGGTCTTAATTAAAATATACCAAAGTAACTATAAAACATATAATAAGGTCTTTAGCATTATAGTTAAAGTCTTGCAGACTAAAGTTAACTTTAAAGACATAGATGGACTTAAGGTATATTGCTTATGTTATTTGTACCTTGTGTAATTTATAATGTTTCCTTAAAGTTACTTAAGAATAGTATTACTTCTATTTGAATAGTGGTTTCTTAATTTTATAATGGAATAGAAGCTCTTATCTCCTTATAAAGGTGTGTTTATGATTTGTATCAAAGAATAATATTACTTAACTACTTGTGAATTCATTATAGTTTTTTGGAATGTTGAAAAACTTGTGGTTGAGATAAAGGAATAGGTTTTATTTCACTACAAAATATTTTTGAAGATTTTATATTTGATAAGGATTCTTTTTAGAAAATATTCTACACTTATGGTGGAATGATAATACAATAAAATTGTATTAAAAAGGTTTTGGAGAATTTTGAATTCATATTATCAATATTTAAGACTAATACTATTTATTAGACTCAATTGGCTATTTTTCAGAAGTATTAGCAATTTTTATTTACACTTATATGAATTTACCAACTAAGGAAATAGGTTTAGATCCAAGTTATTAAAGTATTAAGTTTTTATTTACTTCAAAAGTGGAATATTACATTTTTTTAACATGTGGATATTATTTCTGTGATCATTTTGGTATATTATATGTATTTTTATGAATTTTAAATAATAAGATATGATTTTTATAAGTTTTATTACTATATAAATACTTAATAAATAATAAATATTTAGTTAGGTGAAATAACAATGTATGATTATAGTTCTTATTTTTCTAAGATTTTTGGTATTTTATTTATTTTTTTAACATTTATCAATATTAAAATATGAATTATCAAAGTCTTATTATTTATAAAATCTTTATTAAATAATTATTATTTAAATATCTATTATGATAATGTTTGATAAAAGTTTTAAGTTGTTGATTTTATTTTTCTAAACATTTACATATATTACACATATTTTTCTGAATTATAAAACAAAAGTTATTGATTTAACAAGATTTAATGATTTTATTTTATTTCTAGAATATTTAGATTTGGGTTTATATCGTTTATTTATTTCCTAACAGGAAATACTTTTTTATAACGAGCTAAACCTGGACACAGTCACTGACTGGTGGGCCACATGCCACATGGCATACCTAGCTGGATTAATGTTTTTTACTGGAGTTGTTCCTATTCACAGACAATGACAGATGGGCCAAGGGCCACGTCACACACCATGCTAGCAAAGGACTGGTCAAACTAGCTGATGTTGCTGAGATCTAACGTAGGCATGACGTCACGCTAACATCACACGAGTTAATCCTCACTGGTTGAGGATCGATCGATCGATTAAGCTTGTGCGCGTGATTGTGGAGGGTTGTGTTAGATTAAGGAGGTTGAGGCAAGCCTAGTAGTGGTGGCGCTGCCCACTTTTGGTCACCGGAGCTACTCCGGAGACCACCTACTACCGCGGCCGACGGTGGTGCATGGTGCCACGATGATTTACGACGATATAAAATGATTGGAGGGCATGGGGAGATGCGTACACTCATCCTGGTTGCAGTAGCGGTGTCGGAAAGGACATACGTGGTCGGAGGCGAGCTCTCCGACATGATTTCCGATGAACACCAACGGAATGAGATGATGAAATTCGCCCCAATCCGTGCTCCTCTTGACCTAATGAGTGGACTATGATGAAGAGGGTGATGTTGCGCTTCTCCTCGAACACTCCACGATCTCTGGGATGACCTCTACTGGCGGCGACGGTCTTCTCTGACCGGATCTAGGGTTTGTGTTCATGCGGGACATGAAGAAAGAGCGAGAGAGAGATTGTGAGGAGATAAGGATGAGCAGGGACGTCGCCGCATCCTCCTTATCCCCTCCGGGTGACGGCAGCGTGTATCTTGACGCAAGGACGGCGGCAGGCGGCTACGGCATCGCCACCGAGCTGCTTCCAGCTGGAGGAAGACGACGATGCTCATTCTTGCAGAAAACCCCTGGTAAAATTTCAAACTCAACCCACATTCCTTCATCTGGTCCCACTCGTCAATCACTGTGTGGATAAGCTGGGCTCGTGTTTGGGCCGAAATGTGGCTATTGCGGGTTGCTCGTGGGTGATAGATAAGTAAAAGGAAAAATGGGCCTCAGGCCAGAACTGATTCCTCTATTTTTTCTTTCTGTTTGTTTTCTATTTTCTGTTTCATTTTTCATATTTGTATTGTTCATTTGTTTTGGAATATTTCTTTACATAATTTATTTTCTAAATAATTGTAACAATATTGAAATGTATTTAGTATTATTTTGTGAACTTTTATTGTGTAATGTTAACATTTCTTTATTTTCTTTATATATATACTTTTCCTCTTAGTATTTGTAGGGTCTTTTCATATGAATTTAATTTACCTGAAATCCATAAACTTATTAAAGAATGCATCATTATTAACTCAAGAGATTTGATTCTTATTAAATTATAATATTAAAGAAGCTTTTATGCATAATGATCCTTCCTTATTATTTGATACATAAAGTTTTGAGTAATTAATATGGTTAATATTTTCCTCATAAATTTAGGAAATACCAAAGTATATATTTCATTATAACTAACATAAGAGTTAAAGGTTTGAAATTACAAATGTCTACCATGAATTGTGGAAGTTTTAATATTTTTATAGCCTTTTATAATTGTGAATAAAGGTGAATGGTTAAGACATATTGTCTTTATGTTTATGATCATGAATGATATCACCCTCTAAGGTAAAATTAGTGGGGTTGTTTCCTAGGTTGGCTTAGAGCTGAAATTAATAATTAGAATCTCTAGGCACATATGATTTTAAAGTTTAGAAGTGACAAAGATATGCTTAAGTGGTTTGCTATAGAAAAATATTCCTATAAAGCTTTGTGGAAATAAGATGATAGATCAATCAGAGGAAATGGATATTATGTTTGGTTAAAGATTTAGGGTTTAGTATTTACCAAGAATTACTATCTTCCATAATTCATAATCCTGAACTTCTAATTAAGGAATTCCTTTCCTAGATATACCACTCCTTCATATCCATCATCATGTGCTAACATGATGAGCTTTACTTCACAGGAATATTCTTATCCACCTTTTATTCTTCTAAACCCTTTTATAATTCCAATGAGCTTGACACTAAAGCTTTCATATTTTTCTCATGTCCATACTTGGTTATATCAACTACTCTACTGCTGATAACCTCCAATCCAACAAGTAGTTACTTCTAACTCTATTCATACTCTTCCTTAATCATCCACCACTAATATTACTCCAGTAGATGTATATATCAAACTACTTCCCTCAAAAAGCTTACCATTCTTTAATAGGAACAACACTACTTCTATAACTCCATGCTACTCTAGCTTCAGATTAACTATATTGTCCTATATGTACTTAACTCCAGTATCTTATATACAATCTTTACATCATATCATGGTGATTTTTCATGGCTAACTTAGAATAATATATCTATACTAGGGTTCAATCATGTTCTATCCACCAATGTCACTTATACATGATATACGCATTCAATCTTGCTGACTAAAGCATGATCATTGTAATCCTTTGATCCTTTATGGTTTAGGTTTCCAGTTGGCTAATCAAGGCTTTCATCCATACAACATTACAGTTGTATTATAATTAGCTTCTGTTTATCTCTATTGGACTAAGAGATATTATTCATTGACTATACCTACTTGATCCAATAGGATTACTCCTGGTAACTTTCTTCAGGGTTCATCCTTGTAATCTTATTTATCACCATATACTTATATATTCCAATAACTCTTCTATCATTTCAGGAGTGAGTTAACTCCATCAATTATCACATTGGTCTAAATCTCTTTCAACACTCCCATCCTATAGATGATATCTAAATCTAGCATTACCACCTACGTCTTCTTACTTCTTTCTCCAAGGCTTTAAAGTGAATGCTATGATAAGGACAAGAGTTGATATATCAAGAATTGATAGGTTAAGAATTGGTGAATCAATAGTTTATTACTCAACATTGATGAACAATAGATATTAAAATATGATTCAATAGGAATGATAAAGATTGATATGGATAGAAAGATACATGGTGAATGATCTTGACTTGATTTCTTTCCTACTTAATCTCACTAAAGGGTTAAGGTTAGGTATTACCATGATACTCATGGTAGAAATACATGAGAATAGATAGGTAAAGATTTAGTTATTAAATTATTGTTACTTGATTTTTATTTTCAACTGGGTAATCATGAGTTATGTAATGAATACTATGATATGATTTATTAAGGATCAATTATTAGTCATTAAGCCATGTTTTGATGGTTTATTTTTATTATATTTTATCTACCCTTAGATCAAATCATGTTTACCCAGAATAAGGTTTTAGCAAAGGTCATATTGAAACTTATCGCAGTCAACTTGATGATCTACTTCAATTCCATCAAGTTGAGAGAATCTTCATTCACTTTGACAAGTTTTGCTCAAAGGCGCAAAAAATATATGAATTTTCAATGCATGAATGCAATGGACACATCTGGGTTCAGCTTATTTCTAAGCTCTAATGCTGGGATGTTACAGGCAACTTATCTGGCTGTTGCGCCTCTTCCCAGTCGGGAAGGAAGTCCGCTAGGGCCTGCGATTTGATCGCCTTGCATGGCTCGTACTTGATGTTGTGGACGCAAATTTCGACAGCTCACTTGGTGACTCGCCCGGTCGCCTCGCGGTTGCGGATGATGTCCTACAGTGGCGCGGAGGTGAAGACCGTCATGGGATGCTCCTGGAAGTAGTGCGGGAGCCGCCGCTCGGCTTGGAAGACCGCGTATACTAGTTTCTGGTATTGCGGGTAGCGCCGCCATGAGTCCGTGAGGACCTTGCTGATGTAGTATACCGGGCGCTATACGGGGCGCTCCTTTCCCTCTTATGGTCGTTCGACGATGATCACATCGCTGACCACTCGCATGGAGTCTACGACGTAGACGAGCATCAACTCCCTGTCGACGGGTGCGGCGAGTAGGGGTGCGGCGAGTAGCACATCTTTAAGCGCTTTTACCGCGTCGTCCTCCTTCTTGTCCCATTGGAACATAGGGTTCTTGCACATCAGGCGGTAGAGAGGCATTGCCTTCTCGCCTAGCCGGGGTATGAAGCAACTGAGGGTCGTGACTCGACCGTCCATCTTCTAGACGTCGCGGAGGCACTCGGGTTTCCCGAGTCGTGCGATTGTGTAGATCTTGGTGGGGTTTGCCTTGATGCCTCACTTGGAGACTACATACCCCAGGAGCTCTCCATAGATTTGTGAAGGTTTCGGCCAGGTCGGCGAGTAGGTCACTCTGGCGATTGGACTTGACCGCCACGTCGTCTATGTAGACGTGGATGTTGTGGCCAATTTGGCTCGCGAGGCCCTCCTACATGCACTGCTGGTAGGTCGCGCCGGCATTTTTGAGGCCGAACGTCATAGTGGTCTAGTAGTAGGCGCCGAATGGCATGATGAACGCCATCTTCTCCTCATCCTGGACTGCCATATTGATCTGGTTGTAACTAGAATATGTGTCGAGGAAGCACAATGACTCTGACCCTGCGGTCAAATCGATGATCTGGTCGATGCGCGGTAGGACGAGCTGCTCCTTTGGGAAGGCGCTGTTGAGGTTGGTGTAGTCGATACACATTCTCCAGGTCTTGTTTTTTTATGACTATGACTGGGTTTGCCAGCCACTTGGAATACTTGATGGTCTAGATGAAGCCTGCGACGAGTAGACGTTGTACTTCTTCGGTGATTGCTCGGCGGCGCTCTTCATTGAAGGTCCGCAGCGACTGCTTGACAGGTCGCGCTTTGGGGTCGGCATTAAGCTTGTGCTCAGCGAGTTCCCTCGGGACACCTAACATGTCAGATGGCTTCCATGCGAATATGTCGCTATTCTCACGGAGGATCTCGACGAGCGCGCTTTCCTATGCGAGGCTCATGCCTGCCCTGATGGTGACCGTCTGGCTGGAGTCACCCGGGACCAGCTCGACGGTGCGGGTGTGCGTGGTGGCTTCGAACATTGTCGACCCGACATTCTCTGCGTTAGGCTTCTTCAGGATCTTGGGGTCATCTTTGTCGAATCCACTCGCGTATCTGGCAAGTTCCTCGGCGTGGTTGGTCTCCCGCGGCGATGACGGCGTCCACGGTGATGGCAACATCCGCAAGTTCGGCGCCTTTTCCTCGCACTCCACGGCCATATCAGGGTCGCCATGGACAGTGATGATGCCACATGGTCCTGGGAGCTTCATCATGTTGTACTCATAGTGCGGTGCCGCCATGAATTTGGCGAACGCCTATTGCCCCAGGACGCAATGGTAGGGGCTGCATAAGTTGACTAGCTCAAAGACAATCCGCTTGGTGCGAAAGTTAGCGGGTGTGCCGAAGGTGACTGGCAGCGTCACCTTGCCGATCGGGTACGCCTTCCGACCGGGACGATGCCGTGGAAGGTGGTGAGGGTCGATTCGACCATTGACTTCGGGAGCTGTAGTTTCCTGAACGTATCTAGGTAGAGGATGTTGATGGATCTCCCTCCGTCCATCAATGTGAACCATTAGTCAGTCACTTTGGGCTTAACTACCAGGGCGACTCGCCTGGGGTACTCGATCCATGGTGAGTGGTCCTCATGGATCCACGTGATGCGCTGCTCGGACCAGTTGAGGAAGCAAGGAATGTCGACCTGGGACACCGCGTTGATAGCAACTATGCGGGCGAGGACCTTCTTCTCGCGCTTGGTGCCGATCCCGGTGAAGGTGTGCAGCGAGCCAACGTCATTGCCAAAGGCATCGGCATTGCCATGGTCCCTTGGCGGGTTGTTTTTGGGGTCTTCCCTTGCTCGCCTTGCCTTCTCTATCTCCTTTAGGGAGTGGAAGTGGGCGGTGGTGTGAGTGGCGGGCTTTTCCTCCCTGCTGTGATAGACACAGGGCTGGTTGAGCAGGGCTGCGAGGTCGAATTTCGTCCTCGTGTGGTAGTTTACGTTGTCGCGGTAGTTTCCTCCGGCGCGGCGGAACTTCTTCGGCTTGCATGGAGCATAGCCGGCGTTGGTGACGAAGTCGACTCGCCCGTCACCGCGATGCTTGCCGGTGAGGCGAGTGTTGCTATAGCGCAATGCACGCTGTCTTCCGTTGTCGTGGCCGCTTATGCGACGATTTCCGCCCGACTCGTCGTCGGTTTCTTGGTTTGGGTCTTCCTCCGCCTAGCGCTTGGCGATCTTGAGGAGATCGGGGATGTTGTCGAGAATTCGGTAGACCCTCTTGATCTTGGCGACCAGAGGTTCGTACCAACACGAGTTCTTGAAGCAGTGGATCACCGTATCCGGGTGGATGCCGGAGGCGTTGATCCATAGGTCCTGCCATCACTGGACCTAGTGGCGGGTCGACTCGCGCGGTCCCTGGATGCATCGCTCCAGGTCTTAGATCATGGTGGCGCGGGTGTAGGAACCCTCAAAATGTTTAACAAAGGCCTCGCGCATGTCCTCCCATGAGTCGATGTTGTCTGGGGGGAGGGTGTTGATCCACTGTCGTGTCTCTCCCTCCATCATCAAGGGAAGGTAACGAGCGGCAATGAGGTCAGTGTGGCCGGCGATTCCCATTGCCATGAGGTATGTGTCCAGCCACACGGCTGGGTCATACGTGGGGTCATACTTCTAGATCTCCTTTCGCGTATTGAAATTGGCAGGATATTTTTCGCCTCAGATCATGGGCCCGAAGCACTGGGGGCCGACTCGGCTGAGGGAGCCCCTTGGCTTGCAGTCGCCTTGGTTGTTGATGATGTGTGTCCGCGCGTCGATCGGTTGCCCATTGGCGGTGACCGTGTTGTTCGGCGGTCCCGGGTCGTTGGTGGAGAGCGTTGGATGCGCGGCTCGTGGTTGAGGCTGCAGGGGCTTGGGTGACGGCCCTGGCGAGTAGGGCCGGGCGTACTTGACTTGTAGGGCGCCTTCTCCCGTGATGTTGAAGTTGGCGAATGTGGCCTACCCCGCGATGACGTTGTCCATCGGGGTGGAATACAGCGGGCGGCCATTTGCGTCACGTTCCTGTGGAGAGATGAGGACTCTCGGCTGGTTGGGGGGAGGCGTGCGACTGGGTGGTTGCGGGGGATCCCCACTCACTGGTGCTCCTGGTGGTGGACGATTGCTGTCATCGTGCGGCGCGTTCTCACAAATCACGTGATTGGCCACGTGAGCAGGGTCATTGTCCTCGTTGAAGTTCTGGGCGCGGCCCTGAACGCAGGGGTTCAGGCGCGTCCTGATGTGGCGCTGGTGGTAGAGAGACAACTCCTGTGTCGTTGCCTGCTTCTTGTGCACCGCTTCCTCCAGGCGCAGACGGGCTTCCTCTGTTGGAGATATGCCCTAGAGGCAATAATAAATATAGTTATTATTATATATCTTTGTGTTTATGATAAATGTTTGCATTCATGCTATAATAGTATTAACAAGGAAACCATTAATACTTGTGTGATTTGTAAACTTAATTTGAAGTCCCTAGTATAGCCTCTATACTTCACTAGCTTGTTGGTTGATTGATGATGTGGTTTCTTTGTCATGAACATTGAGATGTTATCAACAACAAGATCATATCGTTAGGAGAATGATATGGTGGACATACTCCTATAGACAAGCGTAGCATAAAGATCAAGTCATTTCAATAGTTCAATTGCTATATGCTTTCTGATACATAGTAACCTAATTCCTTCGACCATGAGATCATGCATATCACCTTTACCAGATGGATGCTTTGATATCATCAAACACCACACCGTAACAGGGTGGCTATAAAGGTGGCATTGAGTGTTCGGAAAGTATTGGTTGAAACACATGGATCAAGAGTGGGATTTGTCCATCCACATGACGGATAGATATTCTCTGGGCCCTCTCGGTGAAATGTCATCCAATTAGCTTGCAAGCATGTGACTTGGTCACAAGGGATCACATATCACGGGAACGAGAAAAGAGTACTTATCAGTAACGAGGTTGAACTAGGTATGCAGAGATACCGACGATCATAACCTCGGATAAGTAACATATCGTGAGACAAAGGGAAATTGGTATCGTATGTAAGTGGTTCATTCGATCGCAAAGTAATCGTAGAAATATGTGGGAGCCATATGAATTTCCAGATTCCTCTATTGGTTATTGTTCGGAGAAGTGTCTCGATCATGTCCGCATAATTCACGAACCGTAGGGAGACACACTTAAGGATTCGACGTTGTTTGAGTAGTTATGGTATTATGAGAAAGAGACCGAATGTTGTTCGGAGTCTCGGATGGGATCCGGGATATCACGAGGTGATCCGGAATGGTCCGGAGAATAAGATTCATATAAGGAAAGTCCCGTTTCGGAGTTCGGGAATGGTTCCGGTGTTTTCATCGGGAACATTCTAGAAGGTCCCGGAATGTCCGGCACTCCGGAGGGGGAAGGGTACATGAATGTGTCATTGCATGTTGGAATGATTGCATCATGTACTAAGTGTTCTCGCTGTCCGAAATAAAGGGTTAATTCAAATCCTAATTGGAAAAGTCAAACTGCCAGTTTTCGGTCAAACTGCCAGTTTTCGGAAAGAGGAGAAAGAGGAGGAGAGGTGGAGGCCGAGTTGGAGGAGGGTTCCTCCCCTTGGCCGGCGCACCTCCCAAGGCCGAGTTGGGGAGGAACTCCTCCCCTTGGCCGCCGGCCCTCCCACCTATAAAGGGAGGGGCAGGGCTCCCCTCTCTAGACACACTAGTTCCTACCCCTCTAAACTAAACCCTAGATCTAAACCCCGGTTTAGAGCTATTTTGGTTTAGAGCCTTCTAATTGGTTTAGAGCCCTCTAATTGGTGTGTCTAATTACTAGACCACTAATAGCCTCTCTCATAAGCTCCACCATACTCGCACCGGCTTAAGGCGAAGCCCTGCGGGATCTCCCCTCTACCTCCGGTACCACGCCGTTGTGCTGCCGGAATCACGAGGAGAGTACTACAACCTCCGCTGCCTGCTGGAACAAGGGAGAGGAAGGTCTTCGTCGAGTACCGAACGTGTGACCGACTACGGGAGCGCTGCCGGAACGTGGCGCCGGAAGGATCGTCTACGCGATCTTGAGATCGGAAAGAGTACGACTACATCACCCACGAGAATCTGCTCTCGTTAAACACTTTGGAATCTTCGAGGGTGAGTTATTCCATCGACTCGTTGCTACAATCTAGTAGATAGATCTTGGCTTGTTTGTTTGTATGCGATAGAAAATTTTTGTTTTCCATGCTACGAACCCCTACAGTGGTATCAGAGCCAGGTTTATATGTAGATCTGTTGCACGAGTAGAACACAATGGTCATTGTGGGCGTTGATGCTTTTATTGTAGATTGCTTTTTGTGTACTTTGCATCTTGCGGTATGTTGGGATGAAGCGGCCCGGGCTAACCTTACATGACATCGTTCATGAGACTTGCTCCACGCTTGACATGCAACTCGTTTTGCATAAGTGGCTTTGCGGGTGCCTGTTTCTCCTAGCATAGTAAAGATCCAATTTACAACGGGTGATCAACAATGCTAGTATCAATGTTGTGGTTATTGTTCGTAAGTTAGAACGACACTTATGGAAAGCCCCAAACCACGTAAAATATGCAAAGAAAGTAGAAGCGTCTAACTTTGTTTTGCAGGGGTGTGCAGTGATGTGATATGGCCATGATTGTGATTATATTTGATGTATGCAATGTTCCTTATTGTAAGTTGGCAACCGGCAGGAGCCATATGGTTGTCTTTAATTTCTGTTAAGACCTGCGTGTCTATTCAAAATAGTTGTAATAGTTGAAGCTGGTGGACGACAACCATGAAGAAGCGTCATTGATCTTGATGCTATGCCGGTGATGATGGAGATCATGTTCGTGCTTGAAGATGGAGATCGGAAGCACAAAGAAGAAAGGCCATATCATATCACATATTATGAATTGCATGTGATGTTAATCCTTTATGCATCTTGTATTGCTTAGTAGACGACGGTAGCATTATAAGATGATCCCTCATGCACATAAATTTCAAGTTCTAAAGTGTTCGCCCTTAGTTAGCACCGTTGCTAAAGCTTGTTGCTTCGAAGCACCACGTGATGATCGGGTGTCTTTGATTCCACGGGTGAATACAACGTAAGCAAGCCAGATTTGCTTATGCGGTAGCTAAGGTTTGATCTTGACGAGCCTAGCATGTACAGACATGGCCTCAGGAACACGGATCGCCGAAAGGCAAAGCATGAATCATATAGTAGATATGATGAACATGATGATTGTTCGCCATTAAAACTATATCAGCTCTCGTGATGATCGGTGTTGATGTAGTGGATTTGGTTCGTGTGATCACTAAAACAATGTGAGGGATGTTGTTTTGAGTGGGAGTTCACCTAGTTTAATTTCATTAATTAATTTGAACTCAATTTGTCATAAACTTAGTCTAAACTATTGCAAATATGTTGTAGATCAATGGCAGCCCCTACCATCAATTTTAATGCGTTCCTAGAGAAAGAAAAGTTGAAAAACAATGGAAGCAACTTCGCGGATTGGTTCCGCAATTTGAGGATTGTCCTCACAGCTGGTAATTTGACCTATGTGCTGGATGCACCGCTAGGTGACCCACCTGCAGCTGATGCTTCCGATGAAGTAAAGAATGTTTACCTCGCTCGGAAGAATCAGTACTCCATAGTTCAGTGTGCTATCTTGTATGGTTTAGAATCGGAGCTTCAGAAAAGGTTTGAAGAGTCAGACCCATATGATATTGTCGAGGATCTCAAATTAATTTTTGAGACTCATGCGGCAATTGAAAGTTATGAAGCTTCTGAAAAGTTCTTTAACTGCAAGATGGAAGAGGGTAGCTCCGTCAGTGAGCATGTGCTTAAAATGTCTGGGCACGCGAATAAACTTCAAAGCTTGGGTATAGTGATTCCTAATACTTTGGGAGTTTACCGCATCCTCCAATCACTACCACCAAGTTACAAGAACTTTGTGATGAACTACAACATGCAGAACATGAACAAAGAGTTGCCAGAACTATTTGCTATGTTAAAATCTGCAGAAGTGGAGATCAAGAAAGAGCACCAAGTGTTGATGGTCAATAAGACCACCAAATTCAAGAAAGGCAAGTCTAAGCAGAAGGGACACTTCAAGAAGGGTGGTAAGAAAGCTACCATGCTGACGAAGAGGACCAAGGCTGGACCCAAGCCTGATACTGAGTGCTTTTACTGCAAGGGAGAAGGTCACTGGAAGCGGAATTGCCCAAAGTACTTGGCGGATTTGAAGAACGGCAACATCAAGAAGAAAGGTATATCTGATATACATGTTATTGATGTGATCGCGGTCGGCACGCTACCTCTTCATCTACCATCGGGATTAGTTTTATACTTAAATAATTGTTATTTGGTGCCTGCGTTGAGCATGAACATTATATCGGGATCTTGTTTATTGCGAGACGGTTACTTGTTTAAATCCGAGAATAATGGTTGTTCGATTTATATGAGTAATATGTTTTATGCACATGCACCTTTGATAGATGGTCTATTCATATTGAATCTCGATAGTGGAAATACACATATTAATAACATTGAAGCTAAACGTTTGAAATCAAGCGATAACTTAACCTATATGTGGCACTGTCGTCTTGGTCACATTGGAGTGAAGCGTATGAAGAAACTCCATTCCGATGGACTTCTTGAATCACTTGATTTTGAATCACTTGAAAGATGCGAAGCATGTCTGATGGGTAAAATGACTAAGACTCCATTTTCTGGTATGATGGAGCGAGCTACGGACTTATTGGAAATCATACATACCGATGTGTGTGGTCCAATGAGTGTAGCATCGCGCGGTGGTTATCGTTATGTTCTTACCTTCACGGATGACTTGAGTAGATATGGGTATATCTATTTCATGAAACATAAGTCCGAAACTTTCGAGAAGTTTAAGGAGTTTCAAAGTGAGGTAGAGAATCAACGTAACAAGAAGATTAAATTTCTACGTTCTGATCGTGGAGGTGAATATCTAAGTTACGAGTTTGGCGAGCATTTGAAGAAATGTGGAATACTTTCGCAGTTGACACCGCCGGGAACACCACAGCGTAATGGTGTGTCTGAACGTCGTAATCGAACTCTCTTAGATATGGTTCGTTCTATGATGTCACTTACAAATTTACCGCTATCATTTTGGGGTTATGCATTAGAAACAGCCGCATTCACTTTAAATAGGGCACCATCTAAATCCGTTGAAACGACACCGTATGAATTATGGTTTGGGAAGAAACCTAAATTGTCGTTCCTTAAAATTTGGGGGTGCGAAGCCTATGTAAAGAAGTTACAGCCGGACAAGCTTGAACCCAAAGCGGAAAAATGCGTCTTCATAGGATACCCGAAGGAAACTATTGGGTATACCTTCTATCATAGATCCGAAGGCAAAATCTTTGTTGCCAAGAATGGATCCTTTCTAGAGAAGGAATTTCTCTCGAAAGAAGTGACTGGAAGGAAAGTAGAACTCGACGAGGTTGTCGAACCTTCTCTCGAAATTGCGAGTAGCGCAGCACCGGAAGAAGTTCCTGTGGTGCCTGCACCAATGAGGGAGGAAGCTAATGATAGTGATCATGAAACTTCGGTTGAGGTTGCTACAGAGCCTCGGAGGTCAACGAGAACTCGTACCACTCCAGATTGGTATGATTCCGTTATGAATGTCATGTTGGTGGACAACACCGATGATCCCGAGACATATGAGGAAGCGATGATGAGCCCAGATTCCAATAAATGGCAAGAAGCCATGAAATCCGAGATTGGATCCATGTACGAAAACCAAGTATGGACTTTGGTGGACTTACCGGATGGCCGGAAGGCTGTCGAGAACAAATGGATTTTCAAGAAGAAAACAGATGCTGATGGTAATGTTACTGTCTATAAAGCTCGACTTGTCGCAAAAGGGTTTCGACAAATTCAAGGAGTTGACTACGATGAGACTTTCTCACCAGTAGCGAAGCTAAAGTCTGTGAGGATTATGTTAGCAATCGCTGCATATTATGATTATGAGATATGGCAGATGGATGTCAAAACAGCATTCCTCAATGGAGACATTGATGAAGAATTGTATATGATGCAACCCAAAGGTTTTGTCGATCCTAAAGATGCTAACAAGGTATGCAAACTTCAACGGTCCATCTATGGATTGAAGCAAGCATCCCGAAGTTGGAATCAACGTTTTGATAAGGTAATCAAAAGTTTTGGTTTTATACAAACTTATGGAGAAGCTTGTATTTACAAGAAAGTGAGTGGGAGCTCTGTAGCGTTCTTAATACTATATGTGGATGACATATTATTGATTGGGAATGATGTAGACCTTCTTAATAGTGTCAAAGAATATTTGAATAATAGTTTTTCAATGAAGGATCTTGGCGAAGCAGCTTACATATTAGGCATAACGATTTATAGAGATAGATCGAAACGCCAAATATCATTGTCACAAAGTACATATTTGGACAAAGTTCTAAAGAAGTTTGGAATGGAAGAAAGCAAGAAAGGGTTCTTGCCCATGTTGCCCAATACGACCTTGAGTAAAACTCAAAGTCCGACATCGGCAGAAGATAGAGAAAGGATGAGTAAGACTCCCTATGCCTCAGCCATAGGATCTCTAATGTATGCCATGCTATGTACTAGACCCGACATCGCATGTGCTGTTAGTCTAACTAGCAGATATCAAAGTGATCCAGGAGTGGATCATTGGACAGCGGTCAAAAACATCCTTAAGTACTTGAGAAGAACTAAGGATATGGTTCTTTCTTATGGAGGTGATGAACAGCTCGTTGTTAATGGTTACACCGATGCTAGTTGGAACACCGATCCGGATGATTCTAAATCACAATCTGGATACGTATTTATTTTGAATGGTGCAGCAGTTAGCTGGAGGAGTGCAAAGCAAAGCGTTGTGGCGAGATCTTCAACTGAATCGGAATACATGGCTGCTTCGGAGGCTTCACAAGAAGCGATATGGATGAAAGAGTTCATTACAGAGCTGGGTGTGGTTCCTAGTGCGCTGGACCCAATGTCTATCTACTGTGATAACATGGGCGCCATAGCCAATGCGCAAGAACCAAGGTCACACAAGAAGCTGAAGCATATCAAGCTGCGTTTTCACGCTATTCGAGAACATATCCAGGATGGGGATATAAAGATTTGCAAAGTACACACAGATCTGAATGTGGCGGATCCGTTGACTAAACCTCTCCCGAGGGCAAAACATGACCAACACCAAACTGCCATGGGTGTTCGGTATATTACCATGTAATCTAGATTAGATGACTCTAGTGCAAGTGGGAGACTGTTGGAGATATGCCCTAGAGGCAATAATAAATATAGTTATTATTATATATCTTTGTGTTTATGATAAATGTTTGCATTCATGCTATAATAGTATTAACAAGGAAACCATTAATACTTGTGTGATTTGTAAACTTAATTTGAAGTCCCTAGTATAGCCTCTATACTTCACTAGCTTGTTGGTTGATTGATGATGTGGTTTCTTTGTCATGAACATTGAGATGTTATCAACAACAAGATCATATCGTTAGGAGAATGATATGGTGGACATACTCCTATAGACAAGCGTAGCATAAAGATCAAGTCATTTCAATAGTTCAATTGCTATATGCTTTCTGATACATAGTAACCTAATTCCTTCGACCATGAGATCATGCATATCACCTTTACCAGATGGATGCTTTGATATCATCAAACACCACACCGTAACAGGGTGGCTATAAAGGTGGCATTGAGTGTTCGGAAAGTATTGGTTGAAACACATGGATCAAGAGTGGGATTTGTCCATCCACATGACGGATAGATATTCTCTGGGCCCTCTCGGTGAAATGTCATCCAATTAGCTTGCAAGCATGTGACTTGGTCACAAGGGATCACATATCACGGGAACGAGAAAAGAGTACTTATCAGTAACGAGGTTGAACTAGGTATGCAGAGATACCGACGATCATAACCTCGGATAAGTAACATATCGTGAGACAAAGGGAAATTGGTATCGTATGTAAGTGGTTCATTCGATCGCAAAGTAATCGTAGAAATATGTGGGAGCCATATGAATTTCCAGATTCCTCTATTGGTTATTGTTCGGAGAAGTGTCTCGATCATGTCCGCATAATTCACGAACCGTAGGGAGACACACTTAAGGATTCGACGTTGTTTGAGTAGTTATGGTATTATGAGAAAGAGACCGAATGTTGTTCGGAGTCTCGGATGGGATCCGGGATATCACGAGGTGATCCGGAATGGTCCGGAGAATAAGATTCATATAAGGAAAGTCCCGTTTCGGAGTTCGGGAATGGTTCCGGTGTTTTCATCGGGAACATTCTAGAAGGTCCCGGAATGTCCGGCACTCCGGAGGGGGAAGGGTACATGAATGTGTCATTGCATGTTGGAATGATTGCATCATGTACTAAGTGTTCTCGCTGTCCGAAATAAAGGGTTAATTCAAATCCTAATTGGAAAAGTCAAACTGCCAGTTTTCGGTCAAACTGCCAGTTTTCGGAAAGAGGAGAAAGAGGAGGAGAGGTGGAGGCCGAGTTGGAGGAGGGTTCCTCCCCTTGGCCGGCGCACCTCCCAAGGCCGAGTTGGGGAGGAACTCCTCCCCTTGGCCGCCGGCCCTCCCACCTATAAAGGGAGGGGCAGGGCTCCCCTCTCTAGACACACTAGTTCCTACCCCTCTAAACTAAACCCTAGATCTAAACCCCGGTTTAGAGCTATTTTGGTTTAGAGCCTTCTAATTGGTTTAGAGCCCTCTAATTGGTGTGTCTAATTACTAGACCACTAATAGCCTCTCTCATAAGCTCCACCATACTCGCACCGGCTTAAGGCGAAGCCCTGCGGGATCTCCCCTCTACCTCCGGTACCACGCCGTTGTGCTGCCGGAATCACGAGGAGAGTACTACAACCTCCGCTGCCTGCTGGAACAAGGGAGAGGAAGGTCTTCGTCGAGTACCGAACGTGTGACCGACTACGGGAGCGCTGCCGGAACGTGGCGCCGGAAGGATCGTCTACGCGATCTTGAGATCGGAAAGAGTACGACTACATCACCCACGAGAATCTGCTCTCGTTAAACACTTTGGAATCTTCGAGGGTGAGTTATTCCATCGACTCGTTGCTACAATCTAGTAGATAGATCTTGGCTTGTTTGTTTGTATGCGATAGAAAATTTTTGTTTTCCATGCTACGAACCCCTACATCCTCGACCTCCGTCACCGTCACGGTCGGCGAAATTGGCGTGGAGAAGGGGTGCGGCGGGGCGCTTGTGCTGCCTGCCATGTAGGTCGCGATGAAGCTATTGGATCTGGCGCATAGATCGCCAAAGTTATCCGACTCAGATTCGGAATCAAAGATCTCGAGGATGGAGGAATCCTCAAAATCCCCAGCGGTGGAGACTAGTGCGATGGAGCCTTCAGGTGACGCGGCGATGATGGATCCAGCGATCGAGGCAGGGGTCGCCGAGTCGGTGTCGTCGTGGAGGGCTGCGTCATATGCGGTCGCGTCGGTCCCAGTCGTGTTGCTGGTGGCCGAGTTGTACTCGGAGGCGAGGTGGTGGATGATGTAGATCTGGCCTTTCGAGAGCAGATCGTGTGGCGATGATTCGGTGATGATCACCGTTTCCTCGGAGATGATGGTGTTCGTGAAGCCGACGAAGAGGTTGATGGTGCCGACCGACATTATGGCGCTGTGCGTGACCGGGGGCAACGCCGGGATGTAGCTGCTGGGCAAGATCTAGAGGATCTCGCCGCACGCGATCATGCGACCAGTGGCGATCGATCGGTTGATTGGCAAGTAGGGTCTCACCGCAGAACTCAGGCCAGACCGCCCAGGCAACATAGTGAGCGCCACTGTCATGGGAATAGCCACAACATATGTTACGATGGACAGCGAGTAGTAGGATGAAGGGCAAGGGCGGCCAGCCATCTGCGGTGCGAGATGAGGGCGGAGACACAAGGGTTTACCTAGGTTCTCCCCCCAGAGGGTAAAGACCTACTCCTGCTAGATTGTATTATCGAGTGGTTACAATGGTGGTGAACTCGGTGGCTAGGCAGCGAGTCGATGGGGGTGTATGATGGAACGTGAGTACAGAGAGTACCCTAGGGAGGTTTATATAGGGGTACCTCGCTAGGGTTTACAGATATACAACCGTGTCATTTAGGGACTCAGAGGACTTGACCTAATCCGACTAGACTTAGCTACGCTTCTAGGCCTCCATCTTCTAGTTGCCAGGTCCCTCCTTGAGCCGTGATCCAGTCGCCGTCCTGCAGGTCCACTCGCCGGGAGCTTGATCCAGTAGGAAAAGTCCTGCTGGGCATACCCCACTTGGCATATCCCCATCATGATCCCTCTGGGGTAATGGACCTTCGAGAACATTCTAGAATCTTCCAGTCAAAACACCGAAAACATTTATGAACCCTAGAAATTGACTTTCCTTATATGAATCTTATTCTCCAGACCATTCTGGATCTCCTCGTGATGTCCTGGATCCAATCTGAGACTCCGAACAACATTCGGTCTCCAACTCATATTCCATATCTATTTAAACAACATTGGATCCTTAAGTGTGTCTCCCTACGGTTCGTGAACTATACAAACATGATCGAGACACCTCTCTGATCAATAACCTATAGAGGGATCTGGAAATCCATATGGCTCCCACATATTGCTATGATGAATTCATGATCAAATGAACCATTTACATATGATATTGATTCCTTTTGTCGTGCGATACTTTACTTATCCGAGGTTTGATCGTCGGTATCTCTATACCTAGTTCAACCTCGTTACCGATAAGTACTCTTTACTCGTACTGTGATGGGACATCCCTTGTGACCTTGTCCCATGCTTGCAAGCCAATTGGATGACACTCCGCCGAGAGATCCTAGAGTATATATATCCGTCATATGGATGGACAAATCCTACTCTTGATCCATGCGCTTCAATCCATACTTTCAGAATACCTAATGCCACCTTTATAACCAGCCAGTTATGAAGTGGTGTTTGATGTCATCAAAGCATCCATCCGGTGATGGTGATTAACATGATATCATGGTCAAAGTATTAGGTTACTATGTTTTTAAAAGCTTGTAGCAAACGAACTTAATGACTTGATCTTATGCTATGCTTACTATGGGTGTGTGTGTCTATCACATCATTCTCCTAATGATATGAACTTGTTATTAATAACATCCAATGTCCATGACTAGGAAACCATGATCATCTTTTAATCAGCCATCTAGTTTAACAAGAGGCTTACTAGGGACTCTTTTATGTTTACAAAAAATGCAAGTATTAATGTTTCCGGTTAATACAATTATATCATGGGATGTAAACATTTATCATAAACATAAAGATATGATAACAACCATTTTATTATTGCCTCTTGGGCATATCTCCAACAGTCTCCCACTTGCACTAGAGTCAATAATCTAGTTTAAAAATTTTGTGTTTTCAACACCTATGGCTTTCTGGTGTTGTATATACAAGATTACTAGCGGTAAACATAATAGTCGGATCCGACACTTTCAGGTCCATGTGTATTTGCATGTCTTTGCGTCTCTACGCATCACTTGGGCTTAGTATGGCCAGCCCCTTAGGGCATGCCACATCCCAAGTGACCCCTCCGGGGTAGTGGACCTTCCAGAACATTCTAGAAGATTTCGGTCAAAACACCAAAAACATTTCCGAACCCCAGAAATTGACTTTCCTTATATGAATCTTATTCTCCAGACCATTTCGGATCTCCTCGTGATGTCCTATATCCAATCCGAGTCTCTGAAAAACATTCGGTCTCCAATTCATATTACATATCTACTTAAACAACATTGAATCCTTAAGTGTGTCTCCCTATGATTCGTGAACTATACAGACATGATCGAGACACCTCTTCGATCAATAACCTATAGAGGGATCTGGAAATCCATATGGCTCCCACATATTTCTATGATGACTTTGTGATCGAATGAACCATTTACATACGATACCGATTCCCTTTGCCGCACGATACTTTACTTATTCGAGGTTTCATCATCGGTATCTCTATACCTAGTTCAACCTCGTTACCAATAAGTACTCTTTACTCGTACTGTGATGTGACATCCCTTGTGACCTTGTCACATGCTTGCAAGCAAATTGGATGACACTCCACCGAGTGTCGTGGTATCAATCGGTTGGGTTTCTATTGTACCTTTAGGGTTTTGCTTTCTTCCTCTTGCAACGGTGCTTCGACATCCGGTCTTCATGCTATATGAGGGATTTTCCTCTGTGGTATCAATCGGTGGACCTAAAATTCACTAAATTTTTTCTTTGTATCTTCTGGTGTTTTGTAGCGCGACGATATCTTCTGCATCAGATATGATGAAGAGCCTGCATCATTCCTTTGTTCTGAACATTGATTGTGAAAATCTTCAGTCTAAATTCCAAGAATGGTTGCACGCTTTTCTACTGAATGTGCGGAGTAATAGTTTGGGTGCATGATGGATTGGCCCCCATGCCGACTACTCATTCTATTGGCTCTTGTACATTGAAATGGATTAGGTGGTACCTTTTTCTCTACTTTTATCGAAGTTAAAGGTGGCTTTACTTCTCGATGCCTTAATCTTCGCCCTTTGTTCTCCGGAGTGTTCTCTCGACGAACGAGAGCAACGACCCCTTTGTTGGTGGTGTCGCCGATTTCAAGATGGATTAAGGATCATTGTTAGTGGTGTCACGAAGATCTACATGAAGCAAGAAGATTTAGATCGTCGATCTTCTTCCTCGTACCATGAGGCGGATCTCGAGGAAGAGATCCATTGTTAGTGGTGTCAAACTGTAGCACCCCGGATAAACCCTAATTATAATAATGCTCGTTATTTTTATTTTTGCATCATCATGACATCATCTTCATGCATACGCTGTCTCTAAACTGTTTTAGTGAAATCATATCTTATTTTCTCCTCTTTACATCTCCTCTTTATACTCAAATTATATTCCTCATATTTAAATTGTGTAAAGATATTTACCAAAATAAATTTTAATAAATGAACAGAAAACAACAAATATTTTAAATAAAAATAAAAATACTAGACCTAAACCGGCCAAGCCCATCCGGCTGGACCCTGACCTACCAAACCCCCAAACCTTACCTAGCTGAAACCCTAACCGAAACCACCCCTTACCCTAACCCCGCCGCCGCACTACCCCTGGTCAACCAACACATGCCACACACATTTCCTACCCTGGTACCCGATCGATCCCCGCCCCTTGACTCCCGCGTACATCACGCGCCCGCCCCTCTCGCTCGCGGCCCCTAGCCCCACCTCACGACCGAACCTGCTCCTCACAAACCCCGTCGCCAACACCCCCACCTCATGCCGCTCTCGCCTCGTGAGCCTCGCGCTTCTTTCTCTGCTTCTGGCCACCGCCGCCTCCGCCCTCCTTCTCGCCGCTTGCACCCGAGCCCCCGCCCGCCCTAGGCCATGACCTCTCCGGCCCTGCCGCCAAGCCCGACGCCCTTCCTCGCCGTCTCCCCAGCCCTGCCGCTAAGCTCGGACCCATAGCTCCGCCGCCCATTGCCTCCCTTCTGGCATCCTCTGCGAGCCGCCTCTCCATCCGTCGCCACCAGCGCGTGGTCGTTATCCTCCTCGTCGCTGGCTACCTCCTCTGCCAGCGCATGCTCGCCTCTGCCGGCCGACGACCCTGCTTGACCTTCCTGGCCGCCCTCCGTCCGATCACACTATCGCTCGCCTCTGCCTGACGCGCTGCATGTGGACGTCCCCGCCGCCCCTCCTCCTCTGTGCGCCCCCACGCAGAGCGCTGTCGTCACCACCCGCATGTGTCCCACGCCTCTCGCCTCCGCGCCCACACCGAGCTACCCTGCCGCCGTGGTTTTCCCCTTGATGCCCTGCGCGCGTTCCTCCGTCCCTGCCCCATTCGAGCTTTGCCTCTGTTGGTCTGCTTGTGTGTTGTGGGGTGATCGCAAAGGCAAGTCAGAGGTGGACTTGTCGATCATGGTGCCAAGATGGTGGTGGTGATTTAGTTCTCCGACTATTGATGGGCAACCGTGAGATGTGGCAATGGACCACCCGACGGACAAGAGCTACAAGTTGGACAAGTGCATCGATGACATGGTGCGACAAGAGCTTCTTCATGAATCCCGACGTCGTTTACCCTGGAAAATTTGAAGGCGGTACGCCAAGACCAAGGCGCCAAGATACAAGACCTTCTCCGAACATCAAGTTCCCGTCATGGAACCTGAGGGAGATGATGCCGGTTCGACAAGATCTCCCTCACGAAATCCAAAGACCAATCCCGTCAAGCCCCATACCCGAACCCCGTCGAACCCCCGGATCCGAACACCCCAAATGTGTGACCCTCTTTCCGAGACCCCATTTTATAAATGTCATCTTTATAATTATTGCATTGAATTGTTCATACTCGCATACATATCACGTGGTTTGGGGGTATTTTATCGACTCACCTAATAATTAAATTTATAGATTATATATAGGCTTTTTTAGTCTTATATTAGCCCCATTTAAGTTTGTGTAGCGAAACGATGATATAATTTTTGCTTGTTAATACAATATTAAATTGCGGGGTATCTTGACAACATAAACCACCTAATTAATTGTCGGGACCCCGGTTTCGCTTAATATTGTCCAATCACATCACACCTTTGCCATGTCATGCATCATACATGCATCATGCCCGATCTTATGTCGTAGTATTAAATAGTGCATCCGATGTTTTCTCTAGTGCTTTGCTTCTTCACGGATTAGGCCGATGAGTTGATGCGAATGTCGGCCCGATCTCCGGTGTACCTTCGACAGTGTTTCACATGCGAGCATTCTCCCTCTTTCTACCTATTTTGTATTTATAGTCTTTACTTCTTCTGTTGATTTATTGCTATCCGTGTTGCGATGCTTTAGATTCCGTGCACCAGTTATATTTCTTACAGCCTCTATATTGCCTTGGACACCTCCTATTGCCTGTTGATTGATAGACAGTCGGCCTTGCGAGTCGTAGTTGCTTGCTCATGTGCTACTTCGCGTCGTCGATGTTCCATCGTTGTTGGGTGGTTGGCTCATGCTTAGTAGTGGAGATGATCATGAATTTAATTACCGTTTAATAACTAAAATTGAAAGTAGATAAATAATATAGAGGCACCGATGGGGAATAGATAATATTTGGTTTTTAACTGCCTACTTGTGTCCCGTAGGACCCCGAGTTCTTGACACCTATTCCGAGATCGAGCGCGCTAACCACAGGTGGGGTGTGTGGGCACCCCCATCGATTTAGTACCTGATTTCAAAGTACTGTACTGGGGGCCACAAACTAGTTTGGGGATTTATTACTATCCTGTACTTATGCCATGCTTTACTAATTTATTTACTATTGCGCGTGGAGCGCCTGTACTGTTTAGGAACAAATGTGGAATGTTTTCGCGGTATCGACAAGCCCATTCACACTTTCGGGTTCCCAGTCGTTTACAACCATTGACACAAACCCTGGGTCCGTCTCGGAGACCGGCCGACTTCGTTACAGGTAGCTTAGTGGGGTGGATCCCATGTGCTTGCTTTGGGTCTAGGAAACTTCGTGTCCAAACCCCGTCGACATACTGTTGGGTGTATGTTTTGTGATCTTGTACCTACCTGATCTGACAACAAGGGTGTAGGTGTGTGTGGAAACTTTGGTGCACCCCTGCAGGGTTTAATCTTTTCGAAAAGCCGTGTCCACGGTTATGGACGACTTGGAGCACGCTTCTCGATCATAGATAACTATAACTAAAGTATACTGTTATAATTTGACTTGCATCTGATATGACTAGTAAGTTGGATAACCACCACAGAAAGAATGAATAAAACTGCCAACCGTGTGAGTTTCCTCGACATGACTTCCTTGTTTGGTCTCGAGGGGGAAATACCAGGATGGGTATGTTTGGTGGTAGTATTAGGTTGGATTCGAATAGGTATTTATCATCTTTCTCTGATAGCCGACAGATGTATTGAGTCTCTATAGGTTGTGTAGTGCATGCTTCGCAACCGCTTTAGTCCACCATACCTATGTAGGCGAGGACCATTGAATTCTATGACACGCTGTGTACTGGCCTTAGTACTGACCGCTCTCTCTTTTTCCTTTGCCCTTTGTCGGTGCCCCTTTTGTTTAGCAGGTTGAGATCGATGTCGTTAGCAGGGTTAACTTCCGGCTTGGCCTGGGTAGGGTTCTGGACGCCATTAGTTATTCTTCAGGGCTCTTAGCTCAATTTGCATCTTGTCCGTACTCGGACGCTGTATCGTTTCTAAGGTGATTTGGATCTTTGAACTGTATATCTGTATTATTGACTCTTTGAGTCGTTGTTGTATATATCTATTCTGTGGGTTCCATCGTGGACTATTGTGTAATGGTATTACTTCGTTTTCCACCCGCACAAAAGTGCCTGGTGGGCACCTTTGAATCCTTTCTATGCGGGTTTGGCGGGAGTCGCTAAAACTTGCATAGGGCCGATCCGAGGGTGTTATAGGTGCTCCTGGAAATAGTGCCTTAGCTTCCGAGAAGCAAGGAACAGTCCATAATCTAGTTTTTTGGTAGTGTAGGTAACGCTGCTTGGACTCTATCAAGACCTCGCTTACGTAGTAAACTGGTCATTGTACTCCGTACTCATGCGTTGGTTCCTTCCGCTCCACCACGACGACGATGCTGTTAATCCGGTTGGTGGCCGCCATGTAAATCAACATAGGCTCCATTGGCTCAGGTGCTGCAAGTATAGGTGCCGAAGAAAGTATACTTTTTAGCTCCTTAAGAGTAGCATCCGCCTTCTCCGTCCATACGAACTTGTCTGCCTTCTTCAGCAACTTGTATAGCGGCAGAGCCTTCTCTCCAAGTCAGCTTACGAACAGGCTTACCGCTGCAACGCAGCCTGTGAGCCGTTGAATGTCCTTAAGGCATGTCGAATGGTTGATGTTTAGGATGGCCTTGATCTTCTCCAGGTTGACCTTGATTCCACACTGGGAAACGATGAAGCCCAATAATTTGCCGATTGGAACCCCGAAGACGGACTTCTTGGGGTTGAGCATCATGTTGTATTTCTAGATATTATCAAAGGTTTCCTTTAAGTCAGAGATTAAGTCATTTGATTTTTTAGACATCACCGTGATATCGTCCATGTAGGCATGAATGTTCCGACCAATTTGGTTGTGTAGGAAACATTGCATAGTTCGCTGGTATGCAGCACCTGCTTTTTCAGCCCAAAGGGCATCGTGACATAACAAAACGTGCCGTAAAGTGTGGTGAACGAAGTGGTAAATTGGTTCGACTTCATCATCTTGATCTAGTGGTATCCTGAGTATGCATATAGAAAACACAAAAGTTCCGAGACAGCCGACGAGTCAATGACTTGGTCAATGCGAGGCAAAGCAAACGGATCCTTCAGACACGCTTTGTTCAAGCCAGTGTAATCAACACACATTCTTAATTCTTTGGTTCCCTTTTTGGGCACAAGTATATGATTGGCCACCATCGGGTGTGAAGTACTTCTCGGATAAAACTAGACTTAAGTAACCTAGCTATCTATTTGCCTATGGTGCGTTTATTCTTGTCCCTGAAGCATCATAGAGGTTGTTTCACCGGTTTGCATTTTGGAGCTATGCTCGACAAGTTCCCTAGGTACACCCTTCATGTCGGCAGGTTTCCAGGCAAAGATGTCCCTATTCTCACGGAGGAACTCGACGAGCGCACTTTCCTATTTGGGATCCAGGTTCGTCCCAATGGCGGTGACCTTGGAGGCATCGCCTACCACAAGTTCCACCGACTTGGTCTCGATGGCGGCCTTGAAGGAGGGATCGGAGTCAGAAATCTGCTTCTTTGATGCAGCATCTCCGAGGCATCGACCTTGCTCTGGATCTCCTTGAATTCTTTGCTGTAGAGGGTAGCTTCTGCAAAGGCTTCTTCTCCAATCTCGTAGTCCCTCGCTTTTGAAAAGGTTTCGGATACGGTGATGACACCGTTTGGTCCGGGTATCTTGAGCTTGTTGTAGATGAAGAATGTCTTGGCAATGAAGGAGTGGAAGATGTCGTGTCCGAATATGACGTGGTACACGCTCTTGAAGGGGACCACTCCAAAGGTCATGCATTCTTGGCGGTAATCGTTAACATCGCCAAAAGCGACCGGAAGCGTGATGCACCCAAGGGACCGAGCCTACCGACCAGGAACTACGCCATGGAACACGGTGCTGGTCCACCTTAGGTTGGTCTCCATTAAGTTCATCTTGTGCAATGTATCCAGTACATAATGTTGATGTTGCTTCTGCTATCCACAATGCACTTGGTGAACTCGTTGCCGTCAATCAAGGGGTTGATGACCATGGCGTATTGCTTCTTTGTTGGAACGAGGTCGGGGTAATACTTCATGTACCATGTGATTGGAACTTCCGACCAGTGCCATGGTGGGGGTAGGGTGGCCATCAGAATCCTCAGAGAGGTCTTCTGTGCCCGGATAGTTGGGGTGCTAAGGGAAGTGTGGTAGACGGTGTCCTTCTTCTCGAAGGGGTTCTTGCCTTTGCCATCGCCCTTTTCGGCATGCTTGGGTTCAACGTCCTCGTCCATGTCACTTGAATCATTGGACTCCTCTTCCTTATTCCCTTTGCCCTTTCCTCACGGTCGGTTCTTCCAGCTTCGTTTGTAACCGGACTCCAGGTCTTCTTTGAGATCGTTGACGAACTTGCAATGGCGATTGGTGTGGGTAGCTTTTCCATTGGCATCGAGGTGCACGAGGCATGGCATATCACGGTATTCCTCGTACGTTTGGGGAACGCGGGGTGCTGCCGGGATAGTTACACTATCGCGCTACTGCCCACGACTAGCCACCCGACCTCGGCCGCACTGTCCGCCATCACCTCTCCCTACAAACGTCATTGCGACCATGTGGGAGGTTGGCTTTTCTTCTGGCGGAATCTTCCTCCTAGTGCTTTTGGTCCTCTTAGCTTGGGTTGGAATGGCAATTGCCGAGAAAGATCCGCGAGCATCATCGTCGGCAGCCGTGAACTCACTTGCCATGGAGATCATCTGATTGAGATCCAGCCCGTGATTGTCTTGCAGGCACTTTAACTTATGTCGGAGCAAGGTGCCCTTTTCCAAACCATCAATGTTGGCGGCCATTACGGTCTGATCGTGCACTCCTGCGCATGAATTCTTCATATCCAGCCAGCAGGAGAGGTAGGATCGAGATGTCTCGTCCTTCTTCTGGACGCACTGCTGTAGATCGCCGATAGTGTAGAGTCATTTGTACGTACCCTCCAAATTATCGGTGAACTCTTCTTGCATGTCCAACCAATTGCATATGGACTTTTCTGGCAAGCCGTCGATCCATTGGCGGGTCATGCCTGTCAACATCAGTGTGAGGTACTTGACGACAATGTTGGGGTTTCCCCCAGCGATCTCGACCGCGTTGCCGTAATCCTGCAACCATGTAGCTGGCTTGGCGGTGCCATCATAGGGCTTGATCGTCTTGTCAATCTAGAAACCCTTGGGGTAAGTTGCGGTCCGTATTACAGGTCCAAAGCAACATGGTCCTAGGTACTGTCCTTCCTAGGCCTCCTGAATCTTGTACAAGCATGAACGCGCGTCGTATGGCTCCGGGTTCGCTTTCTTCTTCTTGCCATCAGGGGAAGGACTGCATGAAAGATGCGGTCCTCCTCCGCCATGGTGGCTTCTAGGGGGCGATGGAGGCGAAGGTGGCGGTGGGTTAGTGTTCTTATTGTTCCCCTCCTGCGAATCCTCACGTCTGTCGCAGTTGCTTGTCAGACGTGGAGGGTCATGGTGCGACCTGCTCTTATGTCCATGATTTGCACTACGCTCCCCGCCATGACGAGGCTGCTCCGCGTTGTCGTGAATGATGTTGCTGCCCTAAGGGCGTCTAGGCGGAGGCATGCTCGTACCGTGGTGAGCCTTTGGGTCTTCGTAATATCGGGAGGACCGGGGCGATGGCGACGGGCGATGAGGGTAAGCCTTGCCTCCGTGGTCGGAGGATATGGGGATAGCGTCCTTCCTGTTGCGCGTGTCCCTCCGTATTTGTTCTGATGAACCCTTCTAGGACCCGACATCGCGAGGAGATCTTTCCCTTGGCCGTTTGGGGTTACTAGACTAGCAATATGCTGGATCAGACTTAAGCCTCTGAGAGGTGGCCATTTCCTGCTATTTGACATCCTTGGAGACAAGGTCATAGACCTGTTTCACGACCGCATGCGATCTATCATGCTCCAGTAGGGTCTTGGAGACAGCCAAATTGAGGATGGGTGTGGGCATGACTTGCCTTCCCTCACTGTCAATGTATGGTTTGGCTTGTGCCGACTTCGAGGGATCCCACCCCAAGTTGCGCTGTACACCAGGGTCATTGACAACATGGGCCGGAGCTTTCTTAGCCTTCTACTGCTTGAGCAGAGTCTTGTACTCGGCCTCCATGGCTCTAGATGCTTCAATCGATTTCTGCGCCTTAGCCAGATCTTGATCTAATTTTGCGCCTTGCTCCACGATGGCCTGCGCTTCCTCCAGTAGCTGCTGGCACTTCTCATCAAGCTGGACTACATTCCGTATATGGGCCACCGTCATAGGCTCGACGAGCAAATTGCCGTACATCACTCTATCAGCTGGAGTGATTTGTGTCGTGGTATTGCCGACGAGTATGCCATGGAGGGGTACTCATAGTGCGTGTTTAGAGATGTGGGGTAATGCGAAAGGTTGGTGGGTACGAGGTAACACAGCTTACCCAGGTTCATATCCCACAACGGTGGCGGAATCCTACTCCTGCTATAAATCACTATAATGGAAATACGCCGAGTTACAGAGATCGGTTCACTGTGCGCGATATGAGTTGAGTTATGGCCTAAAGGCTCCTCTAGGTCCGGCTTATGAATACACCAGATCCTAGGGTTACAAGGGAAGTCCTAGACGGACATGTTACAGAGTCCTACATGGTATACAACTAGTCTAACGTTTCTTGCACTCAAAGGCTCCGGGTACGCTGATGACTCCACCGTAGCCTTCCTTTATCCAGCATGGGCCTCCCTTCAGGATCCATCTAACTGGGCCGCCCATCAGGCCATAGGCCCTGTTACCAACTGTGGGCCACCCGGGTTATCCGGATTAGAGACATGCAATGGTGATACCCATTTAGAATATCCCTAATAGTAGCCCTCGGAGAACTCCGAGATCTTGCGCTGTCTTGCTTCTTCAGGTTGAATGCTCCATCTAGATGGATGTCGCCAAATCGTCAAGCAATATCTTGTAGTCCTCCCAAGAACCCTGCGATGCTCTCCGTCTTCAACATGTAAGCCCGAGAACTGCCGAATCTTCCATCATACTCTTCTCAAAGCCGGACGAGATCCGTCCATGCCGGAATCTTCAGATGGGACTGTTCACCTGCCTATGCCAGTAGAGTGACATAGACCATCGGTCAGCGATGCCTCGTAACTCACACGTGCAGAGATTGTAATCATAGCCATTTTACCGAGCAAAGGAAACGAAACGTTGGCAGCGACGGTGGAAACGTGGCGAAATTTTCGCGCACGCTCGCGCATGCGCTGTCCACGCAACAACCGTTTGATCAACCTGCATGAATCTTGATGCTGAGTACTATATATTATAACCATGGTGATTTTTATCTTTTCACCTCATTCTTCCTTGCATTCTCTTCTTCCTCTAGCCAACGTCTCCTTGAGCTCTCCGCGCGCACAGAGAAAAACCCTAGCTTTTCTCCAAATCCACAGTCACCTCCCACCGCTCCAATGGCTAGCAGCAACAGCACTCTGTCCATGGCGGCGTCGGGCGAGGCAGCGGCCAAGTCGACGGGCTCAGTCCACGTCCCACCGGAGGGAGTGGTGGTGCCGTGTTCCATGGTCGTGGAATCCACCGACGGCGACCATGTTCCATCGGGGTTGGAACCACTAGAGGAGGAAGCTGACTCCCATAAGGGGGAGTGGCGTGGCTCGGACATCACCGAGAATGATATCAAGGAGATGCTCATCGAGGGGTACCTCCCTGCAACGGAGCGCCTGGTTTAGCGGGCGGCGCCGGTCGGCGAGGTCATCCCTTCTCCCCTATCCAGAGAAAAAGGTTTACCCCAAAGCCCAACTGGTGCGCGACATCTCCCTCCCAATCTCCGACTTCTTCATAGAAGTCCTTAGCCACTTTCAGGTTCAACCTCAAAACCTATCTCCAAATAACATCCTTGCGCTTAGCAATTACGCGGCACTTTGTGAGGGTTACCTAGGAGTTAGGCCTAGGTTAGATCTGTTTATCTATTTCTTCACCGTGAAGAGGGAAGCCGGGGTGAGTAAGGAGGAGCTTAGGAATTATGGAACCATTAGCTTCAAGATCCGGCCTGGAAGGCGGTTCCCCGACATCGTAGGCCATGAATCTTGCAAGAATTGGCATATGACGTATTTCTACGGCCTAGATATACCTCTGGCTAGCCGAGAAAAAACGTACCCGGACTTTGTCGATGGAGCTGCCGCTGAAGCCCTGACATGGAGATCCCAAGCCCTCCTCCCTTCCGACGACGAAGCCTCTCGCACCGTAAGGAGGATAGATTGGTTCGTAGAGACGGGTCTGAACGGGTTGGACCTAGCCATGTGCTGGTTCATCAGGCGGATCCATCCTCTACAGCACCGTGCGAACCTCATGCACCAGAATACCAAGGACAGGAAGGATAGCCTCCGCATCTCCGAGGACAACTTCTCCAGTGACTCTGTCAAGCTTCGCCTCAAAGACATAGTCAAGGTGAAGGATAGGAAGCGTGGCTTCACTATCACCTATGACATGTTCGAGGGTGGCACGTGCCCAGAGGTACTTGCTTATTTTCTGTGTATGACATATACTTCAGTTCTTCCATCCTGCATACATCCTTGCGTCTAACACTTTAGGATTCACTTAAAAGCTGAAGAATCTAGACGAAGGTAGCATGGCTGCCCAAGTCTATGATCCCAAGATGAAGGAAGTCACTGTCGTGTCCGACGACGATGTCCCGTTGGCACGAAAGCGGAATAACTCCACCTCTGATGCTGCCAACGGAGGCAAGAAAAAGAAGATGCGGGGGGGGGGGGGGGGGAATGGGGAGCCTCCAAAAGATCCACTGCCTTCCTGGAGGCGACGAAAATAAGAATAACCGGTATCCCTTTGACAAAGGCACCTACCGTTGTGAAAGCTTCTAATCATCTGACATTGTCTCTTGCTTGTCTTATTCCTGTACTTATACTTTTGCATGTTTTAGGAAGAAGGACAGTATGAGTTTGAAGAAGACATCTAATACATCGGGGCTTCTAAAAACATCAAAGAAATGTTTGTCCAAGAATCTCCCGTCATTGCCCCTCTAACTCCGAGCACCCAGCCCACTGCCGCACCAACAAATTCTCCGACAAAGGTAATGTCTGAACCTTCCACTATGGAAGTGGAACCAACTCCTTCTCAGGAGGTCCCAGACATTGTCGTGGATCCCCACGTTGTCAGCGAGCAGGGCAACGCATGAGAGCACGTCCCCTAAAGTGGCTAAAGCTCCGACTAAGGATGCCACTGGTAGCGGTAAGGCGATGGTGGAAGGCGGAACTTTTGCCATAGGTGGAGCCGTTGCACCCAAGACACCAACAGAGCTCCCAAAGATCATCTACCCGGTGCTTACACCAAGTAGCTCAGCTCTAGATCCTGGAGCAGCGCCGACTTCTCCCACGTGTGGCCTTGAGGAGTTGCTCAAGCAAGCAGAGATCCTGCGCGTAAACAGTCTTGCTTTTAGCAAGATATTCTCTGAGAGTGCCAGCAACCTCAAGATCATTGCACTTGTAAGTTTTATATGCCTTTTGCATTTCATATGTAATATCCCATTGTAGCCCCCGAGGATTTAGACGGAAAACCATATGTCTTTGGGTCTGAATGCTCTAAAAGTTACTAAGCTAGAAACTTTGCACTGTAGCCCCCAAGTATGTAGTTTGAATGAATTATTCTGACTAGATACTTTTAAAGTAGCATACGCAGTGTTTGTAATTTTCAATACTGTAGCCCCAAGCCTCTAGTTGAAACTAAATTAGTTCCGACTAGATGCTTAAAGGAAGATTAAGCATATTGCTGAGTTAAAAACTCGTACTGTAGCCCCCAAGCCTCTAGAAGGATACTTACCCGGCTAGATGCTTCAAGTAGACTAAGTAACGTTACTCTTTCTTGAAGAATGAGAATGTTCGGAGGAACGTCGCCAATGACAAGTTCCACAAGATGCATGCAGATCTTGAAGCTGAAAAGGGTAAAACTGCCTTCTTGAAGGATCAAATCACCAAGAGCAAGAGTCTGTTTTTCTTTTCAATTTCGCACTCAATCTTGGTGTTGCGCCATTAACTTCCGACTACTCATTGTGCTTTGCCATTTCTCCAACTTGCATAAGCTGTCGCCAAGGCCAAGGACATTGTCGAGCAATCCAAGCACATACAATTGCTGGATAGCAAAAACAAAATCCTTAAGAAGGAGAGAGCCGACTCACTGAAAATGCATGAATACGCCCTGGCCGCCGTGCAAGAATACGCAAACATGGAGATCAACCGTCTAAAAGAGGAAATTGCAATCCTTAAGGAACAGAACAAAGCTGCCGCCAAGCAGAATACTCGGAACCTTGAGGCTTACAAGGCCCTCCGACAAGAACGGCACTCCATGGCAGAGACTCTACAACAAGCCTAGGATAGCATCTTTGGTAAGCAATCTCCGTCTTGTACTTCTGTAAACCAGGCACTCTGAACTTATGTTGTGTTGAACTCATGTACTCAATTATTTGGCCGGAAATGTAGATCCTATTGGTTTAACCAATAATCCTCCTCCGCCAAAGGAATGCATGGTTCTTGCCGGCAACTTCATCAACACTGCCATCACCCAAGCAAAGGAAATCGCCAAGCCCTTAGTCATTAATATCAAAGCAGTGGACTCCATCATGAAGTACTCGGAGATCCAGTGCCAAGCCCCCAAGCGTATCGTAAGGTGGAAAGCTTCATGTACCCGGGTTAGTGCAAGGATGGCGTTGTCTATGGTCAAGGCCCATTATGATAATGCCGACATTGACACGGTGACCTATGGCTTGCTCGACATAGACGATGACGGCCAGAAGATCGATCACGGAACTATCTGGTCATCGCTTGCCGGATATGACACCAGGGTCGCCAAGTTGGTGGATGCAAACACTTTTGTGCCCCTTGAGGTGATTGACGCCGACCAATCCAGCTCCTCCAAGTCCCTCAAGACTGCCGACTTCACTGATGGGAAATATGGCTCTCCTACAGCCGATGACGTTACCTCGAAGTCTCCTGCACCAGAGGAATGAAAACACTATGTAATATTTGTTTCCTCTGGATGTTTTGTATGTATGCGGAAAACAATGGTTTAATCTTAAGGCAGAAAACAATGGCTATAAGCTTCCTGCTACTTAAGAACTAGTTCTAGCATGTATATATTTTTAAGCAAGTGCTGGTTTATCCATTACTCTGGTTTTTGTGCTTGAATTTTTGTGAGTTGGAAGACCCTCAATCAGAACTGTGCACTTAGGCGATGATACCCAATGGCACCGTAAAAAACCTAAGCACCAAATCGCCGACTTCGAGTGCCAAAAGTCACTACTCTAGAATCCACATAAAAACAACAAAGAACATGTAGACCAGAAAACTTAAGCTAACGCCCGTAGGTGGAGTTTTCACAAGTGCAAATGCAAAACTTGCACATAAAGGTTTTATACGATCCAAAAATAAACACTAAAGGAGGTAAAAGACTCAAGCATATGAGTGAACCAAACAGCTTTATTTCATTGATCGTATAATAGGTATACAGTAGATAATAAAATGTGCTAAGTGTAAAAAGGATGTAGCTGTGCTATGTTCCATGGCCGATCAAGATCCAGGTAGTCATCATCCGGGTCACATCGCTTACGCATATGATCCTCGTTTGGTCTATCCTCTAGTTCATGATTGTCAACGAGGTAGTAAGAACCATTGAGTAGCGCCTTGCTTATGATGAATGGTCCTTCCCATGGCGGGATAGTTTGTGTGACTTATTTTGCTTAAGTCGGAGCACCAGACCCCCCTCTCTAAATGAGCGATGGTGAACGCGGTGACTATGGTAGCTGTGTAGCTTCTGCTGGTAGATGGCGGATCTTTGGCATGCCAATACGCGCTCTTCCTCGAGAAGGTCCACATCTAGGCGCCTGGATGCTTCAGCGTGATCCTCGTCGTAGGCGGCAACTTGGTGAATCGTGAAGGATGTCAGAAGGTAGAATCGCTTCTGCAACATATACCATGAAATAAGGGGTGTAGCTAGTGGATCTGTTGGGAGTAGTTCGTAAACTCCACAAAACAGATGGTAACTCCTCCGCCCAGGCTCCAGCTGCTCTATGTAGCGGTGCCTCTAGACATGAATTGATTCCCTGCAGAATTAATCCATTGGCTCGCTCAACCTGGCCATTGGACTATGGATGTGCCACAGATGCCAGATCAAGTCGGATGCCCTTCTCCCAACAATAATCCTCAACTTTTCCGAGTGACAGGTTGCTACCATTGTCGGTGATAATGATATATGGGAGACCAAATCTCACCACTAGATCCCGGACAAACCTAAGGGCAGTTTCCCCCATCAAGCTTTCTAATGGGTTTAGCTTCTATCCATTTTGTGAATTTATCAACTGCTACTAGCAGATGCGTAAAAACACAAGGTGACGTCGATAATGGACCAACCATGTATAGCCCCCAGACTACAAACGGCCAAGTTATTGGGATTGTTCGCAATTCTTGAGCTGGTACATGTGGTTGTCGGGCATAGTACTGGCATCCCATGCATGTCTCAACCAGCTTGTCGGTGTCCGACTTCACGGTCAGCTAGTAGAATCCTTGCTGGAAGGCTTTGGATACCAACGATCGAGGAGCAGCGTGATGCCCGCAATCTCCGAGATGGATCTCACTATGGATTTCAATACCTTCTTGCTGGGAGACACACTTCAGGTATACACAAGTGGTACTTAATTTATAGAGCTTTCCGTTGATTATGGTATAGCCCTTTGCTTGACGTACTATTTGCCGACTTTCGACTTTGTCGATGGGCAAAGTTCCGTGTACGAGATACTCCATGAACGGTTTTGTCCAAGCTGGAGGGATCTTTGTTACTGTATGAACAAAAGAGTCAACTCTATCCGGGTTCTCGGGGTCCGCCCCTTCATGGATGGGGTCCGTAGATGTTCTAGAAAAATGCTAGGCGGAATTGGTTTGCGCCCTGATCCAAGCTTTAACAGTAGATCAGCCGCCTCATTTTCCTCCCTTTTGACATACTTGACTTCGTAGCCTTCGAAGCACTTGGCTATCTCGTCTACTTCGTCTCAATATGCTGCCATCATAGGGTTTCACGCGTTCCAGTTGCCAGCCACCTGCTGGGCAACCAAGTCGAAATCTCCACAGCAAACTATGCGCTTGATGCCAATATCCTTGGCTATGTGAAGTCCGTGAATGAGTGCTTCATATTCCGCCATTTTATTTGTAGCCTCAAAGTGGATATGCAGAACATAGTGCAACTTTTCCCCTGTTGGTGACTGTAGCAGTACACCAGCCCCTGAGCCGTTGAGTATCTTTGATCCGTCAAAGTGCATCACCCAGTATTCTGGCTCTCGTACAGGGTTAGCATCTGGCATCTCCGTCCAATATGCAATGAAATCCGCCAAGACCTGAGATTTGATAGCATCGCGTCTCTTGTAGGTGATCTCAAAGGCGGCAAGCTCAATGCCCCACTTTGCGACCCTTCCCGTAGCATTGCTGTTATTGATGATGTCGGACAGTGGAGCCTTGCTCACAACTGTGATAGGGTACTTCTAGAAGTAGTGCCTTAGCTTTCGAGAAGCAAGGAACACTCCATAAGCTAGCTTCTCATAGTGTGGGTAACGCTGCTTGGACTCCGTCAAGACCTCGCTTATATAGTAAACTGGCCGTTGCTCTCCGTACTCATGCATTGGTTCTTTTCGCTCCACCACGACAACGATGCTGATTACCCGGTTAGTGGCCACCATGTAAATCAACATAGGCTCCATAGGCTCGGGTGCTACGAGCACAGGTGCGGAGGATAGTATCCCCTTTAGCTCCTTAAGAGCAGCATCTGCTTTGTCCGTCCATACGAATTTGTTCACCTTCTTCAGCAACTTGCATAGCAGCAGAGCCTTCTCTCCAAGTCGGCCAACAAACCGGCTTACCGCTACAATGCAACCTATGAGCCATTGGATGTCCTTCAGGCATGTCGGACAGTTTATGTTTAGGATGGCCTTGATCTTCTCTGGGTTGACCTCGATTTCACGTTGGGAAACGATGAAGCCCAACAATTTGCCGGCTGGA
This sequence comes from Avena sativa, assembly GCA_916181665.1. Lineage (NCBI taxonomy): Eukaryota > Viridiplantae > Streptophyta > Magnoliopsida > Poales > Poaceae > Avena > Avena sativa. Next base: position 217,131,404 of record OV702279.1, read on the forward strand.
ACCCCGAAGAAGCACTTCTTTGGGTTAAGAATCATGTTGTATTTCCGAAGATTATCAAAGGTTTCCCTTAAGTCGGAGATTAAGTCATTTGAATTTTTAGACATCACCGTGATATCGTCCACATGGGCATGAATATTCCGACCAACTTGGTTGTGTAGACAATGTTGCATAGTCTGCTGGTACGTAGCACCTAAGTTTTTCAGCCCAAAGGGCATCGTGACATAGAAAAACATGCCGTAAGGTGTGGTGAACAAAGTAGCCAATTGGTCCTACTTCCTCATCTTTATCTCGTGGTATCCCGAATATGCATTTAGAAAACACAGAAGTTCTGAGCAGTCATCGAGTCAATGACTTGGTCAATGCGAGGCAAAGCAAATGGATCCTTCGGACACGCCTTGTTCAAGATGGTGTAATCAATGCACATTCTTAATTCTTTGGTTCCCTTTTTGGGGACAAGTATAGGATTGGCCACCCATCAGGTGTGAAGGACTTCTCGTATAAAATTAGCCTTAAGTAACCTAGCTATCTCTTTGCCTATGGCGTGTCTCTTCTCGTCTCTGAAGGGTCGTAGAGGTTGTTTCACCGGTTTGCATTTTGGATCAATATTCAAGCTATGCTCAGCAAGTTTCATAGGTACACCTTTCATGTCGGCAATTTGCCAGGCAAATATGTCCCTATTCTCATGGAGGAACTCGACGAGCACGCTTTCCTATTTAGGGTCCAAGTTCGTCCTAATGGCGGTGACCTTGGAGGCATCGCCTACCACAAGTTCCAGCGACTTGGTTTCGATGGCGGTCTTGAAGGCGGGATCGGAGTCAGAAATCTGCTTCTTCGATGTCGGCATCTCCGAGGCGTCGACCTTTCTCTGGATATCCTTGAATTCTTCACTGTAGAGGACAGCTTCTGCAAAGGCTACTTCTCCAATCTCGTAGTCCATTGCCTTTGAAAAGCTTCTGGATATGGCGATGACACTGTTTGGTCCGGGTATCTTAAGCTTGTTATAGACGAAGCATGGCTTGGCCATGAAGGAGTGGAAGATTCCGCATCCGAATATGACGTGGTACACGCTCTTGAAGGGGACCACTTTGAAGGTCATGCGTTCTTGGCGGTAATTGTTAACATAACCAAAAGCGACCGGAAGCGTGATGCACCCAAGGGGACGAGCCTCCCGACCAGGAACTACGCCATGCAACACGGTGCTGGTCCGCCTTAGGTTGGTCTCGTCAAGTTCATCTTGTGCAGTGTATCTAGGTACATGATGTTGAAGATGCTTCCACTATCCACCATGCATTTGATGAACTCGTTGCCGTCAATCAAAGGGTTGATGACCATGGCATATTGGTTTTCCATTGGAATGAGGTCTGGGTGATCTTTTCTATCCCAAGTGATTGGAACTTCCGACTACCGCAGGTACTAGGGAACTGGGGGTAGGGTGGCCATGAGTATCCTCAGCGAGGTTTTCTGTGCTCGGACAGTTGGGGTGCCAAGGAAAGTGTGGTAGACGGGGGCCTTCTTCTCGAAGGGGTTCTTGCCTTTGCCATCGCCCTTGTCGGCGTGCTTGGGGTCAACATCCTCGTCCATGTCACTTGAATCCTTGGATTCCTCTTCCTTCTTCTTCCCTTTGCCCTTGCCTCACGGTCGGTTCTTCCAGCTTCGTTTATAGCTAGAATCCGGGTCTTCCTTGAGGTCGTTGACGAACTTGCAATGGCGATTGATGTGAGTGGCTTTTCCGTTGGCATCGAGGTGTACAAAGCATGTAATATCATGGTACTCCTTGTATGTTTGGGGAACACGGGGCACTGCCGGGGTAGCTTCACTACCTCGCTGCTGCTCACGACCAGCTTCCCGTCCTCGGCCATGTTGTCCGCCATCACCTCTTCCTGCAAACATCATCGCGACCATGTCGGAGGTTGGCTTTTCTTCTGGCGGACTCTTCCACTTGGTGGTGTTGTTCCTCTTGGCTTGGGTTGGGATGGCAATTGCCGGCAAGGAGCCTCGAGCATCGTCGTCGACAGCCGCAAACTCACTAGCCAATGAGATCATTTGATTGAGATCTAGCCTGTGATTGTCCTGTAGGCGCTTCAACTTATGCCGGAGCAATGTGCCCTTTTCCAAGCCGTTGATGTAGGCGGCCATAGCGGCCTGATCGTGCACTCCTGCGCAGGAATTTTTCATATCCAGCCAGCGGGAGAGGTAGGCTCGAGATGTCTCGTCTTTCTCTTGCACGCACCACTATAGGTCACCAACAGTGCAGGGACGCTTGTACATACACTCGAAGTTGTTGGTGAATGCTTCTTGCATGTCCAACCAGTTGCATATGGACTTCTCCGGCAAGTCATCAATCCATTGGCGGGCCGTGCCCGTCAACATCAATGGGAGGTACTTGACGGCAACGCTGCGGTTTCCCCTGGCGATCTCCACCATGTTGCCGTAATCCTGCAACCACGTAGCTGGTTTTGCAGTGCCGTCATAGGGCTTGATCGTCTTGTCTATCCGGAAACCCTTGGGGTAAGTTGCGGTCTGTATTGCAGGTCCAAAGCAACGTGGTCCCAGGTACTTTCCTTCCCGGGCCTCGTGAATCCTGTCCAGGCGTGAGTGTGCGTCCTATGGCTCCAGGCTTGCTTTCTTCTTCTTGCCATCAAGGGAAGGGCTGCGTGAGCAATACGGCCCCCCTCCGCCATGGTGGCTACTAGGTGGCGATGGAGGCGGAGGTGGAAGTGGGTTAACCTTCTTGCTGTGACCCTCCCGCGACTCCTCGTGTCTGTCGTGGTTGCTTGTCGGATGCGGAGGGTCATGGCGTGACCTACACTTGTGTCCTTGGTTTCCACTGCGCTCTCCACCGAGACGGGGCTACTCCGCATTGTCGTGGATGACGATGCCACCCTGGGCGTGTCTTGGCGGAGGCATTCTCATACGATGGTGAGACCTGGGGTCTTCGTGATGTCGGGGGGACCGGGGCGGAGGAGATGGGCGACGAGGATGAGCCTTGCCTCCGTGGTTAGAGGATATGTGGATAGCGTCCTTCCTGTTGCGCGCGTCCCTCCGTCTTTGTTCTGATGAACCCGTCTGGGACCCGACATCATGAGGAGATCTCTCCCTTGGCGGCTTAGGATTGCTAGACTGGCAATATGCTGGGTCAGACTCGATCCTCTGAGAGGTGGCCTTTTCCTGCTGTTTGACAGCCTTTTATTCAAGGTCATAGACCTGTTCCACAACCGTGGGTGATCTATCCTGCTTCAGTATGGTCTTGGCGATGACCAAGTTGAGGATAGGAGTGGGCATGACCTGCCTGCCCTCACTGTCAATGTATGGCTTGGCTTGTGGCGGCTTCGAGGGAGCCCATCCTAGGTTGCGCCATACACCAGGATCATTGACAACCTGAGCCGGAGCTTTCCTAGCCTTCTGCTACTTGAGCAAAGTCTTGTACTCAGCCTCCATGGCACTAGCTGCCTCAATTGATTTCTGTGCCTTGGCCAGATCTCGATCTAGCTTTGCGCCTTGCTCCGCGATGGCCTGCGCTTCCTCCACTAGCTACTGGCACTTTTAGTCAAGATGGACTAGGTTCCGTATATGGTCCACGGTCACTGGCTCGACGAGTAAATTGTCGTACATCACTCTATCAGCTGGAGTGACTTGGGAGGCTGCAGACGTAGATGCTGGAGGCGGCGGATTTGCTGTGTTGGGGTTACTCAGACCGATGTTGAGTTCCTGCGGCTGCTGCGCTGGGTTAGGTGGAGGGGGCATGGCCTTGCGCGACCATTGTCAGCAGCATCGGCTGGTCCCTTCCCATTGTCCAGCGGCTTAGGCGGAGCTTGTCCGGGTTGGTCTTCTTCCATCACGCTCCCAATGGCGAGGAACACTTCCTGGGATGTGATGGACTTGTCGGCCTGTTCCTCATGCTTGATATCCTCCTCCATCTCCTGCATAGCAGAGTCGAGTTCCTTCGGGTTGATATCCATCTCCTCCGAGTCCATGCTGATGTCAGTGTATAGCGCATCCAAAACAGAGTCGGAGGGTGCGGGGGTTGCCTCAATGATGGAGGATGATGCTGAGGCCACAGAGTTGTTGACTAGAGGCGGTGGTGGTGGAGGCTATGGCGGCGGTGGCCCGGGTATGGCAGCGATCTAGGCCTGAGCAGCTGCATCAGCGGCCGCGTAGTTGTTGACGGTGTTGATCATGCTCTCGAAGGTGAGGAGACCCGCGGCCTGTTGCCGCCTTAGCGCATGCCGGAGAATTGTACCGCAATCCAGTCCTTCCACAAAGTGATAAATAGCATCATCACTGGGTAATGCTCCAGATCGGCCCATATACAGAGCCATCTGGCTAGGTATTTGCGGGGTTTTCACCCTCTCTCTGAACTCAATGCGCCAGATCGAAGATGGTTACCACGCCGACGGACTGTGATCTCTGCTTTCCAGACGCACGGGCGAATCTGGCGGATTTGCAGCGATCTTCCACCATTATATATTGCACAAGGGCGGTTTGGGTGGGCCTTAAAATTTTCTGATCTAAGCTGACAAACTCCGGAGAGAGATCCGACTTTGATCCTTCCGCGAATGTATCCTGCCCGTAGGCAGTCCGTGCGGGCCTTGATGATCCTCCGACTTCTAGGAACTAGTGCCCGAGTCGGTTTCGATGATGAAGAGGTGGATGTTCCCAATTGGGACGATCAAGCAGCGGGTGGGGTTCGTCTTTGCCGGGATACAGAACTCGTTAGGAGGGATGATCAAAATGTTTCCAGAGAAGAGAACATGACCGATGGCTACGGTTTCACCGATTCTCGTGAAGAGCTTTGACCTCGCCCGTTGTAGAGCCTGAAGCGCCTCTTTCCCCACAGTGGGCGCCAACTGTTGTGGTATTGCCGACGAGTACGCCATGGAGGGGTCCTCATAGTGCGTGTTTAGAGACGTGGGGTAAGGCGGAAGGTTGGCGGGTACGAGGTAACACAGCTTACCCAAGTTCAGATCCCACAATGGTGGCGGAATTCTACTCCTGCTATAAATCACTATAATGGCAATACGGCGAGTTACAGGGATTGGTTCGCTGTGTGCGATAAGTGTTGATTGATGCCCTAAAGGATCCTCTAGGTCTGACTTATATAGTCGCCAGATCCTAGGGTTATAGGGAAAGTCCTAGCCGAACAGTTTACAGAGTCCTACACGGTATACAACTAGTCTAACGTGTCTTGCACTCCAAGGCTCTAGGTATGTCGGTGACTGTCGGAGGGATAACCCCTGGGTGGGGAAAGCCAAGCACAAGTAGGCCGGCTCTAGAAGGAGCAGGCCGCCTGGCCGTCAAGAAGGACAACTCCAGCTAACTGGCGAACACCACCTGGCTGGGCTTATAACCTTCCCGGCTGGCCCGTCTAGCCGGTGGCCAGAAGAACCGGCCGGGTGGCCGCTTCCACCCGGCTCAACTCGGATTCGATGGAGAGCACGGAAGGGCTGACGCTCCGTGTGGGTTACGCCTCTGGAATGTCGTCATGACCAGCGCTACCCTACGAAGATAAAGCAAAGTGGTCGGCTGGATCGGCGAAAGCAGTCCGGGTGACCGTTAAAGCAAGGGTGACGCCCCAAAGGAAGCCCGGGTGTCCACAAAAGATAAGGATGACACTAAAAGAGGGGCAGACTGGGTCCTGGCCCACCAGCTGGGCCCTGCTGCCAGCCCTGTCCTGTAAACCCATATCCAAATAGTAAACCCTAGGACCCGATCTATAATCTTCCCCTAGACCAGTATATAAGGGAGGGCAGAGATAGGGTTCTAGAGAAGGCAACAATAGAAGGATAGAGGTGTTAGCACCAAGTTCCCATCTTCCTCTAGCTCTCGATAGTTGCTAAGGAAACAGCTCAAGGAGCATCTGTATAGGGCACTTGCTCCCTCATATAGTTCATCTTGCAGGAGTAGGGGTGTTACCTCGCCGAGAAGGCCCGGAACCTGGGTACGTCGCTGTGTTTGCAGTTCACCGTGCCCAACCCGTTGCATGAGCCACCGAATGCATCCGTGTCCCTTCTTTGCCATCCCCGATGGCACTACCGTGTTCCACACCACGACAGTTGGCACCCACCGTGGGGCACAACGCTTCAGCTGGGGTCATCTTCCGCACGGGACTTCGGCTCGTCACCGGTGAACGCATGGCCTCCGGCCTCGTTCTCACGCTCGGCGCTTTTGACTGCGTCATCGACAACGCCGCGTGATTCGCCGGGAACAGCTTCCCCGCCAACGGCTCCATCCTGCATTTTGGAGACGTCCGCGTCTATGTCGCCACTGTTGCTGAGGTTTTCCCCAGCGTGGTCACCCCCATCCTTGACGTGCCCCTCGCCAGCGGCCCGACTGCGATGAGTGGTTGTGTTGAAGTCATGGTGGTAAACGCCCGCGAAAACCATCGTCCACCTCAGGAGCGTCGGGCGGGAGGAGAAAACTCCGCGCCCGAGCAAGAGCAAGACCCGCTCACTGCCTCCATACAGCACTTGCGCGCTCTGGTCATCGTCAACGCAGACCCGGCAACTGCTGCGGCCGTGCTCGAGGCCACACGTCAGAAACACCTGGAGGAAGCCACCAAGGTCGCAGCTAACCAGCGTCGGCTGAACGCCACCGTGCATGAGTACAACGCGGCTGACGGCTTCGCCAGGAGGACCCAACATCGGGGGCGCGACCTAGCGTCAGAAGTGGACCGCGCTGCTGATTCACATGCAGGTGTGGCGCAGCCCGTCTATAGCACCCCCGCCAAGAACATGAGGGCAGCTGAGGCAATAGCCCCGGAGCTGAAGCACCTCGAGGGCGAGGAACTCCGTCTCCAGCAAGAGCGCATGCATCTCCTCTTCGCCACCACAAACAAGCAGCAGGCCGAAGGCACCCCCAGCCAGATGGGTAACTCCCGCGACATCGTCGTTCGCAAAGGCGCGGACTAGACGGCGCACAGAGGAAACAAGCATCAACAGGCATCCTCCCCAGGAGGGGTCAGGCAAAATAGCTGCCTGCGTGGCGAATCCAGCAACCGTGGCCGCCACAACCGGGATGCCGCCGCCTCCAGCGTAAGTCGCGCTCCGGCGGTAGGAGCTTCCCAAGGGAAGAAGACGCGTGCCCCGGAGGAGGGAGCATACATTATCAAGGACACGCCTGCATCATGCCTGAAGGGCCGGCTCGGCCCTCGAGAACCGGCTGACGCGCGCAAGCGCATCGATCTCCTAGTGCAGTCACGCACGCTGGAGGAGGAAAGTCCGGCTGGCCCGAAGTGTTTTGGCCCGTGCATCTGGAACGAACCATTTTTGAAAGGTTTTTCCCTCCCAAGGGACACGCCAAAGTACAACGGTACGATCAAGCCTAAGGACTGGTTGGTCGATTACACCACCGCAGTGGGAATCGTCAACGGCAATCTCCGCCTGGCCGTCCACTACGTCCCCCTCATGCTCGTCAACTCGACAAGAACATGGCTCAACAGCCTCCCCGACAACAGCATTAATGCCTGGCTGGACTTCGAAGAAGCGTTCATTCGCAACTTCATCGAAATGTACAAGCGACCGGGTCGGCCTCGTGAGCTTGCCCTTTGTGTGCAGGGCAAGGACGAGTCGGACCATGCTTACCTCACCCGGTGGACTAGCATGCACAATTCGTGCGAAGGGGTGCGCGAGCACCAGGCGATAGACTTCTTCACCAAGGGCTGCTGAGACGGCACCATGTTGAAGGATAAGCTCAGCCAGGCAGACCCGCAAACCATGGCCCAGGTCATGGCCATCGCGGATAAGTATGCCCCCGCTGACGCGGCCATGAAGAAACCCATCCCGGTGGACGACCAAGGCCAAATCATCACGGACGAACATGCGGAGCGCCGCCTGCCGGGTGACCATTATCCCAGACGGCACGACCATGACAACCTCCATGGAAAGAGGAAAGACGACCAGCCGGATAGCCGGTACGACACCAAGCAAGTAGACATTGTGCATGAGGACCCGGTTGCAGGCGGCAGCCGGAGACAGAGGCCGGATGAAAGGCCACCACGGCCCAAGTACACCATGGAGTCCATGCTCGATGGGCCATGCAAGTTCCACAGTGGCGGCAGCAAGCCAGCGAATCACACAACATGCCAGTGCAGCTGGACGAAGAAGATGGCCGAAGCCGATGGAATCCCACCACCACCTCCACCGCCAGCCGGAGGCCCACTGAACAACAGGGAGCGGCGTAACCGCCAAGAAGGATGACGAGGACGGTTACCCGCGACAAGTGGGCAACTACCACATATTCCTCACGGAGCCCGGAACAAAGCACACCAAGCGGAGGCGCGAGGCGGAGGTGAACGCAATCGTCCCCCCGTCCCCTAGTACCTGCACTGGTCGGATTAGTCGATCACTTGGAGCAAGGAAGTTCAGCCGGCCATGCTACCGAGCCTTGGCAGCTACGCGCTGGTCCTCGACCCCATCATCATCTCCAAGAAGCACTCGTGCCGCTTCTCCCGGGTGATGATTGATGGAGGCAGCAGCATCAACCTCCTCTACCGGAGTAGCCTCGAGAGGTTAGGCATCAGTGAATACCAACTGCAACCCTCGAGCACCGTGTTCCACAGAGCAGTACTAGGCCCGTGGCACTCGCCAATCAGCAAGATCCGGCTGGACGTCATCTTCGGCAGTGAGAACAACTTCCATCGTGAACCAATTTGGTTCGAGGTTGTGAACCTCTGCAGCGCCTACCACGCCATCCTAGGGCACCAAGCTCTCACCAAATTCATGGGAGTACCGCACTACGCGTACCTCAAGATGAAGCTATCGGGCCCAAAGGGAGTGATCACCATCGACGGATGCTACAAGCGTTCAATCGAGTGTGCTTCAGACGGCTCCGAGCTAACCAAAGCAATGATAATCACCGAAGAGAAGCGCGTCATAATGCAGAACATGGCGGCTCTTCAGAAAGATATGCCGGCTGGAGAACCTAAACCGGATGGAGAATCATAGTTCAAGCCCTCGCAAGGAACAAGGAAGATCTTGCTGAATGAGGAGGACCCAAGCAAGTTTGTCCTGGTCGGAGACGGCCTGGACAGCAAATAGGAAAGCGCGCTCGTCGATTTCCTTCATGAGAATCGGGACATTTTCGCATGGTGCCCCAAAGACATGCCAGGTGTCCCGACAGAACTCGCCGAGCACTCTCTTCATGTTCGACCAGACGCGAAGCCGGTCAAGCAATATTTCCGCCATTTTTAAGAAGAAAAAAGAAGAACCATCAGTGAGGAGATCACACGGCTGCTCGCAGCCGGCTTCATCATGGAAGTTTTCCACCCGGAATGGCTCGCCAACCCGGTGCTGGTGCTGAAGAAGAACAAGACATGGCGCATGTGCGTCGGCTACACCAGTCTCAACAAGGCATGCCCCAAAGATCCTTTCTCCCTACCGCGGATTGATCAAGTCATCGACTCCACGGCCGAATGCGATTTGTTGTCCTTTCTGGACGCTTACTCGGGCTATCACCAGATCAACCTCAATGTAACCGACCAAATAAAGAAATCATTCGTAACCCCGTATGGAGCTTACTACTACACCACCGTGCCCTTTGGGTTGAAGAACGCCGAAGCAACCTATCAGCGCTGCATGCAGAAATGTTTGTAGACGTAGATCGGCAAAAACGTGCACGCCTATGTTGACGACGTTGTCATCAAGACCAAGGAGCAACACACACTCCTTGAGGATCTGAAGGAAACATTCGACAACCTTCGCATATTCTAGATCAAGCTGAACCCGGAGAAGTGTGTGTTCGGCGTCCCAGTCGGCAAGCTCCTGGGCTTTCTCGTCTCTGAACGAGGAATCGAGGCGAACCCGGAGAAGATCGGAGCCATTGAGCGCATGGAGTTGCCGCAGAACCTGCGCGACGTACAGAAGTTCACCGGGTGCCTCGCCTCCCTCAGCCGGTTTGTCAGCCGACTGGGTGAGAAAGCCCTTCCCCTGTACCAGTTGATGAAGAAGACGAACAAGTTCGTCTGGACAGCTCAGGCGGACGAAGCTTTCCGAGACCTCAAGCGCATGCTCACCTCACCACCCATTCTAGCGGCGCTAGCGGAAAAGGAGCCTATGCTGATGTATATCGCCACCACAAACAGAGTGGTTAGCGTGGTATTGGTAGTGGAAAGACCAGAGGAAGGGAAGGCCCAGTTGGTCCAGCGCCCCGTGTACTACTTGAGCGAGGTGCTATCGCTCTCCAAGAAGAATTACCCTCACTACCAGAAGCTGGTGTATGGCGTGTACTTGGCCTCTAAGAAAATCAAGCATTACTTCCAAGAGCACTCTATCCGGGTGGTGGCATTGGCTCCGCTTGCGGAAATTATCGGCAATAAGGATGCCACCGGTCACGTGGCAAAATGGGCCATCGAGCTCGCTGCGCACAACATCCAGTACGAGCCATGGACAATGATCAAGTCCCAAGCACTGGCTGATTTCATCGTCGACTGGGCGGAGACACAGTACATGCCACCAGTGATGGACTCAACTTATAGGAAGCTACACTTCGATGGCTCCAAAATGCGAGGAGGACTCGGATCCAGAATCGTGATAACCTCGCCCAAAGGCGACCGACTGGAGTATGTCCTCCAGAACCACTTCAAAGCATCCAACAACGTCGCCGAGTATGAGGCGCTCATCCATGGGCTCAAGATGGCCAAGTAGATAGGCATCCAGAGGATGCTATGCTTTGGAGATTGGACCTGGTGGTGCAGCAGGTATCTGGCGAATGGGACGCAAGGGACGCAAACATGGCCCTCTACCGCTTCTTCGTTCAGCAGCTATGCGCCTGTTTCGAAGGATCCGAATTCCACCACGTGCCCAGAGCCAACAACAAAGCCGCTGACGCCCTGGCCAGGGTCGGCTCAACAAGACAAGCTATACCGCCTGGAGTCTCCCTCGAGCACTTGCACAAGCCCTCCATCACCCCGTCACCGAAATCTGACTCCATCGTGCTCAACGCGGATCCAGGAACAGCTGGTGTCGCGCCAAGCCCGGGGACTGCCTCGCCGCACCCGGGGACTGCCTCGCTGCACTCGGGGACTGCTGTAACACAGCCCGCGGTCGACACCAGCAAGCTACCACCCGACAAGCCTCCTGACATCCCGGAGCCGGCAATCCGTGAGGAGATCAAGCTCATCATGCAGACGGTGCACACCATTCGTGAAACGCCCGACTGCGCGAAGCCGTTCATGAACTTCCTGGCCAAAGACAAACTCCTAACGGAGGAAGTGGCAGCACGACTAGTGCGGCGAAGAGCAAGCGCCTACACCATCATCAACAATGAGCTGTACAAGCAAATCGTTGGGGGCATCTATCAACGATGCGTAAGCCAAGAAGAGGGAATCAGGCTCTTAGTGGACATACACCAGGGCGAGTGTGGCCACCACGCCTCGCCAAGAGCAATAGCATCCAAGGCACTTTGGCACGGTTTCTACGGGCCGACAGTGCTGAAGGACGCTGAGGGGATAGTCAAAGCATGCAACGGCTGCCAGCGATTTAGCCAGATGAAGCACACGCCGTCTGGAGCACTCTAGATAATACCAATCACCTAGCCGTTCGCAGTTTGGGGGCTGGACATGGTTGGGCCCTTCAAAACAGATCGATCCGGCATGACACACCTGCTCGTAGCCGTGGACAAGTTCACCAAATGATCGAGGCGAAGCCTATCAAGAAGCTGGACGGAGCAACGGTGATCAAATTCTTCACGGACATCATCATCCGGTTCGGCTACCCGCACAACATCATCACTGACAACGGAACCAACTTTGCGAAAGGAGTTTTCGCTCGTTTCTGCGGAGAAAAGGGCATCCGTCTGAACCTAGCATAAGCCGCACACCCATAGTCCAACGGACAGTGCGAGAGCACTAACAGGCTGGTCTTAGCCGGAATCAAGCCAAGGCTGATCGAACCACTCATCAGATCACCCGGCTGCTGGATAGAGGAGCTGCCAGCTGTGCTTTGGAGCCTGCGCACCACACCAACCGCTCAACCGGCTTGACACCGTTCTTCCTTGTCTATGGGGCAGAGGCAGTTCTCCCCACGGACATCCAGTTAGACGCGCCCCGCAAGAAGCTCTACACGGAGCAGGAATCCAAAGAGGCAAGAGAGGACAACATGGACCTGCTCGAGGAAGCACGTGAGTTGGCTCTGTCCAGGTCAGCAATCTACCAACAAGACCTGCGCCGGTACCACGCCAGCCAGATCCGGCCTACCTCTTTCCGTGAGGGAGATCTAGTGTTGCGCCTGGTCTAGAGCACCAAGGGAATGCACAAGCTGTCCCCACCATGGGAAGGCCCATTCATCGTCAGCCGGGCGCTTCACAACAATTCATACTATCTGATTGACGCCCAGCAGTCGGTGAAGAACAAGGAAGATTGCTCAGACGAGGAGACGAAATGTCCGTGGAATGCAAGCCTACTCCGGCCATTTTACACTTGAACGAAGAATTGTATGTACCTTACCTTTTCATGTAATAAATGAACAAGACCGGAAGCCTCGACATAGCACCGAGGACTTTGTCCCAATTCCGCACACCACCTAGGCCCCCATGATTTCTACAGGCGGCATAATATTTTCCACAAGGTGCCTAGATCAAACTCTTCGGTTCCGGCTTTAGACCGGACGCCGGCTGTCGACCCGGCAAGAGAAAAAACTCAAAAGCACATGCTGCAAGAAAATGCCAACACAGAAAGCAAGGGCGACCAAGCGAACCGTTTGCGCCTACATGAGTTAAGCCAACAACAACGAACCGAAGTATCGCGAGGCACACCAACATAGCCGCTCCTTAGGTTCCGGCTGCAGACCGCAACCCGGCTGCCAGCCGGCAAGGGAAACGCTCGAAGGGCCAATACTCGATGAGAAAAGGGGAGCTGCTAACGGCCTAACTCGAAGGGGCGTGCCCCTCTTTCCCTTTTACATTCAGTACCAACTAATGAATGAGCATATGCACAAGAAAACTAACCCAAAGCAACGCTATGTCTTGTGCAACCCGAGCCACACCTTGGCAGGAAACGAGGTGGCGAAAGAGCTTCGACCCGGCTGGCTACCCTAGCCTGCCCGAACCTCGGGGACTACACCTAGTGGGCGCAAGTCAAGATGGCGAAAGAGCTTCGACCCGGCTGGCTACCCTAGTCGGCCCGAACCTTGGGGACTACACCCAGTGGGCGCGCTCCCGCACACCCATAAACTCAAGTCAAGATGGCGAAAGAGCTTCGACCCGGCTGGCTACCCTAGCCGGCCCAAACCTCGGGGACTACACCGAGTGGACGCGCTCCCGCGCACCCATAAACTAAAGTCAAGATGGCGAAAGAGCTTCGACTCGGCTGGGTACCCCAGCCGGCCCGAACCTCGGGGACTACACCCAGTGGCTGCGCTCCCGCGCACCCATAAACTCAAGTCGAGATGGAAAAAGAGTTTCGATCCGGTTGGCCATCCCAACCGGCTCGAGCCTCAAAAACTGCAAATGACAAAGGCGTAAACATAGAAACGCCAAAGACAAACAAAAAGGCAGAGTGAGCCCAAAGAACTGAAGAGGCACCAAGCCATAAAGCGGAACACGAAGGCTCCGCACAGATTCATAATTTGGTGACAAAAGTCAGCCAAAATGTATCAACAACAAAATAATACTTTAACAAGTACACCCGGCATCCCGGGGATCAAGACTCTGGAGCCGGAGCGGCAGAGGGAGCATCAGTAGAAGGGGCAGGAGCTGCGCCAGCGTTAGTTGCAGGATCCTGGCTGGTGGAGGCAACGTCGATAGGATTTCAGGGCACCGGGGTCCAATGGAGTGGCAGCGGCTCCACAGGGTCGCAAAAGTCGCGTTCCAAGTCCACGTAGGTGCCAATCTTCACCCCGCAGGACCGGATCGCCGGAATGCTATCGCGAAGGCCCTCGTAGCTTGTCCCAAGACGGAAGCCACGTGTGAGGACACCAATATCAGCCCCAGGATACCACGACTTGACCAGGGCCAGAGCCATCTCCATGCCGCCTCGGGCCGCCCATTCCTTGTGGATGTCCAGGACGTCGATCCCACGAGACAGGGTAACCGCCAGGATGGCAATGTCATGCACGTCACCTACATCTGGCCAGATGTATTGGAAGAGGTCGTTGGCAACAACACGGAGGCCATTGCTCTCTTCCACCAACACCTTCACCAGGTCCAAGGCGGTCAGGTCACGGCCGATGTCCTCCACAGGTAGCTTCTCCAGGGCCATCTCGGTCGCCTCAGGATAGTGAGCTGCAGCGAAGGGCAGAGCTGAACAGTCAGGCCGAACTCAACAAATCATGAAATAATGGAGGAAGGAAGCTGAAGAACTTACTGACAACCATCTCTGAGATGCTCTGGAGGTGCTGATTCAGCTCCCCCTCCCAAGAGCGAAGAATCTTGATCGTCTCCTCCTATTGGGCGGAGATCGTCTCAAAGTTCTTCAGCGCCTCCGCCCAGATGTCAGCAACTTTCTTGCCCCGCTCCACGCTAACCTCGAGCTGATGCTTGGCCACGGAAAGTTGATCGAACTACGCTTGTCGCGCCTTGTTCGACTCTTCTAGCCGGGAAACCTCAGCTTAGAGGCGCTCCACCTCCTTCTCCTTGTGCTGGATCATGGCTGTAGGAGGATACCCGATGGTCAATAAAAAATGGGAAAAGGGAGCCAACCTCCAAGACAGATCTAAATAAGCAATCTTACGACCAAGATCCTAGGTGTTCTTCACAGACTCCACAAAAGCTCTCTGTAGCAAGAAAATAAATAAGTAACAGAATGGCAAACCGACTGGAAGAACAGAAAGTTGTGAGGGAGAACGACTTACCTCCATCAAGACTAACAAATTTTTGGCCTCGCCAAGGCCCTTCTCCATTCCCTCAACCAGGTGGCAAACCTGATTGAGTGCGACACGTGCCGCGCCCGAGAGCTGGGCGAGGATCGCACCCAGCGTCAGCATAGCCGGAGCTGGCCTCAAGCCGGTGACGACAATCTCGTCATCATCGGTAGCCGCACCAGAAGGCGTAGCCACCAACAACTCCCTCCCAGTCGGCGCAGAAGCACCCGGCTGGCCGTCGCCCACTGCAGCCGCCTGCGCGGCCCCAGCCTCCTCCGTCACCTCCGTTATCACGGGCCTAGCTGTAACACCCTCAGAATCGGCCCTATGCAAGTTTTAGCAATCCCCGCCAAACCCGCATAGAAATGATTCAAAGGTGCCCACCAGACACTTTCGTGCGGGTGGAAAACTAAGTAATATCATTACACAATAGTCCACGGTGGAACCCACAGAACAGATATATACAACAGCGACTCCCTGAGTCAAGAATACAGATATACAGTACAAAGATCCAAATCACCTTAAGACGATACAGCGTTCGAGTACGGACAAGACGCAAATGGGGCTAAGAGCCCTGAAGAATAACCAATGGCGTCCATAACCCTGCCCAGGCCAAGCCGGAAGGGTAACCTTGCTAACGACGTCGATCTCAAACCTGCTTAACAAAAGGGGTGCCGACAAAGGGCGAAGGAAAAGAGAGCGGTAAGTACTGAGGCCAGTACACGACAAGATTAGAATTCGGCGGTCCTCGCCTACATAGGTATGGTGGACTGAAGCGGCAGCGTAGCATACACTAAACAACCTATAGAGACTCAATACAACTAGCGACTATCAGATAGGGATAAGAAGGACCTACTCGGATCCAACCTGATTCTAACACCAAACATACCCATCCTAGTATTCCCCCTCGATACCAACCGAGGAAGTCAACCGAGGAACTCACACAGTTGGCAGTTTTATTCATTCGTTATAGTTGCGGCAATTACTAGTCAGATATAGATAGCATGAGTCATCATGATATAATAAGCAGTGGGCAGTTTTAAATAACCATTCCGTTGTAGTTATAGTACTTACTAGTCAGATACATATAGCACGAGGCATCCCAAAACCCAGCAGTTGTTGGCACTTTTATTTAGTCATTCCGTTGTAGTTGCAATAATTACTAGTCAGATACAATGGCAACGGGTGACAATCCAAACCAGCAGTTGTTGGCACTTTTATTCAGCCATTCCATTATAGTGAAGCTGATTACTAGTCATTATAAAGTCAAATTTATAGCACTACTTTAGTTATAGTTGTCTATGATCGAGATACTGTGCTCCAAGTCGTCCATAACCGCGGACACGGCTTTCAGAAAGTTTTACCCTGCAGGGGGGCACAAATAGCAACACACGCACGATCAACCTCGGGAAAAACCAAATAAAACCCAACGAGGCATCACGACAGAGCAATTGCAAGATTCATATAAATTTTAGGGGGCCACCCCACCAAGCTACCCTCTACGAAGTTGGCCAGCTCCGAGACGGACCCAGAGGTTTGTGACGACGGCTGTAAACGATTGGGAACCCAAAAGTGTGACTGGGCTTATCGATACCGCGAAAACGTGGCACGGGGTTCCAAAACAGTACAGGCGCTCCACGCGCAATCATAAATAAAGCAGTAAAGCATGGCATAAGTACATGATAGTAATAAATCCCCAAACTACTTGTGGCCCAAGAAATAAGATATGACTCAAGCTCTGGCTAGGGGAATTCATGGTCCCACATGCGGATAGTGCGAATATTCAAAAAACAGGTATCAAGTACTCGGGGTCCTACGGGACACAAGTGGACGGTTAAAAACCAAATAACATCTATTGACCACCTGTGCCTCTGCATTATTTACCTACTTTAATTTTAGTTATTAAACAGTAATTAAAGCCATAATCATCTCCAACATTAAACATGCGGCATTTCTCCAACAACGGTGGTACTTGAGAACATCGAAACAACACCTGAGCAAGCAACTATGACTCGCAAGGCCGACTATCTACCAAACAACAGGTAATAGGAGGTGTCCAAGGCAATATAATGGCTGCAAGGGATATCACGGGTACGGAAACTAAAGCATCGCAACACAATCAGCGATAGATCAACAGGAGGAAATAAAGACTATAAAAGTAAGATATGTAGAAAGGGGGAGGATGCTCGCCTGAAAAACATTGTCGAAGGTTCATCCGAAGAACGGGCGTCACTCGCATCAACTCATCGTCCTAATCCGTGAAGAAGCAAAGCACTAGAAGAAACACCGGATGCACTATTTAATACTACGGTAGAAGATCGGGCATGATGCATGTATGATGAATGACATGGCAAAGATGCGATGCAATTAGGCCATATTAAGCGGAACCAGGGTCCCGACAATTAAATTTTAAGTTCATGTTGTTTAGATACCCCGCAATTTAAATATTGTCTTAACAAGGCAAAAGCATGGCATCGATTCGCTACACAAACTTAAATGAGACCAATATTAGACTAGATTTGCCCGCATATGGTCTCCATATTTAATTATGAGGTGAATCTTCCAAATAGCCCTAAACTCCCACAAACATGTATGCATGCATGACCAATTTAATATGCAACAAGTATATATTATATATTATAAAAGTATTGGTCTCGTAAAAGAGGTCACACTTGGGTTTTGGCGATCTTGGGGTTCGCCGAGGGTTCGGGTTCGGTCTTCGGATCTTCGAAATCCGGGGCTTCGGGGTCTCAGCCGGGTTCGGTCTCCAAACCCGGAAGGAGGTATTGTGGTTTTTACATGAAGGAGATCTTGTGGTTTCCACGGCTTCGATTGTCGAAGGTGTTTCGGGCATCAGTGGTCGTCGTAAAATATTGTCGACAATGACGATGACCTTGTACAACTTCTCATCCTTGTACGCTGGGAGGATGTAGTCGAGAACGCGGCTCCCAAAACCACCATCTTGTTATCATCGCGCCGCGCCTTGACACGCTGATTTGTCAGGCAATACCAGGCCATCACCTTCACATCATTAGCACACCACCGCACAATCAAAAGGGGCCTTGTCTGATGGTGAACCTGCAGAACACCAGGGCATGCTAGGCTGGCTCTATCCGCTAGGCACGAGAGGGTCCATAGGGTCGACGGAGCGGAGGGTGGCCATGGCAGAGCAGCTCCGGGGAGGAAGCTCGTGGGGCAGAGCGACGGAGAGGCAGCAGCGTCTGCAGGGCTCGATGACGGCCTGCAGATGCGCGACGACGGGCGGCAGCGGCGACGGTTGCCGACATGCAGAGAGGAGCTCTAGGCGGCCGATAACCGAGCAGCGACGACGGACAGAGGACGGGGTAGAGGTGGCTGGCAACTTGGCTCGTGGCGCGTACTGCAGTCCTTGGCATCGAGGGGACACGGGGAAGGCAGAGGGTGTCGGTTGCCGGGCGATGGAGAGGTGGTGCTTGGCGGGGCGAGGGCAGGGGAGATGACCGGCGTGAGGTCGATGGGGCGGCGCCTGGCGAGGTGGCGGCCAGAGGAGCTTGATGTAGGGCGTCTAGGGGCGGAGCCACGCGACCGGGTCGAGCGCATGGGATCTCCGGCGGGCCGGCGGCAGGAGCACAGGGGAGGCTCGGCGGCAGGCGCTGCCTAGACGGGGAAGAGGGCGCGCATGCGGGGCTCCTGGCGGCGACGGGGTTGCAGGGAGGTGAGGTGAGGTGCAGAGGCGGGGGAGGGAGGCGGCGGTGGTTGTGCGGGACAGGGGGGGAGGGGGCGAGAGAGAGGCCGCGGGGCGAGTGGGTCGTGTACAGCGTACGCGAGGTGGACGCGGTCTGGGTGCTGGGTCCACGCGGGGACATGGGGAGTGGGTCGGGGCGGTAGGCCAGGGCTGCAGGGCGTGTGTGGCGTGTGTGCTGTGACGGGTGAGTGCGTGTGGAGCCAGGGGGTGGCGGCGGCAGGGTGGGGTGAGAGGAGATTAGGGTTAGGTTGTTTAGGGTTAGCCAGTTAGGGTTTTTGACTAGTGGGGTTGTAGGTGGTCCGGTTGGTTGGGCTTTTGGGCCTGGCCGACTGGACTGCCTCCCCAACAAAATTAGGTTTTATTTATTTTATTTAGTTTTAAATATCCTTTTGATAAAATTGTTTAGGAAAACAAAAGATCCAGGCGGACTGAGGGTTTGATTTGAAATAAACGACGGGGATATTTATTAAACAAATAGAGGCTTTTAGAGAAATAGTTTAGTGCAGAAATATGCATGATGTCATGATGACGCATAAATAAAATAACACGCGATTTTCTAGTAGCGGTTTACCCGGGGTGCTACACTGGCGGAACTGCCTGGAACATCGCTCTAGGCCGGGTTCACACTAGCCCCAGGATGAAGGAGGGGCGTCTCCGGGTCCTGCGCAGCCGCGAACAGCTGCCCCAACCGCGAAGACGCGGACGCCTGGTGCAGCAGCCCCGTGGTCGGGGAGCCTTAAGGGGCCCTGGGTGGAAACGGCGCAGCTGGCACAGCCGGTCCGGACACAGCCGGTGCGGGTGTAGCCGGCAACCTTGCCACCTCCTCAATCGGCGGAGGAGGGTGAGGAGCAATGACGACAACGCCACCATCGCCAAGAGACATCGCCTCACTGCATAGAGTGAAAAATAAGGAAAAAACACCTATAGAACCACAGAATAGCAAGGAGACGCAAGCAGGATGCTAACCCGACGACGGACGATGGATCAACAACTTGACGCCCACGGCGCGTCTTTTTCTATTCAACTGGAGCGGGAGCGGCAACAGGTGTCGCCCTCTTTCCCAGGGCTTTCGCCACGGGTTTTTCTCAGCCACCCTCCTCATCGATGACATCGACTACGACACAAACAAAGAATCAAAACCACAACCTCAAGAACCAGGACGAAAGAAGGAGCCGCAGCCGACAACTTACCATGAGGATCCAAGGGGCCGTCGTCCGCCTGGACGGGAAACCCTTCAGGCTCCGTCTGGGGGTACTTCTTCGGCTTCTTGTCCGCCAAGAAGGACGGAAGATGGAAGTCACCCATACCGTCCTCGGCCAGCTGCGCCGTGAACAACTAATCAAAAAGGGGAGCATAAGGCACCCAAGGAAAGCTAGCACTGATGCAGAATAAGAAGCTACACAACAAGAGAACAACTCACCCGAGGCGGCAGGCGGCCGCGATGGTACGGAGGGCAGGAGTACGCCCAGGTGGCCTCCATACGGAACTTGGAGATCATGGAGACCTAGTTCCGCAGGTCCTGGTAGGGCACCTCCTTCCGCGACGTCCTCGTCGGGTCATCAGCCATCGACATGTGGCACATCTTGTGCGACCACTTCTGCAGCGACAGCACGCGACGCACCATCCATGACAGCGTGATGTCCCGGGCGGTGAGCCTCTCCGTCTCCACCATCGTCTCCACCCGGGTGGCCATCCGCTCGAGGTCCACCGTGGCGCCCATGCCATTCGTCACCCAACCCTTCTATGTTGAGGGCAAGTTGGCAAAAGGCGGAAGGCAGATCCAGTCCACCTCTATGGCGTTGCTCACATAAAAATATGAGCGCTGCCACAGCTTGACAGTTTTGGGGAGCTCGAACTGCGGCATTGGCGAGGAGGACCACGGGTAGATGGCGCAGCAGCCCGTCTGCGTCAGCGGGCCGCCCTTAGAGGTGTTCTGGGCCTTGAAGTGGAAGAACTTGAGGAAGTTCGCCACCTCGGGCCACACCCTATGGTATGACTCATAGCAAGCCGCATGGTGCGACAGCTGCGCGATGGCATTGGCGCCCAGATGATGGAGTTAGAGATCAGAGTAGACAAAGAGTTGGAGGAGGAAAGGGCTGACGGGAAGACCAAAGCCATGAGCGAAGTGCGCGAGGAAGACAAAACGCTCCCCCGGCCGAGGATTCAGCACCCGCTCCCCCTCCGGCGCGAGCCGATGCTTCACGAGCATCGACGAGGGAAGAAACCTCCCCCACCGGTACTTGTTGACGAGTTCGTCGGTCATGAAGAACCCACACCAGCCGCCGCGCTGCTCCGGATCTCAACAGAAGCGGTGGCCGTGATGAACGGCGTAAAGTGGCTCCGGTGGCGGCAAGGAGAAGGGGCGCAAGATCAAGGTGTGCTGGAGCACGAGGAGAAGATGAGCTGGAGGATGGAGGACTATGGGAACTGTTCCCCCTCAGGGCTCTATTTATCCCCGCGGATGGCACCATCGACTTTTTGGCTCCTGCACGGCGCGTGGCATCAAGGCGCCATGGCCGCACAACATTACGACTCCAGATCCTTTGCGCCATCATAACCTCCACAGAAGATCCGTAGGCGTTACCGAGAGACGAGGCGTGCGCGCTCGCCCCGAGAAACCTCTGTAGCAAGTGACGTGCGCAGTTGCCAAAAAACTGAGGCAACGACGCGGAAGTCCAACTGACGCGGGCACCAGAGCTACGGTCGTGGGTGACGACATCAACGATGTCATCAAGCTAACGCTTCATCTTCAGCTACGCCATCCGGTCCCTGTCTTCGCTGTTTACACCCAGTGGGTGGCCATCGAATCCGTAACCGGTTAAATCCAGCCGGAAAGCAAAAGCAAAAGCTGCAGCCGGACGCAATAAAACAATCACTTCAAGAAGAAAAGGGAGCACGCAAGATCTTACCCACCGGACAAGCCCATACGTGCTCTGGGACTAGTGTTAGGGGGATAACCCCCGGGTGGGGAAAGCCAAGAACAAGTAGGCCGGCTCCAGAAGGAGCAGGCCGCCTAGCCGTCAAGAAGGACAACTCCAGCTAACTGGCGAACACCACACGACTGGGCTTATAACCTTCCCGGCTGGCCCGTCTAGCCGGTGGCCAGAAGAACCGGCCGGGTGGCCGCTTCCACCCGGCTCACCTTGGATTCGATGGAGAGCACGGAAGGGCTAAAGCTCCATGCGGGGTACGCCTCTGGCTCTCCCTCGTCATCAGACCAGCTGGCATGCCGTCATGACCAGTGCTACCCGACAAAGATAAAGCAAAGTGGTCGGCTGGATCGACGAAAGCAGTCCGGGTGACCGTTAAAGCAAGGGTGACGCCCCAAAGGAAGCCTGGGTGACCACAAAAGAGAAGGATGACGCTAGAAGAGGGGCGGACTAGGTCCTGGCCCACCGGCTAGGCCCTACTGCTGGCCCTGTCCTGTAAACCCATATCCAAACAGTAACCCAAGGACCCGATCTGTAATCTGCCCCCATACCAGTATATAAGGGAGGGCAGAGCTAGGGTTCTAGAGAAGGCAACAATAGAAGGATAGAGGTGTTAGCACCAAGTTCCCATCTTCCTCTAGCTCTCGAAGGTTGCTAAGGAAACAACTCAAGGAGCATCTGTACAGGGCACTTGCTCCCTCATATAGTTCATCTTGCAGGAGTAGGGGTGTTACCTCGCCAAGAGGGCCCCGAACCTGGGTACATCACTGTGTTTGCAGTTCACCGTGCCCAACCCGTTGCGTGAGCCACCGAATGCATCCGTGTGTCCCTTCTTTGCCATCCCCGATGGCACTGCCATGTTCCACACCACAACAGTGACTCGTCCATATCCTTCCTTTATCTGGCATGGGCCTCCCTTCTGGATCCATCTAACTAGGCCGCCTAGGAGGCCATGGGACTTGCTACCAACCGTGGGCCACCCGTGTTATCCGGATTAGATACATGTAATGGTGACACCCATTTAGCATATCCCCAACACCGAGCGGGCCTAGAGTATATCTATCCGTCATATGGATGGACATCTCCCACTCTTGATCCATGCGCTTCAATCCATACTTTCAGAATACCTAATGCCACCTTTATAACTAACCAATTACAAAGTGGTGTTTGATGTCATAAAAGTATCCATCCGGTGATTGTGATTAACATGATCTCATGGTCAAAGGATTAGGTTACTATGTATTTAAAAGCTTGTAGAAAATGAACTTAATGACTTGATCTTATGCTATGCTTACTATGGGTGTGTGTCCATGACATCATTCTCCTAATGATATGACCTTGTTATTAATAACATCCAATGTCCATGATCAGGAAACCATTATCATATATTAATCAACCAACTAGTTTAACAAGAGGCTTACTAGGGACTCTTTTATGTTTACAAAACACACAAGTATTAATGTTTTCGGTTAATACAATTATAGAATGGGATGCAAACATTTATCATAAACATAAATATATGGTAACAACCATTTTATTATTGCCTCTTGGGCATATCTCCAACAGTCTCCCGCTTGCACTAGATTCAATAATCTAGTTTGAAAACTTTGTGTTTTCAACACCTATGGCTTTATTGTGTTGTATATACACGATTGCTAGTGGTAAAAATAATATTCGGATCCGACACTTTCAGTTCCGTGTGTATTTGCGTCTCTATGCATCACTCATTCTCCAATGAGATATCATTGTATAAATTTGGTCCTTTGGGGTTAAAACATGTCGATACAATTGTCGTACAATATATCTTCATAGTACTAGCTCCTGTGAACCACACCTAGTTTGATAACAAACTACTTGACACAAATACCCTCTTTTGCTGCTACAATGGCAATCATATACTTAGCCTCCTATTGTAGTATCTGTCACAATGTCTTAACTTTGGAACTCATCCAAATCCATTATAGAACTTTCTTTCCATTACATTGTGCCACCCATAGTTTAAATTGAGATAAACTTAATATGTATCTTGTGACAAAACTAGTATCAATGTAATACTTTACAATGAACTATCTATCTATTTGTCACCTCTACAAAATAACATATTCTTAGTTCTTCCAAAGATCATAAGAATATCCTTACTATCTCCCAATGATCATATTATGAATTATTCTGGTATCTTCTCATAATATTTAGAGCATATGACATATTCGGATGTGTACATATCACGGTATGATTGATCAAAATATTCTTGTGATTTCATTTACCACGTGTCAAAAACACTTGGGTCTCATCTCACTTACTAAGTGTCAATACACTTGAATCTTGATTCAATCCTTTCCGCGTGACAAGTACCTTTCTTGTCGTTTCCATATTAAACTCATTCAATATCTCATCTATGTACTTCTGGCACAACCATATTAATTAGCGTCTAATCCATCCATATAGACATTGATGTCAATATTCAGTTTTTGCCTAAGTATTTCATCGAAATGAAATTCTTAACTTGTGTCAATAAAAGATACATCGTTTCCAATCAACAATATGTCTTTCATATAATGCATTAGAAATATATGTCTTAGCGTTCCCACTCAATTTCTTGCAAATGCAAGCATCTTCATCATCTCCAATGAAATTAAACCTTTTAATAGTTTCATCATGGTGAAGATTCCAACTCCGCGTGGCTTACTTTAACCATTGAAGTTTGCATGCCCTGTTAGCATCCTTTGAATTAACAAAACCCTTTGGATCATGTCATGTACATGTCCTAGGTAACCATTCTATTAGAAGAACTTGTTTTGTTTGTTCAACTACCATATAACAAAATTATATGTAGTGGTTGCTACATTAATCCGTCTAGACTAAATATCGATATGAAAGATTAAATCTTGTCATAATCAACTCCTTGAACATTGTTGTGAACTATTTCCCGGCATGTCGACTATTTCATAGACGTGAAACATCCATGTCTATTTCTTTATAGATCCAAAATACAACTATAAGGTCTTACACCTTTCTAGAGGGTCTTCTAAGTTCAAAGCTTGATTTCTCGTGTATGGAACTATCACAGATTTTATGGCTTCAAGAAATTTGACGGATTCAGGGCCCGTCATCGCTTCTTTTCATGTAGTTGGTTCATCATTGTCAAACAACAATGATTTAACTCTCAAATCTTGGTATTTGATTGTTTACCCGACCTGCTTGGTTCAATAGGAACTTAGACCTCTGTGACCACAACTTTTTAGGCATGTGATCCATGAGCATTTTTGCTGTTTCCGGGACACTTTCCGGTGCTGTGCAACTCAGCACATATAGCTAAGGTTCAATAACCTTATCAAAGTTCTGTTGTCCTCCCACTTAACTTTTCACGAAAAATTCCTTCTAAAGAAACTTGATGTTCTAAGCGACAAACACTTTTGTCTTTGGTGTTATGGAGGAATACCCAACAGTTATTTTAAATAGCCTACAAAGACATGCTCATCCGACTTTGGTTGTAAACATTTTACTTATGCATAGCATACCAATGTTTAAGAAAGGACAACTTGGGTTTTATCCCAAACCATAACTTATATGGTGTCATTTCAACAGATCACGATGGATCTCTTTTTCAGTGTAAAAGCGGTAGTCACTAAAGATTTAATCTTTTAAAATATAATGGTAGTTTTATAAATGACACCTTTGATCTTACCATGTCAAACAAGGTTTCATTATATATCTCGAACACTCCATATTACTATGGTGTTTCGGGAAATGCAAATCTGTGGAACAGTTTCTCAAATCTTAGGTGTTTTCCTAAACTTGTAACTCAAATATCTTCCTTTATGATCCAATCATAAACTCTTTATTTTCTCGTTACAATGATTTTCCACTTCATCTTGAAATTCTTTAAACATTTTGAAATGTTTCAT
This sequence comes from Avena sativa, assembly GCA_916181665.1. Taxonomy (NCBI): domain Eukaryota; kingdom Viridiplantae; phylum Streptophyta; class Magnoliopsida; order Poales; family Poaceae; genus Avena; species Avena sativa. The sequence continues at coordinate 217,156,755 of OV702279.1, forward strand.
ACTTCTTCCTCAGTAAGTAAATATACACATATATTCACTCAAATTTTCAGAGAAAACATATGAAGATGAAATCCATTGCTCATGACTACACATAATGGGCTACATACATCAATATGTACAAATTGCAATAAGTTAGTCATCCGCTCCCTTTGGCATATGAATGGAGTTTCAATTATCTCTAGGATAGTCTCATAAGTGTCATTTGATCAAAAATTAAAAGACTCCAAAATTCCATCAACATTGAGTTTCTGCATGCTTTCTTTCCAATATAATTCAAATAGCAATGTCACTTCATAAGTGATCTTTCAATCATTTGTCTTACGACATTTTTAGCATTAGTTTTATGGATGTGATTTCTCCAACTAGACTTGTATATCATCCATATATTATGGAATTATTAAAATAACAATTATTAAAACAAATCTGGAAGGCAAGCTTTGATGTTAACGAGAAACAAAAAATACTTTGTTTGTTTTCGATGAACATCATCACATATTCTCTTGCTAGTTACTTTTGTCATTGTAGTTCATGAATTGTGTTTTTCTGTATGAAAATTCACAACAAAAAATTCGGTATCCAATACCCAAGAACCACATTGTTTAACAAGCAAAGATACAATCATAACATGTATATCATATATATACCTATATCGGAAAGTTCCAGTCTTTCTTTTTCTGCCAAATATTTTTGACATTCTCTTTCAGCATTTCCTTTTTCCTTTTAAAAGAATCTATCAAAAGCAACAGTGGCGCCATACACATGACACATAGTCCAAAGCATGTATAGTCAAATACTAATATATTTGGACTTGCACTTTGAAGTAGATCACTATCATCAAATGGTTGGCGTTCTTTCGAATTCCATTCTTTAGTAATCTTTTAGTGTAGTAAACATTTTACCTACATCTTTTATTCATCATTATCATGATAGTTTTCATGATCAAGTTACTATAGCTTATAATGGTGAATTGCGAGTATAATGTTGTTCTCCAAAACGTTTAGGATGATTAGGATATCTAGCATCTCTAACCTTCACAAATTCTCATCAAATATGAGAACATATATTTTTCTAAATTATACTCTATCATGTTGCAACCAAAACATTGTTCCAGATATCCCAATATATTCCACATATGATGGTTTCTGAAACACTCCTTTCAGATCCTAGAGAACCTTGATATTAAAACAATCTTTTGAATATCAAGAATCATGGAGACAAACATGATACTTAGATACTAACACTAGAATTGTTACTCTTGATTTAATACTAATTATTAAAATTCATGGAGTAAACAAAGTTTTGCTAAAAGTTTGCAATAGGACTTTTAAACTTTAGATTGACACTCAAAACAAGACGATACCAATTCGTAAAGTAACTATCCGGAATTATATAGTTCTATTATCTCAATTATAACTAAGCGTAAGGTGGTGAACGGATTCCAATGACTACAACAACTATGCAAATTCACTTTGATTTAATTTATGATAAATTGTGTTCAACTTTAATCATATTACTTTTGAACTCCCACTCAAAACAACATCCCTCACATTACCTTAGTGATTACACAAACCAAATCCACTACACCAAGTCCGATCATCACGAGAGATGATGTAGATTCAAAGGCGAACGATCAACATGTTCATCATATCATCCATATGACTCATGTTTTACCATTCGGTATTCCATGTTCTGAAGCCATGTATGTACATGCTACGCTCGTCAAGGTTAACCTTAGTATCCACATGTGCAAATATGGCTTACACTAGTTGTATGCACACGTAGAATCTATCACACCCTATCATCACGTGATTCTTCGAAACGACAAGTCTTAACAACGGTGCCTACTAAGGACAGACACTTTATTACTTGATATTTAGTGAGAGGGATCATCTTATAATGCTACCATTGCAATCTAAGAAATACAAGATGCATAGAAAGGATTAACATCACATGCAATTCATAATATGTGATCTGATATGGCCTTTCTTCTTGTGCCTTTGATCTCCATCTCCAAAGCACGAACATGATCTCCATTATCACCAGCGTGGCGTCAAGGTCAATGGCACCGCTTCATGGTTGTTCATCACCAACAACAACTATTACAACTACTCGAAATAAAGCTATTACATGATGAATAGACACACATGTCTTAACAATTTTAAAGACAACCATTAGGCTCTTGCCGGTTGTCAAATTACAATAATGATCATTGCATACATCAAATATAATCACAATCACATAATGGCCATATTATATCATATCACATGCCCTATAAATACAAGTTAGACGCCTCTAATTTTATTTGCATGTTTTACGTGGCTGGGGCTTTCGAATAAGAACCATTCTTACCTACAAACTAGAACCACAACGTTGATACAAGTATTGTCAAGTGCCCGATGTAAATTGAATCTTAACTATCATGGGAGAGACAAACACCCGTAAAGCCACTTGTGCAATGCAAGTTGCACATTGATTGTGGAGCAAGTCTCATGTGCGACGACATGTAAGGTTAGCCCGGGCTGCTTCATCCCACCATATCGCAAGATGCAAAGTACATGAAAAGCAAGCGACAACAAAAGCATCAACTCCCACAAATCCATTGTTTTCTACTCGTGCAACAGATCTACGCATAGATTCGGCTCTGATACCACTGTAGGGTTCGTTGCATGGAAAACAAAAAAATTCTATCGCAAGAACACATAAAGCCAAGATCTAATCCACGAGATCGGTGCCACGAGATTGAAGAGAACTAACCCTCATAGATCCAAAGCATTTAAGGAGATCATATTCTCGTGGTTGATGTAGTCGATCACTTGCCGATCTCAAGATCGTGTAGCGATCCTTCCGGCGCCATGTTCCGGCAGCGCTTCCGTAGTCGGTCACATGTACGGTAGTCGATGAAGGCCTTCCTCTCTCTTGTTTCAGCAGGGTAGCGGAGGTTGTAGATCTCCTCAAAATCCCAACATCACGACGGTGTGGTAGTGGTGGTTGTGGTGGAGGAGAGATTTCTGCAGGGCTTCGCCTAAGCCGGAGCAGTATGGTGGACGAGAGAGAGAGGGGTGTGGCGGCTAGGGTTTAGACGCCAGGGCTTGAGGTGCCAAAGGGGGGTGCCTCACCCCTCCTTATATGGGAGGGGGACGGCGGCCAAGGGCCTTCTAGCCCTAGTCGAGTTTCCCCCTAGCAAGGGGAGAGTCCCTCCCCAACTCGGCTAGGAAGAGGGGAGTTATAAACTTGCCTTTCAAGTTTTCCCTTTCCTTCCGAAACTAGGATTTGAATTTTCAAACTAGGATTTGACTTTTCAAACTAGGGTTTGACCCTTTCCTCCTAGTACATGGCCGAGTTTACCTTGGGCTTGGTGCGGCCAGCCCCTTAGGGCATGCCGCATCCCAAGTGAGCCCCCCAGGGTGGTGGACCTTCCAGAACATTCTAGAAGATTATGGTCAAAACTCCAAAAACATTTCTGAACCCCAAAAATTGACTTTCCTTATATGAATCTTATTCTCCGAACCATTCCGGATCTCCTCGTGATGTCTTGGATCCAATCCGAGACTCCGAACAACATTTGGTGTCTAACTCATATTCCATATCTACTTAAACAACATTGAATCCTTAAGTGTGTCTCCCTACGGTTCGTGAACTATGTAGACATGATCGAGAAACCTCTCCGATCAATAACCTATAGAGGGATCTGGAAATCCATATGGCTCCCACATATTTGTATGATGACTTCATGATCAAATGAACCATTTACATACGATATTGATTCCCTTTGCCGCGCGATACTTTACTTATTCGAGGTTTGATCGTCGGTATCTCTATACCTAGTTGAACCTCGTTACTGATAAGTACTCTTTACTCGTACTGTGATGTGACATCCATTGTGACCTTGTCACATGCTTGCAATCCAATTGGATGACACTCCACAAAGAGGGCCTAGAGTATATATATCCGTCATATGGATAGAAAAATCCCACTCTTGATCCATGCGCTTCAATCCATACTTTTAGAATACGTAATGCCACCTTTATAACCATCTAGTTACGAAGTGGTGTTTGATGTCATCAAAGCATCCATATGGTGATGGTGATTAACATGATCTCATGGTCGAAGGATTAGGTTACTATATATTTAAAAGCTTGTAGCAAACAAACTTAATGACTTGATCTTATGCTATGCTTACTATGGGTGTGTGTGTCCATCACATCATTCTCCTAATGATATGACCTTGTTATTAATAACATCCAATGTCCATGATCAGGAAATCATGATCATCTATTAATCAACAAGATAGTTTAACAAGAGGCTTACTAGGGACTCTTTTATGTTTACAAAACACACAAGTATTAATTTTTTGTTGTTAATACAATTATAGCATGGGATGTAAACATTTATCATAAACATAAAGATATGATAACAACCATTTTATGATTGCCTCTTGGGCATATTCCAACAGTTTTACTTGGTGGTGGGTATTACCCAAGGTCGTCCCGCCATCATCGTGGTTAGGGTTGAGACTTATCCTTCCCCGCCACACCACATCACCCCTGAGGCATGACTCAACCTGGCCAACGGGTCGGCCCAGAACTGTCTTGACGTTCCTGGCCCGACACAACACACCAAGGTACGTCAAGCTCGCAGGAACCAACACAGGGCATGTCTTCCAGGCGAACGACACCATCATGGCACACGTGGGCTTGTTGTTTTTCACAGGCCCGTGAAAAAAAACCTTTGGCGATGGAGGAGGACTCGGCATGAAGGCCATCCACCCGGTGGAATAAAATCCTAAATTCTAATATAAAACCAAAGCATTCGGTGGTTTGTTGGTCAAGATTTTAATGCGGAAGGAAGAGGTCAGAGTTCAGTTCCCGTCGAACACTTATTTTGACAACTACCCCAGATTAGCATTCTGTAGTTTGTTGGTAAAGCGAAATTTCTATATTAATAAAGGACTATGCTATCTAGGGAATATGTGCCCGATTAGCTTTCTGTGGGCTCGGATTAATATGGCAACCCGGCCGTGCATTCATACGGCCCAACTGCCACATACGATTCTTTTTTAGTTCAAAATTTTAAAATATTTTATCCTTGAACCCTAATTCGAAATTTAGATCCGTTTTCATGGTTAGATTTTTCGCATCAAGATCTTCGAAACTAGATCCTATGTTGATATATTTTGACAAAAAAAATTGATCCTAGTTACCAGATTACTAACACTTGGTTACTAGGTAAATTCAAGTTGGTTACCAGGTTAAAATCAAATGGTTGCCGAAGGTTTCTGAACTTTGTTTCTCAATAATATAAGCCTTATATGATGGTAATATAGTACTTTATGTGTTCAAAATGGATCAAGTACCTATTTTATATACATATAAATCATTGTTATCATTAGAAATATGTAAAAATTATCTAGTGATTGTGTATTATTTGGCTAGTAACTGTTATCTATCAATCCAGTGGCTATAGTACAGCAATCTGGCAATAGAAAAAATATCGTCAAAACAAAACAATATAGGATCTTTTTTTCAAGTACTCGTAGGGACGAACTCAGAAGTGAAGACGGATCATTAATCCGATTAACAGTTTAAGAGATAATTTATTTTGAATTTTTAGATTGCAAAAAATAATCTTGCATGCATGGTCGTTGGCTCTTTGGCACTTATAGGTATGCGATCTGACAACCACCCATCATACTAAGTACTAATGTGGGACACAGATTCTTGATAGATTAACCGATTAGTAAATATTCCATGGATTGCAGGCTTGATGGGCCACGACCCCGATGTTTCATGAGAGGGGCCTGTGCCATTCTTTGTTCGCATGCCATGGGCCGGCCCGATGGCCAGGTTTACTACTCCATGCATACGATTTTCTCTCAGTTTTACGGAAACAGTGAGTTTTATTCATCAACAATATTCATAGGAATATACATGCGATATCAGGTGTGCCTAGTAGCCACACATGACGACCAACTGACATTGACATAGCCACCTTTACAAGAGAATATACATCCCAATTCGACTCTCCTTTCATGATGAAACGACACTTTGCTAAGAAGAGTAATATATTCAATCTCCTTGATAATCATAGCATAACAACATGGTTCCTTGTTCTTCAAGTTTGTTACTACCTCCACACAATCAGACATGACCTAGATGTCAGGGACATTGAGATCTAGATCTAGCGTCAGGGACAAATCTTGATTGCATACAATAGCTTCCAGACTGGAAGGATAATGTAGTTGTCTTCTTGTTGGAGTTGTCTATTTTATAAATATCATAGAGCTTCCCAAAATGGCTGAGTGGGTTAGCACTAGTCATATGCTCAAAATCCATCATATTGATGGAAATCTGTAACTCAAAACAAAACTTAACAGAACTAAAGTAAATAAGCAAAAACTAAAATACCTACAACGCTTAGCTCCCCGGCAACGATGCCAGAAAATAGCTTGATGACTGCAAGTGCACAGAACGGTTGTAGCTAGTTTTGAAATAAAGATACCGATCCCACAGGGAGCAGGAGTATGAAGTCTAATAACTCTTAAAATAAATACTAAAAATAGAAATGCTAAATAAAGTTCTAAGTGACAATATAAAATGCGAGTGTTGTGTAGAAAGGTGTTTTGCGGGTTTTTGGTATAAAAGAACAATGAGTAAATTAAACAAAACTGAATATAGTAAATAAGTATCGCGTGTGTAAAAGAGATTTGAAACTTTAGTGGGTAAAGGCGTTCTTAGGGATTAGAGGATACACCACTAGCATTATAAAGGGATAAGATAAAGATTATTATCATGAACATTCTCAACTATGTATGTGTGGGAGGAACTCTGTATTTGGACAAATAGGCAGCAAGCACTGCTCACATCATCCTCATAACCACAACGGACCTCAATCAACATCAATTGAATTACTATGCTATTAAGGGACTTAATCCCGTAGGACGTATCCCATGGCATGGATAGTGTTTCATGAGTTTCCTCGGTTCCCAAGTTGATACGTAAAGAGTGCCAACAACTTTATAGTCACTACAAAAGCCAACACACCTCCGTCTACCAACAAGTAGGTCCCTCCAACAAATCCCCACAAGAGGCAAATATTGAGAGGTCGACTCCTCCCAACATCAAGATGAAGACAATCTAACATATGGTCACAGTGATGAATATCATAATAAACTTTATCTTATTTCAATCTCATGCTAGGGTTTCTCCATCTCCCCAAGAACTAATGATCTACTCAGACATGGAGGCAATCAACATCATGACAAAGACAATGGAATCTATCATAGATGAAGAGTACTTGTATAAATCCACAACAAGCACGGAAATTACAACAAGATCTAGATAAGATGTAGATGGGATGGATGGAGATGGTGATGTAGCGGTTGATGATGAAGGTTGATGCCTTAGCCTCCTGGATCTGCGTAGGGTGAAGATGGATCCCCAGTGGATGAGTTCCCCCTCCATATGCCTTCCGAAGATGGATCCCAGGATTACCATTTTTGCGAGACATAACAGAATTGGTAGCACAGTACATCATCCATTATAAACCATAATAGTCTTAAAAATAGTTGATCTCATGATCAAGAATCAAAGCAGCGGAATAATAGTAGCGTAGTATAGGCTCCATCTTCATGGTCACAGGCAATACTGACGATGGGAGATGATCCTAGTTATCGTAAGCATCCGGTTGTCCATCCTCCTCATACTCTCCTTCGTAGTCTGGCCATGGGAATAGCCAGGGACAAAGCCATGAGTACTTTTAAGTACTCGCAAACTATCACTAAAGCAGTAAGACCAAACTAGTAGGAATCCTAAGCTCTAGGTTTGTTTGCATCAAGCCAATTTTATTTCATAAGTACTTAGTAGTAAAGGCATAACTTTAGTTGTCTAGATTACTTAAGTGCGAACCTAGTTCCATGTCCACATCCTTGTGGGGTCAAGTCAAAGTCATAATTCAAGTCACAAGTCATTTTGAAAACATCTGACAACGGAACAAGATGGCCATCCAACTGTCCATAACTGCGGACGCAGCTATTCGAATAGTTTGACACTCTGCAGAGGTGGTACACTTTCACCACAACATTCGATACATCCGTCTAGGATAACCCTAAATCATCATACTTGGTATGCTGATAATCAATCCTAACCTTTCAATTACACACCCTAGTATAGGCACCCCCTGTGAGTTTGGCCTCCCAGCCATGACCATCTGTCATCCTGGGAACTACATAGGTGGGCATTCACATTCACAAGTGAAAGGACATTTATTATTATAATCACTTTTTGTGTTCGGTAACAACAAGTAGATCATTTTACAGTTTGTTACTATCCATAGGTTGTTATAATGCTAAGGTAAAAGAACCCTCACACTAGGAAAATATTCCTGCAAGTTTGACTTGGTTCTGGAAATTCCAGACCGGAGTCTCCGGTCTGGCTGGACCGGAGTCTCCGGTGTGGACCGGAGTTTCCGCAGGAGTCCCCGGTGGAGGCATCCAAATCCTGGCTGGGACAGTCTGTAAGGGGGTGCGGAGCAAGGTCCGGAGGCTTCTCCGAAATCTCTGGTGTGGGTCTTGGACCAGAGTCTCTAGTGGTGATGGACCGGAGTCTCCGGCCCACCTGGCTCATAGAAGGGCTGGGTCGTACTGCATACTGGTCCGGAGGCTGGTCCGGAGATGGACCGGAACCTCCGTTGTAGAACGGAGTCTTCGGTCCTCACACCGGAGTCTCCGGTCTGACTTTTCTCCAACGGTTAGAAAACGGTTCATGGAGGGGGCTACTTATAAATAGGGACCCTTATCCCCTTCCTCCAGCTGCTCGACCTACTCAAGAACAAAACCTCCATTAGAGCCACCAAATCAACAAGATCTCTTCATCTAACCATCCAAAGTCATTGATCTTTGGAGAATTAAAGGAGGAGGTCTTGATCTATAGCTTCACCAAGAGAGATCTTCATTTCCTCCTCATTCACTTGAGGGCCCCCATGCTCTAGTGTTTCTTTGGAAACCCTAGCTTTGATTTGGTTCTTACAAGCTTGTCTTTGATTTTTTTGACAGCTTGCTTGTATTTGGGAGACTCCAATTAAGTTGTGGATGTGTGCCCCGAACTCGTTGTAAAGGTACCGGCTTCCACCTCAAAGGTTGCCGATATAGTGGAAGGTGAATCGAACCCCTTGGGGTGAGGTTCATCGGAGAACAAGGGAGGCCTCTCGTGCGTTGGTGGTTTGAAACCACCCCCTCTCCAAACGTAGACGTACTTCCCCTCAAAAGGAAGGAACTACGGGAAACAAATCCTTGTGTCTCCATGTCCACCACTTTGGTTACTTCTATCCTTTACCGCACTTTACTTACTTGTTCTTGCTTTGTGTTGTGCTAGTTGTTGCTTGTTTGACATATAGGTAAATTCACCTTAGCTGCATAATCTAGAGAATTTACCTTTCTTGTCAAACCCTAATTTGAAAAAGAAGAAAATTTGAAGTAGCACCTATTCACCCCCCTTCTAGGTGCCCATACGATCCTTTCAATTGGTATTAGAGCCTTGGCTCTTTATTCGGGCTTTACCGCCTAAGATTATATGGGTAGAAACGATGGGGAAGGTGGTGGTGAGCCAACCTCGGTGACCATGGATGATCTCAATAACTTGGAAGCAAGATTGAGCTCTACCATGGCCAACGAGATCAAACAATTGCACAAGTTACTTGAGAAACTTGTTAAAGATAAAGTTGTCTCATCATCCCCTTCTCCTCAAGAGGAGCTTCCACCATTACCCAAATAAAATGTCTCAGTATCTCCCACGGGTAAGGTGGTGGGGATAATCAAGACAATACTAATTCCTCCACAAAAGGGAGTGGTGGGAAGGGAGAGCACCATGACTCTCATGGATGGTACACTCCCGACCCTCCAATTCCTCACCATCATATAAACAATAGAGGAGACCCACCAAAGCTAGAAGCATCTACTTTTTCTCAATGGAAATCTCTAATGAAAACTCATGTGCGCAGCTCTTGCATTGAACTATGGAACATCATTGAACAAGGACTCTATATTGGGGATCCAAACAACTTGACAAGAAGAGAAGTTGTCAATAGTCAACTCAATGCCACCGCTTGCACATGATTCAACAAGGATTGGGTACAAAGGATTTGTAGGGATCTCAACCTAATAAGGTAGATTCCTCCTGTGTTTACAATGCTAGTCCCTGGATCAATAGCTAGCATCCACAGTTAAGATGTAATATCAAGAAACAAAGGTCATAATATAACTTTATAACCAGGAATAACATAGATATATTACATCTTACATAGCTCATATGGCTATTACATTACATTGCAGCGGAATAACTATGGTCAAGTGGTCCTTCATCTTCAAAGTGCCACAGGCAGATGTTGGTTGTAGACTTTGTAATCCTAAACAATCAATCTTCCCTAAAAACAATCAAACCTGCAACATACAAGTTACAGCCACAAAGGGTCAATACATTTGAATTGTATTGGCAAGTGATACTATGGTAGTATAGTGGAATCTATCATCTATATGCATTTGGCTAAGTGGATTTGAGGCTTGCATTGCATAAAATAGATTTTTCCTTAACTCTTGAAAATACTAAGTTTTTGCTTGACAAAATCATTTTTCCTCAATCAAAGATTTCAAGATCCTTGTACCAAGCCATCTCTCCATCAACGATTGAAGAATTCAAACAATCCCTTGTTCAAACCACAAGATTTTAATTTAGAAATTTTGAATGATGAGATTCTTGATTGTTTCCATGTCTTGATGCTCAAATTGTCCTTTACCAGGGACATGGCTAAGTACTTAGATTTTACACTCTGCAGAGGTGGTGCACTTTACCCACAAGACTTGGTTTCCCAAGACAAGATCTTTCAGAAGCTTTCCCTTAGACCAAAATGGACGCGCTCCAACCTATCAAACACTACCACCAACTGTCCATATGGCTAAGTTCTTGCAACCTATCTGATCATGGCAGAGCCCATATTGCCAAGTGGTTGCACTTGAAGCTTCTCAACATTTGACATCTCAAATCTCTTTGTTTCCTGGGTGGCATTCCACAAGTGAGATACACAATCCAAGCCTATGGCATTGTGAACCACTCAACCATTCTCCACCATGCAAGCCCATTCCACCCAGGTGATTCATTAACTTAGTTGTTTTATTAAACAAAATCACAAGTCCTTTAGACTTAGAATATTTTTCCATAGTGTGAATATATATTCCACCCATGTTTTCTATTAGCTAGGCTAAGCTTGGTAGTAGTAGGAAACTTAACTTAGGAAATCCTACTAAGGATTCATCTACTAGGTTTTCCTATACCAAGATCTATACTTAGCAAAATCCATGCAAGTTTTACTTAGCAAAATCAATAATGCATAGTGAAAGTAATGGGACAAAAAGTATGAAGCATCACTTGCCTTTTTGGTAGAGTATAGGTTCACTTCTTGATCTTTGCAACAATCACACTCTTCAAGTCACTACAAATCAATCAAGCAAGGCACAAACACAATCTACCAATCAAGCAAAACAACACACATAAATAACAAAGTCAAAAAAATGCATGCAAGCATGCCAAGCTTTGTTTTGTTTGAAAAAGTGGTTCCTAGTGGGTCATAGTCATTTGGGTACATCTAATGGTCATTTCCTAAAGTGGCCAAGTCATTTGCAAAAGGTTTCACTTTAAAACCATTTTCAAAACAAAGTGTTATTTTATGTGGTGTAGAAATATTTTTATTAAGGCATTAGCCTATAGGGTTCACCAAATGAGTTGCTATTGCAAAACTTGGTGTTTTTGGGTCAGTAGGTTTGGTCCAAAACATTTCCTTAAAGTTTTCTTTTCATAAACATTTTTATAACAAAAACTATTCTTTTTATTTGGCTAGAAAATGACTAAGTCAAGTAATTCAACCTAAATTTCACCAAAATCATTTTTAACACCAAAGGTTGGTTCCTAGGGTCAGTAAGGTCACAACAAACCATTTGGCAAAGGTTTGATCTCAAAATTCATTTTTAAATGATTTTTCTAATGTTAGCAAGCACACAAAAGAATCTACAAAATCAAACAAGCTAACAGATACTATTTGTCAAACTAAGGCCATGGTTGGCTAGGGCTTGTTCTCCTGATTTTATTGATATAAAATTTGCCAAATTTGGACGTGTGGATCAAAAGATATACGGGTTTGAAGTTTGCAAAAGTTTCTGTTTTCAAATTCCGTTGTAAACCAAATAACAGACACGTGTCCTAATCCTACTCGCTGATACCGTTTCGGTTGGATCAAGCGTCGAGAGGCGTTGGATCTAACTCAAATCGTGCGGTCCAGAGGACATACCTCTTCGCGTTAAGTGATTCTGTCCAGTGCGTCCGATCTAGATCTAACGGCTGTTGGGTGCTTGACCATAGTCGGGCGGCGCTGCGGCGGCTGCTGGCGGCGGAGCGACCAGACGGTGGCGGCGCCGGCAGTACAGGAAGCAAAGGAGGGTGTGGAGATGCTCACCGGATTCGCTGACGCTCGCTGATGCTCAACGTGGCACTTGTCCGTCGAGGGGCGCTAGGGAGCAGCTGCGATTGCTCGCCGGAGTTGGTTCTGGCGACGGTCGCGTGCGGTCGAGGTCGAGGACGACGCTGTGGTCCACGGGAAGACAAACGAGGCACACGGTCAGGAGCGCAAGGACACGAAGAAGGCGTGTGCGTGAACGAGAGGGGTCGGGGTGGTCTGGAATTACCGGAGAAGCTCGTCGGAGGCGAGCCAGACGGCGGCGCTCAGAAGCTTGACGTAGGCGACGTTCTGGGGCGCCCGCGGTTGAACAGAGGGTACTGGGAGATGCGTCAGGTAGTGGGGAGTGTGCTTGTGTGCTTGTGGAGGCAGGAGGGGGTGTGGCTCGGCCGGAATCGAGGGAGGACGGTGGTCGGAGTTGCGGCGGTGCAAGCTCAATTTGCAGCAGCCTCGGGGCAGAGAGGGAGTGGCGAGTGAGGGAAAGGGCGGAGGAAACGCTGGCGATTAAGCGTGTGTGGTCAGGGGGCGTTAATCTCACGGCATTGAAGCGAATTGACGAGGCAATCAATCGGCAGTAAACGGCGAGGAACGGGTCGCTGCGGGTGGAGAAGAAGAACAGGGGAGTGGGGTCCTCTGTCAGCGTTTGAGTGAGGGGGAGAAGAGGGTCCACATGTCAGTTGCTTTGCGGGTTAGGGAGTTGGTTCGAATCGTTTTCTGCGGAGTGAGGGGAAACTGGGCTAGGTGGGCTGTTTGGGCCGGGGTAGTGGGTTGGGTCTGTTTTCTTATTTTTTTCTGTCTGATTCCTTTTTCTTTTTCTTTTTCTATTTCCTGTTTTGTTATTTCAAACAATTATTCAAACAATCAAACAAGGTTCAAGTCAATTCAAACAAACAACAAACTTTTTATTTGAATTTGGTTCTGTTTATCAACATAATCCAAATCCAAAATAATATTTTTATATTTAATTTAGGATCCATTTAATAATTAAATAAAATGGACTATGGTTTATTAATAAAATAGGGTTTGGTTTATTTAATAAAATTTTCATTTAAATTCCAAATGTTTTCAAAACCCAATCAGTAGGTTTTATTTGGAAATAAAGAATATTTGGAAAACTTGTTTAAAATAAAATAATCCTTTTACTTTAGGGTCCATTAATAATTAAATAAAATGGGCCTTAGTTATTAAATAAATTAGAATTTGATTTTATAAATAAAATCTTTATTTGAAACCTAAATATTTTCAAAATCAAATTAGTAGGTTTAATTTGGGAAATATATAATATTTGGAAATTTGTTTAAAACAAAATAACATTTTTGCTAAAGGGGCCATTAGTAATTAAATAAAAATGGGCTTTAGTGATTAATTCAAATAGGATTTGTTTTATTGAGATATTTATTTTGAAATCTAGAATAAAGCCTAAACACTTTAGTAGGTTTTATTTGTGAATATAAAATGTTTGGAAAACTTATTTAAATTAAACAAATAAGTTTTGATGGTTTATAAATGATAGAACCTTATTAACAAAACTTGGTTATTAAATCCTTATTAATTTATTTTAAATAAACCTTTGCTAATCTTATTTAGAATAAAATGTTTTAATTCCAAAGCTTGGCCAAGTTTTTAATTTGGATTTATAAAATAATCTTTATTTATAAAACCATCTTTTCTTTTGAATACCAAATCTTTTATTAAGAGATCCAAAATAGTATTTTAAATATTTTTATTTTCCTTTAATAAAAGTTTATCTTTTTAAATCTCTTCAGGATTTATTTGATTCAAATTGGTTTGAGGTTCCATTTGAATTCAAAAAGTTTCTTCTGGCTCTGAGAATCAAATAAAGTTTTATTTTATTCATTTATTTTCACATTACAAGATTTGGAAAATCTTGGGATGTGACAGGATTACCCACACGTTGAGCACCTCAACACCGCCAAGGAAGCTTGGGATGCTCTCACAGTGTTGTTTGTTGGGAATGAGAGCATGAGAAGGAACCGGTATGATTCTCTAAGAAATGAAGCCGAAGGCTTCTATACGAAGGAAGGTGAATATCATGAAGACATGTACCATAGGCTCAAGATCACTGACACCGCTTTTAGAAATGTGGGTGCCTCACATGTGGATGATGCTTGGATAAAAAGGAAATATGTGAGTGCACTCATGCCCTTTGAGCCCACCGACTTGAAGAGCCTACAAGGAAGACACAACTACCACCTCATGACCTCCAATGAAGTTATGCAAGAGATGGCCTCTTTCAAGGTTGCCGCCAAGAATGCCAAAGATTCCCGTGCTCGGGCCCTTGGAATGAGAAATGTTGTCAACCTTGCATTGAAGGCCAAAGTTGTGGAACATGGGGATGAAGATGATAGTGATGAAGTCCTTTCCATGAGCCACCCCGATGATGTCAAGATTGCTCATGGTGAATATATGGCTTTATATGCAAAGAACTTTTGGAAGAACCCCACCAAGGCCAAGATGGAAATGCAACGAAGAAGCAACCCAAATGGAAGAAGAGAAAATGTCACTAAATTGAGAATGTGCTTCAATTGTGGTGACTGCTATCACTTTCTGGCGGGTTGTCCCTATGAGAAGAGAGAAGATCATGGGGGTAAACTTGTGTTGAAGAAAACTTCCAAAGCTCCTTACAAGAAACCCTTCATCAAGAAGAATCCCATCAACAAGAAGTCAGGTGAAATTGTGTTGATCACTCATGAAGAATAATCCTCCGATGATGAAGATGATGAAGATAATGAAGAGGAAACGTCAAGTGGTGTGGCTGCTCTTGCCACTACTTCTACTCCGACATTATCCCTCTTCGACTCCCCAAATGATAATCTCTCCAACAAGAACGTCACTTGCCTTATGGCAAGAGGAATGGAGGTATCTTCATCATCTCACTCCACCCTCTTGAGTAATGATGAAAATGATGATGAAATGTCTCTTGAGGTTAAAAAAGGAAATGATTGCTTTTGATGAGTTCATGAATAACTTGCAAGGGGAGCACAAAAGACATTTTGTGGACCTCTTAGATCAACTTTCTCACACCCAAGAGCTTCTTGATGAAAGATGTAAACTAGGAAGAGAACACATGATTGAGGTTGAAGCCCTAACTAATGCTCTAGAAGAGGAACAAGAGACTAGGTTTTCCCTTGAACAAAAACTTGAAGGGCTTGATGGGGCAAATGATTTAATTGTGAATAGACTCATTAAGGAATGTGACCTTGCTATTGTAAATACAAAATGGCTAAAAAGGACAAGATTGAGTTTGGTGTGGTTCATAAAAAACTTGCCGAGGACTTTAGTTTACTTAACAAGGCTCACAAGGCATTGAAAAGTGAACTCTTGTCTCTCACAAAGTCCCATGAAACACTTTAAACTCAATTGACTAATATTCCTTCACCTAGTAATTTCATTCCTTCTAGTAGTACAACTATTCTTTAGGAAAATGCTAGGTTGAAGGGGGAGCTAGCCAAGGCCACATTTCCAAAAGGTAACAAGTCCATTGGTGACCTTTTGAGCAAGCAAAGGCCAAATGGTGAGAAAGGGGGCATTGGTTTTGTCTCCAAATCCAAGAAGAAGAACAACAAGAAGAATAAGGCCAAACCCGCACAAGAGAAAAACAAGGCCATTGTGGATAGTAAGACCACAAGTGGTAAAACTATGTCTCATGATGATTTTGCGGAAGTGTTAACCCTCACTATGTACTAATGCATGATTATTATGGTGATGTGTATGCACAATATGTTGGCTCATATGATGGTTATATTGCTTGGTCTATTTGGGTCCCCAAGACCCTTGTTTCTAACAAAATAGGACCCATTGAAAAATGGGTACCTAAAAATTAACTTGATCTCTTGTAGACATATGCTTCCGGAGGGTAAAAATGGGTGCTTGATAGTGGTTGCACAAGTCATATGACCGGAAGATCTTCTATTGTCAAAGAATTAAGGACAAATGATGATCAAATCTCTGTGACATATGCCGACAAGTCAAAGTCTAAGGTAATGGGTTTTAGAAAGGTAGTGGTTGCCCACGATATTACACTCGTGGACGTCATGCTTGTTGAGACCCTTGGTTACAATTTACTTTCAGTCCGTGCTCTTGGAAAGATGGGCTTTGCCGTCTTTATTGATGATGATATTGTGTTCCTCATGTGGAGAAAGTCTCTCAAGGTCTCTTTTGTTGGGTATGTCGAACATGACTTGTATGTGGTGGACTTTTCGGGGCAAACCACTACAAGTGCGATGTGCTTATTCGGAAAGGCCGATGTGGGTTGGTTATGGCATCGCCGACTAGCCCATGTCAATATGAGAACTTTGTGAAGTCTCCACAAGGAGGGCCATATTGTTGGACTAAAAGAAAATATTTCCTTTGCCAAAGATCGTGTTTGCAGGGCTTGTGTACTAGGAAAGATGCATGATGCACCCCACAAGCCAAAGAACCGCATCAAGTCAACAAAGATCTTGGATCTCCTTCATGTGGATCTCTTTGGTCCTCCATCTCATGTGAGTCTTGGTGGGAAGAAATATTGTTTGGTGATTGTTGATGACTATTCAAGATACTCATGGATTTATTTCTTCAAGCTGAAAAGTGAGACCCCAAAGACCTTCATCGACTTAATCAACTTGGTTCAACGTCAATACAATGTTCCCGTGTTGATAATAAGAAGCGACAATGGCACCGAGTTGAAGAACTACACCTTGAATGATTTCCTTAGTGATGAGGGGATAAAACACCAATATTCCGCTACATATAGCTCTCAACAAAATGGTGTTGCCGAGATGAAGAACCGTACTCTTATTGAGATGGCTAGGACCATGTTGGTGGAGTTTAAATATCCATACAACTTTTGGGCCGAAGCCATCTCCACCGCTTGCCATGCATAAAACCGGCTCTACCTCCGCAAAGAAATCAACAAGACACCATATGAAATACGGTAACAAGCCCAACATATCTTACTTCCGGGTGTTCGGTTGTACATGCTTCTATCTCACAAAAGGTGTTCGTTTGTCTAAATTTGAGTCTAAATCATTAGAGGGTATTTTTGTTGGCTATGGTCTCGAGTCTCACACTTATAGAATCTATGACAAGCTCTCTAGATTCGTCATATAATCTTGTAGTGTGACATTCGAAGAATATGATGGTCCCCAAGGGGGGCGTGTTGATGCTTGTGATGCAGATGATGAAATGCCTCAGGATGCCATAGGAAGAATGGGTGTGGGATATATCCACCCCATTGAGGAACCCCCTATGGCGGATCGAGAAGAACTATGCTCTACTCAAGTGGAGCCCTCATCTTCACAACAACAACATGTTCCATCTACTGAGGTGGACAATGACCCATGCCAAAGACAAGCTATGGACCCTTAACATGTTGATCAAGGTGACATCTCTAGTAAGGAGGAGCTTGATTCATTCTCCAGGATGTCAAGTGGTGCCAAGTCAATTACTCAAGGAAGATCCATACAAACTGCCTTGAGACAAGCTCAAATCAATGCTAGAAGAGTGTCTGATCAAGACCAAGGTTAATCTTCGCCTCTTAATGAAGAAAATGATTCCGGTGATGATCAAGGTCAAGTTGATGGTCAAGACAGGGACCAAAATGATGAAGAGGGTCCTCCAAGAAACAACGAGGAGATCCACAATCGTCGCGAAGCTAGATCAGTTAGGATGTTGGAATTAAGATACCACTCTCTAGAAAATATATGTTGATGATATTATCTTTGGCTCATCTAACAAAGCTTTTAATGATGAATTCTCAAAGCTTATGACTAGTAGGTTCCGGATGTCTATGATGGGGGAGTTAAGGGTATTTCTTGGTTTTGAGATCAAGCGAGTTAGAGGAGGGACATTCTTCAACCAAGCCAAGTATACTCAAGATATGCTCAAGAGATTCAATATGTAAGATTTAAATGGAGCTCCTACTCCCATGGATACAAAGACTCATCTATAACAAAATCCAAATGGTAAAGATGTGGATCAAAAGGTATACCGGTCTATGATTGGTTCTTTGCTTTACCTATGTGCACCTAGACCCATTATTGTGTTGATTGTAGGTGTGTGTGCAAGATATCAAGCGTCTCCTAAAGAAAGCCATTTGATGGCGGTCAAGAGAATCTTTCAGTATTTGGTTCATACCCCATATTATGGACTTTGGTATCCTCGAGGGTCAACATTTGCTCTTTATGGATACACGGATTCGGATTGGGCTGGTGATAAGGATGATAGAAAATCAACATCCTGGGCTTGCCAATTCCTTGGTAGGTCCTTGGTATGTTGGTCTTCTAAGAAGCAAAATTGTATATCTCTCTCCACCGTTGAAGCCGAGTATGTGGCAGCTGCTAGTGCTTGCACCCAATTGCTATGGATGAGGCAAACTTTAAAGGAATACGGTGTCCTTTGTGACAAAGTGCCTCTTCTATGTGACAATGAAAGTTCCATCTGAAGGGGTTCGTAGCATGGAAAACAAAAAATTTCTATCGCATACAAACAAGCAAGACAAGATCTATCTACTAGATTGTAGCAACGAGTCGATGGAATAACTTACCCTCGAAGATTCCAAAGTGTTTAACGAGAGCGGATTCTCGTGGGTGATGTAGTCGTACTCTTCCCGATCTCAAGATCGTGTAGACGATCCTTCCTGCGCTGCGTTCCGGCAGCGCTCCCGCAGTCGGTCACACGTTCGGTACTCGACGAAGACCTTCCTCTCCCTTGTTCCAGCAGGCAGCGGAGGTTGTAGCACTCTCCTCGCGATTCCGGCAGCACGACGGCGTGGTACCGGAAGTAGAGGGATCCCGCAGGGCTTTGCCTTAAGCCGGAGCGAGTATGGTGGAGTATGAGAGAGAACTATTAGTGGTCTAGGGTTTAGACACACCAATTAGAAGGCTCTAAACCGAAGGCTAGGGCAATTAGAAGCTCTAAACCAAAACGGCTCTAAACCGGAGATTAGAGGATAGGAACTTGTGTGTCTAGAGGAGGAGGCCCTGCCCCTCCTCTTATAGGTGGGAGGCGCGGCCAAGGGGAGGGGAGTACCTCCCCAAGTCGGCCTTGGTTGGCGCGCCGGCTTGGAGAGGAGACTCCTCCCCCAAGTCGGTTCCAACCACCTCTTGCTTGTTTCCCACAGTTTCCTGTTTTAGCCGTTTGACTTTCAAACTGGACATTTGACTTTTCTGTTTTAGGATTCAATTTAATCCTTTATTTGGAACAGCAAGAACACTTAGTACATGATGCAATCATTCCAATATTTAATGACACATTCATGTACCCCTCCCCCCTCCCGGAGTGCCGGACATTCCGGAACCTTCTAGAACATTCACCGGAATCATTTCCGAACTCCGAAACGGGACTTTCCTTATATGAATCTTATTCCCCGGACCATTACGGATCACCTCGTGATATCCCGGATCCCATCCGAGACTCCGAACAACATTCGGTCTCTTTCTCATAATACCATAACTACTCAAACAACGTCGAATCCTTAAGTGTGTCTCCCTACGGTTCGTGAATTATGCGGACATGATCGAGACACTTCTCCGAACAATAACCAATAGAGGAATCTGGAAATTCATATGGCTCCCACATATTTCTACGATTACTTTGCGATCGAATGAACCACTTACATACGATACCAATTTCCCTTTGTCTCACGATAGTTTACTTATCCGAGGTTACGATCATCGGTATCTCTGCATACCTAGTTCAACCTCGTTACTGATAAGTACTCTTTTCTCGTTCCCGTGATATGTGATCCCTTGTGAGCCAGTCACATGCTTGCAAGCTAATTGGATGACATTTCACCGAGAGGGCCCAGAGTATATCTATCCGTCATATGGATGGACAAATCCCACTCTTGATCCATGTGTCTCAACCAATACTTTCCGAACACTCAATGCCACCTTTATAGCCACCCAGTTACGGTGTGGTGTTTGATGTCATCAAAGCATCCATCCGGTAAAGGTGATATGCATGATCTCATGGTCGAAGGAATTAGGTTACTATGTATCAGAAAGCATATAGCAATTGAACTATTGAAATGACTTGATCTTTATGCTATGCTTATCTATAGGAGTATGTCCACCATATCATTCTCCTAACGATATGATCTTGTTGTTGATAACATCTCAATGTTCATGATAGGGAAACTGTGGCATCCCGCAAAACCACTACTAGAAAATCGCGATATTTTTGTGTGCATTGCATCATCATGACCGCATGCTCATGTCATCATGCATGGTTTATCTAAAACTATTTTCTAAACGCCTGTTTTTGTTTCTAAAATTATCCTCCTCTTTATTCAAATCGAAAACCTAGGTCCGTTCGGATCTTTTATTTGTCTAAAACCTTTTTGCAAATATTTTGTTTTAAGAGAAATAAAAATAATAGATAATAAAATATTTTATACCGGGGAGGCCGCCACCGGCCAGGCCGAAAGGGCCCAGCTGGCAGCAGCCTACTACCCGGCCCAAACTAGACGAAACCTAGACCAAATCCTAAAACTACCCAACCTAATCCTACCCAAATCCCCTCCACCTCACCCCCAGCCAATCGCCGGTCGCCACCTCAACCTGGACCTATCCCCTCACCAACCCCGGGGCGCCACCTCACCCCCTGGCCCCTGCCCCGCCTCCACATCACCACCCCACTCCCTTCCTCCAGCCACCACCCCCAACCCCACACACCGACGCACCCTCACACGCCTGACCCCACGCCCGGCCCCACCCCCACGGTTCCCCGCTCTCTCCCTTCCTCCCTCGGCTTTTCTCCTCTCCCCGTCAACCTCCCCGCGCCGCCAGGGCACCTCCCCACCCGGCCTGCTCCTCCCACCTACCGTCGGCCCTCGCCGGCCGCCCTTCTCCACCTCGTGGCGCCGCCGCTCCCGAACCCCCCAGCCTCGCCCCCCCTCTCGTCCTGTTCCCCGCCGCCACCGGCGCCCGCCGTCGACGCGAGCTGCCACCCCCCGGCCCTCTCTCTCCCCCGGCCCTGTAGCGCCCGGACGCCACCGCGCCAGCAAGCCGCCGACGACCTCTGCTCCGACCCGCCGCCCTCCGCGCGGCCGCATCCGGCCAGGACCACGTCGCCGTCCGCCCCTCGCCTGCGCCGGCCCGGCCCCGTGCCTCCTCTGCAGCGGCCGTCCCAGTCGAGCCGTCAACCGCCCCGAGCTCACCGGGCCTCGCGCCGACCTCGCCTGGGCCGCATCTGCGCCGCAGCGCCTCTGCTCGCCCTCCCGCGTGTAGCCCTGCGGCCGCCGCCTCCATCCGGTCCCCCCCCCCCCCCGTCGCCCTGTCCTGCCCGTGCGCCGCCCGCCGCGGGAGTCGCCCGGCAGCGCGGCCGCGTCACCCCCCGTGCGTGTCTGCGTGTTCAGGGCCAGCTCGAGGCATGTGCCTCGTTTGTGTCTCCCTGGTGACAAGTTGTGGTTGTTCTGGGGCGATGGAGCAAGATATCCTGTGAGACAAGACCGACAATAACGATTCAAGTTCTTCTCAACTGGTGGCACGCCAAGATCTGCACCGTGTTGTAAGGCCTCGACAAGATCGACATTGATCAAGATAAATCCGATGGACCCCCGGTATCGAGCCCAAGTTCGCCATCGACATCGAAGACGGAACGCTAAGACCCGTTCCCGATTCCGAAGACCGATCCCGGCGTCCGAGACCCCGAAGGCCGATCTCGCCGAACCCGAACCCTGAAACCCCGCCGAGATCTTCATCGAAATCCCGAGAACTCCGCCGCGGTACCCGGGAATCTCCTACATGGAACCAACGGGCCACGTAAGACCATCAACGCCACACCTGAGTCCGGCACCGACACCCGACAACCTCAACATATGACGCCAAGGTCTTCTCCCCGGAACGTCGAGTGCTCCTTTCCGGAGCCGAATCCGCCAAGATCGCCAGGGAACGACAAGCACTTCACCCCGGACGCCAAGTCCGACCCGAACCGCAGACCCGACAAGGTCTTCACGACGACAAGAACGACATCGACCAAGGCGAATCCGATGCGCCCCGACACCGAACCAAGCTCTTCTCCGTGTATGCGACAAGATCTACTTCCCCGATCCGAAGACCCTAAATCCCGGAGTCCGAGAACGATCCCGTCGAACCCTGAACCCTGAGACTAAACCCCGGAACCCCCAAGATCGTCGAACCCTAATGTGTGAACCTTTTCCCGAGCCCTATTTTATAAATGCCATCTATACAAATTGTTGCATATTTAATTGTTCATGCATGCATACTTGTCATGTGGTTTGGGGGCCTTATGCCGATTCACCTTATAATTAAATATGGGGCCCATATGCGGACAAATCTAGTCTCATATTGGTTCCATTTAAATTGGTGTAGCGAACCGAAGCCATGTTTGGTCTTGCTAATTCAACATTAAATTTGCGGGGTAGATAAATAACTTGAACCGTCTAATTAATTGTCGGGACCCCGGTTCCGCTTAATATGATCTAATTGCACCGCACCTTTGCCATGCCATACATCATACATGCATCATGCCGATCTTTTGCCGTAGTATTAAATATTGCATCCGGTGTTTATTCTAGTGTTTTGCTTCTTCGCGGATAAGGCCGTTGAGTTGATGCGAGCTTCGCCCCGATCTTCGGATGAACCTTCAGCAATGTTTTCAGGCGAGCACCTCCCCCTTTCTACCTATCTTACTTTTATAGTATTTATTCCCTCCTGTTGATCTATTGCTATCTGAGTTGCGATGTTCTAGTTCTGTACCCGTGATATCCCTTGCAGTCATATATTGCCTTGGCCACATCCTAATACCTGTTGTTTGGTAGCTAGTTGGACCCGCGCGTCGTAGTCGCTTGCTCAAGTGTTGTTGCGTGCCGTCAAGTACCACAGTTGTTGGAGAATTGCCGCATGTCTAATGTTGGAGATGATCATGGCTTTAATTATTGTTCACTTTAATTACTGTTTAACAACTAAAATTGCAGTAGGTAAGCAGAGGCACAGGTGGGCAATAGATGTTATTTGGTTGTTGCCCGTCCACTTGTGTCCCGTAGGACCCCGAGTTCTTGACACCTGTTCCGAGATCGAGCGCGCTAACCACATGTGGGGAGATATGGGCCCCCCATCGATTTAGTACCTGATTTCAAAGTATTGTACTGGGGGCCACAAGTAGTTTGGGGCTTTATTACTATCCTGTACTTATGCCATGCCTTACTGCTTTAGTTACGATTGTGTGAGGAGCACGCTGTACTGTTTTGGAAGCGGAGTGTTTTCGCGGTATCGACAGTCCCAGTTTTGGGATTCGCTGTCGTTTACAGCCACTGTCGCAAACCCTGAGTCCGTCTCGGAGACCGGCCGACTTTGTTGCGGGTGTACTTAGTGGGGTGGCCCCCCGTGCTTGCTTTGGGTCTGGGAAACGTCATGACTTAGGCCCCGCCGACATACCGATGGGTGTATGTTAACTGATCTGGCAAAAAGGGTCGAAGTGCGTGTGGATACTTTGGTGCACCCTTGCAGGGTTTAATCTTTTCGAGAAGCCGTGTCCGCGGTTATGGACGACTTGGAGCACCGTGCTTGATCATAGACAACTATAACTAAAGTTTACTGTTATAAATTGACTTGTATCCGATATGACTAGTAATCAGCTTCACCACAACGGAATGGCTAAATAAAAGTACCAACAACTGCTGGGTTTTGGGTTATCTCATGTACATTGTATCTGACTAGTAAGTGTGGCAACTACAACGGAATGGTTAACTAAAAGTGCTCACTGCTTATTTTATCAGGATGATTATCTCTACCTGACTAGTAATTGCTGCAACGATAACTGAATAAATAAAACTGCCAACTGTGTGAGTTCCTCGGTGGACTTCCTCGATTGGTCTCGAGAGGGAAATACCAGGATGGGATTGTTTGGTGTAAGATTCAGGTTGGATCCGGGTAGATCTTTCTTACCCATCTCTGATAGCCGCCAATTATATCGAGTCTCTATAGGTTGTTTAGTGCATGCTGCCGCTTCAGTCCACCATACCTATGTAGGCGAGGACCGCCGAATTCTAGTCTCGCCGTGTACTGGCCTCAGTACTGACGCTCCTCTTTTTTTTTCTTTGCCCTTTGTCGGCACCCCTTTTGTTTAAGCAGGTTTTGAGATCGACGTCGTTAGCTGGGTCACCCTTCCAGCTTGGCCTGGGCAGGGTTATGGACGCCATTGGTTATTCTTCAGGGCTCTTAGCCCCATTTGCATCTTGTCCGTAGCTGGACGCTCTATCGTTTTCAAGGTGGTTTGGATCTTCGTATATTATATTTGTATTCTTGACTCATGGAGTCGTGTTGTATATATATCTGTTCTGTGGGTCCCATCGAGGACTGTTGTGTAATGTTATTACTTCGTTTTCCACCCGCACGAAAGTGCCTGGTGGGCACCTTCGAATCGTTTCTATGCGGGTTTGGCGGGTTTCGCTAAAACTTGCATAGGGCCGATTCTGAGGGTGTTACAGAGTGGTATCAGAGCTCAGCAGTTGCGATACCCCACAAGTCCAGCCTGTAGGATAACCTAGCTAACGGCCGAAGTAGAGTGTCAAAACTATTTTTGCAAAATAGGTTGGATAGTTCTGATTAGGTCTGATTTTACTCCTTACCCCTCTGCTATTCTCCTCTTATCTCGACGTGTTTTGGATCTGCTCTCTTATCTTTTCTTCGAGTCCAGGAATTCTTGTGGTTGGGTTTTCATCATACCTTCAGGGTTTCGCTTCCTCCTTTGGTAACGGTGTTGCTACATCTGGTCTTCATGCTATCCGAGGAATCCTTCGTCTGGTGGACTTCTCTTTGTTCCTTCTCGTGCCTTCCGGTGTTTCCGACGCGACGACATCATCTACGCTAGATCCGATGCAGAGTCTGCATCACTCCTTTGTTGCTGAACCTCGCTTGTCGAGATCTTCAGTCTGAATCCTGAGGGTTGGTTGCATAATCTGTCTATTCGTGTACATAGTAATGCTTTGAGTGCGGGATGGAGTCGCGACCATACCACTACTCTTACCATTCGCTTTTGTACATTGAATGGTGGATCGATGCAACTCGTACTCCTTCCATAGAAGTTAGAGGTGGCCTTACCTTTAACTTCGTCTGTTGCTTATCCGGAGTGTTCTCTTGACGAACAGGATCAACGACCTCTTGTTGGTGGTGTCGCCGATTTCAAGACGGAACAAGATCCATTGTTAGTGGTGTCGCGAAGATCTACACGAAGCAAGAAGATGCAGATCGCCGACCTTCTTTCCGGTACCATGAGGCGGATCTCGAGGGCGAGATCCATTGTTAGTGGTGTCGAATTGTGACATCCCGCAAAACCACTACTAGAAAATCGCGTTATTTTTGTGTGCATTGCATCATCATGACCGCATGCTCATGTCATCATGCATGGTTTATCTAAAACTATTTTCTAAACGCCTGTTTTTGTTTCTAAAATTATCCTCCTCTTTATTCAAATTGAAAACCTAGGTCCGTTCGGATCTTTTATTTGTCTAAAACCTTTTTGCAAATATTTTGTTTTAAGAGAAATAAAAATAATAGATAATAAAATATTTTATACCGGGGAGGCCGCCACCGGCCAGGCCGAAAGGGCCCAGCTGGCAGCAGCCTACTACCCGGCCCAAACTAGACGAAACCTAGACCAAATCCTAAAACTACCCAACCTAATCCTACCCAAATCCCCTCCACCTCACCCCAGCCAATCGCCGGTTGCCACCTCAACCTGGACCTATCCCCTCACCAACCCCGGGGCGCCACCTCACCCCCTGGCCCCTGCCCCGCCTCCACATCACCACCCCACTCCCTTCCTCCAGCCACCACCCCCAACCCCACACACCGACGCACCCTCACACGCCTGACCCCACGCCCGGCCCCACCCCCACAGTTCCCCGCTCTCTCCCTTCCTCCCTCGGCTTTTCTCCTCTCCCCGTCAACCTCCCCGCGCCGCCAGGGCACCTCCCCACCCGGCCTGCTCCTCCCACCTACCGTCGGCCCTCGCCGGCCGCCCTTCTCCACCTCGTGGCGCCGCCGCTCCCGAACCCCCCAGCCTCGCCCCCCCTCTCGTCCTGTTCCCCGCCGCCACCGGCGCCCGCTGTCGACACGAGCTGCCACCCCCCGGCCCTCTCTCTCCCCCGGCCCTGTAGCGCCCGGACGCCACCGCGCCAGCAAGCCGCCGACGACCTCTGCTCCGACCCGCCGCCCTCCGCGCGGCCGCATCCGGCCAGGACCACGTCGCCGTCCGCCCCTCGCCTGCGCCGGCCCGGTCCCGTGCCTCCTCTGTAGCGGCCGTCCCAGTCGAGCCGTCAACCGCCCCGAGCTCGCCGGGCCTCGCGCCGACCTCGCCTGGGCCGCATCTGCGCCGCAGCGCCTCTGCTCGCCCTCCCGCGTGTAGCCCTGCGGCCGCCGCCTCCATCCGGTTCCCCCCCCCCCATCGCCCTGTCCTGCCCGTGCGCCGCCCGCCGCGGGAGTCGCCCGGCAGCGCGGCCGCGTCACCCCCCGTGCGTGTCTGCGTGTTCAGGGCCAGCTCGAGGCATGTGCCTCGTTTGTGTCTCCCTGGTGACAAGTTGTGGTTGTTCTGGGGCGATGGAGCAAGATATCCTGTGAGACAAGACCGACAATAACGATTCAAGTTCTTCTCAACTGGTGGCACGCCAAGATCTGCACCGTGTTGTAAGGCCTCGACAAGATCGACATT